>CM039673.1:301337817-302537817 GCA_022496015.1 Hordeum marinum
CACACTTACCGTGTCTACAACCACTTCACTCGAAAATTTGAAGAAACGGTAGATGTGAAGTTTGATGAATCTAATGGTTCGCAAGTCGAACAATTGCCAAATGATGTAGGAGATAAAGAATCTTCGGAAGCTATCCAAGACTTGTCCATTGGCAAGATTCATCCCATGGAGGTGAAGGAAAGTACTTCATCAACCCAAGTGGAAGCTCCTACTTCGTGTCAAGGCAAACCTCAACACGACATAGAAGCATCCACAAGCAGTACATGACAAGAATAAGAGGAGGAAGAAGTACATCATGATGATCCACCTCAACCTCCTTAACCACCGCATCAAGGAGATGACACCAACAACAACAATTAAGAAGAAGATGATGATGAGGAAACTCCACCATCTAACAAGCAAATGCTACCTCGAGTTCGATCAAGAGTGAACAAGAATCACCCATCAGAACAAATCTTCGGTGATATTCAAACCAGGAGTATCACTCGCTCGAAAACCCGCTTAGCTAACTTTTGTGAGCTGTACTCATTCATTTCTAGTATTTAGACTATGTAGGTGGAAGAAGCGCTCAAAGATCTAGATTGGGTGAATGCTATGCATGAAGAGCTTCACAACTTCGAGAGGAACGAAGTGTGGACACTTGTGGAGAAGCCCAAGGACAAGCAAAACATCATAGGAACCAAATGGGTGTTTTGGAATAAGCAAGACGAAGATGGTCAAGTCGTTCACAACAAGGCATGAATCGTTGCTAAAGGCTATACGCAAGTCAAAGGTACGGATTATGGTGAGACCTATGCCCCCGTTGCTAGACTTGAAGCTATTCGTATATTGCTTGCTTATGCGAATCATCATGACATTACTCTTTACCAAATGGATATTAAAAGTGCATTTCTAAATGGGGAGATTGAGGAAGAAGTCTATGTTAAGCAACCCTATGGTTTTTTGAATCCTAAGAAACCCAACCATGTTTACAAGCTTCGTAAAGATCTTTATGGACTTAAGCAAACCCCTTGTGCTTGGTATAAGTTCCTAACGAAGTTTCTTCTTGAAAAGGGTTTTGAGATTGGTAAAATTGACGCAACCTTATTCACTAAGAGAGCTAGTGGTGAATTATTTGTGTGCCAAATTTATGTGGATGATATTATCTTTGGATCTACTAACCCACAATTTAGTGAGAAATTTGGAGGGCTGATGTCCGAGAAATATGAGATGTCCATGACGTGTGAGATGAAATTTTTCCTTGGTTTGCAAATCAAGAAAACGAGAGAAGGAACTTTCATATCTCAAAATAAGTACACCAAGGACTTGATCAATAAGTTCAACATGCGAGAGTGTAAAGGTATGAAAACTGATATGCCTACCAGTGGACATGTTCATCTTACCAAGGAGGACAAACTAGTTGATCAAAAGGTTTATCGATCAATGATTGGTTCATTGCTTTATCTATGTGCCTCCGTCCCGATATCATGCTTAGTGTTTGCATGTGTGCTAGATATCAAGATGCTCCTAAAGACTTTCATCTTAAGGCCGTGAAAAGAATTGTGAGATACTTGATACATACACCAAACTTTGGCATTTGGTATCCCAAGGGATCTTCTTTTAACCTTGTTGGATATTTCGAGTCAAACTACGCCGGGGACAAGGTTGATAGAAAATCCACCTCGGGTACTTGTCAATTTCTTTGTAGATCTCTTGTGTCTTGGTCCCAAGAAACAAAACTCGGTATCTCTATCTACCACTGAAGCGGAATACACTGCCGCTGGATCATGTTGTGATCAATTGCTATGGATGACTCAAACTCTTAAGGATTATGGCATACATGTGAGACATGTACCATTGTTATGTGACAATGAGAGTGAAATCAAGATTTCTTATAATCACGTGCAACATTCGCGAACTAAGCATATTCAAGTTCGACATCATTTCATTTGTGATCATGTTGCCAAAGGAGATATCAATCTCAAGCATGTTTGTACCGACAAACAATAGGAGGATATCTTTACTAAGCTACTTGATGAGAAAGTGTTTTGTCACTTAAGGAGTGATTTGAACATCATTGATGCTTCAAACTTTATCTAGACTCACTCGGTTGCATGCAGGGGCATGAGCTTACATGACTATTCTGTGATACACTTGACATGCTATGATATGCCTTGGAAATATATGATCCCTTGTATTGCAACTAATCTTTTGTAGGTACTTGGAAGAACTTCACTCCACAAGATTGCCATCAACTCAAATCATAAGCAATATTGTCATAACCAAGCATCCACAACCATTATCTTTGTTGATGGATGGAAGAAGATAACTCAAACCATATCCTTGACACATATTTGATGAGATGACAATTCCTAATTCAATTGGTATCCTGTCATTTGGATATATCTTGTTCTTCCTTGCATGACTAACCCATGTAGGTGAGAAGAGAACCAAAACAATCAAGGATTGCTCCCAACTCAATATGATCTTCATCAACATCGAGCATCCACAACAAGTTCTCCTACATGCTACGTCATCAACATCACTCAAAGGCATGTGCTCATATCCTTGAAAAAGCTTTACTCCAAGTCATGAGATAAAGCAACTGAAGTGATATGAAAACATTAAAATGCTTAACCAAAAAATGGTAACCCCATTTTGAGCTTAACGATGAGTATGACCTATGATCAAGTATTCTTGCTTGGCTACTAAGTCAATATACTCTAATATAGGTGACCTAGTCACCGACCATAATCTAGATGAAGTTTCTTGTGTGGTTCATCTTATAGTTGATAGATTTCTTGGAACCACTCAACCCTCATCTAGTTCATATTTCTTTGTAAATTCATTTGAATTTCCTTTGCAAATCTTTTTAAATTTTTATTGCAAGTTTTCTAAAAACATTTGAGATTTTCTGAAAAATTGCCAACTTTCTATTTAGACCCCGGAGCCTCCGACTCGAACTACTCGGTCACACCGACTATTGTGAGAACCTAAAAGAACCTAAAAGAAATAGAAATAAACCTAAAAGAACTAAACAGAATGTGTTTTGTTAAAAATACTAATTTAAGAATGCCTTCCTTAATGGTGAGCTGCGTGAGGAGGTTTACATGAAGCCCCCACATGGGTATTTTGTTCATGATGGCATGATATTACGCCTCCGTCGCTCTCTCTATGGCCTTAATCAAGCCCCTCGCACCTGGTTTAAGTGTTTTGCCTCTTTGGTGACTGCCGCTGGTTTTTCCGCGAGTGCTCATGACCCAACATTGTTTGTCCACCTTTGTGCTCATGGTCGGACTCTTCTTATTCTATACATTGATGACGTGATTATCACTGGAGATGACCCCAAGTATATTGCCTTCGTGAAGGCTCATCTTAGTAAGCAGTTTCTTATGTATGATGTTGACCCTCTTCGCTACTTTCTCGGGATTGAGGTCTCTTCTACATCTGATGGCTTGTGTCGCTCTTACTGATGAGCGCACTGTTGAGACTCGCATGGAGCTCAATGTTCACCTCCGTGATGCCTTCACTTGTCCGGATATCCCCTATTCGGTCCATATTTCGAGTCAGTTTGTCTCCACTCCCACTTTGGTTCACTATAGTCACCTCCTTCGTGTTCTTTGAAATCTTTGGAGCCCGATCTCTCACTGCCTGCTCTTTCCTTGCTCTGGCTCATTACAACTTCAAGCCTACTTGGATGCTACGTGGGTTAGTAATTCCTCGAATTGCTGTTCACTTTCTACTTACTATGTTTTTTATTGGAAATATGCCCTAGAGGCAATAATAAATTGCTTATTATCATATTTCCATGTTCATGATAAACATCTATTATCCATGATAGAATTGTATTGAGCGGAAACTCAGACACATGTGTGGATACATAGACAACACCGTGTCCCTAGTGAGCCTCTACTAGACTAGCTCGTCGATCAAAGAGGGTTAAAGTTTACAAACCATAGACATGATTTGTCATTTGATAACGAGGTCACATCATTAGGATAATGATGTGATGGAAAGGACCCAACCGTAATCATAGCATTTGATTGTATTAGTTTATTGCTACTTCTTTCTTCATGTCAAGTATCTGTTCCTAAGACCAGAGGAATGCCTTGTGTCTATCAAAATTCACTTCATAACTGGGTGATCATAAAGGTACTCTACACGTATCTCCAAGGGTGACTATTGGGTTGGCATGGATCGAGACTGGGATTTGTCAGTCCGTATGATGGAGAGGTATCTCTGGGCCCTCTTGGTAATACATCATCACAAGAAAGTTGCAAGTAATGTGACTAAGGAGTTAGTCACGGGATCTTGTGTTATGGAATGATTAAAGGGACTCGCCGAAAACGAGATTGAACTAGGTATGAAGATACCGATGACCGAATCTCGGGCAAGTAACATACTGCTGGACAATGGGAACTTCATACAGGATTGACTGAATCATTGACATCATTGTTCGACCGATAAGATCTTTGTGGAATATGTAGGAACCACTATGGGCATCCAGATCCCTCTATTGGTTATTGGCCAGAGAGGTGTCTCAGTCATGATTCTCGAACCTGCAGGGTCCGCACTTAACATTCGATGATGCTAGAGTAGTATTGGGATATGTATGTTGGTGGCCAAATATTTTTCAGAGTCCTGAACATCACGAGGAGTTCCAGAATGGTCCGGAGGTAAAGATTTATATATGGGAAGTCCTATTTTGGTCACCTGCAAATTTTGGGCATTCCCGGTAGTGTACTGGGGTGCCGAAAAGGGTTCCGGGGGTCCACCGGGGGTCCACCTACCTTGTGGGACCACATAGGACATAGGGGGTGCGCCCTAGTCATCATGGGATAGGTGCATCAGCCCCTAGAGGAGAATTACGCTTGGGGGCAAGAGTCCCAAGGGACAAGGCACCCCGGAGGTGCCTCGGAGGAGGGGGATTCCTTGCTTCCTTGTAAAGGGAGGACTCTCCCTTTGTCGCCGGCCCCTCCCTTGGAGGAGGGGTAAAGGATGCGCCTCCCCTCTACCTTTTGCCTCCTATATATAGTGGAGGGGAGGGGGCTGCACACACCAATTCCTACACCCGAGTGGTAGCCCTCCCTCTCCCGTTACTCCATTTTCTCCCGAGCGAAGCCCTGCCGGGATTTCTCCACCACCTTCTCCATCACATCGTCATGCTGGTTGAGATCTAAAAGCACATATGCTCCCTTTGTGGTTTTGATAATTCATGACAACATACATTGTCTCTTGGACTAATATTTCTACCTAGTTTGTTTTAGGTTTAGTCCACAGAGATTGTTGGCAAAAGGGTGTGAGGAGATTCCCCAACAACAAGAAGAATATGAAGGAATAGAATTTTCCAAGCTACAAGCATGAAGACTCTACATTTTACTTTGTGATAAATCACTTTGAGTCCATAGGAAAGCTAATACTATTAAAAGGGGGTAAGGTAATGTTCGTGAACAAATGGCTCCACATGCACAAGTGCTAGCCACCAAAAAACCCACAAGCTCTCCCACAAAATACTCTGTCTAAACCCTATAACACAAGATCGGTGCCACCAAGTTTCCCAGTCGACCCTACCAATTCTTTCCTTAGACAGAACCCTAGCCAAACCCTAACTTCTCGGTACAACCAAGTACTACATCGGTGCAACCTAGTTTCAGTGACCAAGATTCGGGTGACCACATTTATAGAATTGGAATTTCTATTTTTTGTGAATCGGTCTCACCGAGTATGGAAACTGACTATTCCAATGACTGTGACGTCAGCAATGATGATTATGCTCCTACCTATTGCTTCATGGCAAAAGGCTCAAAGGTACACAAACATCATTCTTCATCTGGATCAAGTGAAGGTGAATTTGATGAATATGTGACACCTAGATATGCTAAACTTGTTAAACTTGCCACTAAGCAACAAAGTGCACTTGAAAAGCTTCAGAAAATGCTAGACAAAAGCGATGATCTGTTGAACGATGAAGTGGATCGGACTCAAACTCTGTCTAACGATCTCAAAAGTCTTCAAACAAAGTATGATAACCTTCAGAGTCATCATAATGACCTCTTAGCCGATCATGAGAAGCTCTCTTATGAATTTATTCAAAGAAAGCAAGATCTTGAGAAACTAAGGGTGTCACATGAGGATCTCCAAAGGGAAAACAATTCCTTACTGGCTCAACAGATCAGTACCGCTCAGGAAGAATTTGTTCCACCTTGTTTGAAATGCATCAAACGTGAAACTGCTAATTCTTCACCGAATGTTCAAATGCTTCTATTGCTGCAAATTCTTCAACTATTCCACTGGTCTCAAATTCCTCATCTGAGGATACCACAAGTATCACTAACGAAAATGCAGGGTTGAAGGAATTGTATGTGACACACATTTACAAAATTCTCAAAGGGCATCAAACCCTTTGCGATGTCCTCAAAAAGCAGATTCTGAACAGGAATGTAGCGACCCGACCTGAAAGGTCGAATCTCCGGTGTTTCTGTACCATCCCAAGATCATGCTGGTACACACACGGTACATCAATGTATATATCAAAGGGAAATCACACAGCATAAATTAATCGAAATCTCATATCGAGTCCTTTATTACAATAATGATTACAATAAAGTGGCTGAAGGCCAACTCATGAGATAAACTAAACCATAAGCTTGCGGAAGCATCGAAGGTAGATGAGTCCATCTGACTCCAAGGGCATCTCACCGAGCGTAGAGCGTATCCTCACTCCTGGTCGGAAAAGTACCCTGCAACATGATACGTTGCAGCCGTATAGGTCAGCATATTGAATATGCCGGCAAAGTCACAAGAGAGGGGGTAAAGTAATCATCTAGTCTATATGCAAATATGGCAGGTGGGGTAGTAAGTTTTTGCATAAAGCCAAATTTTTCCTACAACAAGAGAGGGCAAAGGCATAATTACTATAATGTTTGTTGATTAATGAGATGGTTCCACCAACCAATTCTCATACCCAAGTTGACATTAACAACCCACATCAATATAATTAGTTGTGTTGAGAGTTCGAGATAGTTTCAGTTCCTTTGGCTCAAGCTGTCCATGACCGTGGACACGGCTAAGCGATTAGGTTTGGGTACTCTGCAGAGTTTTGCACACGTTCCCCACAAGATTTGGTCGCCTCCGTTGGACTTCTCGCACTTCATGGTGTTTGAGAAACGGATGACCAAAACATGGTCTTTTAAAGGGTTTCCCCGAGACTCTATCGGTGCCCATCCTTTCCTACCGTTCTACATCTCATAGCATCGCCTGTCCAGGGTCACCATGATATCCAACCAAGCCAGAGCCCATAATGGCTTGTGGCTGTGCAAGTAAGCCTTGGGTCTTGAAGCATCCATCCATCTCTTTGTGCCTGGGTGGACCTTTCCGCATGAATACTGGCACTTCTCCAGCATCATCTAGGCTAACCACTGGTTTCTCCAGGGCGTCGTTCAACCATAATCCACCCAGAGGTAAGTTGAAGACTTGGAGTCTTGAAGACTTGATTATCATGTAGGTCTTGAAATTATTAACTCACAACTCTCATGAATCACACAACCAACCCCGTCTACTAATAGCATAGCAAAATGTAAAACGACATTTCCCGGGGCCAATGTGTCAAAGGGTTGAGGGGTACCTACCACATGATACTACAACAAGTAACCAAGTTTCCAATTACCTACTTTGCATGCAATTGGGGTGATGGAAGAACTAATGCAATAAAACATAGGTAGACATGATCAAAGTGACTTGCCTTGCTGACGATCCTCGTACTCGAGTGACTCTAGATAACAAGCTTCGCACTCTGGATGATCTAACGAATCAAACAAGAGCACTCCATAAGCATAAATACAAAACAATTCACACAATTTATCAAGGTTAACAAACAATACTAAAATCATTCAATAGTATCAATCAAGAGAAAAGAATCAAAATAAAAAATATTTTGACTCACAAAAATATTTTTTGTGTCAAAAACTAGTACTTTAAGACAAACAACCAAGCAATAGCTAGTAGAAAAAGAAATAGTAAGAAAATCAATTTTAGTAAACAGAATCAATTTCACTAAAACTTTTGTGTAAAGAAACACTACTAAAATGAAAATAACTAGAATGTTACTATAACTTTGGAATAGGTAACCAAAACAATGATATTATTAACACTAATATTATTATCATCATGTTACTTAACAGAATTAAATTACTAAAATTATTTATTAGAAACCTAACTAAATCATCTAACTAGTTTGTGAAAGTAAAACTAAATTGTTTTATAAAACTATACCTAATGAAAAAAATATAAAGATTCCTATAACAACATGGTATAAAACTAAACAATCATTCTAAATATTAGCAAGTAATGTTACCTAAATGTTTGAAACAACAGAAGCTTATGAAAACTATTAACAAAAGTTAAACTAATTTAGATTCAAAATTAAATTAAAATTAGGAAAACTAAACTACATTAGGAACTAAACATATCCTATTTTTGTTAAAAACAGTAACTAAGTTTATTCAAAAAATATTCAAATCATGTAGAATGATAGATTTAACTAATACCAAACAGTGACAAAAAGATTCACTCAAAAACATATTTTTAAACTATAGTTATACAGATTTTAGAAATTTGAACAAATTGGATTAGATTCAAAATTTAAAGTTCAAATTTGAAATCTAAGCATACAGATATAAACTATCTCAAATATGTGAACTAATGCAAAAAGAATCAACTAAAAACACTAAATAGTTTAAAAGATATGATAAAAACAAGATTTGAAAACATTTTGTTTTCTAAAACAGAATCAGAAAAAGAAAAAAGAAAACTCATCGGACAGGGGCTACGTGGCGTGTTGTGGTTGGCCGAGAGGATTTGCGTTCGGGCGTTTGTAGGCGTGTGACCGAAGCTTAGCGCATACCGGTTCGGCTTTTAAAACGATCTAATCATATGCGTCGGATCTGGATCGAACGGCTAAGAGAGAGAGAGAGGGGGCTCACAGAGAAGGGGGTTGCCGGCGATGGAGTTCTCCGGCGAGGCCAAGGCGGTGAGGTCGTCGGGGAAAGTGTTCCGGTGGTTGGGGACGACATCCGAGGGGTGCAAATGACGGCGGCGGGTCTCCGGCGTGCTTGGGTAGTGTCGGAGGGGAGTGGGGACGACAGAGGCGACGGGCAGGTGCTCTGGAAGGGTTCGGTCGAGTGCCGAACTCCGGCGAGCTCGTGAGGCAGTGCTCTGGCGAGGTAGAGTGGGGGCTCGGGGGTGGAATGAGGAGTGGAGGGTCGGGGCTACTTATAGGGCCGGAGCGGTGGTCGGGGAAGGAAAGAGGAGGGAGATCCAGAGAGGAGGAATCGCCGGCGAGGTTCTGTCAACTCGAGGAGGAAGGTGACCGCGACATCTTCGGGATCGAGCAGTGGGGCCCGAGCATCAGAGAGAGGGAGGGCGGCGTCAGCGCGTCGATCGGTCGGCTCGGAGCGGTTTCGGGAAATAACTGCTGTGGGCCGGCCCGTTTCAAATTAAAACGTTTCCTTTTTAATATCCAGAGCAGTAAAACTCATGTAAAAGCATTCAAAACATTTCCAAATATAGGAAATATATATATCAAAATGATCAGGAGAATTAATGCTATTCAATGAACATTTTTCCTTTGTCATATTGAATACTTTGAAAAAAATTTATTTTCAGAAATTGCTATTTTTTTGATTTTAAATCCTTTTGTAATAATTTTTCAAATAGCCCCCTGGTTTTATTGTTCAAATATTTCACCAAGATGACCCTGGTGTGGAGTGTCATGTTACTCCCCTCTTTTCTTTGAACTTTTCCAGAAGTTTTCAAATAGGTGAAACAAGAAAAGGGGAAAGATGAAAGTGACATTTCAGAAATTCAAAAGAAGCACTTCAACCATTATATTCATTCAAACAATATGATGATGATGCATACCTATATTTCATAACATTCCAAAATGAAATTTTGGGATGTTACAAGGAACCCTAGGAAAGAGGGTATTGCCTTCATGAGGAAACTTAACGCTGATGGATCCTACTGGACACCTGAGCAGTACCCCCAAACCTCATGGGTTGCTGCAAAAGGACCTCCTATAGATCCATCCACTTTATCTGGATTTACTTGTGAAACTTCATATTCCTCTGATGAGTCACTTGACTCAAACTATAAATTCTTCAAAAATCAGAAAGGCGAGTATTTGCTAGATTTGTTGGAACTAACTACAGGAACGGTTCACCTATGAAGAAAATCTGGGTTTCCAAGAGCTACCTACAAAATCTTCAAGTGAATGTCGTCATGACACCACTTATGAAGAACAGGAACCCCAGATCAAATTCCTCATATGGACCAAACTCCTCACTTGGACCAAATTCCTCAAATGGTCAAAATATCATTCTCATGCTAATGCCTCTGTTTAGCAGGGAAAATCTAAGAGTTATGAATATGTGCATTATTCTTCAAACCATCATGTTCATAAGTCCTTGAAGAATTTCTCTGCTTATTCATATGAGTACTCTAACCCTCGCCCTGTGAAATGAAGCGCACTCGCTTCAATGCCTCCCTTCTCATATGGTGCTTGCAAAATGATGAACTATTTACCACCCCTCCAGATGTGGGTGGTGAAGAAATTGAACTAATCTCTTATGCAGTATCAGGTCTCCAGATGAACTTAAACATCTGATGAGTTTGCTAGAGACCTGAGGAAACACTTGAAAGGATGCAAGCTAACCTTGTAGAAATGAATTCCTCATTTCTCACGCCCTCACACTACTTGCTTACTAACTTGTGTGACGCAATTATGTCTGATGAAATTGATGTAATATTCTTCACTCTGAAGCATATGAGTTCGTAAGTTGTACTAATTCATCTACAGGATGATACTCCAAAAGCTACCGAGTGGGTCCTCAACAGTGGATGCACGAACGACATGACTGGTGACAAGAATCTACTGATGATTTTGCCACTTGCTCCATCTCATCTGAAGCATATCACCTACATAGACAAAGGAAAAAGCAAGGTATTGGGTTTGGGTAAGGTTGCAATCTCAAAGGACCGAACCATGGATAAGGTGATGCTTGTCGAATCCCTTGGGTTCAACCTTATGTCTGTCTCAATGCTTTGTGATCTTGATATGATTGTCGTATTTGGAAAATATCGTTGTGTTGTCATCATGGAATCTGACAATTCCAAAGTCTTCGAAGGCTTTAGGAGAGTAGACTTGTATATTGTTGATTTCTCTACAGGTCCTCAACCTGCCACATGCTTACTTGCAAAGTCCTCAGAAGGCTGGCTATGGCATCGACGACTTGGACATGCTGGTATGAGGAACTTGCACACACTCATGAAGAAAAAGCATGTCATTGGCATCAAAGGTGTCAAATTCCTCAAGGATCACCTGTGTGGTGCATGTGAGTCTGGAAAGATGACCAGATCCAAGCATCCCTCGAAGACAATCATGACCATGACATCACCTTCTGAATTGCTTCACATGGATCTCTTTGGCCCCACTCATTACTCCACACTAACAAATTCTTCAAGTTTGTATGGCTTTTTCATTGTTGATGGTTACTATCAATACACTTGGGTGCATATTATTCTGTACAAGATTGAGGTGCAGGATGTCTTCAGACGATTTGCTTCAAGGGCCTCCACCAACTTCGGCATCAAGATCAAGCATATCAGGAGTGATAATGGGACTGAGTTCAAGAACACTAATCTTGATGAACTTGGTATTACTCATGAGTTATCTACCCCTTATACTCCTCAGCAGAATGGCGTCGTGGAGCGCAAGAACAAGACTCTTGTTGAGATGGCTCGCACCATGCTTGATGAATACAAGACTCCTCGTCGCTTCTGGCCTGGAGCAATTGATACTACATGCCACATCATCAACAGGGTATATCTTCACTAATTCTTCAAGAAGACTTTGTATGAACTTATGACTGGCAAGAAACCCAATGTAAGTTATCTCAAAGTCTTCGGTGCAAAATGCTAGATTAGAGATCCTCACCACAGTTCAAAATTTGCATCGGAAGCACATGAAGGTTTTATGCTTGGTTACGGAAAGGACTCGCACACCTACAGAGTCTTCAACACCTACCACCACAAAGTCGTTGAAATTGTAGATGTGCGGTTCGATGAAACTGATGACTCGCAAAGAGAGCACCTGCCTTCTGTGTTAGATGTACAATCTCCTAAGGAATCCATTAAGCTAAAGGCTACTGAAGATGTCATACCCACTGAGGAAGTAATTCCAACAAATTAATACATTCATGCTGATACATCTGAAGAAAATGGCGCTGAAGAAAATCCTCATCCTCGTCAACCTGGTCATCCAAGAGTTGCAAATGAAGTGTAGATTGACAAAATCATCGATGACATCAATGCACCAGGTCCTCTCACTCGCTCAAAAGCTTCACATTTGACTAACTTTTGTTGGCACTTTGCCTTTGTCTCTATCATAGAGCCCTCCAAAGTTGATGAAGCATTCAAGGAGCCTGAGTGGATTCAAGCTATGCAAGAGGAATTGCATCGATTCAAGCTCAACAATGTGCGGGAACTTGTCAAGCGGCCAGATCCTCGCAAGCATAACATCATAGGTACCAAGTGGATCTACCGCAAAAAGCAAGATGAAAATGGCCTTGTGGTAAGGAATAAGGCTCGTCTTGTAGCTCAAGGCTACACACAGGTTGAGGGAATTGACTTTGATGAAACTTTTGCACCTGTTGCTAGACGTGAAGCTATTCACATATTGCTTGCTTATGATAACCATCATGATATCATCTTATATCAAATGGATGTGAAAAGTGGATTCCTGAATGGTAAGCTTGAGGAAGAAGTATATGTTGCTCAACCCCAGGTTTACAAGACCCTAAGCATCCTGAAAAAGTCTTGAGACTCAACAAGGCCCTCTATGGCCTCAAGCAGGCCCCTCGGGCATGGTATGACACTTTGAATGAATTCCTCATGAAGAAAGGCTTCAAACCCGGTTCACTCGACCCAACTCTTTTCACAAAATCCTATGACAATGAACTGTTCATATGCCAAATATACGTAGACGATATTATCTTTGGCTGTACTGACAAACCTTACAGTGATGAATTTGCCTATATGATGAGTGAAGAATATCAAATTTCTATGATGGGAGAGTTGAAATCCTTCTTAGGTCTTCAAATTCGTTAGCAAGACAACATCATCTTCATCTCACAAGAGAAATACCTCAAGGATGTTCTGAGGAAATTCGACATGCAAGATTGCAAAGGCGTCAAAACTCCAATGCCTTCAAAAGGCCACCTCTACACTGACGAAAATGGTAAAGATTTCGATCAGAAGGTATATCGCTCCATGATTGGCTCGTTATTGTATCTATGTGCATCTAGGCCTGATATTATGCTGAGTGTTTGCATGTGTGCCTGATTCCAAGCAACACCGAAGGAATCACACCATAAGGCTGTGAAACATATTCTTCGATACTTAGCTCACACACCAACCCTTGGATTATGGTATGCGAAGGGCTCAAATCTTCACCTCGTCGGATACTCTAATGCTGACTATGTTGGAGATCATGTGGATCGCAAGTCAACCTCGGGCACATGTCATTTCCTCAGACGATCCTTAGTCTGTTGGTCCTCGAAGAAGCAGAACTGCATTTCACTATCTACTGCTAAAGCTGAGTACATTGTTGCTGGTTCATGTTGCACTCAGCTGCTATGGATGAAGCAAACCCTCAAGGACTACGACATCAAGTTGAAGAATGTGGCTCTCTACTGCGACAACGAGAGTGCCATCAAGATTTCTTACAACCCAGTTCAGCATTCCAAGACCAAGCACATCTAGATTCGCCATCACTTTCTTTGAGATCATGTACTCAAGGGCGACATCTCCATCGACCACATTCCCACTGAAGAACAACTGGCCAATATCTTCACAAAGATTTTGGATGAAAAGAGATTTTGCAAGTTGTGGTGTGAGCTAAATATCTTAGAATCTTTGAATGTTCTTTAAAAAAGGACACACATCCTAACACTTATGCAAAATTGATGACTTAGATGTGCAACACACGAAGTAACGTTTTTCTTCAATCAATGAAGAATAACTCTCTGAGTGTGAAGAAATTAACGAAGAATTTGATTCTCAGAACCCTATGACAATTGTATGCGGTGTCTGAAATCATCATTCTTATACGGTGGGTCACGCCACCAACCATAGTTGCACTTCTTCAAAGTTGAGTTTTTCGTCATTCTGCAAATTCTTCAAAATTTCAAATTCCTCAAGTTTGCAAATTCCTCAACTTTTCAAATTCTTCAACTTTTCAAATTCTTCAAACTATGAAACTCATGGTCTTCAATGATTATATACTTATATATTTGAGTTTTCAATGCCCTCAACAACAGTCACTTATTGCTAATTCTTCAAGTTGATTTTCATCTAAGTGAATGTGATCGGACCCTTTCCCCTCTATGCTAAACTCAACCCAGTCTGTTCACAAATTCTTCATATGTGTTCTACTTTGAAACTCGTTCAAAGTCTTCATTGTGTCCTTGACAGTTGAAGAATTTGTTAACGGAAACTTTAAAATTTTCATCTTTAATTTTTTTGGCGTTTCCCGCTCAATCGGTTCCGATTACCATGAATGGATAACTCACGATCCCCCACTATCGCCACCTCTCAGTACATGGGTGACACCTGTCACATGGAGATCAAGGGTCAGGGGCAATCCTATCCAAAATCTTTGGACGGATTGGTTTTCACTTCCACTATATACACCCCTCCCCTTTTACTATGCTCGGTTACTCACTTCCTCTCTCTCCCGAGCTCCGACCTAGCACCGCCGCTAAAATCATCGACGCCGGTGTGGAAGAGCTTCACTGCCGCGACCTTGCCGTCGTCGTACTCGCATCGGCCATGGAAGTCTTCACCCCGCCACTGCTGTAGCTGTCTCCCTCTGCCAAGCTAGGGCGTGGGAGAGCTGGACTGACGAACTTCCTCAATCTCATCTCATAGTTCGTCGTGTTCTTCATCAGGGTAAATAAAATTTATTTTTACTGTCCTTATTTGATCTTCAAGTTTTCCTAAATCTTCAGAAAGGTGTTATTCTTCAAGAATCTCATTCTAAAGCACCTTACATGTACATTTACTTGATGACTTTCTCTAAGTTATGATTTTCTTCAAGATTCCTCAATTGTGTGAATCCTCAAATTTGCACAACTATGGAACCTAAGACAAAGAACACTTAGTGAAATTGCTCAAGACACCAATGGTCAAATTCCTCACACCTATTTTTATTGAAACATTTCTGAGAACACATATGACCTCTTAAAATTCCTCGCACCTATACTCTGTTCACAGGTACAAACATGTACGCTGATGAATCACTAGGTTCTCATCAACTTAACTCATTTGCAACGTTTCTTGAGAAAAAGCCGTGCACCTCTTCAGAGTCCTCAAGAGTTCAAAATCCCCAGCTAAAGAAAATGGCTGATGGGAAGAAGCCACAGAAAGGTGGAAAGAAGGCTGAACAGAATACTGCCTATGAGATTCCTGACCATCTATATGCCGGTTACTATACACCAGATGAATCCAAATATGGCAAAGAGACAAAAGAACAAAGAAAAACAGGATTCAAAGAATTGAACGGAGGTGGGTGAGGGAATGGAAGGAGTATTGCTATGTTACTCCCAAGTACATGAAGAAATTAGCACTTAAAGCCCCCTTCCTTAGGGCTCCTCCTGCTGATGATCAATAGGTTGATCCCACCAGTGTTTCTTGTGGTGAAGACTTTCCCACAGAGTGGGCAAAGCGTCAACTCAAACTGCAGAGAACTGCCGAAGCTGAAGTGAAGAAATTCAATGAAGACTCTTCTGCTGCTCGCACTGCTGGAGCCTCTGCAAGTACTCCAAAGAAATCTATGATGAAGAAATCTGCTGTGAAGCCAAATTCTTCATCTTCAAAGTCATCACAGTAGATTCCTCAAGCTCAAAGGCCTGAGCTCTCAAAGGCCTCAGTTGCTGGTACATTTGCTGCCCAGTCCTCAGTTGCTGCTGCAAAGTCCTCAACTCCTATGCACCTTGCCACAAGCCAATGGACTGAAGGATTTTCAATTGCTTCAGGGGCATCAACTAGTTATTCCGCCCAAACTCATTCCTCAAGTGGTCCTTCTCTGAGGAAAAAGAAAGCAACTGCTGGACGAGGCATTCGACCAAGTCCTCAAACCAAGAAGGTGGCTTTCACAATTCCATCAGATTCATCAGATGAAGCTGATGATGAGGAATTGGAAGCCATCATCAGAAACAAGCAACAACGTGTGGCTGAAGCAAAGGGATCTCAAATTCCTCTTTTGTTTAATCCTAAAAAGTGCTTAACATCATTGATATCTGGCACAAGGATCCCAAGACGCCCATTGATGACTTGAAACTGCCTCCTGGTCCTGATCATGTCCTCACAACTTTCATTGCTAAGGAAAAATGGAAATATGAGAAGGCAAGACAAACCAAGAAGGCTCAGTACAAGAAAGAGCATTTCTTGAAGAAGAATGTTCTAAATTTGTCTCCTGAAGAACTTATGAGGGTGTGGTCTGAGATTCAAAGCCTCAGTGAGGAATTCAGTTCATACTATGTTGATTGGCAAGGCGCCAAAGTTTGCTTCGACAACATTGCTGACAAAGTCATCACTAACCACAACTCAAGAGTTGCATCTCGCTCCCTGCAACAAATTCCTCAGGCTGAAGAAACTACTCAGCCTGCTGAGGAAACTGCCAGCGCTGCTGAAGAAAGTTAGACCGCTGAAGAACTTGCCAGGGCACCCTCCACTAGTGCGCCTGATGAAACTGAACCCTCAAGGATGACTGCATCAGTCGTGTCTGAAGAAAATGTACCACCCTCACCTTCTGCTGAATCAAACAAATCATCAAAGGTGAAGACAATCAACCTTCCTTCTGCATCAGAAGTGAAGAAAACTAAGGCTGCTGAGAAGTTGGCACTGAAAAGAAAAGTTTCAACTTCAGATTCCTCAGCGTTGAAGAAGTTGAAGACTCTGCCAAAGTCCTCAACTGAACCATTTGATGCCACTCCACTCTCCTCAGCACCCGCTTATGAGATCATCCCATTTGGTGTTGACTATGTCATCCCAGATAAAGAAACTAAAGAAGATCATTCTGCTGCTTCGACAGAGCAGATTGACGAAGACATTGAAGTTGAAGGAAATTCTTCAACTCCTCATGTATCATCGCCCCGGCCCCAGTTCACTGCTAAAGAGGTTGAGATTGAAGAAATTGATGAGGATGTAGACATTGGAAATATAACTTCTCTCATCAATGATGAATATTGGGAAAGAGCTCACCCAAATTCACCTATGAGTACTCCTCTATCACATATTCCTCAGTCCCCATCCCAGACTGAAGAAATTCATGAAGGATCTGATGACTTGACCACCAACGTCATTTAAGATATTCCAGCTGCATCAGTTGATGACTTTGCTGCTCCAACTGCCACTAAGGAACCAGCACCGCAAATTCCTCAGACTAAATAAATTCCTCCCATGCCAAAGGAGATCAAGGGCCGCTTCAAGCCAAATCTTCAACCGAAGCCCAGAATGCCATTCAATGGCTCAGCGGCCCCCAAATTCCTCAAAAGCAATTTCTTCAATGAGCGCATGTTCTTCATAGGTCCCAATCCTTATGACTTAGCAATGGCCGGACGAAGCAGATTCTGGACTGCCACTCAGATGAACTATTATGTATCAGTCTTGTTTGAAAATAAGAAAGTCTTCGAGCACCATCAAATTCCTCAAGCTGACATGGAAACACTTCCATCATTCACGCTGGTGCTCCAAGTTCTTCACGATGCAGGCATTCTTCCCTTCTGCGTGGACATTTGCGATTGGAATGAAGAACTCATTCTTCAATTTTATGCCACACTGCACATCAGTGGAAATGCTTCTAACATCAACTCCTGGGTTTTGGACTAGATGATAGGATCAACACATCTCACTGCTCAAGCATCCGAATTACTTTGGTCTGTCTGAGTACCAATTGCTTCAGAAGAAGCTCGTCGACTGTTTGATGAACCTGCTCTTACAAATCAACTGATGCAAGTGATGATGAAGCATTTGGCTCCTGGAAAGCCTCAACGGAAAATCTTCCTTGTGAAGTATTTGCTATATGTGCCAAGGACGGTTTACTGCATTCTCACGAACACTCTATGTCCTCAGAAGGGCCACAATTCTGAAGAAGAGGAAGTGGAGGGAGTCATGAAGAATATGTTGGGGAATGTTGCATGGGAAACAAAAAATTTCCTATGCACACGCAAGATCTATCCATGGTGATGAGCATCTACGAGAGGGAGAGTGGATCTACATACCCTTGTAGATCGCTAAGCGGGAAGTGTTAACAAACACGATTGGTGTAGTCGAACATCTTCGCGATCCAAATCGCCGAGCGTCCCGCGATCTCATCACGATCCGTCTTGCGATCCAATCATGATCCGTACCGCAAACTCATCACGATCCGTCCCGCGATCTCATGACGATCCGTCTCGCAATCTTGATCACGGTCCTTCCGATCTAGCGTCGAACGGACGGCACCTCTGCGTTCAGCACACATACATCTCAATGACGATCTCCGCCTTCTTGATCCGGCAAGAGGGATCGGAGAGGTAGACGAGTTCTCCGGTAGCGTGATGGCACCACGGTGATGGTGGTGGAGCAATTCCGGCAGGGCTTCACCTAAGCACTGCAGAAAACCGATCTAGAGGAGAAACTATGCACTAGAGGAATGGGTAGCACGTGGCTGAAAATCTTGTGCCAAAACCCTAAAACTCTCTAGTATATATAGGAGGAGAGGAGGAGGAGGCTTGGCTCCCAAGGAGCCAACCCTTGGGTCGGCCGAACCAGGAGGGAGGAGTCCTCCTCCTCCACTCCTAGTAGGATTAGGACTCCTTCCTAATTTAGGCCTTTTGCCTTTTCCCACCTTTTTCCTTTTGGGCTTTTTCTTCCCAGCCGCATGGGACCTTTGTGGGACTTCCTCAGCCCACTAAGGGCTGGTATTCATCCTCCCACAGCCCATGTAGCCTCTTGGGTCGAAATACCCCTCCCGATGGTCTGCCGGTACATTACCGGCACTCCCGATACACTACCGATGAGCCCGAAACTTTTTCGGCGACCAAAATAGGACTTCTTATATATCAACCTTTACCTCCGGACCATTACACATATCCACGTGACGTGCGGGTTCTCATCCGGGACTCCTAACAACCTTTGGTAACCACCATACATAACTCTATACTACCGCAACGTCACCGAACCATAAGTGTGTAGACCCTGCGGGTTCGAGAACTATGTAGACATGACCGAGACACCTCTGCGGTCAATAACCAATAGCGGGACTTGGATGCCCATATTGGTTCCTACATATTCTACGAAGATCTTTATCGGTCGAACCTCTATGTCAAGGATTCAGTTAATCCCGTATGATGTTCCCTTTGTTCTTCGGTATGTTACTTGCCCGAGATTCAATCGTCGGTATCTCCATACCTAGTTCAACCTCGTTACTAGCAAGTCTCTTTACTTGTTCCGTAATACAAGATCCCGTGACTAACACTTAGTCACATTGCTTGCAAGGCTTGTTGTGATGTTGTATTACCGAGTGGGCCCTAAGATACCTCTCCGTCACACGGAGTAACAAATCCTAGTCTTGATCCATGCCAACCCAACAGACACCCTTGAAGATACCTGTAGAGTACCTCTATAGTCACCCAGTTACGTTGCGACGTTTGATACACACAAGGCACTCCTCCGGTGTCAGTGAGTTGCATGATCTCATGGTCATAGGAACAGATACTTGACATGTAGAAAACAACAGCAATAAACTGACACGATCATATGCTATGTTTGTAGTTTGGGTCTTGTCCATCCCATCATTCTCCTAGTGATGTGATCCCATTATCAAATGAAATATCATGTCAATGGCTAGGAAACTTTAACCATCTTTGATCAATGAGCTAGTCTATTAGAGGTATACTAGGGACATGATTCTGTCTATGTATCCACACATGCATCTAAGTCTCCGATCAATACAATTATAGCATGGATAATAAACGATTATTACGAACAAGGAAATATGATAATAACTAATTTATTATTGCCTCTAGGGCATATTTCCAACATTATCTCACTTGCACTAGAGTCAATAATCTAGTTCACATCACCATGTGATTCACATTGTTATGAATCTAACACCCAATGAGTTATGGGGCTCGATCATGCTTTGCATGTGAGAGAGGTATTATAGTCAACGGGTCTGCGACATTCAGATCTGTGTGTAGTTTGCAATTCTCTATGTCAAACCGTAAACACTACTACCACACTCCACTTGGTACTATTCCAAATGGCTACTCCACTATACGTATCCAGATTGCTACTACGAGTCATTCGGATTGGTGTTAAAGTTTGCATCGACGTAACTCTTTGCGATGAACTCTTTATCACCTCCATAATCGAGAAACATCTCCTTAGTCTTTTAGTTACTAAGGATAATCTTGACCGTTGTCCAATGATCCACTCCTGGATCACTTTTGTACCCCTTGACAGACTCATGGCAAGGCACACACCAGGTGCGGTACATAGCATGGCATAATATAGAGCCTATGGCTAAGGCATAGGGGACGATGTTCGTCCTTTCTCTTTCTTCTGCCGTTGTCGAGCTTTGAGTCTCACTCAACTTCACACCTTACAAATATGGCGAGAACTCTTTCTCTGACTGATCCATTTTGAACTCTTTCAAAATCTTGTCAAGGTATGTACTCATTGAAAGTCTCATCAAGCATCTTGATTTATCTCTATAGATCTTGATGCTCAACAATTAGGTAGCTTTATCCAGGTCTTCCTTTGAAAAACTCTTTTCAAACAACCGTTTATGCTTTCCAGAAATTCCACATCATTTCCGATCAACAATATGTCAACCACATATGCTTACCAGAAACTCAATAGTGCTCCCACTCACTTTATTGTAAATACAAGTTTCTCATAAACTTTGTATAGACTCAAAAACTTTGATCACCTCATCAAATTGTATATTCCAACTCTAAGATGTTTGCTTTCATAGAAGGATTACTAAAGCTTGCACACCTTTTAGCATCCTTAGGACTGACAAAACCTTCTGGTTGTATCTCATACAACCTTTCGTTAAGGAAGGAAACGATGTTTTGGCATCCATCTGCCAGATTTCATAATTGAAAAATGCAGCAACTGCTAACATAAGTCCAACAGACTTTAGCATCGCTACGAGTGAGAAAGTCTCATCGCAGTCAACTCCTTGAACTTGGCGGAAACTTCTTTGCGACAAGTCGAGCTTTATAAATGGTGACATTCACCATCATCGTCTGTCTTCATCTTAAAGGTCCATTTGTACTTGACGACCTGCCGTCCAACGAGCAAGTATACCAAAGTCTATACTTGGTTTTCATACATGGATCCTTTCTCGGATTTCATGGCCTCTAACCACTTGTCGGAATCCGGGCCCATCATCGCTTCTCCACAGCTCGTAGGTTCATCGTTGTCCAACAACATGACCTCCAAGACAGGGTTGTCGTACCACTCAGGAGCAATACACATCCTTTTCGACCTACGAGGTTTGATAGTAACTTGATCCGAAGCTTCATGATCATCATCATTAACCCCTTCAACTAACATAGTCTTCACAGAAACATCTTCCTACGCTGCGCTACTCTCTGGTTGAACAAAGGTTCAACAGCCTCATCAAGTTCTATCTTCCTCCCACTCAATTCTTTCGAGGGAAACTCTTTCTCAAGAAAGGACCCAGTTTTAGCAACAAACATTTTATGCTTGGATCTGAGATAGAAAGTTCACCCAACTGTTCTTAGGGTATTCTATGAAGATGCATTTGTCCGCTTTGGGTTTGATCTCATTCGGTGAAAACATTTTCCACACAAGCGTCGCAGCTCCAAACATTAAGAAATGACAGCTTGGGTTTCTATCAAACCATAATTCACACGGTGTCATCTCAACGGATTTAGATGGTGCCCTATTCAAAGTGAATGTAGTTGTCTCTAATGCATAACCCCAAAACTATGGTAGCAAAACGATAAGAGACATCATAGCCTGCACCATATCTAATAGAGCACGACTATGATGTTCGGACACACCATCACACTATGGTGTTCTAGGTGGCATGAGTTGTGAGACAACTTTCACATTGTCTAAAGTTGTGTGCCAAACTCGTGACTCAGATATTCACCTCCACGATCATATCGCAGACATTTTTATCTTCTTGTAACGATGATCTTAAACTTCACTCTGAATTTGCTTGAACCTTTCAAATGATTCAGACTTGTGTTTCATTAAGTAAATATACACTATATCTACTCAAATCATAAGTGAAGGTAAGAAAATAACGATATCCACCGAACGCTACAAGACTCATTGGATTGCATACATCAACATGTATCATTTCCAATAAATCACTTGCCCGCTCCATCAATCCGGAAAATGGGGTCCTTAGTCATCTTGCCCAAGAGGCATGGTTCGCATGTCTCAACAGATTTGAAATCGAATGAGTCCAAAGATCCACCAGCATGGAGTTTCTTCATGCGCTTTATACCAATATGACATTTAGCGGCAGTGCTACAAGTATGTGGTACTATCATTATTAACTTTGTATCTTTTGGCATCAATGTTATGAACATGTGTATTACTACGATCAAGATTCAACAAACCATTCTCACTGGGTGCATGACCATTGAAGGTATTATTCAGGTAAACAGAATAATCATTATTCTCTAACTTAAATGAATAACCGTGTTGCAATAAACATGATCTAATGACGTTCATGCTCAACGCAAAACACCAAATAACATTTATTTAGGTTCGTCACTAATCCCGAAGGTAGAGAGAGCATGCGATGTTGATCACATCAACCTTGGAAACATTTCCAACACACATTGTCACCTCACCCTTAGCTAGTTCTCCGTTTATCCGTAGCTTTTATTTCGAGTTACTAACATTTAGCAACTTAACCGGTATCCAATACCCAGGTGCTACTAGGAGTACTAGCAAGGTACACATCAATAACACGTATATCAAATATACTTCTGTCGACGTTGCCAAACTTCTTATCTACCAAGTATCTAGGGTTGTTCCGCTTCAGCGACTGCTCTCCTCATAATCGAAGCACATAGTCTTGGGTTTGGGTTCAACTTTGGGTTGCTTCACTGGAGCAGCAACTGACTTGCCATCCATGAAGTTTCCCTCCTTGCCCTTGCCCTTCTTGAAACTAGTGGTTTTACTAACCATCAACACTTGACGCTCCTTCTTGATTTCTACCTTCGCAGTGTCAAACATCGCGAACAGCTCAGGGATCATTATTTCTATCCCTGGCATTTTATAGTTCATCACCAAGTTCTAGTAGCTTAGTGACAGTGACTTGGAAAACTATATCAATCACTTTCTTACCTGGAAGATCAACTCCCACTCGATTTAAGCGATTGTAGCACCCACACAATCTAAGTACATGCTCAACGATTGAGCTATCATCCTTATCTTGCAGGCAAAGAATCTTGTTGGAGATCTCAAATCTCACAACACGGGCACAAGCCTGAGATCCTAATTTCAGCTCTTAGAACATCTCATATGTTCCGTGACGTTCAAAATGTTTTGGAGCCTCAATTCTAAGCCGTAATGCATGACGCACTGAACTATCAAGTAGTCATCAGAACGTGCCTGTCAGATGTTCACAACATCTACAGACGACGCTAGAGGGGTTGGCGCACCGAGCGGTGCATTAAGGACATAAGCCTTCTGTGTAGCAATGAGGACAATCTTCAGATCACGAACCCAGTCCGCAATATTGCTACCATCATGTTTCAACTCTATTTCTCTAGGAACATATAAAAATTCAAGGGAGCTACAGCGCGAGCAAGTAATCTACAACATAATTTACAAAGACACTACTGACTATGTTCATGATAATGAGTTCAATTAATCATATTACTGAAGAACTCCCACTCAAATTGACATCCCTCCGGTCATTCGAGCGACACATGATCCAAATTCACCAACTCAAGTCCGATCATCACGTGAGTTGAGGTGGTTTCAATGGTGAACATCATCATGTTGATCATATCTACTATATGACTCATGTTCGACCTTTCAGTCTCATGTGTTTCGAGGCGATGTCTGTACATGCTAGGCTCGTCAAGTTTAACCTGAGTGTTCTGTATGTGCAACACTGGCTTGCACCCGTTGTATGTGAACATAGAGTCTATCACACCTGATCATCATGTGGTGTCTCGACATAATGAACTTTCACAACGGTGCACACTCGGGGAGAACACAATTTATCTTGAAATTAAGTGAGGGATCACCTTATAATACTACCGTCGTCCTAAGAAAAACAAGGTGCATAAAAGGATTAACATCACATGCAAATCATAAGTGACATGATATGGCCATGAACTTGTGCTTTTGATCTCCATCTTGAAAGCACCGACATGATCTCCATCGTCACCGGCATGACGCCATGATCTCCATCATCTTGATCTCCATCAACGTGTCCCCATCGTGGTTGTCGCGCCCACCATGCTTCTACTACTATTGCTACCGATTAGCGATAAAGTAAAGCATTACATAGCGCTTAATGATTGACACACAGGTCATACAATAATTAAAGACAACCCTATGGCTCCTGCCGGTTGCCGTACTCATCGACATGCAAGTCGTGATTTTCTATACAAAACATGATCACCTCATACATCACATATATCTCATCATGTAATTGGCCATATCACATCACAACATACCCTGCAAAAACAAGTTAGACGTCCTCAAATTGTTGTTGCATGTTTTACGTGGCTGCTACGGGTATCTAGCAAGAACAATTCTCACCTACGCAAAAACCACAACGGTGATACATAAGTTGCTTTTCAACCTTCTCAAGGACCGCCTTTGTCAAATCCGATCCAACTAAAGTAGGAGAAACAGACAGCCGCCAGACATCTTTGTGCAACGAGGTTACACGTCAATCGATGGAACCGGTATCTCGTAAGCATACGATTAAGGTTGGTCCGGGCCGCTTCATCCCACAATATCGCTGAACCAAAACACGACCAAGGGAGGAAGCAATCTAAGCATCAACGCCCACAAACTCTTTGTGTTCTACTCGAGATCTCATCTACACATAGACCTAGCTCTGATACCACTGTTGGGGAACATTGCATGGGAAAGAAAAAATTTCCTACGCACACGCAAGATCTATCCATGGTGATGAGCATCTACGAGAGAGAGAGTGGATCTACGTACCCTTGTAGATCGCTAAGCGGGAAGCGTTAAGAAACGCGGTTGGTGTAGTCGAACGTCTTCGTGATCCAAATCGCCGAGCGTCTCGCGATCCCATCACGATCTGTCTTGCGATCCAATCACGATCTGTCCCGTGAACTTATCACGATCTGTCCTGCGATCTTATCACAATCCGTCTCGCAATCTTGATCACGGTCCTTCGGATCTAGCGCCGAATGGACGACACCTCCGTGTTCAGCACACGTACAGCTCGATCACAATCTTCGCCTTCTTGATCCAGCAAGAGGGAGCAGAGAGGTAGACGAGTTCTCCGGCAGCGTGACGACGCCGCGGTGATGGTGGTGGAGCAATTCTGGCAGGGCTTCGCCTAAGCACTGCAGAAAACTGATCTAGAGGAGAAAGTATGCACTAGAGGAACGGGTAGCACGTGGCTGAAAATCTTGTGCCAAAACCCTAAAAACCTCTAGTATATATAGGAGGAGAGGAGGAGGAGGAGCCTTGGATCCCAAGGATCCAGCCCTTGGGTCGGCCGAACCAAGAGGGAGTCCTCCTCCTCCTCCACTCCTAGTAGGATTAGGACTCCTTCCTAATTTAGCCCTTTTACCTTTGTTCCACCTTTTTCCTTTTGGGATTTTTCCCCAGCCGCATGGGACCTTTATGGGACTTCCTCCAGCCCACTAAGGGCTGGTATTCATTCTCCCACAGCCCATGTAGCCTCTTGGGTCGAAATAACCCTCCCGATGGTCTCCCGGTACACTACCGATGAGCCCAAAACTTTTCCGGCGACCAAAATAGGATTTCCTATATATCAATCTTTACCTCCGGACCATTATGGATCTCGTCGTGACGTCCGGGATCTCATCCGGGTCTCCGAACAACCTTCGGTAATCACCATACATAACTCTATACTACCGAAACGTCACCGAACCTTAAGTGTGCACACCCTATGGGTTCAAGAACTATGTAGACATGACCGAGACACCTCTACGGCCAATAACCAATAGCGGGACCTGGATGCCCATATTGGTTCCTACATATTCTACGAAGATCTTTATCGGTCGAACCTCTGTGTCAAGGATTCAGTTAATCTCGTATGATGTTCCCTTTGTTCTTCGGTATGTTACTTGCGGGAGATTCGATCGTCGGTATCTCCATACCTAGTTCAACCTCGTTACCGGCAAGTCTCTTTACTCATTCCGTAATACAAGATCCCATGACTAACACTTAGTCACATTGCTTTCAAGGCTTGTTGTGATGTTGTATTACCGAGTGGGCCCTGAGATACCTCTCCGTCACACGGAGTAACAAATCCTAGTCTTGATCCATGCTAACCCAATAGAAACCCTCGGAGATACCTGTAGAGTACCTTTATAGTCACCCAGTCATGTTGCGACGTTTGATACACACAAGGCACTCCTCCGATGTCAGTGAGTTGCATGATCTCATGGTCATAGGAACAGATACTTGACTTTTAGAAAACGGTAGCAATAAATGTTGGAAATATGCCCTAGAGGCAATAATAAATTAGGTATTATCATATTTCCTTGTTCATGATAATCGTTTATTATCCATGCTATAATTGTATTGATCGGAGACTTAGATGCATGTGTGGATACATAGACAAAACCATGTCCCTAGTATGCCTCTAATAGACTAGCTCGCTGATCAAAAGATGGTTAAGGTTTCCTAGCCATGGACATGAGATGTCATTTGATAACGGGGTCACATCATTAGGAGAATGATGTGATGGATAAGACCCAAACTACAAACATAGCATATGATCGTGTCAGTTTATTGCTACTGTTTTCTGCATGTCAAGTATATGTTCCTATGACCATGAGATCATGCAACTCATGGATATAGGAGGAGTGCCTTGTGTGTATCAAACGTCGCAACGTAATTGGGTGACTATAAAGGTGCTCTACAGGTATCTCCGATGGTGTCTGTTGAGTTGGCATGGATCGAGACTGGGATTTGTTACTCCGTGTCAGGGAGAGGTATCTCGGGGCCCACTCGGTAATGCAACATCACAATAAGCCATGCAAGCAATGTGACTAATTGTTAGTTGCGGGATCTTGTATTACGGAACGAGTAAAGAGACTTGCCGGTAACGAGGTTGAACTAGGTATGGAGATACCGACGATCGAATCTCGGGCAAGTAACATACCGAAGAACAAAGGGAACGTTATACGGGATTAACTGAATCCTTGACATAGAGGTTCGACCGATAAAGATCTTTGTAGAATATGTAGGAACCAATGTGGACGTCCAGGTCCCGCCATTGGTTATTGACCGTAGAGGTGTCTCGGTCATGTCTACATAGTTCTCGAACCCGCAGGGTCTGCACACTTAAGGTTCGGTGACGTTTCGATAGTGTAGAGTTATGTATGGTGGTGACTGAAGTTTGTTCGGAGTCCCGGATGAGATCCCGGACGTCACGAGGAGCTCCGGAATGGTCCAGAGGTAAAGATTCATATATAGGAAGTCCCAGTTTGGTTTCCGGAAAAGTTTCGGGCTCATCGGTAGTGTGCCGGGAGTGCCGGTAGTGTACCGGGAGACCTCCGGGAGGGGTATTTCGACCCCAAGAGGTCCATGGTCTGTGGGAGAATAACAACCAGCCCTTAGTGGACTGGGAAAGCAGCCACAAAGGCCCATGGCGCAGGAGAGAAAGTCCTAAAGCAAAAAGTGGAAAATCAGCCAATAGGAGGCAATCCTACTCCAACTAGGATTGGAGGTGAAGTAGGATTGCTTCCCACCTCCTATTTCGTTCGACCCAAAGGCCTTGGCTGCCTCTCATCTCCTCTCCTCCTATATATACTAGTGGATTGGGTGGTTTTTGGACAGAATTTCCGGCCACGTGCTACCCGTTACACCGGTGCATAGTTTCTCCTCTAGATCGGTTTTCTGCAGCGCTTAGGCGAAGCCCTACCGGAATTGCTCCACCACCATTACCAGAGCACCTTCACACTGCCGGTGAACTCTCTCTCCTCTCCACCTCCTCTCGCTGGATCGAGACGGTGGAGATCGTCATCAAGCTGCACGTGTGCTGAACGCGGAGGTGCCGTCCGTTCGGCCCTAGATCGGAAGGACCGTGATCGAGATCGCGAGATGGTTCGTGATGTGATCACGGAACAGATCGTGATGAGTTCGCGGGACAGATCATGATCAAGATCGTGAGATGGATCGTGATGAGTTCGTGGGACGGATCATGATGTGTTCGCGGGACGGTTCGTGATTGGATCGCGGGACGCTCGGCGATTTGGATCGCGAAGAAGTTTGACTACACCAACCGCGTTTCTTAACGCTTCCCGCTTAGCGATCTACAAGGGTACTTAGATCCACTCTCCCTCTCGTAGATTCTCATCACCATGGATAGGTTTGCGTGTGCGTAGGAAAATTTTTGTTTCCCATGCGACGTTCCCCAACAGTGGCATCATGAGCTAGGTTGATGGTTCGATGAGATCTCGAGTAGAACACAAAAGGTTTGTGGGCGTTGATGCTTAGATTGCTTCCTCCCTTGGTCGGATTTTGGTTCAGCGGAATTGTGAGATGAAGCGGCCCGGACCAACATTACTCGTACGCTTACGAGAGACCGGTTCCCTCGACGCAACTTGTTGCTTAGATGGCTTGCGGGTGACAGTTTCTCTCACTTTAGTTGGATCGGATCCGACAAAGGCGGTCCTTGAGAAGGTTGAAAAGCAATCTATGTATCACCGTTGTGGTTTATGCGTAGGTGAGAATCGTTCTTGCTAGATACCCATAGCAGCCACGTAAAACATGCAACAACAATTAGAGGACGTCTAACTTGTTTTTTGCAGGGTATGTTGTGATGTGATATGGCCAATTACATGATGAGATATATGTGATGTATGAGATGATCATGTGATGTATAGAATTTCACGACTTGCATGTCGTTGAGTATGGCAACCGACAGGAGCCATAGGGTTGTCTTTAATTATTGTATGACCTGTGTGTCAATCATTAAGCGCTATGTAATGCTTTACTTTATCGCTAAGCGGTAGCAATAGAAGTAGAAGCAGGGCTGGCGCCACAACCCCAATGGCAACACATTGATGGAGATCAAGATGATGGAGATCATGGTGTTGTGCCGGTGATGATGGAGATCATGCAGGTGTTTCGAAGATGGAGATCTTAAACACAAGTTCATGGCCATATCATGTCACTTATGAATTGCATGAGATGTTAATCCTTTTATGCACCTTGTTTTGCTTAGTACGGCGGTAGCATTATAAGGTGATCCCTCACTTGAATTTCAAGATGAACTGTGTTCTCCCCGAGTGTGCACCGTTGCGAAAGTTCGTCGTGTTGAGACACCACGTGATGATCGGGTGTGATAGACTCTACGTTCACATACAACGGGTGCAAGCCAGATTTGCACACGTAGAACACTCGGGTTAAACTTGACGAGCCTAGCATGTACAGACATGGCCTCGGAACACGAGAGACCGAAAGGTCGAACATGAGTCATATAGTAGATATGATCAACATAATGATGTTCACCATTGCAGCCACCTCAACTCACGTGATGATCGGACTTGAGTTGGTGAATTTGGATCATGTATCACTCGAATGATCGGAGGGATGTCAATTTGAGTGGGAGTTCTTAAGTAATATGATTAATTGAACTCATTATCATGAACACAGTCAAAGTGTCTTTGCAAATTATGTTGTAGATTACTAGCTCGCGCTGTAGCTCCCTTAAATTTTTATATGTTCCTAGAGAAATAGAGTTGAAAGATGTTGGTAGCAATATTGCAGACTGGGTCCGTGATCTGAGGATTGTCCTCATTGCTGCATAGAAGGCTTATGTCCTTAATGCACCGCTCGGTGCGCCACCCCCTCTAGCATCGTCTATAGATGTTGTGAACATCTGACAAGCACGTTTCGATGACTACTTGATAGTTTAGTGCGTCATGCATTACGGCTTAGAATTGAGGCTCCGAAACGTTTTGAACGTCACGGAACATATGAGATGTTCTAGGAGCAGAGATTGTGATCTCAGGCTCGTGCCTGTGTTGCGAGATATGAGATCTCCAACAAGATTCTTTGCCTGTAAGATGAAGGAGAATAGCTCAATCATTGAGCATGTACTCAGATTGCCTGGGTACTACAATTGCTTGAATCAAGTGGAGTTGATCTTCCAGATAAGATAGTGATTGATATAGTTCTCCAAGTCACTGTCACTAAAGCTACTAGAACTTAGTGATGAACTATAATACACCAGGGATAGAAGTATTGATCCCTGAGCTGTTCGCGATGTTTGACACCGCGAAGGTAGAAATCAAGAAGGAGCGTCAAGTGTTGATGGTTAATCAAACCACTAGTTTCGAAAAGGGCAAGAGCAAGGAGGGAAACTTCATGGATAGCAAGTCAGTTGCTGCTCCAGTGAAGCACCCCAAAGTTGAACTCAAACCCGAGACTAAGTGCTTCTATTATGAGGTGAGAGGTCGCTGAAGCGGAACAACCCTAGATACTTGGTACATAAGAAGGCTGGCAACATCGACAGAAGTATATTTCATATACGAGTTGTTGATGTGTACCTTGCTAGTACTCCTATTAGCACCTGGCTATTGGATACCGGTTCGGTTGCTAAATGTTAGTAACTCAAAATAAAAGCTACGGAATAAACGGAGAACTAGCTAAGGGTGAGGTGACGATGTGTGTTGGAAATGTTTCCAAGGTTGATGTGATCAAAATCGCATGCTCTCTCTACCTTCAGGATTAGTGACGAACCTGAATAAATGTTATTTGGTGTTTTGCGTTGAGCATGAACATGATTAGATCAAGTTTGTTGCAATACGGTTATTCATTTAAGTCAGAGAATAATGGTTATTCTGTTTACATGAATAATACCTTCAATGGTCATGCACCCAGTGAGAATGGTTTGTTGAAATCTTGACCGTAGTGATACGCATGTTCATAACATTGATGTCAAAAGATACAAAGTTAAATAATGATAGTACCACATACTTGTGGCACTGCCGCAAAATGTCATATTGGTATAAAGCGCATGAATGTACTCCATGGTGATGGATATTTGGACTCATTCGATTTTGAATCGGTTGAGACATGCGAACCATGCCTCTTGGGCAAGATGACTAGAGGACCCCGTTGGATGGAGCGGGCAAGTGATTCATTGGAAATGATACATGTTGATGTATACAATCTAGTGAGTCTTGTAGCGTGCAGTGGATATCGTTATTTTCTTACCTTCACTGATGATTTGAGTAGATATAGTGTATATTTACCTAATGAAACACAATTCTGAATCGTTTGAAAGGTTCAAGCAAATTCAGAGTGAAGTTTAAAGATCATCGTGACAAGAAGATAAAAATGACTGCGATATGATCGTGGAGGTGAATATCTGAGTCACGAGTTTGGCATACAACTTAAGACAATGTGAAAGTTGTTTCACAACTAAACGCCACCTGGAACACCATAGTATGATGGTGTGTCCGAACATCATAGTTATGCTCTATTGGACATGGTGCGTGCTATGATGTCTCTTGTCGTTTTACTACTATAATTTTGGGGTTATGCATTAGAGGCAACTACATTCACTTTAAATAGGGCACCATCTAAATCCGTTGAGATGACACCATGTAAATTATGGTTTGATAGAAACCTAAGCTGTCATTTCTTAATATTTGGGCTGCGACACTTGTGTGGAAAATGTTTTCGCCTAATGAGGTCGAACCCAAGGCGGACAAATGCATCTTCATAGAATACCCTAAGATCAGTTGGGTGAACATTCTATCTCATATCCTAGTGCAAAGTGTTTGTTGCTTAAACGGATCCTTTCTCGAGGAAATGTTTCTCTCAAAAGAATTGAGTGGGAGAAAGATAGAACTTGATGAGGTTGTTACACGTTTGTTCAACCAGAGAGTAGCGCAGCGCAGAAAGATGTTTCTGTGAAGCCTACATTAGTTGAAGAGGAAGTTAATGATGATGATCATGAAGCTTTAGGATCAAGTTACTATCGAACTTCATAGGTCGACAAGGATGTGTACTGCTCCTAAGTGGTACGACAACTTTGTCTTGGAGATCATGTTGTTGGACAACGATGAACCTACGAGCTATGGAGAAGCGATGATGGGCCCGGATTCCGACAAATGGTTGGAGGCCATGAAAGCTGAGATAGGATCCATGTATGAAAACCAAGTATAGACTTTGGTAGACTTGCTCGTTGGACAGCAGGTCGTTGAGTACAAATGGATCTTTAAAATGAAGACAGACGCTGATGGTAATTGTCACCATTTGTAAAGCTCGACTTGTTGCAAAGATGTTTGTGACAAGTTCAAGGGGTTGACTGCGATGAGACTTTCTCACTCGTAGCAATGCTAGAGTCTGTTGGAATTATATTAGCAGTTGCTGCATTTTCAATTATGAAATCTGGCAGATGGATGTCAAAACATCGTTTCCTTAACGGTTTACTTGAGGAAAGGTTGTATGTGATACAACCAGAAGGTTTTGTCAGTCCTAAGGATGCTAAAAGGTGTGCAAGCTTCGGTGATCCTTCCATGGACTGAAGCAAGCATCTCGGAGTTGGAATATACGCTTTGATGAGTTGATCAAAGTTTTTGAGTTTATACAAAGTTTACGAGAAACTTGTATTTGCAACAAAGTGAGTGGGAGCACTATAGAATTTCTGATAAGTATATGTGGATGGCATATTGTTGATCAGAAATAATGTAGAGTTTCTGGAAAGCATAAAACGGTCATTTGGAAAGTGATTTTCAAAGGAAGACTTGGATGAAGCTACGTAATTGTTGAGCATCAAAATCTATGGAGATAGATCAAGATGCTCGATGAGACTTTCAATGAGTGCATACCTTGACAAGATTTTGAAAGAGTTCAAAATGGATCAGCCAAAGAAATAGTTCTCGTCTGATTTGTAAGGTGTGAAAGTTGAGTGAGACTCAAAGCACGACAACGGCAGAAGAAAGAGAAAGGACGAACATCGTCCCCTATGCCTTAGCCATAGGCTCTATATTATGCCATGCTGTGTACCGCACCTGTGTGTGCCTTGCCATGAGTCTGTCAAGGGGTACAAGAGTGGTCCAGGAGTGGATCACTGGACAGCGGTCAGAATTATCCTTAGTAACCAGAGGACTAAGGAAATGTTTCTTGATTATGAAGGTGATAAAGAGTTCGTCGATAAAGAGTTACGTCGATGCAAGCTTTAACACCTATCCGGATGACTAGTAGTAGCAATGTGGATACGTATAGTGGAGCAGCCATTTGGAAATAGTACCAAGTGGAGTGTGGTAGGAGTGTTTACGGTTTGACATAGAGATTTCCAAAGTACACACGGATCTGAATATCGCAGACCCGTTGACTATAAGACCTCTCTCACATGCAAAGCATGATCGAGCCCCAGAACTCATTGGGTGTTAGATTCATAACAATGCGAATCACATGGTGATGTGAACTAGATTATTGACTCTAGTGCAAGTGGGAGACTGTTGGAAATATGCCCTAGAGGCAATAATAAATTAGTTATTATCATATTTCCTTGTTCATGATAATCGTTTATTATCCATGCTATAATTGTATTGATCGGAGACTTAGATGCATGTGTGGATACATAGACAAAACCAAGTCCCTAGTATGCCTCTAATAGACTAGCTCGCTGATCAAAAGATGGTTAAGGTTTCCTAGCCATGGACATGAGATGTCATTTGATAATGGGTCACATCATTAGGAGAATGATGTGATGGATAAGATCCAAACTACAAACATAACATATGATCATGTCAGTTTATTGCTACTGTTTTCTGCATGTCAAGTATATGTTCCTATGACCATGAGATCATGCAACTCACGGATATCGGAGGAGTGCCTTGTGTGTATCAAACGTCGCAAAGTAACTGGGTGACTATAAAGGTGCTCTACAGGTATCTCCGATGGTGTCTGTTGAGTTGGCATGGATCGAGACTGGGATTTGTTACTCCGTGTGACGGAGAGGTATCTTGGGGCCCACTCGGTAATGCAACATCACAATAAGCCTTGCAAGCAATGTGACTAATTTTTAGTTGCGGGATCTTGTATTACGGAACGAGTAAAGAGACTTGTTGGTAACGAGGTTGAACTAGGTATGGAGATACCGACGATCGAATCTCGGGCAAGTAACATACCGAAGAACAAAGGGAACGTTATACGGGATTAACTGAATCCTTGACATAGAGGTTCGACCGATAAAGATCTTCGTAGAATATGTAGGAACCAATGTGGACGTCCAGGTCCCGCCATTGGTTATTGACCGTAGAGGTGTCTCGGTCATGTCTACATAGTTCTCGAACCCGCAGGGTGTGCACACTTAAGGTTCGGTGACGTTTCGATAGTGTAGAGTTATGTATGGTGGTGACCGAAGTTTGTTTGGAGTCCCGGATGAGATCCCGGACGTCACGAGGAGCTCCGGAATGGTCCGGAGGTAAAGATTCATATATAGGAAGTCCCAGTTTGGTTTCCAGAAAAGTTTTGGGCTCATCGGTAGTGTACCGGGAGACCTCCGGGAGGGGTATTTCGACCCCAAGAGGTCCATGGGCTGTGTGAGAATAATAACCAGCCCTTAGTGGGCTGGGAAAACAGCCACAAAGGCCCATGGCGCAGGAGAGAAAGTCCTAAAGCAAAAAGTGGAAAATCAGCCAATAGGAGGCAATCCTACTCCAACTAGGATTGGAGGTGAAGTAGGATTGCTTCCCACCTCCTATTTCGGCCGACCCAAAGGCCTTGGCTGCCTCTCCTCTCCTCTCCTCCTATATATACTAGTGGATTGGGTGGTTTTTGGACAGAATTTCCGGCCACGTGCTACCCGTTACACCGGTGCATAGTTTCTCCTCTAGATCGGTTTTCTGCAGCGCTTAGGCGAAGCCCTGCCGGAATTGCTCCACCACCATCACCAGAGCACCTTCATGCTGCCGGTGAACTCTCTCTCCTCTCCACCTCCTCTCGCTGGATCGAGACGGTGGAGATCGTCATCAAGTTGCACGTGTGCTGAACGCGGAGGTGCCGTCCGTTCGGCGCTAGATCGGAAGGACCGTGATCGAGATCGCGAGACGGTTCGTGATGTGATCACGGAACGGATCGTGATGAGTTCGCGGGACAGATCGTGATCAAGATCGTGAGACGGATCATGATGAGTTTGAGGGACGGATCATGATGTGTTCGCGGGACGGTTCGTGATTGGATCGCGGGACGCTCGGCGATTTGGATCGCGAAGAAGTTCGACTACACCAACCGCGTTTCTTAACGCTTCCCGCTTAGCGATCTACAAGGGTACGTAGATCCACTCTCCCTCTCGTAGATGCTCATCACCATGGATAGGTTTGCGTGCGCGTAGGAAATTTTTTGTTTCCCATGCGACGTTCCCCAACAATAAATTGAGACGATCATATGCTACGTTTGTAGTTTGGGTCTTGTCCATCCCATCATTCTCCTAATGATGTGATCCCGTTATCAAATGACATCTCATGTCAATGGCTAGGAAACTTTAACCATGTTTGATCAATGAGCTAGTCTATTAGAGGCATACTAGGGACATGGTTTTGTCGATGTATCCACACAAGCATCTAAGTCTCCTATCAATACAATTATAGCATGGATAATAAATGATTATTATGAACAAGTAAATATGATAATAACTAATTTATTATTGCCTCTAGGGCATATTTCCAACAGAATATGTTGTTCAACATCATTCATGGGATTCCCATCAACTTCCATGATTTCTTCATGAGGACATTGGCTAGTGCTGCTCTAGCCCCATTTGAATAGAAGCCTTATGCACCTTGGATCATGAAATTCATCAGGGAAAAGTCCTTAGTTCCCTTCAAGGTGGACTTTCAGCATTTTGGCTTCCTGCCTCCGTTCGACGTCATCAAGAGCACAATTGCCTTAGTGGAAGGAAAAGGCAAGGCTGTCATTGATGAAGGCACTCGTCCATTGGATGGAGAGTTTCACAAAGCTGCATCCTTCTCCACCAATGATGACACTGCAACCTAGGACTCAGAAGCAAAGGCCTCAGCTCTAAAACCTCAAGAGTCTGCCCCACGTGTGATGACTGATCGTGAGCTTCTAATAAGTCTTCATCAGAAGGTCGATCGCAATCACAAGTGGGTGAAGCGTCAACTTGGTTACATTGTCCAAAACATGACTGTGATGCAAAACTCTGTGAAGAGGAATCACTACTATGCGCATGAAAACCTTAACCGCACTTGGGCCATATTGTCTCACCTCAAGACTCCTGAAGAACTGAAGGAGCTGGATCTTGAGGAAAATCCTAACTGGGCTCGTCAACCAAACAAGAAATTCAAGAAAGTCCAAGTTCCTATGATGGTCACAAGTTCATATTCTTCATCGTGTGAGACAAATGAAGCGCAGGACGTTGACGACACTGCGGCAGGCCCTGCATCGACAAACGACCTCGACAACGCTGGCGCTCCTTCCACACCAACACGATGAAATTCTTCAAGGGGCGTTAGTCCTCACTTTTTCGCCCCTTTTGGTCTTAGATGACAAAGGGGGAGAAAATTTGAGTTAGTATTCAAGCGGGTCTCTATATATGGGCTTATTTTTGTTTAAGTTGCAAGTCCCGCTCTTCTGAAGCTTTTGTTGATTGAGTTGTAAACTTAAGTTCGATGGTGGTCTGACTCTTTTGAACTGCTTTACGCATGCTTATTTCCTCAAGTATCTTAATGCATGCATGCTGAATTTTGTCAGACACCATTTTCATCATGCATTTCAAATTCTTCATATCATATGATCAAATGCGTGTATGAATTACAAGATATAGGGGGATTTCTCCATGTTTTTAACCTACTATGTGCATTTGTAGTCCAAAGAAAATTCCTCAAATATGCACATCTTCAGGGGGGTTCTTCTATATCTTGCAATCAAATTGCTCAAATTTAGTAATTACACTTCATATTATTATCCCCGTTGAAAACTTAGCCTATTTGTCATCAATCACCAAAAAGGGGAGATTGTTAGTGCATCTAGTGCTCCTTAGTGATTTTGGTGTATTGAAGACTTATAGGTTAAGGAACTAATGTGTTTGTGATTGTACATAGGCTCTATAAGTCGATGAGGAGTTTGATACATCTGGAGATTACCGACCCCTAAAAATGTATGTCTTCAACTGAAGACTTTGGTGAAGACTTTGCTGAAGACTTTGCTGAAGACTTTGGTATTCCCTAAAGACTTTGAGAATGAAGAAGTTCGTGTGAACTTGAAGATATGTACGAGGACTATGAAGCGTGAGGACTTTTGCTTTCGTAGTTTCATTTCCTTTCTTTGAGTCATAGGAAACATCGTACTGTTAAAGGGGCCCGAGGTAATACTAAGGAAAATTTTCAACTGATGCTCAACTCCAAAATTGTCAACCTATACAATCCTTCGAGTGAAGCCTTCGGAAATCTCTTACGGTTCAGTCAAATTCTTCAGTGACAGAGACGAAGTACTTCTGGTCTTTGAGGAAATTGATCTGACTGAGGAGTTAGGATTTTGCCAGTGTGAATTGCCTACAATTGAGGAACATGATAAGCCTGAGGACTTTCATAGTTTGAAATTCCGACCATTGATGTGCTTAGCGCCAGCTGTCCCCGATCATAACATCCACATAACGGTCATATCATTGGGGGCATTTATGTCTTATCATGTCAGGTTGCACCCTGGCTATAAATAGCCACCCCCACAACCACTAGATGGTTGGCTGCTCCAAGAGAGAACTGACACTTGTCATTTGAGAGCAACCCATCCTCCGAGAACTTTGAGAGAAAATCATCAGTGAGGAAAAACCCACAACCAAACCACCAAACCCAAAATGATTGAGCATCACTGAAGACATTCCTGTGTGGAACCGACGCTTGTTACCTTTGAGGACTGTGCCTCCTCCAGACGGTTAGGCGTCATGGTCTAGTGCATCCTGTAGTCAATTGGGGATCACTAAGTGACCTTGGTCTAGAGCATCCAACAGTCAATTGTGGATACTCGGGTGACCAGTTTGTGAGGGTTTTGGAAGTCTACCCTGAAGACTTACCATGAGTGTTGGGCGAGGACTGTGAGACCTTAGCTCAAGGAGAATACGGTAAGGACTGTGTGTCCTGGGACTATGTGTCATCTGGTTTAAATACCAGGCCGCTCCAAACTAGACGTACGACTGTCATAATAGTTGGAACTGGGTCATCAAACCATTGTCTACATCGAGCTACTTGGTTCAATTTCCTCAACCCCTCTATTCCTCGTATACTTGTTGATGAAATTGATCGTTACTGTTTGAAGAATTTCACAATTTCCTCATCTCAAATTCTTCAAGTTACCTTGTTCATCACTGCTTATCCTGTGTCACGCTACTTGTAATTTGTGCATGTTTCATTTCATCATGATGACTATGATGTTACTATGTTCCTCATGCACTTGAGTACTTATTCTGCTGCTAGTTATTCATCACATTTCAAATTCCTCAAAGTTGAAATTCCTCAAATGATGAATTTGTAAAAACCGCCTATTCACCTCCCTCTAGTCGATATAACGCACTTTCACCTACAATCGCTTGAATCAAGTGGGAGTTAATCTTCCAGATAAGATAGTGATTGACAGATTTCTTGATATGTCTCCGTCGTATCTATAATTTTTGATTCTTTCAAGACAATATTATACAACTTTCATATAATTTTGGCAACAATTTATATCATTTATTGGACTAACCTATTGATGCAGTACGCAGTGCCAGTTTCTGTTTTTTGTGTGTTTTTTGTATCACAGAAATTCTATATCAAAAGAAGTCCAAATGTGATAAAAATTTACAAAGATTTTCTTTGGAATATTTGTGAATTTTGAGAAGTGGAATCAATGCAAACAGAGGCCCACAACAGGCGCAAGACACCAGGGTGCGGGCCATTGCCCAAAGCGCCCTAGTGGGTGGTGCCCACCTCGTATGTCGGTTGGAGCTCTCCTTGGCTGCATGAAAGCTAATTTTTCAATAAAAATCCCCTCAAAATTTCAGCCCGATCGGAGTTACAAATCTCCGGGAATATAAGAAACGGTTTTGGCCAGAAAACAGGAACACGAAAGAGAAGAGAACAGAGAGGGAGATCTAATCTCGGAGGGGCTCCCTCCCCTCCGCCGCCATGGAGGCTATGGACTAGATGGGGAACTCTCCTCCCATCTAGGGGGGCAAGGAATAAGAAGGAGGGGGGCTCTCTCCCCCTCTCTCCTGATGGCGCCGGAATGCCACTGGGGCAATCATCGTGACGGCAATCTACGTTAACAATCTTGCCACCGTCAACACCAACTCTCTTCCCCTCTATGCAGCAGTGTAACACCTCTCTTCTCACTATAATCTCTACTTAAGCATGGTGCAATATATTATTTCCCAATAATATTTGGCTATCCTATGATGTTTGAGTAGATCTTTTTTGTCCAATGTGTTAATTGTGGTATGATCTTATGGATGTGAGTTGTATGTTGATATGGTCCTGTCCTATGGTTCCCTCCGTGTTGCACAAGCGTGAGGGATCCCCGTTGTAGGATGTTGCAATATGTTCATGGTTTGCCTATGGTGGGTTGATTGAGTGACATAAGCATAAAGCCGAGTAGGTGGTGTTGGAAATATGCCCTAGAGGCAATAATAAATTAGTTATTATCATATGTCCTTGTTCATGATAATCGTTTATTATCCATGCTAGAATTATATTGATCGGAAAGTCAGATACATGTGTGGATACATAGACAACACCATGTCCCTAGTATGCCTCTAATATACTAGCTTGTTGATCAAAGATGGTCAAGGTTACCTAGCCATGGACATGAGATGTCATTTGATAACAGGATCACATCATTAGGAGAATGATGTGATGGACAAGACCCAAACTATAAACATAGCATATGATCGTGTCAGTTTATTGCTATAGATTTTTGCATGTCAAGTATTTGTTCGTATGAGCATGAGATCATGCAACTCACTGACACTAGAGGAGTACCTTGTGAGTATCAAATGTCGCAACGTAACTGGGTGACTATAAAGGTGCTCTACACGTATCTCTGAAGGTGTCTGTTGGGTTGGCATGGATCAAGACTGTGATATGTTATTCCGCATGACGCAGAGGTATGTCAGGGCCCACTCGGTAATACAACATCACAACAAGCCTTGCAAGCAAAGTGACTAAAGTGTTAGCCACAGGATCTTGTATTATGGAACGAGTAAAGAGACTTGCCGGTAATGAGATTTAACTAGGTATAGAGATACCGACGATCAAATCTCGGGCACGTAACATACCAAAGAACAAAGGGAACATCATACATGATTAACTGAATCCTTGACATAGAGGTTCAACTGATAAATATCTTCATAGAATATGTAGGAACCAATATGGGCATCTAGGTCCCGCTATTGGTTATTGACCGTACAAGTGTCTTGGTCATGTCTACATAGTTCTCGAACCCGAAGGGTCTGCACACTTAACGTTCGATGACGTTTCGGTAGTATTGAGTTATGCATGGTGGTGGACGATGGTTGTTCGGAGTCCTGGATGAGATCATGTATGTCATGAGGAGCTCATGAATTGTCTGGAGGTAAAGATTTATATATAGGAAGTCCCGTTTTGGTCACCGAAAAAGTTTCGGGTATTTTTGGTAGTGTACCGGGGGTGCCGGGAGGCCATCGGGAGGGGCCACCCATGCCAGGAGGCCACACGGGCCTTAGGATTGGCGCACCATACCTTAGTGGTCTAGGAAAGCCATCCCCTAAGGGCCCATGCGGCTAAGGTGTGGGAAAAGGAAAAAAACCAAGGGGGGGGGGAAGTGTTTCCAAGTAGGATTGGAATCCTACTTGGAGTAGGATTGGAGGTGGACTCCTCCACCTCCTCCTTCGGCCGACTCCTAGGAGAAACCCTAGGGGCTCCATCCCCTCCCCTCCCTCCTATATATATTGGAGGGGAGAGAGGGAATCCACACCCAACCCTAAGCCACGATGCATCCCTCTCTCCCCACTAGATCGTCTCCTAGTTTTGGTGGTGCTTAGGCGAAGCCTTGCCGGAATAGTTCCACCACCACCATCGCCACGTTGTCGTGCTGCCAGAGAACTCATCTACCTCTCCAATCCCTCTTGCTGGATCAACAAGGCAAAGATCGTCATCGAGTTGTACGTGTGTTGAACACGGAGGTGTCGTCCGTTCGGCGCTAGATCGGAACGGATCGTGCTCGAATCATGGGATGGCTAGCGATTTGGATCACAAAGACGTTCGACTACATCAACCGCGTTTCTTAATGCTTCCCGCTTAGCGATCTACAAGGGTATGTAGATCCACTCTCGCTCTCGTAGATGCTCGTCACCATGGATAGATCTTGCGTGTGCATAGGAAATTTTTGTTTCCCATGCAATGTTCCCCAACAATGGCATCAGAGCTAGGTCTATGCATAGATGTGATCACGAGTAGAACACAAAGGAGTTTGTGGGCATTGATGCTCATATTGCTTCCTCCCTTGGTCTTTTCTTGATACAACGGTATTGTGGGATGAAGCGGCCCGGACCAACCTTACTCGTATGCTTATGAGAGACCGGTTCCATCGACTGACATGTGACTCTGTTGCATAAATATGGCTGGCGGGTGTTTGTCTCTCCTACTCTAGTTGGATCGGATTCGACAAAGGCAATCCTTGAGAAGGGTAAATAGCAATTTGTGTATCACCGTTGTGGTTTTTGTGTACATAAGTATCGTTCTTGCTAGATACATGTAGCCTCCACGTAAAACATGCAACAACAATTAGAGGACATCTAACTTGTTTTTGCAGGGTATGTTGTGATGTGATATGGACAATTACATGATCAGATATATGTGATGTATGAGATGATCATGTTTTGTATAGAATGTCACGACTTGCATGTCAATGGGTACGGCAATCGGCAGGAGCCATAGGGTTGTCTTTAATTTATTTTTGTCATTTTTTTCTTTACTTTATCGCTACGAGTTAGCAATAGTCATAGAAGCAACGGTTGGCGAGACAAGCTCATGGCGACACGCTGATGGAGATCATGGTGTCATGCCGGTGATGATGGAGATCATGCCGGTGCTTTGGAGATGGAGATCAAAAGCACAAGATCATGGACATATCATGTCACTTATGATTTGCATGTGATGTTAATCCTTTTTATGTATCTTATTGTGCTTAGGACGATGGTAGCATTATAAGATGATCCCTCACTAAAATTTCAAGATAAAATCGTGTTCTCCCTGAGTGTGCACCGTTGCAAAAGTTCATCGTTTTGGGACACCACGTGATGATCGGGTGCGCTAGACTCTATGTTCACATACAATGGGTGCAAGCCAGTGTTGCACGTGCGGAACACTCTGGTTAAACTTGAGGAGCCTAGAATGTACATACATGGCCTCGGAACACAAGAGACCGAAAGGTCGAACATGAGTCATATAGTAGATATGATCAACATGGACATGTTTTCCATTGAAACCACCTCATCTCACATAAGGATCGGACTTGGGTTGGTAAATTTGGATCATGTAGCACCCGAATGACCGGAGGGATGTCAATTGGAGTGGGAGTTCTTAAGTAACATGATTAATTGAACTCATTATCATGAACATAGTCAAAGTGTCTTTGCAAATTATGTTGTAGATCAATAGCTCATGTTGTAGCTCCCTTGGTTTTTGATACATTCCTAGAGAAAATAGAGTTGAAAGATGATGGTAGCAATTATGCGGACTGGGTCCGTAAACTAAGGATTGTACTCATTGTTTCACATAAGGCTTATGTCCTTGATGCACCGCTCAATGAGCCACCCCCTCAAGCAGTGACTGTGGATGTTGTGAACATCTGACAGGCATGTTCTGATGACTACTTGATAATTCAGTGTGTCTCGCATTACGGCTTAGAATTGAGGCTCCAAATACGTTTTGAACATCACAGGTCATATGAGATGTTCCAAGAGCTGGAATTGAGATTTTGGGCTCGTGCCCGTGGTGAGAGGTATGAGGCGTCCAACAAGATTAATTTGCCTACAAGATGAAGGAGAATAGCTGAATCAGTGAGCATGTACTCATATTGTCTAGGTGCTACAATCGCTCTTCCGGAAAAGATAGTGATTGATATAGTTCTCCAAGTCACTGCCACCAAGCTACTAGAGCTTCGTGTTGAACTATAACATGCCAGGGATGGAGTAGATGATCCCTGAGCTGTTTGCGATGTTTGACACCGCGAAGGTAGAAATCAAGAAGGAGCATCAAGTGTTGATGATTAGTAAAACCACTAGTTTCAAGAAGGGCAAGGGCAAGAAGGGAAAACTTCAAGAATGGCAAGCCAATTGACGCTCCATTGAAGAAACCCAAGGTTGAACCCGAACCCGAGACTAAGTGCTTCTATTGTGAGGAGAATGGTCACTGAAGCGGAACTGCCCTACATACTTGGTAGATAAGAAGACCGGCGACGTCAATAGAAGTGTATTTGATATACATTTTATTCATGTGTACCTTACTAGTACTCCTAGTAGCACTTGGGTATTAGATACCGGTTCAATTGCTAAATGTTGGTAACTCGAAATAATAGCTACAGAATAGACGGAGACTAGCTAAGGGCGAGGTGACGATGTGTGTTGGAAGTGTTTCCAAGGTTGATGTGATCACCATCACACTCTCTCTACCTTCGGGGTTAGTGATGAACTTAAATAAATGTTATTTGGTGTTTGCGTTGAGCATGAACGTGATTAAATCGTGTTTATTGCAATACAATTATTCATTTAAGTTAGAGAATAATTGTTATTCTGTTTACATGAATAATACCTTCAATGGTCATGCACCCAATGAGAATGTTTTATTGAATCTCGATCGTAGCAATACACATGTTCATAATATTGATGAAAAAAGATTCAAAGTTAATAATGATAGTACCACATACTTGTGGCACTGCCGCTGAAGGTCATATTGGTGTAAAGCGCATGAAGAAACTCCATGCTGATGGATCTTTGGACTCACTCGATTTCGAATCGGTTGAGACATGCGGACCATGACTCTTGGGCAAGATGACTAAGACACCGTTTCCCGGTATGATGGAGTGGGCAAGTGACTTAGTGGAAATGATACATGTTGATGTATGCGGTCCAATGAGTATTGTAGCATGCGGTGGATATCGTTATTTTCTTACCTTCACTGATTATTTGAGTGGATATGGGTATATTTACTTGATGAAATACAAGTCTGAAATGTTTGAAAAGTTCAAGCAAATTCAGAGTGAAGTTTGAGATCATCGTGACAAGAAGATAAAATGTCTACGATGTGATCGTGGAGGTGAATATCTGAGTTACGAGTTTGGTATACAACTTAAGATAATGTGGAAGTTGTTTCGCAACTCACGCCATCTCGAACACCATAGTGTGATGGTGTGTCTGAACGTCGTAGTCATGCTCTATTGGATAAGGTGCATACAATGATGTCTCTTATCGTTTTGCCACTATAATTTTGGGTTATGTATTAGATACAACTACATTCACTTTAAATAGGTCACCATCTAAATCCGTTAAGATGACACCGTATGAATTATGGTTTGGCAGAAACCTAAGCTGTCATTTCTCGGAGTTTGGGAATGCGACGCTTATGTCTAATAAGCTCGAACCCAAAGCGGAAAGGTGCATCTTCATAGGATACCCTAAGGAAAATAGTTGGGTATGCCTTCTATCTCAGATCCAAGGGCAAAGTGTTTGTTGCTATAAATGGGTCCTTTCTCGAGAAAGTGTTCCTCTCGAATAATTGAGTGGGAGGAAAGTAGAACTTGATGAGGTTGTTGAACCTTCACTTCAGTTGGATAGTAGCATGACGCTAAAATACGTTTCTACGGCGCCTACACCAAGTGAAGATGAAGCAAATGATGATGATCATGAAGCTTTGGATCAAGTTACTACTGAACCTCGTAGGTCGACAAGAACTCGTATCGCCCCTAAGTAGTACACCAGTCCTGTCTTGGAGGTCATGTTGTTAGACAACAGTGAACCTACGAGCTATGAAGAAGCGATGGTGGGCCCGGATTCCAACAAATGTCTCAGAGCAATGAAATTCGAGAAAGGATCCATGTATGAGAACCGAGTATGGACTTTGGTAGACTTGCCCGTTGAACGTTAGGTCGTTGAGTACAAATGGACCTTTAAGAAGAAGACAGACGCTGATGGTGAATGTCACCATTTGTCATGGATTTGTCACGGCAGATGTCCGGGTCAACGGACTTGGGTTTGAGGCCATCGCTAATGTAATGGACTAAAAGGGGTTGGTTGGGTTGAAGGACACGAGTTTACCTAGGTTCGGCCCCTCACATTGAGGTAATAGCCTACGTCCTGCGAGTTTACCTAGGTTTGGCCCCTCACCTAGTTCTCGATCACCTGCCTCTAAGTCGCCCCAGGTCTACCTTTATATAGGAGGTCAAGACCATGGGTCATTAAAGTTGTAACCGACTCTCATTGCCTATCTGAGTCTTTCTCCATCTTCTCTGTCCAAGTTGTCCCTGGGCGGCTTACACACCCGGGCCTTCTCTGTCCGGGCCACCTTCCGGTGCATCCTATGAGCCGCCAAGTGCCCTGGGCTCTAAGCCTATGGCTTACACTTGGGCCGGTACAGGAGCCGTTAGGTACAACCCAGAGCCCTTAGGGCGGGTCATACCGCGGGGTTATATCCCCAACATTAGACCCTAGGTTGATTTGAGCTTGCTCATGTCAGGACCCTGATCCTAAGTCATATGAATCCAGACTGTAACATATCACATCACTTTGCGGCCTCATGCACGGTAAGCTCCACGGCTGCAGCCTTACCTTAGTCGGGACCGTTTGCGTCTTTTGGCTCACGTATGTGAACATGTCGCTGGCAATCAAACGACGGAGAACCCGTGCCGACATGACTAGTCATAGAACCCAAGTGGCACATCCGTACGAAAACAGGCATATGTAACCCAACAATGCAGGTGTTGGCCTCAAGCGCGTGTAGACGAGTCATATCAAGCTACAAGGACTCCATTACGCCGTGAGACATAAATGCCATCACTGCACGTAGACGAGTCGTAGGAGGTTACAGGGACTCCATTACACTGCAAGACATTTCCCCGAAGGGACAGACACAACAACAAAGAAGGATACATGCCAGTCAATCAATGTGTCCGGAGCAGTAGCAAGCTACCATGGCTAGATGGAAACACAAAGAGGCAGTTTCTCGTAAAGAGTACTACTAAAGGCACACAACTAGGTGTCGGATCCCATACATACCGTTGCACGTCACACGTACGCACGACATGCCCGGTATGCATAGATACAACCATGGCATCACAACATAACCATACAACAACATGACTTTTATTTAAGAGGCTCAGATGAGCCTTGCATAATATGTTCTTGCAGATAGGGGTCACATGACCCGACACTCAAGTCATACAAACATGTTCATACAAACCAAGCGGAAGCATAAAGCTGTCTGAGTACAAACAGATGAAAGGGGTAAAAGGCACATGGCCTGACTATCTACAGCCCGCCACAGGGCAAAGGTCATAGCTGGGACACCAGCTATTCGGCATCGTCAACGTCTATAAAGAACCCACCCGAAGGGTCCTGGGTCTGATCTGCAACATTTATTAAGCAAACATGAGAACAAATGTACTCAGCAATTCTTTAAAGCAGACCTAGGCTAACTATGCTCATGTATCAACAAAGGGGGGAGGTGGAGTTTATGCAGCAATGCCAGCTTTGACTCATGGCTAACCTACACTACTCAATTTTAACACTTTGGTTACATTTTAGATATCGCACACGAGTCCACTAACTCCATAGCAATACACCACCATGGATTCACTTTCTCTCCTGGGAGAGTGCCATCCACGGTACTCACACTTGTCTTGATATTTTTATGAGTATCCATTTGATTGTTTATGAACAACATAAGTTCTCCAAGTAGTCCATATCCGAGGATGCGGCTATTCGAATAGTTTCATACCCTGCAGGGGTGTACTTCTTCACACACGCTCTCGCCACTTATCGTTGTGTGCTCATAAACCATGCACCTCGGCAACCTTCAAGCGGATGCCCAGCGAGGGAGTCGGCCACGACCGTCAATCACATAAGACCTCTAGTCCAGGCTATCGCCTATTTGAGACTGAACCCGCATGGAAGTCCGGCCGAAGATTCCGCAACGGCCCCAAACGATGTGTGCAGGGTTCCCAAGCCCACCATCTGGGTGACCCTTGGTAAACCGGCCATTGCCTACTGCGTCGCAATCCACCCCTAGGGTCAACGCTATGCATGGCCTCCAGCATGCTATAAACACCAGAAACTACTTGCAACTCCTGGACTAAGGACTAAGCGAATGATAAGTCGAGAGGGTCAATTAAGTATCCCAACGTGTGGTAGTAACTAGTCTTGGATCACAAACATGGAACTCAGTTCCTAAGAACGGTCCCAATGAGACAACCCGCTATGTACTCCTACATAGCCTCTCATCGCTACCTTTACCAAATCGGGTTCATCATTATATCACCACATCAGAACAACATCTTTTCACTCAGTTCATCACCCAGATGAATTTGGCCTGACACAACTCTAAGCATAGCAAGCATAGCATGCAAAGTAAGCTAAGCACATCATGGCACAAGCATCTACCAGGTATGCTAGGTTGCAAGGTTTAGCTATTTACTGTGACAATGTCAGGTTATGCAACATAATAGATCATCTATCGTGTATGACTGACATGTGATCGGTTGTCCTAATGCAATAAACAAGAGCAGGAGCGAGAGAGTGGGATGTTATCGGAATGATCAAAGGGGTTGCTTGCCTTGTTGGGAAACGGAAAGGTTCTCTCCTTCGTCGGGATACTCGGGGGTATCCTCAGGAGCAGGGCCTACCACAATGCAGATAAGAAACAATCAACACACGCAAGTGCAACAACATGATGCATGATCATGGCATGATAGCATGTATGGATGAGCTAATGCAATTAGTATTCAAGTTAATTTGAAATGAGTTTGAATATAGGTTCAAAATCGTTCTTTATTTCAAATTCCATATACTAACCTATTGGTAATTGTCAATGTTCACCTATTTAGATTGCTCTAACATGCATGACAATAGCACCATTGGATTCATTGGATTTTTCTAATAAATTTTCATATATAAATTATTTTCATCTGATTTACAGATTAATTTATATGAATTTTTGAATTTTTGAATAATTTCTTGAATTATTTTTAAACTAGAAAATGAAATAATGACATCAGCCTGACATCACTGTGACGTCAGCTGGTCAGCTGACCGGGCCAGAGTCAAACCTGACATGTGGGGACCACATTTCAGTGACTCAGGCACTTAACGAACTAATTAAAACTAAATCCTAATTAATTAACAGAAACTGGGCCCACATTCAATGACTAATTAGGTTAATTAAAATAATTAATTAAATTCCTAATTAACTTTGACTTGTCAGGGCCTGGCCCCACCTGCCAGTGACTCAGGGGGGTCAAACCCCGTGGTTAACTCCGGCAAGACCCACCGGCGTTGAGCCATCGGTGGCTCCAGAGACGGCGGAGGGCTTCGGGATCCCTCCTCTGTTGACCAAAAGGATGGCGGAGGGCACCAAACAACTCAGCACACACACGCGCGTCCATTTCGACCCCTCCCAGGAGCTGAGATGTTCGGAATCGACGCCGGCGGTGAGCTGGGCGGCGACCGGAGCTCGGGCTAGAAGGGCGCGGCGTCTACGGGGCACGGGAGAGAAAGGAAAGAAGGGGAGGAGCACCAACGGCTCACCGCGGTTCTAGCAGAGGCGACGGCGAGGTCGGAGGAGGTCTAGACGGGGCAGAATGTCGGGGCGGAGCTCCGGTGACCGGCAGGGACGAACGGCGATGGCGTGGCATAGAACGGCATGGAGGCACGGCAGCGCGCGCGCTCCGGCCACGCGCTCGTCCTCCTGGCTGCCAGGAGGACGATGACCTCCCTAGGCCAGGTGGGCTGGCCTGGCCTGGGCCTTTCTCCCTTTTTTCTTTTTTTCTTCTCTATTTTCCTTTACTGACATTTGTTTATTTCCTTTTCAGGTACAAATGACTTTATAAAATATCCCATATATTTTCTATAATGAAGTTTGAATATTTCAAACTTGTCTAAAAAGTTTCCGGATATTTTTAAAACAAAAATAATGATAGTGCTTTATTTAATGATTTCAGGAGCCTTATCAATTATTTTTGAATTACTTTGATTGTTCAAATAATTAGAATGGTCCGTGTTATAATCATGCCCAAATTTACCAGACATAGGGAACAGTTCTAGTGGGCATTTTGGATTTTTTGAATTTTCACCAAATTTGAGTTGTTTTGATTCAAAGTTATCTTGGGGTTTCTTTTTGTTCCCATTTCATGTTGATGCAAAATGAAACATGATGCAAGCACAATACTATTCCTAGGACATCTAGCTAGGGTTGTGACAACTCACCCCCACTCAAAAGAATCTCGTCCCGAGATTTTGAAGTCATCGGGAAGAGCGCGGGGTACTCTAGTTGAAGACGGTCTTCTCTTTCCCATGTCGCCTCCTTTTCAGAATGGTGTGACCACTGAACCTTAAGAAACTTGATGTTCCGACGCCGAGTGGTACGCTCAGCTTGATCAAGAATACGAACAGGGTATTCTCGATATGTAAGGTTATCTTGGAGATCAAGCGCTATGTGGTCTACCTCACGGACAGGGTCCGAGAAGCAACGCCTGAGTTGCGAGACGTGGAAGACATCATGAACCTTGGAAAGATGCGGCGGAAGTTCCAATTGGTAGGAAACCTCTCCTTGTTTTGCAAGAACGCGAAAAGGTCCAATGTAACGAGGAGCCAACTTGCCCTTGATACCGAATTGATGGGTACCCTTCAGAGGTGTAACCCGAAGGTAAGCCTTCTCATCAATTTCATAGCTCACGCCTTATAATGGTGATCATATTGGCTCTTTTGACGAGATTAGGATGTTTTCAACTTGTCACGAATAATGCGAACTTGCTCCTCTGCATCCTGGATCATATCCGGAACAAAGAGTTGCCTCTCTCCGGTTTCTGACCAGTTAAGAGGTGTTCGACACCTTCGTCCATAGAGAACTTCAAATGGGGCTTTGCCCAAGCTTGATTGATAACTATTGTTATAAGCAAATTCGGCAAATGGAAGACATTTCTCCCAGTTCATACCGAAAGATATAACACAAGCTCGGAGCATGTCTTCGAGGATTTGATTGACTCGCTTAACTTGACCACTTGATTGTGGGTGGAAAGCAGTGCTAAAGGATAGATGAGTCCCCGCAGCGGTTTGAAAACTTTCCCAAAATCGGGAAGTAAGGATACTTCCACGGTCTGAGTTAATCTCCAAAGGAACACCATGAAGAGAAACTATTCGAGAAACATACAACATCGCTAGCTGGCTAGCAGTTATACTTTCCCGAACAGGAAGAAAATGAGCCACTTTGGAAAGACGGTCAATGACCACAAATATAGCATTATTACCTCTCTTAGTCCTGGGAAGTCCGGTAATGAAATCCATACCGACTTTATCCCATTTCCATTCCGGAAGAGCTAAAGGTTGAAGGGTGCCAGCAGGCCTTTGATGTTCTGCTTTGACGCGACGGCAAACGTCGCAGTTAGCAACATACTGAGCAATTTCTCTCTTCATCCTAGTCCACCAGAACCTCTGGCGTAGGTCCTGATAAATTTTGGTACTACACGGATGAATTGTGAGAGGAGAATCATGAGCCTCCTTAAGGATCAGCTGTCTTAAGCATGCGCTCTTGGGAACCACCAACCGGTTCTGGAAGAACACAACACCTTCATCGTTCTTGGAGAAATCTTTAGCGTTTACGCTAGCAATATTCTCCTTGATCCGGGATATACCCTTATCATATTTCTGGACAGCTACTATTTGATCCTTAAGATTAGGTTTCGCCACCAGGTTGGATAGGAATCCTAGAGGAACAAGGTGAAGGTTTAACTTCCGAAATTCCTCATGGAGAAGTGGTTGACCTTGTTGTAACATCAGGTTGTTACAATAAGACTTATGACTTAGTGCATCAGCCATGACATTGGCTTTCCCCGGGGTGTAAGTTATCCCTAAGTCGTAACCTGTAATCAACTCTACCCATCGTCTTTGCCTGAGATTCAAATCCGGCTGGGTGAATATATATTTTAGACTTTGGTGATCAGTGTAAATTTCGCAACGATTACCCAGAAGGTAATGTCGCCAGGTTTTCAGTGCATGGACTACAGCTGCAAGCTCAAGATCATGTGTTGGATAATTATCCTCATGTGGACGCAACTATCGAGATGCATATGCAATCACATGACAATCTTGCATGAGAATGCAACCTAATCCTTGTCGCAAGGCGTCGCAATAGATAACAAAGTCCTTAGAGAAATCAGGTGGCACCAGAACGGGAGCAGAGGTCAGTCATCTTTTCAACTCCTGAAAACTGTGCTTGCATTGTGGAGTCCACTCGAACTTTTTATATTTCTTGAGGAGTTCAGTCAGAGGTTTGCAACTTTGGAAAAGTTCTCGACAAAGCGGCAACAATAGCTCGCTAAGCCAAGGAAACTCCGAACTTGCTTAACCGATTCAGGGAGTCCAATCAAGGACGGTCTGAACTCTCTCGGGATTGACAACAATACCTTTACCAGAAATCATGTGGCCCAGATAGGTCACTTCTGGCAACCAAAATTCACACTTGGAGAATTTGGCGTACAGGCGGTGCTCTCGAAGTTTCATCAATACCAGCCTTAGATGCTCGGCATGTTCTTGTTCGTTCTTCGAGTAGATGAGTATATCGTCAAGGTAGACCACGACGTATTTATCCAGATACTCCATGAAGATCGAATTCATCAAGCGAGAGAAGGTGGCTGGAGCATTGGTTAAACCGAAGGACATGACGGTGTAGTCGTATTGGCCATAACGAGTAACAAAAGCCGTTTTTGGAATGTCCCCGTTCCTAATTCTGATTTGATGGTATCCCAACCTCAAATCCATTTTGGAGAAGACAAAGGATCCAGCGAGTTGGTCATACAAATCATTGATCCTGGGGAGCGGATACTTGTTCTTTATGGTGACCAGATTCACTAGCCGATAATCCACAACCATCCGATCCGAACCATCCTTCTTCTTGACGAAGAGAATGGGACAAGCCCAAGGAGAAGAACTGGGACGGATGAAACCTTTCTTCAAAGCCTCATCGAGTTGGATCTGAAGTTCAGCTAGTTCTAAGGGTGCCATCTTATAGGGTCTTCTGGCTATTGGGGCAGTCCCTGGGATGAGCTCTATCACAAACTCAACATCTTTGACAGGAGGAATTCCTGGCAGTTCTTCTGGAAAGACATCCGGAAAGTCACGGACTACCGGAATATCTTCTAACTCTGGAAGAGGGCTAGCATTGAGGGAATAGAGTTGGCGCTTGGTTGTTCGAGTGGAGACATTAACTATCTCACACGTTGGATGTGTAAGTTGAACATTCCTAGAATGAGTATCAATCTTGGCATAGTGGGCTTTCATCCAATCCATACCTAGAATGATATTGATGTCCGAAGACTTGAGGGCTATCAAAGATGCTAGGAAGACTAATCTATCCACCAAAATCTCAGTATCATGGCTCACTCTAGAAGTTTGCCATTTTGAACCCGGAGTCTGCACTACTAAAGGAGTAGGCATATCACAAAAAGACATGTTATGCAACTGTGCATAACTTTCTGAGATGAAGGAATGAGTTGCACCAGTATCAAATAGAACAAATGTTGGATGACTATTAACAAGGAGCATACCTAAGATAACATCAGGACCCTCAAGAACTTCCTCGACAGACACATAGTTCACTCGTCCACGAGCAGGAGCTGGCTTCACGAAGAAGGCTTTTCTTGGCTTTCCACGTCCAGCGGGCTTAACATTATTCTGGGGACACTCACGGGAGTAGTGTCCTAATTCTCCACACTTATAGCAAACCACGGTGGCACGGGGAGCAACATTTGCAGGCGGTCCTCCAAATGATTTGACTGTAGATTTGGGCTGAACTAGGCGAGGCGCCTGGAAGGATGGCCTCGCATTGTATTTTTGTGGCAGGGCTGCGTTGGGCACCCAGATCCGGCGTTTATTGGAGCCAGAGCCAGATGCGGGGTTGAAATCACGGTTGTGATTTCTTGTGGCCTCATAATCAGTCTGTCCAGTCTCGGCATTAATAGCCTTGTTGACGAGAGCCTGGAAAGTGGCGCACTCATGCAGGCGCAGGTCTCGATGGAGCTCAGGGTTAAGTCCCTTGTGGAACCTAGCCTGCTTCTTGGTATCAGTAGAAACTTCCTCAGGAGCATAGCGAGCAAGGTTTCCAAACTCACGACTATAAGCATCCACTGACAGTCTGCCCTGGGTGAAGGCAAAGAATTCCTCTCTCTTACGATCCATCAGCCCTTCCGGGATGTGATGGGTACGAAATGCACTACTGAACTCTGCCCAAGTTGGTGCGGGGCCTACGGGACGCATGGCTTCAAAATTCTCCCACCACAGATTGGCGGGACCTTCCAGAAAGTAGGTTGCAAAGGTCACCTTGTTGGCCTCAGTCACATTGGCAGCCCGGATCTTGCGATACATGCTAGTCAGCCTGTCATCCGCGTCGAGTGGGTTGACCGAATGCTGATACTTGGGTGGGCTCAATCTGATGAAATTACCAAGTGATACGCCATCATTGAGGTCATTGCGGGGAGCACGTGTTGTGTTCTGCTCGATTCTTTCCAACAGCCTATTGGTCTCCCTCTTATTCCTTTCAGCTTCTAGCATTACTTCCGCCAGAGAAGGCGCGTGTGGCAAATCTTCTTGCCTTGGCTGGCTTCCCTCGCCCTGCTCGGGGGCAGGCACAGGGTTATTCCTAGTTACCACCATCCTGGAGGAACAAACCCATAGCTTAATCATAGGGAACAACAACTCTAAGACATGAGATAAGGAATGTACTAGACAACATGGCATGCAGGGTAAACACCAATCAACATGGTAAAACAACTTCCATATGAATACCATGATTCATACACACCATGACATAGTTTAGTACAAGCCAAGCTGAAAAACAACTACGGAGAGATGACACAACTCATCGGAGGCATTACAAGCTTCCTATACATTATCTATCTACACCTCCGGAACTCAACTCTCAACCTCATCATATCCCACAAGACACGCAGGACTGTGGCGATACGATTACTACCATACTAGAACTAACATCCACGTACTCAAGCATCGTCGTAGAATGCCTCATACAGGTTACCCCCATGACCTGGGAGCTGAACCTGAGGATCTGGAAACACTCTAGCCTGTGATCCCTGGGAGCCATAAGGACACGGATGTGGCCTTGGTCCCCTTGTCGGCGGCAACAACGGTCCTCGAACAGGGGTGATGCCTCCAACATCGGGCCAGTCTACGTGTGCTGGTAGATGAGTCCACGATGGGGTCAGCATCTCCAAATCTCCATAGCCTGTCTACACGACAAGTCCCAACTGCATCAGGGCTGTCCAAAGACGTGCATTGGTGGCATAAAGCTCCATGCGAAGGGCCCGTGCATCATGATTCCTGTTCTCCAACATCTGAGCGGTCACCTGTAGCCTAGGGTCCTCATGGGAATGATCATAGTAGGCTGCACTAAGATAACCATCCTCTCCTCCCATAGAAGCAGGAACATAACAAAACTCGGTGTTCTGAAGCAGACCATGGTGGAACCTCATGATAGTCAGCATGGTGTAAGCGGCCTCCTGGACTGCCATATCTATGGTGACACCTAATCCATAAGTCCAGTGAAGCGGCTCTGCAGCTCCAGGGTATGAAGGATAAATCTTGACGGTACACAGATACTGACTCTGGTTGAAGTCTCGATACTGTTCCTCCACTGTGTACTTCGAGTACCAACGGTATCCAGCCTCCATCATGACTCTGACCAACATGGCCGTGTGACCCGGTACATCGATGCACCTGGTCAGACAGACCACCTGACGGGAAGGACAAGGGGGCATCTGAAATAGAGAATGATGCAAAGACATAAGAGACTCTAGCAGAAATTGGACAGCATAACGGCTGTAATTGCTCAAAAAGGATTTTGAGACAACTGGAAAAGATTGGAAAAGCATAACCACTCGACTTTCTAGACTCAAATCCCTTCTCCATCTGTTTGTCACACCAACAATACTTGACTACCCACATTCACTTACAACAAGCTAGCTAGTGGTCCATGGTTAGTAACTCGGCATCCTAAGCAATGCATGAGTAGCCTAGTTCCTATCCCCGAAGAAAAGATGAGAATGACTTAGCATAGAATAACTTGGGAAGAGGAGTAAAAAGAGCCTTACGTTCCCTTCCACAATCAATTCCCCTACTTTTCTATAGTGTTTCTAGACTCAACTTCGACCGGTTTGGCTTGGTAGTCCTACAGTCAGTCAGGCTCTGATACCAACACTATCGGGACCCCGATCCTAAGTCATATGAATCTAGACTGTAACATATCACATCACTTTGCGGCCTCACGCACGGTAAGCTCCATGGCTGCAGCCTTACCTTAGCCGGGATCGTTTGCGTCTTTTGGCTCACGTATGTGAACATGTCGCTGGCAATCAAACGACAGAGAACCCAGGCCGACATGACTAGTCATAGAACCCAAGTGGTACATCCGTACGGAAACAGGCATACATAACCCAACAATGCAGGTGTCAGCCTCAAGCACGTGTAGATGAGTCATAGCAAGCTACAAGAACTCCATTACGCCGTGAGACATAAATGCCATCACTGCACGTAGACGAGTCATAGCAGGCTACAGGGACTCCATTACACTGTGAGACATTTCCCCGAAGGGACAGACACAGCAGCAAAAAAGGATACATGCCGGTCAATCAATGTGTCCGGAGCAGTAGCAAGCTACCATGGCTCGGTGGAAACACAAAGAGGCGGTTTCCCGTAAAGAGTACTACTAAAGGCACACAACTAGGTGTCAGATCCCATACATACCATTGCACGTCACACGTACGCACGACATGCCCGGTATGCATAGATACAACCATGGCATCACAACATAACCATACAACAACATGACTTTTATTTAAGAGGCTCAGATGAGCCTTGCATAATATGTTCTTACAGATAGGGGTCACATGACCCGACACTCAAGTCATACAAACATGTTCATACAAACTAAGCGGAAGCATAAAGCTATCTGAGTACAGACAGGTGAAAGGGGTAAAAGGCACATGGCCTGACTATCTATAGCCCGCCACAGGGCAAAGGTCGTAGCTGGGACACCAACTATTCGGCATCGTCAACGTCTAGAAAGAACCCACCCGAAGGGTCCTGGGTCTCATCTGCAACATTTATTAAGCAAACATGAGTACAAATGTACTCAGCAATTCTTTAAAGCAAACCTAGGATAACTATGCTCGTGTATCAACAAAGGGGGGAGGTGGAGTTTATGCAACAATGCCAGCTTTGACTCATGGCTAACCTACACTACTCAATTTTAACTCTTTGATTACAGTTTAGATATCGCACACGAGTCCACTAACTCCATAGCAATACACCACCATGGATTCACTTTCCCTCCTGGGAGAGTGCCATCCACGGTACTCACACTTGTCTTGATATTTTTATGAGTATCCATTTGATTATCTATTAACAACATAAGTTCTCCAAGTAGTCCATATCCGAGGACGCGGCTATTCGAATAGTTTCATACCCTGCAGGGGTGTACTTCTTCACACACGCTCTCGCCACTTATTGTTATGTGCTCATAAACCATGCACCTCGGCAACCTTCAAGCGGAATCCCAGAGAGGGAGTCGGCCACAACCGTCAATCATATAAGACCTCTAGTCCAGGCTATCGCCTATTTGAGACTGAACCCGCATGCAAGTCCGGCCGAAGTTTCCGCTACGGCCCCAAACGATGTGCGCAGGGTTCCCAAGCCCACCATCCGGGTGACCCTTGGTACACCGTGCCACTGCCTGCCGCATTGCAACCCACCCCTAGGGTCAGCGCTACACACAGCCTCCAGCATGCTTTAAACACCAAAAACTACTTGCAACTCCTGGACTAAGGACTAAGCGAATGATAAGTCGAGAGGGTCAATTAAGTATCCCAACTTGTGGTAGTAACTAGTCTTGGATCATAAACACGGAACTCAGTTCCTAAGAACGGTCCCAATGAGACAACCCGCTATGTACTCCTACATAGCCTCTCCTCGCTACCTTTACCAAATCGAGTTCATCATTATATCACCACATCAGAACAACATCGTTTCACTCAGTTCATCACCCAGATGAATCCAGCCTGACACAACTCTAAGCATAGCAAGCATAGCATGCAAAGTAAGCTAAGCACATCATGGCACAAGCATCTACTAGGTATGCTAGGTTGCAAGGTTTAGCTATTTACTGTGACAATGTCAGGTTATGCAACAGAATAGGATCATCTACCGTGTATGACTGACATGTGATCGGTTGTCCTAATGTAATAAACAAGAGCAGGAGCGAGAGAGTGGGATGTTATCGGAATGATCAAAGGGGTTGCTTGCCTTGCTGGGAAACAGAAAGGTTCTCTCCTTCGTCGGGATACTCGGGGGTATCCTCAGGAGCAGGTCCTACCGCAATGCAGATAAGAAACAATCAACAAACGCAAGTGCAACAATATGATGCATGATCATGGCATGATAGCATGTATGGATGAGCTAATGCAATTAGTATTCAAGTTAATTTGAAATGAGTTTGAATATAGGTTCAAAATCGCTCTTTATTTCAAATTCCATATACTAACCTATTGGTAATTGTCAATGTTCACCTATTTAGATTGCTCTAACATGTATGACAATAGCACAACTGGATTCATTGGATTTTTCTAATAAATTTTCATATATAAATTATTTTCATCTGATTTACAAATTAATTTATATGATTTTTTGAAGTTTTGAATAATTTCTTGAATTATTTTTAAACTAGAAAATGTAATAATGACATCAGCCTGACGTCACTATGACGTCAGCTGGTCAGCTGACCGGGCCAGAGTCAAACCTCACATGTGGGACCCACATGTCAGTGACTCGGAGACTTAACTAACTAATTAAAACTAAATCCTAATTAATTAACAGAAACTGGGCCCACATTCAGTGACTAATTAGGTTAATTAAAATAATTAATTAAATTCCTAATTAACTTTGACTTGTCTGGGCCTGGCCCCACCTGCAAGTGACTCAGGGGGGTCAAACCCCGTGGTTAACTCCGGCAAGACCCACCGGCGTTGAGCCGACGGTGGCTCCAAAGACGGCGGAGGGCTTCGGGATCCCTCCTCCGGTGACCAAAAGGACAGCGAAGGGCACCAAACGACTCAGCACACGCACGCGCGTCCATTCCGATCCCTCCCAGGAGCTGAGATGTTCGGAATCGACGCCGGCGGTGAGCTGGGCGGCGGCCGGAGCTCGAGCCAGAAGGGCGCGGCGTCTACGGGGCACGGGAGAGAAAGGAAAGAAGGGGAGGAGCACCAGCGGCTCACCGCGGTTCTAGCAGAGGCACGGGGTTATTCCTAGTTACCACCATCCTGGAGGAAAAAACCCACAGCTTAATCATAGGGAACAACAACTCTAAGACATGAGATAAGGAATGTAGTAGACAACATGGCATGCAGGGTAAACACCAATCAACATGGTAAAACAACTTCCATATGAATACCATGATTCATACACACCATGACATAGTTCAGTACAAGCCAAGCTGAAAAACAACTACGGAGAGATGACACAACTCATCGGAGGCATTACAAGCTTCCTATACATTATCTATCTACACCTCTGGAACTCAACTCTCAACCTCATCATATCCCACAAGACACGCAGGACTGTGGCGATATGATTACTACCATACTAGAACTAACATCCACGTACTCAAGCATCGTCGTAGAATGCCTCATACAGGTTACCCCCATGACCTGGGAGCTGAACCTGAGGATCTGGAAACACTCTAGCCTGTGATCCCTGGGAGCCATAAGGACACGGATGTGGCCTTGGTCCCCTTGTCGGCGGCAACAACGGTCCTCGAACAGGGGTGATGCCTCCAACATCGGGCCAGTCTACGTGTGCTGGTAGATGAGTCCACGATGGGGTCAGCATCTCCAAATCTCCATAGCCTCTCTACACGACAAGTCCCAACTGCGTCAGGGCTGTCCAAAGACGTGCATTGGTGGCATAAAGCTCCATGCGAAGGGCCCGTGCATCATGATTCCTGTTCTCCAACATCTGAGCGGTCACCTGTAGCCTAGGGTCCTCATGGGAATGATCATAGTAGGCTGCACTAACATAACCATCCTCTCCTCCCATAGAAGCAGGAACATAACAAAACTCGGTGTTCTGAAGCAGACCATGGTGGAACCTCATGATAGTCAGCATGGTGTAAGCGGCCTCCTGGACTGCCATATCTATGGTGACACCTAATCCATAAGTCCAGTGAAGCGGCTCTGCAGCTCCAGGGTATGAAGGATAAATCTTGACGGTACACAGATACTGACTCTGGTTGAAGTCTCGATACTGTTCCTCCACTGTGTACTTCAAGTACCAACGGTATCCAGCCTCCATCATGACTCTGACCAACATGGCCGTGTGACCCGGTACATCGATGCACCTGGTCAGATAGACCACCTGACGGGAAGGACAAGGGGGCATCTGAAATAGAGAATGATGCAAAGACATAAGAGACTCTAGCAGAAATTGGACAGCATAACGGCTGTAATTGCTCAAAAAGGATTTTGAGACAACTGGAAAAGGTTGGAAAAGCATAACCACTCGACTTTCTAGACTCAAATCCCTTCTCCATCTGTTTGTCACACCAACAATACTTGACTACCCACATTCACTTACAACAAGCTAGCTAGTGGTCCATGGTTAGTAACTCGGCATCCTAAGCAATGCATGAGTAGCCTAGTTCCTATCCCCGAAGAAAAGATGAGAATGACTTAGCATAGAATAACTTGGGAAGAGGAGTAAAAAGAGCCTTACGTTCCCTTCCACAATCAATTCCCCTACTTTTCTATAGTGTTTCTAGACTCAACTTCGACCGGTTTGGCTTGGTAGTCCTACAGTTAGTCAGGCTCTGATACCAACACTATCGGGACCCCGATCCTAAGTCATATGAATCTAGACTGTAACATAACACATCACTTTGCGGCCTCACGCACGGTAAGCTCCACGGCTGCAGCCCTACCTTAGCCGGGACCGTTTGCGTCTTTTGGCTCACGTATGTGAACATGTCGCTGGCAATCAATCGACAGAGAACCAGGGCCGACATGACTAGTCATAGAACCCAAGTGGCACATCCGTACGGAAACAGGCATACATAACCCAACAATGCAGGTGTTAGCCTCAAGCACGTGTAGATGAGTCATAGCAAGCTACAAGGACTCCATTACGCCGTGAGACATAAATGCCATCACTGCACGTAGACGAGTCGTAGCAGGCTACAGGGACTCCATTACACTGCGAGACATTTCCCCGAAGGGACAGACACAGCAGCAAAGAAGGATACATGTCGGTCAATCAATGTGTCCGGAGCAGTAGCAAGCTACCATGGCTCGGTGGAAACACAAAGAGGAGGTTTCCCGTAAAGAGTACTACTAAAGGCACACAACTAGGTGTCAAATCCCATACATACCATTGCACGTCACACGTACGCACGACATGCCCGGTATGCATAGATACAACCATGGCATCACAACATAACCATATAACAACATGACTTTTATTTAAGAGGCTCAGATGAGCCTTGCATAATATGTTCTTACAGATAGGGGTCACATGACCCGACACTCAAGTCATACAGACATGTTCATACAAACCAAGCGGAAGCATAAAGCTATCTGAGTACAGACAGATGACAGGGGTAAAAGGCACATGGCCTGACTATCTATAGCCCGCCACAGGGCAAAGGTCGTAGCTGGGACACCAGCTATTCGGCATCGTCAACATCTAGAAAGAACCCACCCGAAGGGTCCTGGGTCTCATCTGCAACATTTATTAAGCAAACATGAGTACAAATGTACTCAGCAAGTCTTTAAAGCAAACCTAGGCTAACTATGCTCGTGTATTAACAAAGGGGGGAGGTGGAGTTTATGCAGCAATGCCAGCTTTGACTCATGGCTAACCTACACTACTCAATTTTAACTCTTTGATTACATTTTAGATATCGCACACGAGTCCACTAACTCCATAGCAATACACCACCATGGATTCACTTTCCCTCCTGGGAGAGTGCCATCCACGATACTCACACTTGTCTTGATATTTTTATGAGTATCCATTTGATTATCTATGAACAGCATAAGTTCTCCAAGTAGTCCATATCCGAGGACGCGGCTATTCGAATAGTTTCATACCCTGCAGGGGTGTACTTCTTCACACACGCTCTCGCCACTTATCGTTGTGTGCTCATAAACCATGCACCTCGGCAACCTTCAAGCGGATGCCCAGCGAGGGAGTTGGCCACGACCATCAATCACATAAGACCTCTAGTCCAGGCTATCGCCTATTTGAGACTGAACCCGCATGGAAGTCCGGCCGAAGTTTCCGCTACGGCCCCAAACGATGTGCGCAGGGTTCCCAAGCCCACCATCCGGGTGACCCTTGGTACACCGTGCCACTGCCTACCGCATTGCAACCCACCCCTAGGGTCAGCGCTACGCACAGCCTCCAGCATGCTATAAACACCAAATACTACTTGCAACTCCTGGACTAAGGACTAAGCGAATGGTAAGTTGAGAGGGTCAATAAGTATCCCAACGTGTGGTAGTAACTAGTCTTGGATCACAAACACGGAACTCAATTCCTAAGAACGGTCCCAATGAGACAACCCGCTATGTACTCCTACATAGCCTCTCATCGCTACCTTTACCAAATCGAGTTCATCATTATATCTCCACATCAGAACAACATCGTTTCACTCAGTTCATCACCCAGATGAATCCGACCTGACACAACTCTAAGCATAGCAAGCATAGCATGCAAAGTAAGCTAAGCACGTCATGGCACAAAAATCTACTAGGTATGCTAGGTTGCAAGGTTTAGCTATTTACTGTGACAATGTCAGGTTATGCAACAGAATAGGATCATCTACCGTGTATGACTGACATGTGATCGGTTGTCCTAATGCAATAAACAAGAGCAGGAGCGAGAGAGTGGGATGTTATTGGAATGATCAAAGGGGTTTCTTGCCTTGCTGGGAAACGGAAAGGTTCTCTCCTTCGTCGAGATACTCGGGGGTATCCTCAGGATCAGGGCCTACCGCAATGCAGATAAGAAACTATCAACACATGCAAGTGCAACAATATGATGCATGATCATGGCATGATAGCATGTATGGATGAGCTAGTGCAATTAGTATTCAAGTTAATTTGAAATGAGTTTAAATATAGGTTCAAAATCGTTCTTTATTTCAAATTCCATATACTAACCTATTGGTAATTGTCAATGTTCACCTATTTAGATTGCTCTAACATGCATGACAATAGCACCATTGGATTCATGTATTTTTCTGATAAATTTTCATATAGAAATTATTTTCATCTGATTTACAAATTAATTTATATGAATTTTTGAAGTTTTGAATAATTTCTTGAATTATTTTTAAACTAGAAAATGAAATAATGACATCAGCCTGACGTCACTGTGACGTCAGCTGGTCAGCTGACCGGGCCAGAGTCAAATCTGACATGTGGGGGCCACATGTCAGTGACTCAGACACTTAACTATCTAATTAAAACTAAATCCTAATTAATTAACAGAAACTGGGCCCACATTCAGTTACTAATTAGGTTAATTAAAATAATTAATTAAATTCCTAATTAACTTTGACTTGTCAGGGCGTGGCCCCACCTGCCAGTGACTCACGGGGGTCAAACCCCGTGGTCAACTCCGGCAAGACCCACCGGCGTTGAGCCGCCGGTGGCTCCAGAGACGGTGGAGGGATTCGGGATCCCTCCTCCGGCGACCAAAAGGACGGCGGAGGGCACCAAACGACTCAGCACACACGCACGCGTCCATTCCGACCCCTCCCAGGAGCTGAGATGGTCGGAATCGACGTCGGCTGTGAGCTGGGCGGCAGCCGGAGCTCGGGCCAGAAGGGCACGGCGTCTACGGGGCACGAGAGAGAAAGGGAAGAAGGGGAGGAGCACCAGTGGCTCACCACGGTTCCAGCAGAGGTGACGGCAAGGTCGGAGGAGGTTCGGACGGGGCAGAATGTCGGGGCGGAGCTCCGGTGACCGGCGGGGAGGAACGGCGATGGCGCGTCGTAGAGGGGCTCCCGGCGTCTTCTAGGACCACGGGGAGGACGAGGGGGATGCGGCGGTTCTCGGGGGCTACCTAGCGAGGCAAGGGGGCGGCTAGCGCGACGGCAGCGAGCTCGAGCACAGCTTGGCTATGGCGAAGCAGAGAGGGGAGAGGAAGAGAGGCGGGCGAGAGAGAGAGAGAGAGAGAGAGTGATGGGGACGGTTCTAGGGAGCTTATCCCCGTCGCGCTGGCGAGGAGGACACAGGCAGGCAGCTGCCGGTGTGGAGGCATGACAGCGCGTGCGCTCCGGCCACGCGCTCGTCCTCCTGGCCGCCAGGAGGACGATGACCTCCCTGGGCCAGGTGGGCTGGCCTGGCCTGGGCCTTTCTCCCTTTTTTTTCTTTTTTTTTTCTTCTCTGTTTTCCTTTACTGACATTTGTTTATTTTCTTTCAGGTACAAATGACTTTATAAAATATCCCATATATTTTCTATAATGAAGTTTGAATATTTCAAACTTGTCTAAATTTTTTTGGGATATTTTGAAAACAAAAATAATGATAGTGCTTTATTTAATGATTTCAGGAGCCTTATCAATTATTTTTGAATTACTTTGATTGTTCAAATAATTAGAATGGTCCATGTTATAATCATGCCCAAATTTACCAGACATAGGGAACGTTTCTGGTGGGCATTTTGGATTTGTTGAATTTTCACCAAATTTGAGTTGTTTTGATTCAAAGTTAGCTTGGGGTTTCTTTTTGTTCCCCATTTCATGTTGATGCAAAATGAAACATGATGCAAGCACAATATTATTCCTAGGACATCTAGCTAGGGTTGTGACAGCTCACTTCATCCTTTCTTCTTGCTTCCTCGGCGAGTCGCCCGGAAATGACCTGTCGTGACGTCATGTCAACCCTGCAAAAAGATTCGCCGATGTATACACCAAATCCCTTTATTAAATGGCCATCCCGAAAATTGAGGCGTCCGCCTCGGTCAGATGGTTTCTATCGCCTGGATTCTCACGCCCATTACATTTTTCTTTCTTTTAAATAGGACCGCCCTGGGCGGCATTTTCTCTTCCCGCTCGCTCCATCATCTTCTTCCTCCCGACGCTGTTGTTTCTATCGCCTCCTACTCCGACGATGTCTCCATTTCGCCACTGACAGGGCCGCTGCATCAACCTGTTGCGAACTAGAGTGCCTTCCGTATTCATCGCGTCAACGCCGGTAAATTATTTTCCCCTGAGATCCGTAATGGCTCCGGTAGGGTTTTTCGCGGAAGCTCCGCCACTGCCGTTTTGAAATTCGGGCTCCATCAATGCCGGCCACGTCTTGTGCATGAGCTTTGAACGATAGCTCGTCCTCACCGCGCCGCTATGTATTGGGCGGTCCTCAATACTGTGCAGATCCACCGCGGCTCCGTTCGTCATTTTAGGTTTTCCTTGTTTTGCCAGTTCATCCTTAGGTCTGAAAATAGAATTATTTCCCTGATTTTGTTGATCCATGATCATAGCGGCACTCTGCGAAACCTGTTTTTAGGACTTAGCCGAATTTTACTCCATCTTCTTGCTATGTTGACCCGCCATGCCGTTCCGGCTCTCATCAGCCGGATCATGGCGCCTCATCTGTAGAGTCTTAAGCTCGTAAGTCGCCCGTAGATACCTTGCCTTTTCTTGACTCGCTGTGTTTGATTTGCATAGTCTTAAACTGCCGCAATGTCTCGCGCATTCAATTCCTGCAATTGGGTCGGGTCTTGCATTACGAAGGAGTTCCTTATGGATTTTGTACACGCGGGCACTCTTCCTTCCAAAGAGGTCATCCATTGGCGGGTCCCAAGTGATGAATTGAGGCCCATTCCACAGGAAGACGAGGTGGTTGTTTTTTTTGATCACATTGAGCATGGGTTTGTACCCCCGGCTCAAGGTTCTTCCGTGACATCCTTCACTTCTACAACCTCCATCCTCAAGACCTCGCCTCCAACTCCGTATCAGACATATGCAACTTTCAAGTGCTATGTGAGGTTTATTTGCAAATCAAGCCGTCTGTGGGCTTGTTCCGAGAGTTCTTCTACGTGAACCGGCAAACCGAGGTGAAAGTCGGCCCGAGTCTAGAGCTGGATGGAATTTCTATCCAGAGGCGCAGGGATATTACCTTTCCAGTTATGCAGATGCCGAGTCATCCGAAAGACTGGAATAAGACCTAGTTCTATTGCAAGGATACCTCTCCGAAGGGCGAGTGTCCACTGCCGGGTTATCGTCCCTCCCGGCTCAAGACAACTTCTGAACTTCCTGGCCGACTGTCAGCTTCTGAGCGCACAAGGTACGAGCCGGCTCACGCCAAGATCAGAGCCCTCATGGACAATGGTTTAACCGGACTGGACTTGATCCGCTGTTGGGTTTCCTGCCGGATTATGCCTTTAAGCCATAGATGCCGCCTCATGTGCGAATACCAAGGCAAGTATGATGGTTCGTTATGCTTCAGCCGGTCCACCTTAACAGAAGACGACATCACTACTATTATTCGGAGTCTTGTCCATGAGACATCCGGAACTTGCAGCGCTATTGGGCTAGCACCTTTTAGTGCCATTAATCCTGCTCCAAATGTAAGGCGACTCTTCACACCCTTTTTCTCTTGGTTCACTCATATTTTGCCAATTTCATTATCGCTAACCAGATTACTTTTCCAGGCTGACTCTGATTTTTGGAAGAAGGAGTATGTCCCTCCTTTGAAGAAAACCAAGAAGAAGGCCCCAGTTAAGAAGCACAAGAAGACCGCCCCACAAGAGGAATGGTTTGACTCGCCCCAGTCGTCCGGTTCAGAGGTAAAATCTTGGCTATTTTCTGCGATCTTGTTCTTTCATTTTACCAACACCTGCTCGACTCACAGGATAATGTAGAGACAAGCTGCGCTAACGCCCCTGAGTTAATCTATATTTCTTCCGACTCAGAATATTTTGTCCCCCGAAACCCACGGTGGGTTATTGGAAAAGTTCCTCTTTCTCATCCTCTTGCTTATCTGGATCCCCAATTTCTTTTGAAAAAGCAACAACAGGCCGAACATCGTCAGACCCGGAGCGCCGGCTCTACCGATCTTATGTCCGGATTACCGAATTCTCCGGTTCTGAAGAAGCGCCCCGCAGAGGTATGCATCTCTGCTTGATTTAGCTTTACCTTTGCAATCTCAGCACTGTCTTATCTCTTCTGAATTGTCTCTCAGAGGTCACCGTCCTCGGGCAACTCTTCAACAACCGCCCTGCCGCCTCCCAAGATTAATCCGCTGTAAGTGCTTCCTCTAATCTTGCGTTCAGTTCTCTCAGTGGATGTAACCTTTGGGTTCTGACTTTCGTGCTTTTCAGGGCTCAAGCCAAACGTCGAAAGACCAACAAGTCCTCTCCTGGCCCTGCTGCCCCAGAGCCGGAGCATGTCCAGCCGGATGAGTCGCGGCCGGCTATGGATCCCCCCACAACATCTCAGGAGCCGGCTGACGATGTCACCCCAGAGAGCCCGTCAAGGGACCCTTCTAGGTCGCCAAGACCTGTCCAAGTGGCCAAGGACACCACCGCTCCGGACGTTGTGGTTATTGGCACTGGCTTTCACTCTCCCCCGACTCACGTGCCGACCAAGCATAAAGAATCGACTGAAGCTTCAAGGAAATTGGAGTTTGAACCCTCTGCTCTGGAGAAGGTGAGCGCCGAGGACCTTCATGCTAGCTATATGAACCGGCTATCCACAAGCCGGGATCTGGAGCTCCAACTAGTTAACCTCATGAAGAAGAAATATGAGGTATTCCTTTCTTCTCCTTATATCCTGACGTAGCCCCCAAGGGCTGGCTTAATCTTTCCAAAGGTTGAGTCGGGACTTTTCATAATCCTCCTTAGAAAATCTAGTTTATAGCCCCCAAGGGCCGGCTTAATCTTTCCAAAGGTTGAGTCGGGACTTTTCATGTCGGACCTCTGAAAATAGACATTAGCCCCCAAGGGTCATGCATATTGCTTGCAATCTGTTTGAGACTTGCCCGTTTATTCTATGCTTTGATATGTCACAGGAAACTTTAACTGAAGCCGGGTCACAATTGGCCGACTTAAAAGCCGGTTTGGCTACTCAACAAGCTGCCCGGAACGCTGTAGATGAAAAATGCCGGCTCCTGTCCGAGGAGTTGGTGAAAATAAAGGCCAACTTCATGGCTTCAAGGAGTTTGCCGGGTCTGAGAAGGCTACTTTGACTAAGCGGGCGGATGATGCTGATCAGCGGTTGATGATCGTATCTGATGAGTTTCAATCTTTGAAATGCCACATTGCCAAAATGACAGTCGCCCTCTTTGGTGAGTTTTCGACCACTTTCACTCAATTGGCCTTGAAATGCTTGTGCTAGCGGCTTATCATGAAACCTCCAACTTACACAGGTCCCAGGAGCCGCCAACTAGCTTCTGATAGTCTGCTACCTTTGAAAGCCATCTATACTCTGATGGAGCAACTCTACTGTGGTGCAATGTTCACCATCAAAGTCGTGTAGTACGAACACAAGATCCCCTCAACTCTCAAAGGGGTTTTGGAACTTTTTTCAACTATGCCGAAGCAAATCACCTAACTGAAGAAATCAACCGCTCGGCAAGGGTCAATCGCAAGCATCAGCCGGGCTTTGGCTTTCGCTCCGGAACTTACTCTGGTGGACATGATGGATGGGTTTCCCTCTAAGAAGGATGACGGCTCTGAATTCACAGAAGTTGATTACACCCGGTGTATGAAGGACTCCAGGACTCTGGCCTCCATCTTAGCCGAAGAGGTTGACTTGGCAACTTATTAGGCGGCTTACGGTGCCGACCAAAAGAGGATTCGTGGCCCGCTTTATGAGTGTAAAGACTTGACACCTGCCCGCAGTAAGAACCTCTTTGCCTCTCACCTTGACCCGTCCCCTTTCTTTGAAGAAGGAAGTTTTGCGGCTCTAATCGACTGCAACTCGGACTTGGGCAATCTCCAGATCAAGGCAACCGAAGAACCGGAGCAGGATGACCCGCCAGCCAGCTGATCCTGCATAGAAATTTTTTAATAGCCGGCTCTCCATGACCCGCCGTATAGTTTCACAATACTTGATCGATATTTTGGGATCCACAGAGGGCATTTGTAATAGACTAACCGTAGCTTTTGCTCTTCCTGAACTTGTGTCGTCGTGTTTATACGAAAAAGTCTGGCTTTAAATCTGTCGTCTTCCTTGTCCTTCCCTGTTGTATGCCTTTTTTGATTCCTCATATCTTATGTCCTTGTATACGTAAGCACACTTTTACACCTTTGGGAGGCCGGCTTAAAAGCGAAACCTAATAATGTTGTATCTTCCCGGCGTGTGGACACGAAACTTTAGCTTGGATCGAGAATTGGCCGAGAGGTTTTAATAAGCCTCACTCAGAGGGCAGGAAGCCCCCTGTATAACCGTGGCTAATCATGTTAGCCGGAGATGGCATAAAGCTGGCCGATAAGGTATTAGAAGCGATACCCGTAGGTAAGAAGCCACCTTCAGCAATATGGCACGAACGCCGGTTGATAGGGTTAGATAAGCTACACCCGTAGGTGGGGAGCCCCCTTGAACAACCATGGCTAATCGTGTTAGCTCGAGATGGCATAAAGTCGGCTGATAAAGTGTTAGAAGCGATACCCGAAGGTAAGAAGCCACCCTCAGCAGTATGGCGCGAACGCCGGTTGATAGGGTGTTAGATACCCGTCGGTAAGAAACCCCCTACAGCCGTGGCTAATCGTGTTAGCCGGAAGATGGCCTAAAGTCGGCCGATAGGGTGTTAGAAGCGATACCCGTCGGTAAGAAGCCCCCTTCAGCAATATGGCGTAAACGCCAGTCAATAAGGTGTTAGAAGCGATACCCGTAGGTAAGAAGCCACCCTCAACTGCGGCTAATCATGTTAGCCGGAAATTTGGCATAAAGCCGGCCGATAAGGCATTAGAAGCGATACCCGAAGGTAAGAAGCCGCCCTCCACCGCGGCTAATTGTGTTAGCCAGAAGATTTGGCATAAAGCCGGTCGATAAGGCGTTAGAAGCGATACCCGAAGGTAAGAAGCCGCCCTCAGTAGTCGCAGTTGATATATCCACTGGAATGTTTGTGAACTCTTTCTTGTATGAGTGAAGATGTGTGAAACAGCTAAGGCCCCGTCTTGCAGGGATGCTACTTTATATATAAATATGACATGTACAATGATAGTATACAATGGTGAGTCTGGACACCTTTAAGTGTAATAAGGCCGGAGATGCGCTATGTTCCATGGCCGGCGGGTCTCCTGACCCGCCATTTCTGAGTCGTCCCGGATATCAATGAGATAGTACGACCCATTGTTGAGATTTCTGCTGACCACGAAAGGTCCTTCCCAAGGGGGAGATAACTTATGCATATCTGTCTGGTCTTGAATCAGCCGGAGCACTAAGTCACCCTCCTAGAACGTCTGGGTCTTGACCCTGCGGATATGATAGCGGTGCAGGTCTTGTTGATAAATCACCGCCCTAGCAGCCGCTAGCTCTCGTGCCTCTTCCAAAGCATCCAACGCATCTTGACGTGTTGTCTCATTATCCGTCTCAACATAAGCCGTCACTCGTGGCGAGTCATGCCGGATATCACTTGGTAAAACCGCCTCGGCACCGTACACCATAAAGAAAGGTGCCTAACCTGTAGATCTGTTCGGGGTGGTTCTGATGCTCCATAAGACGGAAGGCAGCTCTTCTAACCAACACCCGGGCGTTCGTTGCAAAGGAACCATAAGCCGTGGCTTGATGCCCCTTAAAATTTCTTGATTGGCACGTTCCGCCTGACCATTGGACTGTGGATGCGCGATTGCTGAAACATCAAGCCGGATGTGCTCCTCGTCGCGGAACTTTTTCATAGCCCCCTTCGACAAATTTGTGCCATTATCAGTGATGATGCTATGGGGGTAACCAAAACGGTAAATCAACTTTTTAACAAATTGGACCGCCGTAGCCGCATCACACTTGCTGATCGGCTCCGCCTCTACCCATTTGGTGAACTTATCAACCGCCACCAAGAGGTGTGTTTTCTTATCCTTGGACCTCTTGAACGGTCCCACCATGTCAAGCCCCCAGACCGCAGACGGCCAAGTGATTGGTATCATCCTCAATTCTTGAGCCGGAACATGAGCATGTCGGCCGAACTTTCGACAGTCGTCGCACTTGCGGACCAGGTCCTCTGCATCTTTGTGAGCCGTCAACCAGAAAAAACCGTGCCGGAAGGCTTTGGCCACTAAAGATTTTGAGCCGGTGTGGTGTCCACAGTCTCCAGCATGAATTTCATTCAATATTTGCTGACCCTCTTTTGATGAGACACAACGTTGAAAAACTTTAGTCACGCTGCATTTGTGCAACTCACCATTAACCATTGTCATGGATTTAGAACGTCGGGTGATCTGTCTGGCCAGGTTTTCATCATCAGGTAACTCGCCCCGAGTCAAATAGGCCAGGTAGGGCACAGTCCAATCCGGGATAGCATGTAGAGCCGCCACTAAGTCCCCCTCCGTGTCAGGAACAGCCAAATCCTCTTCCGAAGGTATCTTAATGGTCGGATGGTGTAAGACGTCCAGGAAGACATTGGGCGGCACCGGCTTTCGTTGAGAACCTAACCGTGACAGCGCATCCGCCACCTCATTCCTGCGATGATCAATGTGATCCACCTAATATCCTTTGAAGTGACCAGCAATAACATCAACCGCCTGATGGTAAGCCGCCATCCGCGGGTCTTTGGAAACCAAGTGCCCGAAACTTGTTGAGCCACCAAATCTGAGTCGCCCAAACAATGTACCCGTCTTAAATTCATCTCCTTGGCCACTCTGAAACCATGAAACGGAGCCTCGTACTTAGCCGCATTGTTAGTGCAAGGGAACATCAACCGGAGCACATAACAAAACTTATCACCTTTGGGAGATGTCAAAACAACTCCTGCCCCTGAACCTTCTAACTACTTGGATCCGTCAAAGTGTATAGTCCAGTATGTGTCATCCGGCTTTTCCTCGGGGGCTTGACATTCTGTCCCATCATTTATAAAGTCCACAAGAGCTTGGGACTTGACGGCCATATGAGGCACATATTTTAGATTGAGAGATCCCAACTCCAATGCCCACTTAGCAATCCTTCCAGTGGCTTCTCTGTTCTGGATTATGTCCCCCAACCGAGCAGAACTAACCACGGTTATCTGGTGCCCTAAAAAATAGTGCTTTAATATGCGGCTGGCCATGAAAACCCCATACACCAGCTTCTGCCAATGGGATACCTGTGCTTGGACTCCGTCAGGACCTCACTAATATAATAAACCGGCCTTTGAACCGGATACTCCTTTCCAGATTCCTTGCGCTCGACCACAATGGCAATGCTTACTGCCCGGTTATTAGCCGCCACGTATAGAAGTAACAGTTCTTTCTCAGCCGGAGCAGCCAGCACCGGCGGCTCAGTCAGCTGTTTTTTGAGCACCTCAAGTGCTTCAGCCACCGCCTTGCTCCAGACAAATTTGTCCGTCTTCTTCATCATATGATATAAAGGAATAGTCTTCTCTCCAAGGCGGCTTATGAAACGGCTCAACGCAGCGATCCGCCGTGCCAAGTGTTGGACATCATTAATACAGGCCGGCTCTGCCAGTGAAGTGATAGCCTTGATTTTATCTGGGTTAGCTTCAATGACACATTCAGAAACCAGAAAACCCAGGAGCTTGCCAACCGGAACACCAAAGACACATTTAGTCGGGTTAAGCATCATCTTATAGACCCAGAGATTATCAAAGGTTTCCCTTAAGTCGCCCAAAAGGGTCTCCTTCTTCCTGGATTTGATCACAATGTCATATACATAAGCATGGACATTGCGGCTGATCTAACTGTGAAGGTAGTTCTGCACACATCACTGATAAGTCGCCTGGGCACTCTTGAGCCCGAAAGGCATAGATACATAACAGAAAGCCCCGAAAGGTGTAATAAAAGCCGTCTTCTCCTGGTCTTTAAGCGCCATCTTGATCTGATGATAGCCTGAGTACGCATCCAGAAAACACAAGCTCTCACAACCCACTGTAGCATCAATGATTTGATCAATACGAGGGAGGGCAAACGGATCAGCCGGGCAAGCCTTGTTAAGGTCCGTGTAGTCCACACACACGCCATGTGTCGTTCTTCTTGAGCACCAGCACCGGGTTAGCTAGCCACTCCGGGTGAAAAAAACTCAACAATGAAACCTGCTGCCAAGAGCCGGGCAACTTCTTCCCCAATGGCCTTGCATCTCTCATTAAACCGCCGTAGAAACTGCTTAATTGGCTTAAACTTCGGATCCACATTAAGGTTGTGCTCAGCGAACTCTCTCGGTACACCCGGCATGTCAGAAGGTTTCCATGCGAAGATGTCCCGATTCTCATGGATGAATTCGATGAGCGCGCTTTCCAATTTGGGATCCATGTGAGCTCCAATGATGAACTGTTTGGATGAGTCGCCCAGAGTGAAATCTACCGCCTTAGTATCATCCGCTGAAAACTTGAGGGGCGGCTCAACCTCCGTGGTAGGCTTTTTCATCGGGGTCATGTCCTTCGGGTCAACATTCTCCTTATAAAATTTAAGCTCCTCCTGCGCACAACTGGATTCTGCGTAAGCCGCATCCCCTTCTTTGCACTCAATAGTCGTATTTCGGTCACCATGAACAGTAATGATACCATTTAAACCGGGCATCTTGAGATGTAAGTACACATAGGAGGGCCTGGCCATGAACTTAGCATAAGCCGGTCGTCCAAATAATGCATGGTAAGGACTCTTGATCTTGACCACTTCAAACCACAAGGACTCCACCCTGTAATTATACTCGCCACCAAAAGCCACCTCCACAGAAAACCTGCCCACCAGACGTGCTGACTTGCCTGGCACCACTCCATGAAAAATGGTGGATGAGGGCTTTAAATCCTTATCAAGCAATTTCATCCGCCGAAAGGTATCATAGTAAAGGATATTGATACTACTGGCTCCGTCCATCAGTACCTTGTTCACCATATATCCTCCCACTTGGGGGGCCACAACCAAAGCTAGCTGCCCTGGGTCATCAACATGCGGCGAGTGATCCTCCCGGCTCCACGTTATGTCATACTCGGACCATTTTAAAAATTGCGGTAGAGCCGGCGCAACTGCATTGACCGCCCGCTTGCGCAACTTCTGGTCCCGTTTGCTGAAGCTGGTCGTGAAGACATGATACTGGTCAGAACTGAGCTGTTTCGGATTACTCTGATAACCAGACTGATTACGCTGTTGCTGATTGTTGTTACCAGAATGCTGTTGGTGTCCTCCCTGATTACCTTGACCCGGATGACCGGACCCTGAGCCGCCGGTCCAAAATCCGGCCGCTGACCCGCCGCGTCCTGAGCCGCCTGGCGGTCCACTGTCCTGGTTGTTGGGTTGTGTAAAGTGATTCTTGAGTTTCTGCATAAAATGGCACTCACCTTATGTATGGTTCGCCGGCTTGCCAGGCTGACTGTGATCCGGACAGGGCTTCTTAAGCGCCTCTTCCAAATTGAAGGGAGGCCTGTCCTTGCCAAAAGGTGGCCTGAACCTCCTGTTACCCTTAGGGTGATTCTGACCAGTGCTTGCATTGGCCACCAGCTCTGATCCGGCATCGGGATTCTTGTGCTTACTCTAGTTACCATTATTTGCGGCACCCTTGCTCTGGCCATTCTTCTTGCCTTGGCTGGCCTTCTCTTCGTCGGAACCTAGATCCTTTGTATTGTCAGAGTCGGCATATTTTGTGAGAGCCGTCATGAGCTCTCCCATATCCTGACACGTACGCTTGAGTCGGACGAGTTTCTGTTTCAAAGGGATAAAGTGGCAGTTCTTCTCTAAGATCAGCACTGCCTGAGCCATCGTGATCTGCTCCGAGGAGTGGATGATTGTTGAGACCCGGAGAACCCAATGATGAGCCGACTCATTCTCCTGTTGAACACAATGATCCAGGTCTACGATGGTCATAGGCTGTTTGCACGTTCCTTGAAAGTTTTTGATGAACCTGGCTCTCAGCTCCGCCCATGAATTGATAGTATTGGGTGGCAATCCCTTTAACCACGTGCGAGCCGGGCCTTCAAGCATCATGATGAAGTACTTGGCACAAACTGCCTCACTGACATCCAACATCTCCATGGCTAGCTCGTAACTTTCCACCCAAGCCTCCGGGGGTAAATCGGCGGTATAATTTGGGACCTTGCGGGGTCCTTTGAAATCCTTTGGCAACCGCTCACTCCGTAGAGCTGGGGACAAACATGGCACTCCTACCGCCCTGGTGGTCACTCCCACCCCTATTGAAACGAAGGCGCGGGATCTTGGTGAGCCGCCGCGGCTAGAGTTGCCGCCTCTTGCTGGCTTCTTTCCCCGTTTACAATTGCTTGTGTGTCTGGCTGATGACCCGTCAGAATCTCTCTGTGTCGGTTACTGCTGGAACCCGCCGGTGACACGTAGCGCCGGCTGAAGCTCTGGCTGGGGAGAGGAGTTGAATGAACACGGCTCTGGCTGTGAGTATACTTCTCCTGCTGGGCCATCATTGTCTACAGGTATCCAATGGCATTCCGCACATCCTCCGTGAAGGGCGCTTCATCCGGAATGGGACTTGTCTCAAGCCGGGTGGCTGCCGCCACCATATTCTCTGCCGGGTTAGAATAATGACCCGCCGGCGTCGGAAAAACCACTGGTGAGGCTGGATGAGTCACCGGCCGAGCCGTCGGGCGGCTTCCAGGCACCTTTGTTGCTCGCCCTGTCCCCAGCGTGCCGAAGAGGTTCCTTGCCTCATAACGTTCCGGCAGGCGGGATTGACGCCTCATCCGATGCACCGTAGCTGCCGACTGTTGCTCCAGCTCGAGACGGAAAGCGTATGTCTTTATGCGTTCCGCCTCTTGCTCCATCTAGATCTTTATCTCAGCCATCCTCCGTTTCTCTTCCACCATACGGTCCTTGATTCTTACGATCTCTAAGTTCCGAGCTGCTTGGTTGTCCGGTGTAACCTCAGTAGCCATTAGAGCTACGAGCTTGTCCATTAGTTCCAGAAGAACTTCAGCCGGCGGTGGCGGGTTAGCGCCTGAGGTTGTAGCTCCCGCGGCGGTACCACTCGTGCCTGGTACTGGCCCTGCCATGAACACGGCAGCATGAACCGGCCGCTCTAGATCGTCCGATTCAGAGCGATCCGACTCAGGGCAGAGCTCGCCGTTGCCCCCGAGGTCGCTGTTGTGCAGCTGGTAAACCGACTCTGTTTCTCCACTTGAAGATTCATCCTATGAATAGACAAGAGTTTCCTGTGATTCGGAAGCCTCCAGATCCATACCTTGAGTAGAGCCCACGAAAACATGCTTCCGACCCTTGTTAACGCGGGCGGGTTGTACTTTACCGGCGGTTTTCTTACACCGAGCCAGCTCAACGGTGTTGGTGTTGACATCCGGCCCGGGCGTAGATCCGCCACCCTTCTGATGAAAACGTGGATCCCGCCGAACGGAACCCGGAATCCATATTCCACAGAATCAGCGTCAAGCCCCCAACCGGCATCGTCGATGTAGAGCTGGCCGTGGCGACTCTTGCTCATCCTTCCAACTACGTATCCTTCGAGACCCGGAAGAGAGCCCTTTGAAAACTCAACACCACCAAGCGCAAGCCCCACGGTGGGCGCCAACTGTCGTGGTTTTGTCACGGCAGATGTCCGGGTCAACGGACTTGGGTTCGAGGCCATCACTAATGTGATGGACTCAAAGGGGTTGGTTGGGTTGAAGGACACGAGTTTACCCAGGTTCGGCCCCTCATGTCGAGGTAATAGCCTACGTCCTGCGTGTGTTTGTATTGCTTGTTGTATCGATTACAAGGGAGCTAAAGCTTGACCTAGTTCTCGATCACCTGCCTCTAAGTTGCCCCAGGTCTACCTTTATATAGGAGGTCAAGACACTGGTCATACAAGTTGTAACCGACTCACATTGCCTATCGGAGTCTTTCCCCATCTTCTCTATCCAAGTTGTCCCCAGGCGGTTTACACACCCGGGTCTTCTATGTCCGGGCCACCTTCCAGCCCATCCTATGGGCCGCCAAGCGCCCTGGGCTCTAAGCCTACGGCTTACACTTGGGCTGGTACATGAGCCTTTAGGTATAACCCGGAGCCCTTAGGGTGGGTCATACCATGGGGTTATATCCCCAACAGCATTTATAAAGCTCGACTTGATGCAAAGAAGTTTCCGACAAGTTCAAGGAGTTGACTACGGTGAGACTTTCTCACCTGTAGCGATGCTAAAGTCTGTTGGAATTATGTTAGCAATTGGTGCGTTTTTCGATTATGAAATCTTGCAGATGGATGTCAAAACATTGTTTCCTTAATGGTTTACTTGAGGAAAGGTTGTATGTGATACAACCAGAAGGTTTTGTCAGTCCTAGGGATGCCAAAAGGTATGCAAGCTTCAGCTATCCTTGTATGGACAGGAGCAAGCATCTCAGAGTTGGAATATATGCTTTGATGAGGTCATCAAAGCTTTTTTGGTTTTATACAAAAGTTTATGAAAACTTGTATTTACAAGAAAGTGAGTGGGTGCACTATAGAATTTTTGATAAGTATATGTGGATGACATATTGTTGATCGGAAATGATGTAGAATTTCTGGAAAGCATAAAGGGTTGTTTGAAAGGAGTTTTTCAAAGGAAGACCTGGATAAAGCTACTTGAATATTGAGCATCAAGATCTATAGAGATAGATCAAGACGCCTAATATGATTTTTCAATGAGTACATACCTTGACAAGATTTTGAAAGAGTTCAAAATGGATCAGTCAAAGAAGGAGTTCTTGCCTGATTTGTAAGGTGTGAAGTTGAGTAAGACTCAAAGCTCAACCACAACAGAAGAAAGAGAAAGGACGAAGGTCGTCCCCTATGCCTTAGCATCTCGAAGTGGGCGACTATTGGAAATATGCCCTAGAGGCAATAATAAATTAGTTATTATCATATTTCCTTGTTCATGATAATCGTTTATTATCCATGCTAGAATTGTATTGATCGGAAACTCAGATACATGTGTGGATACATAGACAAAACAACGTCCCTAGTATGCCTCTAATAGACTAGCTCGTTGATCAAAGATGGTCAAGGTCTGCTAGCCATGGACATGAGATGTCATTTGCTAAGGGGATCACATCAATAGGAGAATGATGTGATGGACAAGATCCAAACTATAAACATAGCATATGATTGTGTCAGTTTATTGCTATAGTTTTCTACATGTCAAGTATCTGTTCTTATGACCATGAGATCATGCAACTCACTGACACCGGAGGAGTACCTTGTGTGTATCTGAGGGATTACGAGAAGAGTGTCTAGAGGGGGGTGAATAGACAACTAGCAGGAATTTAAAGCCTAACCTTTTCCCAAGTTAATTGGTTGGCAGATTTTAACAGTTTTTAGCAAAGCTAGCAAATCTAACATCCCTACACATGCATGTCAATAAATATGGCAGCAGAAAGTAAAGACATTGCATATGAAGTAAAGAGTTGAGATAGGTAGATCAAACGCAGTTTGAGACGCAAGGATTTTTCCCATGGTTCCGATAGGTGGCGCTATCGTACATCCACGTTTATGGAGTATTCAACCCACGGAGGGTAACGGTCGCGAGAGTCCACGGAGGGCTCCACCCAAAAGGGTCCACGAAGTAGCAACCTTGACTATTCCATACGACGTCCGTCCACGAAGGACTAGCCTCACTATGGGTAGATCTTCATGAAGTAGGCGATCTCCTTGCCCTTACAAACTTCTTGGTTCACTCCACAACACGAAGTAGGAGGCTCCCAAGCGACACCTAACTAATCTAGGAGGTACCACCCTCCAAAAGGTAATAGGATCAATAATGATGATGAACTCCTCGCTCTTGTGCTTCAATATGATAGACTCCTCAACACACAATCTCTCTCTCATAGGTTTGGCTTGGTACAAGAGATAGGATTGGTGGAAAGCAACTTGGGGAGGCTAGAAATCTAGATCCACATGATTGGAGTGGAAGATCTTGACCTCAACACAAGGGTAGGTGGCTCTCTCTCAGAAAATTGAGTAGGATAGGTATGGAATGGTTCTGAGTGCTTCTCTGTCAAGTGAGTGGTGGTGAAGGGGTATATATAGGCAGCCCCAAAAATCCAACCGTTACACACAAAATGACCAACTTGGTGACACCGATTTGTGAATCTTGGTGGTACCGAAGTGACTAAAAGGTGGCAACTTTTGAATCTCGGAGGGACCGATATACGATTCTCGGTTGCACTGATAAGGTGACCAACGGTCAGATTTCCAATATCGGTGACGCCGATCCAACATTCTCGGTGGGACCAAAAATGTGAATTTGCGTAATAGAAAGTTGGCAACCTAAACTCGGTGGCACCAGTATAGAATCGGTTGCACCGAAGTGGCTAGGGTTTGGCAGAGTCTGTCTAGGTTCTGGAATCAGTGGCACCGAAGCGATATAGTTGGTTGCACCAATTTTGAGTGTTGGGTATAGAACAAAATTTGGTGGGAGAAATTTGTGGATGTTTTTGGCGACTATCACTTGTGCACGTTTGAGCATATTGTTCACCAACAAAACCTTACCCCCTTTTAATAGTATTGGCTTTCCTATGACTCAAAGTGATTTCTCACAAATATAAAATGTAGAGTCCTCTTGCTTGAAGCTGAGCCAACCTATTTCCTTGCACCTTGGGGTTAGTCCATAATCTTCTTTTTGCCAATCCTCTCATTGAACATTTCCTGAAATATACTTAGTGGAAACATTAGTTCAATGACAATGTATGTTGTCATGAATTATCAAAAGCACCAAGGGAGCATGTTGTGCTTTCAATCTCCCCCTTTTTGGTAATTGATGACAACATACAATCAAAGCTTCAAATAAAGATATGCGTGGTTATGCAGAAGACTTTGAGAGACACATGACTTAGACTTGCTCCCTCTAAATGTGTGTAGTCCTGTAAAGGATAGTTGCTTTTTAATGCTTCATGAACACACATAAGGTAGAAGAGATATAACAGATCATCTGTATCTTGGCTATATGCATCAAATATATGTAAATGAGATGTATATTTTTTCAAGACATCACTCTTGCAAACAATATGTGCAAGAAGAAAGAGATCATCTTGACCAAGGATATGATGCATATACTTACCTTGAGTTCTTGAGCATCCTGGTAATAGAAACACACTTGAGAAAACAATGTTAGGAAACACAAGAATACTCTACCAAACAGCAAGGCAATAGAACTCAAAGTTGCCAAGATATCGAGGACATATAGAAATAGTATTCGTTAGAATTGATATGTCTCCAAGATCATTGAGAATTTCCTCACCGTAGATATGAAAATAGATTATCCTCTCCCCTTGAATCTTAGCATGTAGATATTAGGATTGGATAAGGTGAGAAAGGTCAACAATTTTCTTCTCCCTACTTTGATATTCTCCCCCTGTTTATATGAATATTGATGTTGGCTCTCCCCCTTGATCATATCTCCCCATTTGCATAAGCATGTATCTCCCCTTTAGCATGAAGCTTTGATCTTCTCCCCCTTTGGCATAAATTTCCAAAAAGGTTGAGAACAGGAATAGATACAAGGATCATTGACTAAGAAGGGATCCTTGAGAAGAAGGGTCATTCAAAGGTAGGATTCATAGAGATGAGACTTGAGAGAGTTAATGAAAATGATTTGTTCTTCTCCTCCTTTCTTCAGTGAAGATAGGGATCCTTGAAGAAAGAAATTCTCTCCTCAAGATTAACTTTAGTTCTTCTCCCCCTAAGCAGTAATTCTTTTTGACTCAGGGATCATCGAAACAATAGAAGTATTGCAAGACAGTTTACTAAGAAAACACATAGTTTGCAAAAGTGAATTCATATGAACCAGAATGAAAATTGGTGACTCTGGGACAGATAAATCGGTGGTACCGAGATGTTGCTATGTAGCTTGTCTGCAATTTCGGTAGAACCGAGGTATCTTAGTCGGCGGCTCCGAAAGAAAAACCAAGTTTCTGTTTTCATAGAATCAAGAGAGAGTTTTTACAATGAAATATGATGTTTTACAGTGGTCATCAACTAGAGAAGAGTGGAGTGGTTATGAGAAATCATGCAATAGAGAGCAGATCACACCAGATTCTTAACTAGATGATGGGCGGTGACTAGGTCACCTATTTTAGAGTATATCAACTTAGGAGCCAAGCAAGAATACTTAATCATAGGTCATACTCTTTGTTAAGCTCGGAATGGGGTTACCATTTTTCGATTAAGCATTTTAATGTCTTCATATCACTTGAGGTGCTTTAGCTCATTTCTTGGAGCAAAGCCTTTTCAAGGACATGAGTACATACCTTTGAGTGATGTTGACGACGTAGCTTGTATATGAACTTGTTGAGGATGCTCGAGGTTGATGAAGATCATCTTGAGTTTTGAGCAATCCTTCTTGGTCTAGTACACTAGTTACCTACAACGATTAGTCATGCAAGGAAGGGTAATAGATATATCCTAGTGACATGATACCAATTGAAAATGTGCAATTTGATCACGTATATGTCAAGGATATGGTTGAGTGGCCTTCTTCCTTCCGTCATCAAGAGGGGTTGTGGATACTTGGTAATGAAAAGATTGCTTGTGATTGGAGTTGATGGTAATCTTGTGGAATGAAGTTTTTCCAAGTACCTACAAGAGATTTGATGCAATACAAGGGAGCATAGAATTCCATGGCATAAGATGATATATTAAGATACATGGAAATATCAAGAAAGCCCATGCCCTTGCATGCAACCGAGTGAGTCTAGCTCAAGTTTGAAGCATCGATGATGTTCAACTCACTCCTTAAGTGACAAAATGTCTTCTCATCAAGTGGCTTAGTAAAGATATCGGCCAATTGCTTGTTAGTGCGAACATGCTTAATATAATATCTACTTTTGCAACATGATCACGAATGAAATGATGTCGAACTTGAATATGCTTAGTTCGAGAATGTTGCACAGGATTATGACCAATTTTAATAGCAATTTCATTGTCACAAAGTAATGGAACATTTTTAACATGAATTCCATAATCCTTAAGTGTTTTTGTCATCCAAAGTAATTGCACACAACTAGATCTAGCAGCAATATATTTAGCTTCGGCAGTCGATAGAGATACCAAGTTTTGTTTCTTAGAGGACCAAGATACAAGAGATCTGCCCAAAAATTGAAAAGCACCCGAGGTGGATTTTCTATCAACCTTGTCACCAGCATAGTCCAAATCAGAATAGCCAACAAGGTCAAAAGAAGATCCCTTGGGATACCAAATGCCAAAATTTGACGTTTGTATCAAGTATCTCACAATGCGTTTAACAGCTGAAAGATGACATTCTTTTAGTGCAGCTTGATATCTAGCACACATGCAAAAACTCAGCATTATATCGGGACGAGATGCACATAGATATAAAAGTGAACCAATCATAGATCGATAAACTTTCTGATCAACCGGCTCGTCCTCTCTGGTAAGATCAAGATGACCACTAGTAGGCATAGGGGTTTTCATACCTTTGCATTCCTGCATGTTGAACTTTTTGATCAGGTCCTTGGTATACTTAGTTTGAGAGATCAAAGTTCCTTCTTTCGATTGTTTGATTTGCAACCCAAGAAAGAATTTCAGCTCACACATCATAGACATCTCATACTTCTCAGACATCAACCTTCCAAACCTTTCACTAAATTGAGGGTTAGTGGAACCAAAGATAATATCATCCACATAAATTTGGCATACAAATAGTTCACCATTAACTCTCTTGGTGAATAAGGTTGCATCAATTTTACCAATTTCAAAACCTTTTTCGATAAGAAACTTCGTTAAGCATTTGTACCAAGCACGAGGAGCTTGCTTAAGACCATAAAGAGCTTTACGAAGCTTGTAAACATGATTAGGTTTCTCAGGATTAACAAAGCCGGGTGGTTGCTTAACATAAAAATCTTCTTCAATCTCACCATTTAAAAATGCACTTTTAATATCCATTTGATAAAGCGTGATATCATGGTGATTGGCATAAGCAAGAAGAATGTGAATAGCTTCAAGTCTAGCGACAGGGGCGTAGGTCTCACCATAGTCCATACCTTCGACTTGCGTATATCCTTGAGCTATGAGGCGAGCCTTGTTGTGCACGACATGACCGTCTTCATCTTGCTTGTTTCGAAAAACCCATTTGGTTTCGATGATGTTGTGTTCATCCTCGGGCTTCTCCACGAGTGTACACACCATTCCTTTTGAAGTTGTGAAGCTCTTCATGCATAGCGTTCACCCAATCTGCGTCTTCAAGAGTTTGTTCTACCTTCAAAGGCTCAATTCTAGAAATGAAAGAATAATGCTCACAGAAGTTTACTAGACGAGTTTTAGAGCGAGTGATTCTCCCTATTTGTATATCACCAAAGATTTGGTTTAGGGGATGGTTCTTGGTCACTTGTGCTTGAACTCGGGTCAGCTTCCGATTGTTGGTTGGTGGAGCTTCTTCTTCATTTTTGTTGTTGTTGAAGGTGTCGTTCCCTTGAGGTGGTGGTGAAGGAGGTTGTGGTGGATCTTCACGATGCACTTCCTCCTCTCCATCATCTTGCCGTGTACTGCTTGTGGATGCCTCCATGTCATGTTGTGATTCACCTTGTCGTGAGGTAGGGGCTTCCACTTGAGTTGATGAAGTACTTTCCTTCACCTCCATGGGATGAATCTTGCCGATGGGTAGATCTAGGATAGCTTCCGAAGGGTTCTTATCACCTACATCATTTGGCAATTGTTTGACTTGCGAACCATTAGATTCATCAAACTTCACATCTACCGTCTCTTCAACTTTTCGAGTGAAGTTGTTGTAGACACGGTAAGTGTGAGAGTTCGATCCATAACCAAGTAGGAGTCCTTCATGAGATTTAGGAGCAAATTTAGTGTGACGATGCTTATCGAGAATATAGCACTTGGAATCGAATACCTGAAAGTATCCAACCTGTGGTTTGTTACCGGTGAGTAGTTCATATGTCGTTTTACCGATAAGCTTGTGCAAGTAGAGTCAGTTTGTGGCATGACATGCTGTTTCCATGACTTCTGCCCAAAAGTGCTTTGGCGTCTTGTATTCATCAAGCATCATTCTTGGCATCTCAATGAGTGTCCGGTTCTTTCTCTCAATGACTCCATTTTGTTGAGGTGTGTACATAGATGAGAACTCATGTGAAACACCTTCTTCATCAAGAAAGGTATCCACATGGGTGTTCTTGAACTCAGATCCGTTATCACTCCGAACCTTCTTGATCTTCACTTCAAACTGATTTTGCACTTTGCGAGCGAAGTTCTTGAAGATCTTTTGAACCCGCGACTTATCATCAAGAAAGAATACCCACGTAAATCTGGAAAAATCATCAACTATAACTAGACCGTATGAATTTCCACCGAGACTCTTGTAAGCATTGGGACCAAAAAGATCCATGTGAAGTAACTCGAGTGGTCTCCTAGTAGTCATTATATTCTTAACAGGATGACTTACACCTACTTGCTTTCCAGCTTGACAAGCACTACAAAGTCTATCTTTGTCAAAGATAACATCTTTAACACCAAGTATATGATCACCTCTGATAAGTTTGTCTAAATTACGCATACCAACATGTCCTAATATTCTATGCCAAAGCCAACCTTTAGAAGATTTAGCAATTAAACAAGTGCGAGGTTTGGATCTTTTAGTGAAATCGACAATGTATAGATCACCTCTACGGATACCGGTAAAGATAATTTTATGATTATCTTGAAAAAACACTTGGCAATCTACTTTCCTGAACAGAACATTGAAACCGAAATCTACAAGTCTAGATTCGGAAAGAATATTGTAACCAAGGGATTCAACAAGCATAACATTTTGAATAGAGCTATCATGGGATATGGCCACCTTACCAAGGCCAAGTACCTTACCCTTAGAGTTGTCTCCAAAGGTCACGTACCGTCGAGGACCTTGATTAGGCGTGATTTCTTGGAACATGTCTCTATCACCAGTCATATGATCCATACATCTGCTGTCAAGAATCCACTCTTTTCCTCCAGACATGTAGTCCTTAAGGTTTGCCATGAGACTCAGATTCTTCATGATCTTCTCATACTCGATGTCAAACAACTCATCTTCTTCATAATAGCCATGTTCCACATTGTCATCATCAAGTGGGAAATCCTCATCATAAAGAACAAGAGATTCGTTAGAGTAGTGATCATGACAATGTTCAAGTTTACGAGTGCGAATGGCCTCAAAGATAATGTTGTTGATAGTGGTGACATCTCCTTTAGCACGCATAAGATCACGGATTTCAAATAGGCATTTATCAAAGTTTGGATCACTAGGCTTCATTTTCTGAAAAGCAATGGCTTTATGAAGAATTTCATCTAGATTCCCTAAGGAAAGATTTGGATATCGTTTCTCCAAATCACATATGCACATGCAAAGTTCTTCATTTGATAAAGCACGAATCTTGGTAAACCTCTAACAATAAGATTGACAGTTCTTAGGTTACCAAGCATGTTAATTTCCTCTTCGTGTGTGGGATGCAATTCATCAAAAGGAGGCTCATAGGGGCGCATAACATATTTGCTCAATTGAAATTCATTAAACAGCTCAAGCATCAAAAACTTCCATTGACTATAGTATTCTCCATCAAGAATGGGCACTCTACAACTCAAAGTCCCTACACTAGACACATCCATCTTCCTCCTCGGTGATTAAACCAAAGCAATGGAGACCTATGCTCTGATACCAATTGAGGGATCACTAGAAGAGTGTCTAGAGGGGGGTGAATAGACAACTAGCAGGAATTTAAAGCCTAACCTTTTCCCAAGTTAATTGGTTGGCAGATTTTAACAGTTTTTAGAAAAGCTAGCAAATCTAATAGCCCTACACATGCATGTCAATAAATATGGCAGCAGAAATTAAAGACATTGCATATGAAGTAAAGAGTTGAGATAGGTAGATCAATCGCAGTTTGAGAAACAAGGATTTTTCCCGTGGTTCCAATAGGTGGCGCTATCGTACATCCATGTTTATGGAGTCTTGAACCCACGGAGGGTAACGGTCGCGAGAGTCCACGGAGGGCTCCACCCAAAAGGGTCCACGAAGTAGCAACCTTGACTATTCCATACGGCTTCCATCCACGAAGGACTAGCCTCACTATGGGTAGATCTTCACGAAGTAGGCGATCTCCTTGCCCTTACAAACTTCTTGGTTCACTCCACAACACGAAGTAGGAGGCTCCCAAGCAACACCTAACCAATCTAGGAGGTACCACCCTCCAAAAGGTAATAGGCTCGATAATGATGATGAACTCCTTGCTCTTGTGCTTCAAGATGATAGACTCCTCAACACACAATCTCTCTCACACGGGTTTGGCTTGGTAGAAGAGATAGGATTGGTAGAAAGCAATTTGGGTAGGCTAGAAATCAAGATCCATATCATTGGAGTGGAAGATCTTTACCTCAACACAATGGTAGGTGGCTCTCTCTCAGAAAACTGAGTAGGATAGGTATGGAATAGTTCTGAGTGCTTCTCTGTCGAGTGAGTGGTGGTGAAGGGGTATATATAGGCATCCCCCAAAATCCAACCATTACACACAAAATAACCAACTCGGTGACACCGATGTGTGAATCTCGGTGGTACCGAAGTGACCAAAAGCTGGCAACTTTTGAATCTCGGAGGGACCGATATACAATTCTTGGTTGCACTGATAAGGTGACCAACGGTCAGATCTCCAATCTCGGTGACGCCGATCCAACATACTTGGTGGTACCGAAAATGTGAATTTGCGTAACAGAAAGTTGGCAACCTAAACTCGGTGGCACCGGTATAGAATCGGTTGCACCAAAGTGGCTAGGGTTTGGCAGAGTTTGTCTAGGTTCTGGAATCGGTGGCACCGAAGTGGTATAGTTGGTTGCACCAATTTTGAGTGTTGGGTATAGAACAAACTTTGGTGCGAGAATTTTTTGGATCTTTTTGGCGACTATCACTTGTGCACGTTTGAGCATATTGATCACCAACAAAACCTTACCCCCTTTTAATTGTATTGGCTTTCCTATGACTCAAATTGATTTCTCACAAATATAAAATGTAGAGTCCTCTTGCTTGAAGCTTGGCCAAGCTATTTCCTTGCACCTTGGGGTTAGTCCACAATCTCCTTTTTTACAATCCTCTCATTGAACATTTCCTGAAATATACTTAGTGGAAACATTAGTTCAATGACAATGTATGTTGTCATGAATTATCAAAACCACTAAGGGAGCATGTTGTGCTTTCAATCCCCCCCTTTTTGGTAATTGATGACAACATACAATCAAAGCTTCAAGTAAAGATATGTGTGGTTATACTGAAGACTTTGAGAGACACAAGACTTAGACTTGCTCCCCCTAAATGTGTGTAGTCCTTTAAAGGATAGTTTCTTTTGAATGCTTCATGAACACACATAAGGTAGAAGAGATATAACAGATCATGTGTATCTTGGCTATATGCATCAAATATATGTGAATGAGATGTATCTTTGTTCAAGACATCACTCTTGCAAACAATATGTGCAAGAAGAAAGAGATCATCTTGACCAAGGATACGATGCATATACTTACCTTGAGTTCTTGAGCATCCTGGTAATAGAAACACACTTGAGAAAACAATGTTAGGAAACACAAGAGTATTCTACCAAATAGCAAGGCAATAGAACTCAAAGTTGCCAAGATATGGAGGACATATAGAAAATAGTATTCCTTAGAATTGATATGTCTCCAAGATCATTGAGAATTTCCTCACCGTAGATATGAAAATTGATTATCTCCCCTTGAATCTTAGCATGTAGATATTCGGATTGGATAAGGTGAGAAAGGTCAACAATTTTCTTCTCCCTACTTTGATATTCTCCCCCTGTTTATATGAGTATTGATGTTGGCTCTCCCCCTTGATCATATCTCCCCCTTTGCATAAGCATGTATCTCCCCTTTAGCATGAAGCTTTGATCTTCTCCCCCTTTGGCATAAATTTCCAAAAAGGTTGAGAACAGGAATAGATACAGGGATCATTGACTGAGAAGGGATCCTTGAGAACAAGGGTCATTCAAAGGTAGGATTCATAGAGATGAGAATTGAGAGAGTTAATGAAAATGATTTGTTCTTCTCCTACTTTATTCAGTGAAGATAGGGATCCTTGAAGAAAGAAATTCTCTCCTCAAGATTTACTTTAGTTCTTCTCCCCCTAAGCAGTAATTATTATTTTGACTAAGGGATCATCAAAATAATAGAAGTATTGCAAGACAGTTAGGGATGGCAATGGGGACAATCCCCTATGGGGATACCTAGAACATCCCCATCCCCATCTATTCCCCATACCCCCATCCCCATCCCCGTTTACATGACTAGGGATGAGATTTCCCCATACCCATGCCCCATGAGGCAACGAGGCCCCATTAGGGTCCCCATCCCCATGAAGAAATGATCATATACATAATATGATAGAATAATATCAAGATATATACATGGTGTTGTCCTTGTTCTACTAATAGCGATCTTGGTCGTACTAACTTCTTGGTCATGGTGGCGATTGAGGTGAGGATGTGAGGTAAGTTTAAGGTTTTCCTCATATTTTTTTGTTTTCGCAAGTTTGTTTGTAAATATTTGAAGCTTGACCACAATGTCACAGTTAAAAAGTGGGCCCCTGATGGGTATTGGGTCTGGGGAATAGGATCTCATCCCCATCCCCGTTGTACCCTGTGGGGAATAAATTGGTTTGGTAAATATCCCCATGGGGAAGTTTTTCGCCCATCCCCACCCCCTAATAGATGAAATCCCCATGGGTTTGACGGGTATGGGGCCCCATTGCCATCCCTAAAGACGGTTTACTAAGAAAACACATAGTTTGCAAAAGTGAATTCATATGAACCAGAATGAAAATCGTGACTCTTGGATAGATAAATCGGTGGTATCGAGATGTTGCTATGTAGCTTGTCTGCAATTTCGGTAGAACCGAGGTATCTTAGTCGGCGGCTCCGAAAGAGAAACCAAGTTTCTGTTTTCATAGAATCAAGAGAGAGTTTTTACAATGAAATATGAAGTTTTTACAGTGGTCATCAACTAGAGAAGAGTGGAGTGGTTATGAGAAATCATGCAACAGAGAGCAGATCACACCAGATTCTTAACTAGATGATGGGCGATGACTAGGTCACCTATTTTAGAGTATATCGACTTAGGAGCCAAGCAATAATACTTGATCATAGGTCATACTCTTAGTTAAGCTCAGAATGGGGTTACCATTTTTCGATTAAGCATTTTAATGTCTTCATATAACTTGAGGTGCTTTAGCTTATTTAGCCTTTTCAAGGACATGAGTACATACCTTTGAGTGATGTTGGCGACGTAGCTTGTAGATGAACTTGTTGAGGAGTCCCAGTTGAGATCTCGGACATCACGAGGATCTCCGGAAAGGTCCATAGGTAAAGATTGATATATAGTAAGTCCCGGTTTGGTCACCGAAAAAGTTTCGGGTATTTCCGATAGTGTACCGGGGGTGCCGGGAGGCCATCGAGAGGGGTCACCCATGCCGGGATGCCACATGGGCCTTAGGAGTGGCGCACCAGCCCTTAGTGGTCTGGGAAAGCCAGCCCCTAAGGGCCCATGCGGCTAAGGTGGGGGAAAAGGAAGAAAACCCAAGTGGGGGAAAGGGTTTCCAAGTAGGATTGGAATCCTATTTGGAGTAGGATTGGAGGTGGACTCCTCCTCCTCCTCCTTTGGCCGACTCCTAGGGGAAACCCTAGGGGCGCCAGCCCCTCCCCTCCCTCCTATATATATTGGAGGGGAGAGAGGGCATCTGCCGAGGGAGTTCAGGATTAAGGGGTCCTCGGACGGCTAGACTCATGGGCCTCTCGTTGAGGATTGGACTGATTGAAGGCCTCGGCGCCAGGAAGGAGACTTAAGGAGCCATGGTGTGTCTTTCAAGTTTGAGGTAGTAGATAGGCATGTTTTTTCCCTTCGATATGAAACCAACTATGTGTAACCCTAGGGGACCTCGTTGTCTATATAAGCCGAAGGGTTTTAGATTGTAGGGTAGAGAAACTCATCTAGGGTTTTAGCTATCTGATCTCGAGGTAGATCAACTTTGTAACCTTCATACCATCAATATAATCAAGCAGGACGTAGTGTTATACCACCATAGGAGGTCCCAAACCTGGGTAAACATCGTCTCCTTCATCCCTTGTTACCATCGATCCTAGTCTCACAGCTCGGGACCCCCTACCCGAGATCCGCCGGTTTTGACAACAACATTGGTGCTTTCATTGAGAGTTCCGTTGTGATCGCTAAGGAATCGATGGCTTGCCTTGTCATAAGCAATGAGATCTGTAGCCAGGATGTACCCATCCCTAGTCAGTTCTTCATTGGTGGCGTCATCTTGTTGCGTGTCGACCCGACCGGCCATCTTGGACAGATCGGAAGCTTCTTCCCCGATCAAGAAATCAGATTCGGAACCCTATAGTTCATCACTGATTCATGGGGAGAGCTTGTCTTGATGGAACCCTCAAATCTCATGGATAAGCCCGCAGATCCCTACGCCTCGAGGCCGAGAGCATCGGGCCCCACCTCTGAGGTGGCCTTTACCCTCGGTCTATCCAGAACGCCCAACCCAGTCGTTGTGCCCGAATCTGTCGCGGCCGAACATAACCTAGATTCGCTATCAAGCGACTTCGGAACAACGATTTTGTGGATTGACCCCGTGCGTTTCGGCGACATGCACCCCACCGACGTCTTGTCCTTGAACGAGCAACTTGATCAGATTCAAACCATGGGCATGACTGACGACCAGACCCTATTCTATGACCGGATCGGGCTTAAACCCGATGATAGAGAGAATTGCACCCCCTCGATCACTCACCTAGTCTCCATCACCGAGAGTCCGGACGAAGGCTCGTCCCCCCAATGGCGGAGTTAAAGACGGTTTATATCCCAATTTTCTATCATGAAGATCTCTCTTGTAACCTAGACTCTGGAGTTCACTCCAGAGATAGTTCGGGATTGATCCCCGATTTAGCGCACAACCCATATGAATCAATAGCGCGCAACTCAAACCCCGTGATTTCAGAATCGCATCGTGGCGACCCCCCAAGTCGAGCACTCAAGCATGGCAAGAGAGTCCAAGTCTTCGGAGTTACAGGATGTTAAACAATTACTAGGAGAGTCGGTTCATCATTTTTGGGCTAGACTCCTCCTCGTTAGAGACGGAGTATCAGGCTCTAGTGACTAGGAGATAATGACAACCTTCAGTCGCCATTGTCAGGACAAAGGGATCCTCAACACCATATCCCGTCGACACATTCGCGACTTCACCGAGCTATCAGACCTAGTACAAAAATACTATGCCATGGAGAGCACCTGGCAGGCCGAACGATTACTTTCGGAACCAGTCTTTACCGAACACCCTAGAGGAGATTGGAAAAAGCGGATACCTCTGAAGCGGCTAGCCGAACACGAATTCGCCGAGAAAAGAAACAGACCCCCTACGGGGGTCAGAACTGTCCTTAATGGACTATTGGCCAAGACATGCCCTGTACATTATGTCTTGCTGAACACAAGCCCGACTCACAGCCTTAGAGCATGCTGGGTCGTCAGGCAGGTCGCAAAAAGCAGAGAGGCCATCCTCGAGGCAACACCTCCGAATAGGTGCTCCATAATGCCACCAGACTACAACGTCGAAAGTCCTAGCGATCTATGAAACGTTCCCCTCTAGGAACAGGAAGAAAAGAGCTCTTAGAGAACTCGAACAGGTCTACCATGTGGCGGCAACAAGTTCATGGGCGGACATACCCATCACCTTTGGAGATATTGACCGACCTACCATCCGTCCTGGCCGAACACCGGCCACACTAGTCCTAAACCCCATCGTCGATGGTTTCAGGCTACAAAAGGTGATAATGGATGGTGGTAGTGTTCTAAACCTCATCTACAAAGATACCCTGGAAAAAATGTAGTTCGACCGATCTCGCATCGAGCATAGCAACACAACTTTCTGGGGGATCATTCTTGGGAAAGAGGTGCGTTGTTCGGGACGTATCACCCTGGACATAGTGTTCGGCACGCCTGAAAACTACTGATCTGAAGAACTTCTCTTCCATATCATGCCCTTCCCCAGTGGCTACCACACCCTGTTGGGGCATGTCACCTTCACAAAATTCCAGGCTATACCACATTACGGGTATATGAAGCTCAAGATGCCAGGCCCAAACGGGGTAATCACAATCACCAGCGATCCAAATATAGCCCTTCGAGCTGAGAACAAAACAGCAGCACTCGCCCTCGGGGCACTAGCTGAGACCTTTGCTGTAGAGGAATTGACCGCACTTCGGTCAACAGTGGACAAGGACGATGTGATCCTTAGCAAAAGGCCCAAATGCATGTCCTTTAAGCTTGCAGAATAAATCGTTAAATTTCAGGTACACCCAATGGACCCCAATAAGACAACGTCCATCGAAGCTCCGCTGGACCTCAGGGTGGACGAGGCGCTGCGAGCATTCTTACGAGAAAACTGGGACATCTTCGCCTGGCATCCTTCTGATATGCCAGGAATCCCATGGCGGCTAGCAGAACATAGTCTGAATATAATCACAAGCTTCAAGCCCGTCAAAGAGACTCTACGACACTTTTCCAAGCCCAAACGGCAAGCTATGCGCGAAGAATTAGCCAAACTGCTAGAGGACGGATTCATACGAAGATCAAGCACCCCGAATGGTTGGCAAACCTGGTGATGGTATCGAAGAAAGATAAATACTGGCGGCTATGTGTCAACTTTAAAGACCTCAATAAGGCCTACCCAAAGGACCCTTTCCCCTTACCACACATAGACCTGATTATTGATGCCACAACCGGACACGACTCATTGTGTTTCCTCGACGCTTATTCCGGATACCACCAGATCAAACTGAAGGAATTCAATCAAGCTGCAACCGCATTCATCACCCCCTACGGGCCATTATGCTTCAACACAATGCCTTTCGGGCTAAAAACGATGGGGCTACATACCAGCGCATGATCCAGACTTGTCTCGAAAAATAGGTCGGCAAAACAGTCAAGGCATACATGGACGATGTGGTCATTAAAACCAAACACGTCAGCCAGTTGATTGACGACCTAAGGCAAACCTTTGCCAGCTTACGTGAGTACGATATATGACTCAATCTGGAGAAATGCGTCTTCGGAGTTCCTGCTGGTAAACTACTCGGATTCATTGTTTACCATAGAGGAATAGAAGCGAATCCGGCTAAGATCCGCGCCCTATCAGAACTTGCAGTTCCCACAGAGCTAAAGCGTGTCCAAAAGTTGGCGGGTTGCATGGCGGCATTAACTCTCTTTATTTCCCGTCTCGGTGAAAAGGCTTTACCACTCTACAGGTTGCTGAAACGGACCAAAAAATTCAAGTGGACCGATGAAGCAGCGGCTACGTTAGAAGAAATTAAAACACTGTTGGCAAGCAACCCCATACTCACAGCACCAGGCGCCGGTGAACCAATGTTACTATACATATCGTCCACCAACCAAGTGATTAGCGCAGTGCTCATTGTCGAACGAGAGGAGGAGGGTCACAAATTCTAGATACAGAAGCCGGTCTATTATGTGTCAAAAATGCTAACGCAATGCAAGTCTAGATACCCGCATTGCCAGAAGATAGCCTATACAGTATTTATGGCATCACGAAAACTAAGACACTATTTTCAAGAGTGTTTGATCACGGTGGCATCCAAAGTAACCGTGATCGATATAATCAACATCAGGGACGCCACCGGCCGCATAGCCGAATGGGTCATTGAACTCCTTCCTTTCGAAATCGCCTATAAGCCACAACAAGCTATTAAATCTCAGGTGTTGGCAGATTTCCTCACCGAATGGACAGAGGCCGAGCTCCCCAGGGAATATAGTACATACTCCCACTAGACGATGTACTTCAATGGATCCAAAACATTGGCCAGACTAGGGGCTGGAGTTATTCTCACATCCCCCACAAGCGACAACATTCGATATGTGTTGCAAATCATGTATGCCGATTCCAACAATACAACCGAATACGAAGCACTTTTGCAAGGTCTTCGGATGGCAGCTTCAATGGGCATACACTGGCTGGAGGTACGGGGAGACTCCAACTTGTCCATCTCTCAAATCAACGGCGAATTTGATGCCAAAAACCCAAAGATGGCGGCATATAGAAACGTCATCCTTAAAATATCCACATGGTTCGAGGGGATAGAATTCCATCACGTCGCTAGAGACAACAACGAGGCCGCTGACATACTGGCCCGCATGGGTGCCAAACACGACCTTGTCCCGAAAAACACTTTCCTTGAACGGCTCTTCAAGCCATCAGTGGTATGGCAGGACGACAATAAGCACACTAGATCAATTAGCTCGAAAGAGGTTGTTCCCCTTATAAATGAACCAGACGACCAAATTATCAGCGGCTCTGTAATGGACGAAACGCCTTCGGCTCATGAGGTCATGACAATAATCGTGCCATGGACCGAGCCTTTCCTCACTTACCTTATTCACCAAGAACTCCCCGACGATTAGAAAGAAGCAAGACACATAATTCGGCGATCAATGGCTTATAAAGTCCACGAGGGTGAGTTATACAAGAAAAGCACCACCGGAGTACTCCAGCGGTGCATATCTAAGGAAGAAGGAAGGCAGCTCCTGGCCAAAGTCCACGCAAGAATGGGCGGCCATCATGCTGCGGCAAGTGCCTTAGTAAGTAAAGGCCTTTCGGGGTGGCTTCTTCTAGCCCACCGCTCGAGCGGACGCCCAGTCACTTGTCCAGCATTGTGTGGGATGTCAACTTTTTGCAAACCAGAGTCACATGCCCCCAACGGCTCTTCGGGCTATTCCGATTACCTAGCCTTTGATACGTCTCCAACATATTTATAATTTATGAAGTATTCATGCCATGTTTATAATAATTCTATTTGATTTTGTTATGATTTTATTAGAACTAACCTGGACTAATGTTGTTTTCAACAAAACTACCATGGTGTCGTTTTTTGTGCAGAAATAAAAGTTCTCGGAATGGGATGAAAATTTATGGAGAATATTTTTGGAAAATATAAAAAAATACTGGAGCAAAAAGATACCGAAGAGTAGTCCCGAGGCAGCCAAAAGCGACCAGGGCGCCCCCTGGCTTGTGGGCCCCTAGGGAGTCCCCTTGACGTGATTCCGACGCCAAAAAATCCTATAAATACCAAAAAACCCAGAAAGAAACCTAGATCGGGAGTTCCGCCGTCGCAAGCCTCTGTAGCCACGAAAAACCAATCGGGAGCCCGTTTCGACACCCTGTCGGAAGGGGAAACCATCACCGGAGGCCATCTTCATCATCTCGACGGTCTCCATGACGAGAAGGGAGTAGTTCACCCTCAGGGCTGAGGGTATGTACCAGTAGCTATGTGTTTGATCTCTCTCTCTCATGTTCTTGAGATGCCACGATCTTGATGTACCGTGAGCTTTATTAATATAGATGAATCATATGGAGTTTTCCCCTCTCTATCTTCGTGTGATGAATTGAGTTTTCCCTTTGAAGTTTTCTTATCGGATTGAGTCTTTAAGGATTTGAGAACACCTGATGTATGTCTCGCGATGGGATATCCGTGGTGACAATGTGATGTTCTATTGATCCACTTGATGTATCTTTTGGTGATCAACTTGCGGGTTCCGTGACCTTGGGAATCTATGCATAGGGGTTGACACATGTTTTCGTCTTGACTCTCTGGTAGAAACTTTGGGGCACTCTTTGAAGTTCTTTGTGTTGGATTGAACATGATGAATCTTAAATTGTGTGATGCATATCGTATAATCAAGCCCATGGGTACTCGTGGTGACATTGGAGTATCTAGGTGACATTAGGGTTTTGGTTGATGTGTATCTTAAGGTGTTATTTTAATACGAACTCTAGGGCTGTTCGTGACACTTATAGGGATAGCTCATAAGATTGATCGGAAAAGATAACTTTGAGGTGGTTTTGTACCCTACAATAATTTCTTCGTTTGTTCTCCGCTATTTGTGACTTTGGAGTGAACTCTTTGTCGCACGTGAGGGATTTACATATGATTCAAATATGTCAGTATTGTTGAGAGAACTTGCACTAGTGAAAATATGAACCCTAGGCCTTGTTTCTAAGCATTGCAATACCGTTTGTGCTCACTTTTATCATTAGTTACCTTGCTGTTTTTGTATTTTCAGATTACAAAACCTATATCTACCATCCATATTACACTTGTATCACCATCTCTTCGCCGAACTAGTGCACCTATACAATTTACCATTGTATTGGGTGTGTTGGGGACACAAGAGACTCTTTATTATTTGGTTGCAGGGTTGTTCGAGAGAGACCATCTTCATCCTACACCTCCCATGGATTGATAAACCTTAGGACATCCACTTGAGAGAAATTTGCTACTGTCCTACAAAACTCTGCGCTTGGAGGCCCAACACGAGTCTACAAGAAGAAGTTTGTATAGTAGACATCAACCTTCTGCGGTCTGGGGGCTGGATATGGTCGGACCACTTAAAGGGGGGACCAAGAAGAATAAATATCTACTGGTCATGGTCGACAAGTTCACCAAATGGATCGAAGCAAAACCTGTCAAATCAGCCAAGTCTGGACCAATAATCGATTTTATATCCGGCATGGTACACTATTACGGCGTCCCACATAGTATAATAATGGACAATGGATCCAACTTCACCGCCCAAGAGGTAAACGACTAGTGCTCAAAATGGACATCAAGCTCGATTACACATTGGTGTATCACCCACAGACCAATGGATAAGTCGAATGGGCCAATGGCCTCATCATGAGTGGTATTAAACCACGACTGGTCTGATCTCTTCATGAGTCCAACTGCCATTGGGTAGAGGAGCTTGACTCCGTTCTGCGGGGCCTGCGTACCACCCCGAATCGATCAACGGGATACACACTGTTCTTCAGGGTCTACAGGGAAGAAGTTGTCCTACCCTGTGACATTATTCACGAGACACCAAGGGTGTGCATGTATGAAGAAAAGGAGGCCGAGTTAGATCGAGCGGACGACTTGGACACCTTAGAAGGAGAGCGCGACATAGCTCGGGCTCGCTCTACTTTTTATCAACAGCAGCCCCGGCGTTACCAGAGCAGGGAGGTCAGGGAAAAGCATATAATGTGGGTGAACTCTTCTTACAGCTCCCGGAGAAGCAGAAGCATAAACTCAATCCCAAATGGGAGGGCCCCTTCATAATTTACGAAGTACTCATAGGAGGGGCTTACCGTCTCCAAAACCCTTCAGATAACCACCTCGAACCAAACCCATGGAACGCAGCTTGTCTTCAGCGCTTCTACGGCTAGACTAGTGTCGTCATACTTTTTACCCTCCTTTTTATTTTTATTTTCTTTATTTTCATTTCCCTTCCCTCCCACCTTGATTTTTGGCAGGTTCGGGTTTTCTCTTCCCAAGTCTATATTCAGCTAAACGAAGCTCGTGTTAAGTTTTTTGTCATACATCCTCAAATGTTAAATCCGAATAAAACACCTGGGGGCTTCTTCCCAAAGCCGGTGATTATGTATTTTAAGCATCTACTCACATTTACTGTGTATGCATGTTTCCCTTGTCGATTTTTAAGCCATTATATGCATAAATTCGAACTAAGATTTTTGCCAAGTTGGGTTGCCTCGCTCCTGTGTTTACCCTCTATGTTCCCGACTGTTCGGCTAGAGGGTAAAGGGAGCACCTCTGCGATTGTTACGACCGGGTTATCTAGATACGTACCTCAGATGGGTGAAGCCAGGAGCTAGCTATCTTCAGCAGAAAATTGATCAGCTACAACGGAAGCAACAAATAGAATTATGGTTGTTATCACTATTACTTGGGCCTCTTATCTCACAAAAGCCATTAGTCGCATACTAGCAGTATACGACCTTACTATCTACGATTTACGTAGCAGCTTGAAGGAAGGTACCGATAGAGGTAATATTTTCTTTGGAAGATGTTTCTTATGCTAAGCAGTAATATAACATATCTCCCTGTGCATTTTTTTGTTTGTTCGCATCAAATGGCCGAATTGCCTGGTTCCTCAAAATAATTCCCTCTTATCGAGGGATATTTTATAAGGAACACTCCCAAGCTCTTAGGATGGGAGGTCGAAGCCAATGGTCGGTTAATACAGAGTTTACAACACAGACGAAGGAATTTTTGATTTAAAGTACATAGTTACATAAATCAAACATCTGGCTGGTGGTCAAGATTGTCTATTAAGGATTCCAGGGTGCAATCTTCCTGTGAGAGACGAGCGGCGGGCGTCACTTGGCCGTACACCAAATGAAGCGGCACTTCTTGACCATTCGGCCCTATAGGCCCAATCCGAGCCATATGCTCGGGGTTAAGGCTGGTATAACGGGTATGATCATCGCCCACGCCTCAAGTTCTCCCTCTTGGCAGGCCGATGTCTTCCATAGCTCGAACCAACTCCGGGCTCCCTTGAACCAATCAGCTAGTTCGGCATTCCCCTCTGAAGGCTGCTCGGCAGGCCATAGCACTTTTATCATCCTCCTGATAGCCTTTCGAGCTCGCTCATGAACGGCGGACAGTTCCTTCAGAAGGCTCCCCCGGTAGGATCCGATCTCTTCTTCAGGCCGCCTGGTTGGGAGAGCTACACATGAGATGGGGCATGTCCATTACATTTCATGTATTAAAGATACCCTTCGACATTGTAATCACACTTACCGAACATGCCCCTCTGTAACTTCTGGTTCTCTTCTTGGGTCTGGGCCAATTGATTCTTTAAACTCACAATTTCTTTGGCATGCTGCTTCTTTTCCGCCTGGAGACGGTTCTTCTCCTCAAGATTTCGCTACGCCGAAAGGTAGCCGGCCTCATACTGGGACTCGACGTATCTCTGGGATTCTCAGGCCACATCTAAATCTTTTTGCAATTGCCCTATAGACCCAGCTGCTACAAAGTACCCTTGCGTCAGCGCGGGACTATATAATAAGATCGGCAAAATGGAGAATACTCACCATGTGCCTCCCGGGTAAAATTCTTTACTTGTTCCAGTTCGGCCTTCACGTCTTCCACCTATGTTCGACTCGCCTCCAATTCAATGGCTAATTTCTCATTCTACTGCCTTGAGGCCTACATCATCAATAAAAACAATATGCGGATCCTTAACTTGGTCGTCCCGACCAATTCAAGGCTCAAGGGCTACTGGGTTTACATGTGTGTCCGGATTCTTAAAACCAACCTCTCACCTTCAGGCTGGATGATATCAGTTTCACTGCTTCCCTAAGCCCAGCTCAGGTAGCTCCGACGTGCTCATGTGCCGAACATAGAGCATTAAACTCTTGCTCAGAAAACACCGGGTGGCGCAGTGCTTCTTGCCGCCGCCGGTGGTTCATCACCCTCTCCACCTCAGATTTAGTGACCGATACCGCTTCCTCAGAATCTTTAGGGACTAGATTGACCACAGGGGCGTCCGCGACATGTTCAACATGAGCAGAAGATCTTGACTCATGAGTATGTCCAGGCACCTCGGTAGCGTTCTCGGCAGAAGATGGTCGTACTTGTTTCCTGTGTATTTTGGCATAAGATCTTCTATGAAATCCTAGCGATCATCATAACAATAGATTAAGCGGCCAAACAAAGTACCTCTTGGTTGAACGAGCGGTCGGGTTTGTCCCCACGGCCGGCTCACATGAAGGATTCCTGTTGATGTCCGGTCCGGGCACTGCTGCCATAGCCGACGTTCGTCACGTGGACCGACGATGCTTGGCAGCAGAAGCGGGCATATTTTGATCGACGGAGGATGCTTGCCTTTCACGAGAAGAATTTTTCTTCTTGCCTCTAATAGGGGAAGGGAGTGATCCGGGGTGATCAGCTATGATCGCCACTTTGGAACGATCAAGGATCTCTTGGTAAAAGACCCCATCTTCGAACTCGATTGACAGCTCCGGATCATCATGGAATCCTGAATCGTCATCACGAGAATAGTTCTTTGGTTGGGGGCCAGACAGTTGACTGTCTCGACAAAGCTCCTCCATTCCTATTTGCACAGATTAAAAGCTTCGTTCAAAAAGGGGCAAATGAAAAACCTGAACTCAGGTCACAAAATCAAAAGGCTTACCCATTCGATGGGGTTGCAACTTGAGTAGCCCTCCTTGACCGGTAGCCGAACAAAGTCTTCTTTTCCCCCTTTGAACATGTCAACAAGTGCAGTTGCTAATGCTGCTTGATTGGCAGGGCCCAGCCGTCGGGAGCGAGTGCTGTCACTTGTTCCGTTGTAACGCCACAAAGGGTGTTTCCTTTGCTGAAGAGGTTGAATGCATTGGGTGATGGCAGCAGCCATCACATCAATCATGGTCAGCTTGTATTGAGCCATTAGCCTCACGTGGGCAGCCAAGCGTTGCACTTCCGCACCTTCCTCTTGGGATGAACGCTTAGGTCGTAGAACCATTCTGAGTACCATTCTTCGGATTCCTTCTTTGGTGTCCCCACTGGATATTGTTCTGGCTATACGACATACTTTGGCTCCTCTGACTTCACGAATTGTTTCGCCCCGAGTACGGGGGACGAGGCAGAAGTACTTCCTCCATAATCCAAAGTGTGCCTGGTAGCTCATAAACATCTCACAAAGGGTAACAAAGCTCGAGATATGCAGAATAGATCCAGGGGTAAGATGATGGAGCTAGATCTCGTAGAACTCCAGTAATCCCCTCAGGAAAGGATGAATGGGGAACCCTAGACCCCGCAAGAGGAAAGGCACGAAGCATACCCGCTCTCCCTTGTGGGGATTGGGGAAGTTCTCCATGAAGGCTTCATTGTCAAAAGAAGTCAAACCGACATGGGTAGCAGCCAGATCCGAGGAAGGAAGATACCCTAGGGTCTCGAGGTTGCGCAGCCGATGGAGGGATACAAAGCAACTTGCCCAATCCCCGGGAGGAGAGCCGTAAGGACGCGAGGAAGAGCTGGGGACGCTCGCCATGTTTTTGTGGTGATCTCTCGCTTGAAGTTTTTTCTGATGGGGAAGAAGAGGAAGATGTGGCCTAGACCACGATTCAGTTTGTTTAAATGGGTGGTGCCTCCTTTGAAGGAAGGAAAATCTTGTAAAAAGTTGCCGGACCACTTGTCTCCCCTCGACGCACAAGGATCGAGAAGCATGGAAAGTTATTACAGTGGGTCCCACAAGATTCTTGATGTTTTAGATTTCACCGATGACGGGATGGTTGCCGAACAAGAAGGGATAAAGGGACTCGCCTCGCAAGCCGAAGACTTCAACGTGCAAGAGTGTCCGGATAATATACCTCGGAATTGGAGGCTAGTTCGGGGGCCACTGAGGGATTCGTGGATTAAGGGGTCCTCGAACGGCCGGCCTAGTTCTTATGGGACGGATACATATGCTGCTCGCTGAGGATTGGATTGATCGAAGGCCCCGTTGCGAGGAAGGAGACTTAAGGAGCCGTGGCGTGTATTTCAAGTTTGAGGCAGTAGATAGGCATGTTTTTCCCTTCGATATGCAACTGACTATGTGTAACCCTAGGGGCCCTCGCCGTCTATATAAGCCGGAGGGTTTTAGATTGTAGGGTAAAGAAACTCATCTAGGGTTTTAGCTATCTAATCTCGGGGTAGATCAACTCTGTAACCTTCATACCATCAATATAATCAAGAAGGACGTAGGGTTTTACCTCCATAGGAGGGCCTGAACCTAGGTAAACATCGTATCCTTCGTCCCTTGTTACCATCGATCCTAGTCTCACAGCTCGGGGGCCCCTACCCGAGATCCACCAGTTTTGACACCGACAGCCGCACACAACCCTAAGCCACGGTGCAGCCTCTCTCCCCACTAGACCATCTCCTTCTAGTTTTGGCGGTGCTTAGGCGAAGCTGTGACGGAATAGTTCCACCACCACCGTCCCCATGCCATCGGGCTGCCGGAGAACTCATCTACCTATTTGCTCCCTCTTGCTGGATCAAGAAGGCGGAGATCTTCATCGATCTATACGTGTGTTGAACACGGAGGTGTCGTCCGTTCGGCGTTAGATTGGGACGGTCAGTGATCGGATCGCGAGACGACTAGCGATTTCGATCGCGAAGATGTTCGACTACATCAACCGCATTTCTTAACGGTTCCCGCTTAGCGATCTACAAGGGTATGTAGATCCACTCTCCCTCTCATAGATGCTCATGACCATGGATAGATCTTGTGCGTGCGTAGTATTTTTTTGTTTCCCATGCAACGTTCCCCAATAGGTGGGTTGTTACGTATGGGAGTAAAGAGGACTTGATACTTAATGCTATGGTTGGGTTTACCTTAATGATCTTTAGTAGTTGCGGATGCTTGCTAGGGGTCCAATCATAAGTGCATATGATCCAAGTAGAGAAAGTATGTTAGCTCATGCCTCTCCCTCATTGCATATAACGAGTATCTATCATATCATATTCAATTGCCTATGGACAATCTTTCTCTTGCGTTACACAAAAATCTTGCTACAAAAATATTTACTTTTAATGTTCTTTTCTTAAAACAGCACCTAACTTTTATTTCCACGTTATTTATTATCTTGCAAAATACTTCTAGTTTTATTCCCGCAAAGTAGTTTCATACTTGTTCTAGGTAAAGCAAGCATTAGCGTGCGTAGAGTTGTATCTGTGGTCGATAGAACTTGAGAGAATATTAATTCTACATTTAGCTCCTCGTTGGGTTTAACACTCTTACTTATCAAAAAAGGCTACAAGCTAGCCCCTACACTTGTGGGTTATCAAGACCTTTTTCTAGCGTTGTTGCCAAGGAGCAATAGCGTGGGGTGAATATTCTCGTGTGTGCTTGTTTGCTTTATCACCAAGTAATTTTTATTTTGTGCTCTTGTTTTCTATCTTTAGATATGGGTAGGAAATGCAAAATACCAAAAAAATAGATGTACTTTCTGCTCCAGAAGTTGAGGAACCACTAGTGTTCCGTACTACCAAAGAATATTACTTGGATCATCTTCGGTCCCTTTGTGCTCGTGCTGAAAACCCAACTAGCTTAGTTAAAGAAAAACCATTAAATGAGCATGCTCATTATGTGCGACACCGCATATCTCAAAAAGGGAAACTCTTGTGGTATCAAATTAATACTTTGTGTTGCTATGCTTGGAATCTATGTGAAATTTATGATCTTACTTGTTATTCTGAAGAAACTAAAAAACACCTTCCCTACCAATGTGTGTTTAATGATAATGAAATACTGTCTTCTTATGTCAAGGAGGCCTATTGTTACTTTTATGGTGAGAAAATTGTAGACTTTGTTATTTTTAAGGCTGCCTATGAAATTGTCTGTTTGATTGAAAAGTATGATGCTACTCTTTACGAATCTAATTTTTTTCCATACTTAAATATTGCTACGAAAACTATGCTTTTAATGCTTGTATCAATGAATTTATTGAAAGAATGACTACTAACTTGGAGGAGACTAATATTTTTCAGGAATCTATGGACGAGGAAGTTGTTGAAATTGTGAGCTCATTAGATGAAAAAAGACGAGGAGGAGAGTGAAGAACAAAAGGAGAAAGAGTGGATTAGCTACCCGTGCCCATCTTCTAATGAGAGCAACTCTTCAACTCATACATTGTTTAATTATCCTTCGCACATGCCGAAGGATGAATGCTATGATCCCTTGGATTTGTTTGAAATATCCCTTTTTGATGAACTTGATACTTGCTATGCTTGTGGCCATGATGCCAATAAGAATTATGCTTATGGAGATGAACTTGCTATAGTTCCTTCTGTTAAGCATGAAATTGTTGCTATTGCACCCACACATGATAGTCCTATTATCTTTTTGAATTCTCCCAACTACACTATATCAGAGAAGTTTGCTCTTATTAAAGATTATATTAATGGGTTGCGTTTTACTACTACACATAATGATTTTGATGAATATAATATGCATGTGCTTGCTGCTACTACTTGCAATTACTATGCGAGAGGAACCAAATTTTCACCCCTCTATGTTTCCGACACTACAAAATTGCAAGAAACTACTTATGATATGTATTTGCCTTTACTTAATGTGCATGAATTGTACTTGTATGGCATTCCAATGCATAATAAGAGAGTTAGACTTCATTTTCACATTATACATATCACTTTGTGCTCACTACTAAATTACAAATCATTGTTAATTAATATTGGCTTTGATATACCTTGGGATCTGGGTGGATCCATTACTTGAGCACTTTATGCCTAGCTTAATGGCTTTAAACAAAGTGCTACCAAGGAGACAACCCGAAAGTTTAAGAGATTCATGTATTTCTATTGTGTGATTTTTTATTATATTGTGCCAAGATTTGCCTTTAGAATGATTCATAAGATGAGTAGAAACAATGTTGAATCTGTAACAGAACCTTAGACTCTAGTGTGCGAATTTTCATGTTTTACTGGAGTGTTGTAATGAGATGAAATTTTAACACAGTATTGTCATACAAATTCTTTATGTTGTCCTAATTTTTCAGAATTTTTGGAGTTACAGAAGTATGGTAAAAGTTCAGATTACTACGGACTGTCCTGTTTAAGACATATTCTTTTTTTTGATGCATTGCTTTTGATGAAACTATCGATTTTATTGGTGGTAATACTTTGCTTCGAGGGATAATAAACTTTTGCAATAATTATGTGAGTTCTTTATGACTAATGTGAGTCCATGGATTATACGCACTCTTACCTTTCCGCAATTTGCTAGCCTCTACGGTACCGTGCATTACCCTTTCTCACCTCGAGAGTCAATGCAAACTTCGTCGGTGCATCCAAACCCCGTGATATGATACGCTCTATCACACATAAGCCTTATTATATCTTCCTCAAAACATCCACCACACCTACCTATTATGGCATTTCCATAGCCATTCCGAGATATATTGCCATGCACCTTCCACCGCTTCCGTTTTGATGACTTGAGCATCCATTGTCATATTGCTTTACATGATCGTAAGATAACTAGGATGATGTTTCCATGGCTTGTCCGTTTTTGATATCTTTGCTATGCTAGATCATTGCACAACATCCATATAGAGTCATATATTGTTCTAGGTATTGAGTTGTAATCTTGAGTTATAAGTAAATAGAAGTGTGATGATCATCATTATTCATTATTAAAGCATGTCCAAGTGAGGAAAGGATGATGGAAACTATGATTCCCCCATAAGTCAGGATGAGGCTCCGGACAAAGAAAAGAAAAGAAAAGAAAAGAAAGAGAAAAGGGAGAAAAAAAGATATAAAAATGATGAGAGACAAAGAGAAAAGGAGCATGCTAATTCCACACTTGTGCTTCAATGTAGCGCCATGTTTTTCATATAGAGAGACTCCTATGTTGTCACATTCATATACTAGTGGGAATTTTTCATTTTAGAGTTAGATACATACCCACTTAGTTTTCATATTGAGCTCTCATACACTTATAGCTCTTAGTGCATCCATTTCATGGCAATCCCTACTCCTCGCATTGATATCTATTGATGGGCATCTCCATAGCTTGTTGATACGCTGAGTTGATGCGGGACTTTCTTCTCCATTTTTACCCCTTTGAAACCTACCACCACATTCTATTCCACCCATAGTGCTATATCCATGGCTTGTGCTCATGTATTGCATGAGAGTTGAAAACGCTGAAGCGCGTTAAAAAGTATGAACCAATTGCTTGGCTGACACTGGGGTAGTACATGATTTATACTTTGTGTTAAGAAGACGGAGCATGACAAGGCTATATGATTTTGTAGGGATAGCGTTCTTTAGCCTTGCTATTTCGAAAGACATGATTAGTTTGTTGGGATGCATGTGTATTACAGTCTTCATGTCAAAACTAGACTATTGCTTTGAATCACTTGTGTATTAATATTCATGCCATGATTAGATATATGATCAAGATTATGCTAGGTAGCATTCCACATCAAAAATTATCTTTTTTAACATTTAGCTACTCGAGGACGAGCAAGAATTAAGCTTGGGGATGTTGATACTTCTCCGTCACATCTATAATTTTTGATTGTTTCATGCCAATATTATACAACTTTCACATATTTTTGGCAACAATTTATATGATTTATTGGACTAACCTATTGATCCAGTGCCTAGTGCCAGTTCCCGTTTTTTGTTTCATTTTTTTCGGGAAATTTCATATCAAACAAGTCCGGATGCAATAAAAATTTACGGAGATTTTTTTGGAATATTTGTGAATTTTGAGAATTGTAATCAATGCAAACGGAGGCCCGCAACGGGCACAAGACACCAGGGCGCGAGCTAGGGCCCAAACGCAGAGTGGTGGGTGATGCCCACCTCATATGTCAGTTGGATCTCTCCTTCGACCACAAGAAAGCTAATTTTTGGATAAAAAGCCCCTCAAAATTTCAACCTGATCGGAGTTACGGATCTTCGTGAATATAAGAAACAGTTTTCATCGAGAAAACAGGAACGCAAAACAGAAGAGAATAGAGAGGGAGATCCAATATTGGAGGGCTCCCACCCCTCCGCTGCCTAGAGGCCATGGACCAGAGGGGGGACTATCCTCCCATCTAGGGGGAGTCCAAGGAAGAAGAAGAAGGAGGGGTCTCTCTCCCCCTCTCTCCCGGTGGCGCCGGAACGCCACCGGGTCAATCATCATGCCGGCGATCTACAGCAACAATCTTGCCGCCGTCAACACCAACTCTCTCCCCCTCTATCCAGTACTGTCACATCTCTTCCTCGATGTAATCTCTACTTAAACATGGTCTTCAACTCCACATACTATTTCCCAATAATATTTGGCTATCCTACGATGTTTGAGTAGATCTCTTTTCTCCAACTGGTTAATTGTGGTATGATGTTATGGATGTGAGTTGTAGGTTGATATGGTGTTGTCCTATGGTGCCCTCCGTGTTGCGCAAGCGTGAGGGATCTTTGTTGTAGTGTGTTGCAATATGTTCATGATTTCCCTACGGTGGCTTGCTTGAGTGAAAGAAGCATAAACCCGAGTAGGTGGGTTGTTGCGTATGGGAGTAAAGAGGACTTGATACTTAATGCTATGGTTGGGTTTTACCTTAATGATCTTTAGTAGTTGTGGATGCTTGCTAGGGGTCTAATCATAAGTGCATATGATCCAAGTAGAGAAAGTATGTTAGCTCATGACTCTCCCTCATTGCATATAACAAGTATCTATCATATCATATTCACTTGCCTATGGACAATCTTTCTCTTGCCTTACACAAAAAGCTTGTACAAAACTATTTACTTTTATTTTTATTTTATTAAAACAGCACCTAACTTTCATTCCCACGTTATTTATTATCTTACAAAGTGCTTCTAGTTTTATTCACACAAAGTAGTTTCATACTTGTTCGAGGTAAAGCAAGCATTAGCGTGCGTAGAGTTGTTTCGATGGTCAGTAGAACTTGAGAGAATATTAATTCTACCTTTAGCTCCTCATTGGGTTCGACACTCTTACTCATCGAAAAAGGCTACAAACGATCCCCTACACTTGTGGGTTATCAGTTCTCCAGTCATTATCACCAAGCTACTAGACCTTTGTGATGAACTATGACATGCAAGGGATGGAAATGATGATCCCGTAGCTATTTGCGATACATAAGGCCACGGAGGTAGAATTAAACAAGGAACATCAAGTGTTGATGGTAAGACTACTAGTTTCAAGAAGGGAAAGGGCAAGAAGGGAAACTACATGAATGGCAAGCCAATTGCTGCTCTAGTGAACAAACCCAAGGTTGAACCCAAACCCAAGACTAAGTGCTTCTATTGTAAGGGGAACGACCACTGGTAGCCAAACTACCCCAAATGCTTGGTAGATAAGAAGGTTGGCACCGTCAACATTAGTATATTTGATATATATGTTATTGATGTGTACCTTACTAGTACTCATAGTGGCACCTGGGTATTAGATACTAGTGTTGGAAATATGCCCTAAAGGTAATAAATAAAGTGGTCATTATTATATTTACTTGTTCATGATAATCGTTTATTGTCCATGCTATAATTGTGTTGATTGGAAACTAAATACATGTGTGGGCATATAGACAAACACTGTGTCCCAAGTATGCCTCTAATAGACTAGCTCGTTGATCAAACATGGTTAAGGTTTCCTGGCCATGGACATGAGACGTCATTTGATATCGGGATCACATTATTAGCAGAATGATTTGATGGACAAGACCCAAACTATAAACGTAGCATATGATCGTGTCAGTTTATTGCTACAGTTTTTCTGCATGTCAAGTATATGTTCCTATGACCATGAGATCATGCAACTCATTGACACCAAAGGAGTGCCTTGTGTGTATCAAACATTGCAATGTAACTAGGTGACTATAAAGGTACTCTACAGGTATCTCCGAAGGTGTATATTGAGTTGGCATGGATCAATACTGGGATTTGTTACTTCATGTGATGGAGAGGTATCTCAGGGCCCACTCGGTAATACAACATCACAGCAAGCCTTGCAAGCAATGTGACTAAGTGTTAGTCGCGGGTTCTTGTATTGCGAAACGAGTAAAGAGACTTGCCGGTAACGAGGTTGACCTAGGTATGGAGATACCGATGATCGAATCTCGGGCAAGTAACATATCGAAGGACAAAGGGAACATCATACGGGATTAACTGAATCCTTGACATAGTGGTTCGACCGATAAAGATCTTCGTAGAACATGTAGGAACCAATATGGGCATCCAAGTCCCGCTATTGGTTATTGGCCGTAGAGGTGTCTCGGTCATGTCTACATGGTTCTCGAACCCGCAGGGTCTGCACACTTAAGGTTCGGTGACATTTTGGTATAGATGAGTTGTGTGTGTTGGTGACCGAAGTTTGTTCGGAGTCCCAGATGAGATCCCGGACATGACGAGGAGCTCCGGAATGGCCCGGAGGTAAATATTCGTATATAGGAAGTTCCGTGTTGGTTACCGAGAAAAGTTTGGGCGTCGCCGGTAATGTACCGGGGGTGCCGGGAGGGTCCCGAGGGTCCACTGCAAGGGGCCACCAACCCCGAAGGGCCACATGGGCGGTGAGAGAAGGCGCACCAGCCCCTGGTGGGCTGGCTGCCACTCCCACAAGGGCCCATGCGGCCGAAGGGTGGAGGGGGAAACCCTAAGGGGGTGGCCACCCTGCCTTGGGGGCCAAGCCACCCCTTGGCCGCTGCCCCCTCCTCTTGGCCACCGCCCCTAGGGGTGGGAACCCTAGGGCGCAACCCCTTCCCCCCTTCCCCCTATATATATGATAGAGGGAGGAGGGCAGTCGCACCCTAAGTCACGACGCAACCCTTCCTCCCTCCCTGATTGCCTCTCCTCTAGTAGATTGGTTCGGCGCCACTTAGCGAAGCTCTGCCGGATCAGCTCCACCACCACCGCTGCCATGCCGTCATGCTGCCGGCGAACCCATCTACGTATCCCCTCCCTCTTGCTGGATCAAGAAGGCGGAGATCTTCATCGAGCTACACATGTGCTGAATGCGGAGGTGCCGTCCATTCGGCACTTGATCGGGAGTTCGTGGGACGGCTTGCGATTTGGATCACGGAGACGTACCACTACATCAACCACGTTCTTTAACGCTTCCGCTTACCGATCTACAAGGGTACATAGATACAATCTCTCCTATCATAGATGCTCATCTCCTAGATTGATCTTGGCGAAGCGTAGGAATTTTTTTGTTTCCCATGCAACGTTACCCAACAGTGGCATCATGAGCTAGGTCTATGCGTAGATGAGATCTTGAGTAGAACACAAAGAGTTTGTGGGCGTTGATATTCAGATTGCTTCCTTCCTTAGTCTCTTCTTGGTTTAGCGGTATTGTGGGATGAAGCGACTCGGACCGACTTTACTCGTACGCTTACGAGAGACCGTGTTCCATCGACTGACATGTGACTTCGTCGCATAAAGATGATTGGCGGGTGTCTGTCTCTCCCACTTTAGTTGGATCAGATTTGATTAAGGCGGTCCTTGTAGAAGGTTGAAAAGCAATCTTCATATCATCGTTGTGCTTTTGCATAGGTAAGAATCGTTCTTGCTAGATACCCATAGCAGCCACGTAAAACATGCAACAACAATTAGAGGACGTCTAAGTTGTTTTTGCAGGGTATGTTGTGATGTGATATGGCCAATTACATGATGTGATATATGTGATGTATGAGATGATCATGTTTTTGTATGGAATATCACGACTTTCATGTCGATGAGTACGACAACCGGCAAGAGCCATAGGGTTGTCTTTGATTATTGTATGACCTGCGTGTCAATCTTTAAATGCTATGTAATGCTTTACTTTATCGCTAAGCGGTCGCAATAGTAGTAGAAGCATGGTGGGGCGACAACCCCAATGGCGACACAATGATGGAGATCATGGTGTTATGCCGGTGACGATGGAGATCATGTAGGTGCTTTGGAAATGGAGATCAAAAGCACAAGTTCATGGCCATATCATGTCACTTATGATTTGCATGAGATGTTAATCTGTTTATGCACCTTGTTTTGCTTAGGACGACAGTAGCATTATAAGGTGACCCCTCACTTAAATTTCAAGATGAACTGTGTTCTCCTCGAGTGTGCATCGTTGCGAAAGTTCGTCATGTCGAGACACCACGTGATGATCGGGTGCGATAGACTACGTTCGCATACAACGGGTGTAAGCCAGTGTTGCACATGCTAAACACTCGGGTCAAACTTGACGCGCCTAGCATGTACAGACATGGCCTCGGAACACAAGAGACCGAAAGGTCAAGCATGAGTCATATAGTAGATATGATCAACATGATGATGTTCACCATTGAAACCACCTTAACTCACGTGATGATCGGACTTGAATTGGTGAATGTGAATCATGTGTCACTCAGATGACCTGAGGGATGTCAATTTGAGTGGGAGCTTTAGTAATTTGATTAACTAAACTCATTATCATGAACAATAGTCTTAGTAGCCTTTGCTTATTTATGTTGTAGATCAATGGCTCGCGCGGTAGCACCCCTGAATTTTAATGCATTCCTAGAGAAAGCTAAGTTGAAAGATGATGGAATTAACTTTGTTGACTGGGCCCGTAATATAAGGATTATCCTCACGGCTTCCCAGAAGGCTTATGTCCTTGATGCACCGCTTGGTGACCCACCCGCTCTCGTGTCATCCGAAGACATTAAGAACGCTTGGGAGGCATGTTCTGGAGATTACTCAATAGTTCAATGTGCAATGTTGTATGGCTTAGAACCGAGACTTCAAAGATGTTTTGAACGCCATGGAGCATATGAGATGTTCCAAGAGTTGGAGTTTATCTTTAAGAAGAATGCCTAGATCGAGAGGTATGAAACCTCCGATAAGTTCTATGCTTGCAAGATGGAGGAGAACGGGTCTATCAGTGAACATATACTCAGAATGTCTGGGTATTCGACCCGTTTGGCGGAGTTAGGGATGCCCCTTCCGCCAGAGGCGATCACTGACAAAGTTCTTCAATCATTGCCACCTAGCTACAAGAGCTTTGTGTTGAACTATAACATGCACGGGATGAACAAGTCAGTCATCGAGCTGTTTGCAATGCTGAAAGTCACCGAGTCTGAAATCCAGAAAGAACATCAAGTGTTCATGGTCAATAAAACCACTAGTTTCAAGAAGCATGGCAAGGGCAAGAAGGGTAACTTCAAGAAGGGTGGCAAACCAGTTGCTCCTCCCGTGAAGAAACCCAAGGCTGGACCCAAGCCAGAAACTGAGTGCTTTCATTGCAAGGGAACTGGTCACTAGAAGCGTAACTGCCCCAAGTACCTGGCCGACAAGAAGGCGGCCAACACAAAACAAGGTATATATGATATACATGTTATTGATGTGTACCTTACTAGCTCTTGTTGTAGTGCCTGGGTATTTGATCTCGGTTTGGTTGCTCACATTTGCAACTCAAAGCAGGACCTAGGGAATAGATAGAGGCTGGCTAAGGATGAACTGACGATGCGCGTGGGAAATGGTTCCAAGGTTGATGTGATCGTTGTCGGCACGCTCGCTCTTCGACTACCATCGGGATTAGTGATGAACCTGAATAATTGTTATTTAGTGCCTGTGTTAAGCATGAACATTATATCTGGATCTTGTTTATTGCAAGACGATTACTATTTTAAATCAGAGAATAATGGTTGTTCTATTTATACGAGTAATATCTTTTATGGTCATGCACCCAATGTGAGGGGTTTATTCTTATTGAATCTCGATAGTGATGATACACATGTTCATAGCATTGATGCCAAAAGATGTAGAGTTGATAATGATAATAACACTTTCTTGTGGCACTACCGTTTGGGTCATATTGGTGTAAAACGCACGAGGAAGCTCCATGCTGATGGACTTTTGGAATCACTTGATTTTGAATCACTTGACACGTGTGAACCATGCCTCATGGGCAAGATGACTAAAACGCCGTTCTCTGGAATAATGGAATGGGCGAGTGATTTGTTGGAAATCATACATACTGATGTGTGCAGTCTGATGAACATTGAGGCGCGCGAAGGATATCGTTATTTTCTCACCTTCACTGATGACTTAAGTAGATATGAATATATTTACTTGATGAAACACAAGTCTGAAACGTTTGAAAACTGCAAGCAATTTCAGAGTGAAGTTGAGAATCATCATAACAAGAAGATTAAATTCCCGTGATCTGATCGAGGAGGAGAATATCTGAGTTTTGAGTTTGGCAGTCACTTAAGACAGTGTGGAATTGTTTCACAATTGACACCACCTGGAACACCACAGCGTAATGGTGTGTCCGAACATCGTAATCGAACCTTATTAGATATGGTGCGTTCTATGATGTCTCTTGCCGATTTGCCATTATCGTTTTGGGGTTATGCATTAGAGACAATAGGATTCACTTTAAATAGGGCACCATTGAAATCCGTTGAGACAACACCATACGAATTGTGGTTTGGCAAGAAGCCAAAGTTGTCATTTCTTAAAGTTTGGGGATGTGAGGCTTATGTCAAAAAGCTTCAGCCTGAAAAGCTGGAACCCAAAGCGAAGAAATGCATCTTCATAGGATACCCAAAAGAGACAGTTGGGTATGCCTTCTATCTCAGATCCGAAGGCAAAGTGTTTGTCGCTAAGAACGGAACATTTCTTGAGAAAGAGTTTCTCTCGAAAGAATTGAGTGGGAGGAAAGTAGAATTTGATGAGGTTGTTGAACCTTCACTTTGACCAGAGAGTAGCATAGCGTAGAAAGATGTTTGTGTGGAGCCAACAACGGTTGAAGAGGAAGTTAATGATGATGATCATGAATCCTCGGATCAAGTTGCTATTGAACCTCGTAGGTCGACAAGGACGTGTACTGCTCCTGAGTAGTACGACAACCCTGTCTTCGAGGTCATGTTGTTAGACAACAATGAACCTACGAGCTATGGAGGAGGGATGATGGGCCCGGATTATGAGAAATGGTTAGATGCCATTAAATCCGAGATGGGATCCATGTATGAAAACAAAGTATGGACTTTGGAAGTATTACCTGAAGGGCGAAAGGCCATTCAGAATAAATGGATCTTTAAGAAGAAGACGGACGTAGACGGTAATGTCACTGTCTATAAAGCTCGACTTGTGGCAAAGGGTTTTTCACAAGTTCAAGGAGTTGACTATGATGAGACCTTCTCACCCGTAGCGATGCTTAAGTCCATCCGAATCATTTTAGCAATAGCTACATATTTCAACTATGAAATTTGGCAGATGGATGTCAAAATAGTGTTCCTTAACAGTTTCCTTGAGGAAGAGTTGTATATGATGCAACCAGAAGGTTTTTCAATCCAAAGAATGTTGACATAGTTTGCAAACTCCAGCGATCCGTTTACGGACTGGTGCAAGCATCTCGGAGTTGGAATAAGTGCTTTGATGAGGTGATCAAAGCGTTTGGATTTATACAAGTTTATGGAGAAGCTTGTATTTACAAAAAGGTGAGTGGGAGCTCTATAGAATTTCTAATATTATATGTGGATGACATATTGTTGATTGGAAACAATATAGAAATGCTGGAAAGTGTGAAGGAATATTTGAACAAGATTTTTTCAATGAAGGACCTAGGAGAAGCCGCTTTCATATTAGGCATTATGATCTATAGAGATAGGTCGAGACGCTTGATAGCACTTTCACAAAGCACATACCTTGATAAAGTTTTGAAGAAGTTCAAAATGGATTTGTCTAAGAAGGGATTTTTACCTGTGTTACAAGGTGTGAAGTTGAGTAAGACTCAATGCCCAGTGACTGCGGAAGATAGAGAAAAGATGAGTGTCGTCCCCTATGCTTCAGCCATAGGCTCTATCATGTATGCGATGTTGTGCACAAGACCCGATGTCAGCCTTGCCATAAGTATGGCCGGAAGGTTTCAAAGTGATCCTGGAATGGAGCACTGGACGGCAGTCTAGAATATCCTTAAGTACCTGAAAAGGGACTAAGGAAATGTTTCTCGTTTATGGAGGTGATCAAGAGCTCGTCGTAAAGGGTTACGTCGATGCAAGCTTTGACACTGATCCGGATGACTCCAAGTCGTAAACCGGATACGTATTTATTCTCAACGGGGGAGCGGTAAGCTGGTGCAGTTCCAAGCAAAGCGTGGTAGCTGATTCTACATGCGAAGCGGAGTACATCATAGCCTCGAAGGCAGCAAAGGAAGGTGTCTGGATGAAGCGGTTCATGAAAGATCTTGGAGTAGTGCCCAGTGCACTGAATCCAATGACTCTTTTGTATGAAAACACTAGTGCCATTGCTCTGGCCAAGGAACCAAGGTTTCACAAGAGGACCAGACACATAAAGCGACGCTTCAATTCGTTCCGCGATTACATCGAGGAGAAGGACATAAATATTTGCAAAGTGCACATGGATCTGAATGTTGCAGACCCGTTGACTAAACCTCTTCCAAGAGCTAAACATGATCAACACCAAAATTGCATGGGTGTTCGATTCATTACAATGTAAATCACATAGTGATGTGAATTAGATTATTGACTCTAGTGCAAGTGGGAGACTGTTGTAAATATGCCCTAGAGGCAATAAATAAAGTGTTTATTATTATATTTCCTTGTTCATGATAATCGTTTATTGTCCATGCTATAATTGTGTTGATTGGAAACTAAATACATGTGTGGGCATATAGACAAACACTGTGTCCCTAGTATGCCTCTAGCAGCCTAGCTTGTTGATCAAAGATGGTTAAGGTTTCCTGGCCATGGACATGAGATGTCATTTGATATCAGGATCACATTATTAGGAGAATGATGCGATGGACAAGACCCAAACTATAAACGTAGCATATGATCGTGTCAGTTTATTGCTACAGTTTTTCTGCATGTCAAGTATATGTTCCTATGACCATGAGATCATGCAACTCACTGACACCGGAGGAGTGCCTTGTGTGTATCAAATGTTGCAACGTAACTGGGTGACTATAAAGGTACTCTATAGGTATCTCCGAAGGTGTCTATTGAGTTGGCATGGATCAATACTAGGATTTGTTACTTCGTGTGACGGAGAGGTATCTCAGGGCCCACTCGGTAATACAACATCATAGCAAGCCTTGCAAGCAATGTGACTAAGTGTTACTCACGGGATCTTGTATTGCGAAATGAGTAAAGAGACTTGCCGGTAACGAGGTTGAACTAGGTATGGAGATACCGACGATCGAATCTCGGGCAAGTAACATACCAAAGGACAAAGGGAACATCATACAGGATTAACTGAATCCTTGACATGGTGGTTCTACCGATAAAGATGTTCGTAGAACATGTAGGAACCAATATGGGTATCCAGGTCCCGCTATTAGTTATTGGTCGTAGAAGTGTCTCGGTCATGTCTACATGGTTCTCGAACCCACAGGGTCTGGACACTTAAGGTTCGGTGATGTTTTGGTATAGATGAGTTGTGTGTGTTGGTGACCGAAGGTTGTTCGGAGTCTCGGATGAGATCCCGGACATGACGAGGAACTCCAGAGGTAAATATTCATATAGAGGAAGTTTCGTGTTGGTTACCGGGAAAATTTCGGGCGTCACCGATAATGTACCGGGGGTGTCGGGAGGGTCCCGGGGGTCCACCAGAAGGGGCCACCATCCCGGAAGGGCCACATGGGCTGTGAGAGAAGGCGCACCATCCCTTGGTGGGCTGGCCGCCCCTCCCACAAGGGCCCATGCGGCTGAAGAGTGGAGGGGGGAAACCCTAAGGGGGGCGGCCACCTTGCCTTGGGGGCCAAGCCGCCCCCCTCCTCTTGGCTGCCGCCCCTAGGGGTGAGAACCCTAGGGCGCAGACCCTTCCCCCCTTCTCCCTATATATATGAGTGAGGGAGGAGGGCAGCCACACCCTAAGTCAAGGTGCAGCCCTTCCTCCCTCCCCGATTGCCTCTCCTCTAGTAGATTGGTTCGGCGCCGCTTAGCGAAGCTCTGCCGGATCAGCTCCACCGCCGCCGCCGCCACGCCGTCATGCTGCCGACGAACCCATCTACCTCTCTGCTCCCTCTTGCTAGATCAAGAAGGCGGAGATCTTCATCGAGTTGCACGTGTGCTGAACGCGGAGGTGCCGTCCGTTCGGCACTTGATCGGGAGTTCATTGGACGGCTTGCGATTTGGATTGCGGATACGTACCACTACATCAACCGTGTTCTTTAACGCTTCCGCTTAGCGATCTACAAGGGTACGTAGATCCAATCTCTCCTCTCATAGATGCTCATCTCCTAGATTGATCTTGGTGAAGCGTAGGAATTTTTTTCTTTCCCATGCAATGTTACCCAACAACTAGTTCAGTTGCTAATATTGGTAATTCGAAACAAAAGTTGCGGAATAAACGGAGACTGGCTAAGGGCGAGGTGACGATGTGTGTTGGAAGTGTTTCCAAGGTTGATATGATCACCATCGCAGGCTCCCTCTACCTTCATGATTAGTGTTGAACCTAAATAAATGTTATTTGGTGTTTGGATTTGAGCATGAACATGATTAGATCGTGTTTATTGCAATACGATTATTCATTTAAGTCAGAGAATAATAATTGTTCTATTTACATGAATAATACCTTCTATGGTCATGCACCCAATGTGAATGGTTTATTGAATCTTGATCGTAGTGATACACATGTTCATAATATTGATGTCAAAAGATGCAAAATTAATAATGATAGTACCACATACTTGTGGCACTGTTGCTTAGGTCATATTGGTGTAAAGCGCATGAAGAAGCTCCATGCCGATGGATCTTTGGACTCACTCAATGTTGAATCGTTTGAGACATGCGAACCATGCCTCATAGGCAAGATGACTAAGACCTCGTTTTTGGGTACGATCGAGCGGGCAAGTGACTTATTGGAAATGATACATATTGATGTACGTAGTCCAATGAGTGTTGAAGCATGTAGTGGATATTGTTATTACCTTACCTTCACATATGATTGAGTAGATACAGATATATTTACTTGATGAAACACAAGTCTAAAATTTTGAAAGTTCAAGCAATTTCAGAGCGGAGTTGAAGATCATCATGACAAGAAGATAAAATGTCTATGATATGATCGTGGAGGTCAACATCTGAGTTACGAGTTTGGTATGCAAGACAATGTTAAAAAAAATTCACAACTCACGCCACCTGGAACATCATAGTGTAATGGTGTGTTCCAAAGTCGTAATCGTACTCTATTGGATATGTTGTGATCTATGATGTCTCTTGATGATTTGCCACTATCATTTTCGGGTTATGCATTAGAGGCAACTACATTCACTTTAAATAGGGCACCATCTAAATCCGTTGAGATGATACTGTATGAATTATGGTTTGGCAAGAAACCTAAGTTGTCGTTTCTTAGAGTTTGGGGATGCGACACTTATGTCTTATAAGCTCGAACCCAAAGCGGAAAAGTGCATCTTCATAAGATACCCTAAAGCAACAATTGGGTATACCTTCTATCACAGATCCGAAGGCAAGGTATTTTTTGCCAAGAATGGATCCTTTCCAGAGAAGGAGGTTCTCTCGAAAGAAGTGAGTGGGAGGAACATAGAACTTGATAAGGTTATCGAACCTTCACTTGAATTGGAACGTAGTGCAAGACAAAAAGGTCTTCTTGTAGTGCGTACACCAATTGAAGAGGAAGCTAATGATGATGGTCATGAAACTTCAGATCAAGTTACTACTAAACCTTGTAGGTCGACAAGGACACGTACTGCTCCTAAGTGGTACGGTAATCCTGTCTTGGAAGTCATGTTGTTAGACAATGATGAGCCTACGCACTATGAGGAAGCGATGATGGGCCTAGATTCTGACAAATAGCTAGAGGCCATGTAATCCGGGATAGGATCCATGTATGGTAACCAAGTGTGGACTTTGGTAGACTTGTCTGAATACCGGAAGGCCATTGAGGATAAATGGATCTTTAAGAAGGCAGACTTTGGTAGTAATGTGACTATCTATAATGCTTTACTTGTCGCAAAGAGGTTTCCGATAAGTTCAAGGAGTTGACTACGGTAAGACTTTCTCACCTGTAGCGATGCTAAAGTCTGTTGGGATTATGTTATCGTTTGCTGCATTTTTCGATTATGAAATTTGATGGATGGATGTCAAAACAACGTTTCCTTGAGGAAAGGTTGTATGTGATACAACCATAAGGTTTTGTCGATCCTGAGGATGCTAAAAGGCATGCGAGCTCTAGCGATCCCACTATGGAATGGTGCAAGAATCTCGGAGTTGGAATATGGGCTTTGATGAGATGATCAAAGCTATTTTGGGTTTATACAAAGTTTATAAGAAACTTGTATTTACAAAAAAGTGAGTGAGAGCACTATAGCATTTCTGATAAGTATATGTGGATGACATATTGTTGATCGAAAATGATGTAGAATTTCTAGAAAGCATAAATGGTTGTTTGAAAGGAGTTTTTCAAAGGAAGACCTGGAAAAAGCTACTTAAATATTGGGCATCAACATCTATAGAGATAGATCAAGACGCATGATAAGACTTTCAATGAGTACATACCTTGACAAGATTTTGAACAAGTTCAAAATGGATCACTCAGACAAGGAGTTCCTGCCTGTATTTTAAGGTGTGAAGTTGAGTAAGAATCAAAGCTTGACCACGGCAGAAGAAAGAGAAATGACGAAGGTCGTTCCCTATGCCTTAGCCATAGGCTCTATACGGTATGTCATGCTCTGTCCATCACCTGATGTGTGCCTTGCCACGTGTTTGGCAAGGGGGTACAGGAGTGATCCAAGAGTGGATCACTAGACAACAGTCAAAATTATCCTTAGTAACTAGAGGACTAAGGAAATATTTCTCGATTAGGAGGTGATAAAGATTTCGTCGTAAAGAGTTACGTCGATGCAAGCTTTGACACCGATCTGAATGAATCTGAGTCGCAAACCAGATACGTATAGTGGAGCAGTCATTTGGAATATCTCCAAGTGGAGCGTGGTAGCAGCATCTACAATATGACATATAGATTCGCAAAGTACACACAGATCTCAATGTTGTAGACGTGTTGACCAAAACCTCTCTCACAAGCAAAATATGATCAAACCCCAGAACTCATTGGGTGTGAATAACATGGCGATGTGAACTAGATTATTAACTCTAGTGCATGTGGGAGACTGTTGGAAATATTCCCTAGAGGCAATAATAAATTGGTTATTATCATATTTCCTTGTTCATGATAAACTTCTATTATCCATGCTAGAACTGTATTGGTTGGAAACTCACATACATGTGTGGATACATAGACAACACTGTGTCCCTAGTGAGCCTCTACTAGACTAGCTCGTTTATCAAAGATGGTTAAAGTTTCCTAATTATATACGTGAGTTGCCATTTGATAACGAGGTCACATCGTTAGGAGAATTATGTGATGGACAAGACCCAACCGTAAGCATAGCATTTGATCATATTAGTTTATTGCTACTGCTTTCTTCATGACAAGTATCTATTCCTAAGACCATGAGATCATGCAACTCCCTGGCACCGGAGGAATGCCTTGTGTGTATAAAATGTCACTTCGTAATTGGGTGATCATAAAGGTACTCTAAAAGTATCTCCAAGGGTGACTATTGGGTTGGCATGGATCGAGACTGGGATTTGTCACTGCGTATGACGGAGAAGTGTCTCTAGGCCCTCTCGATAATACAACATCACAAGAAGCTTGCAAGCAATGTGACTAAGGAGTTAGTCATGATATCTTGTATTACAGAATGAGTAAAGTGACTTGCCGGTAACGAGTTTGAACTAGGTATGGAGATACCAATGATCGAATCTCGGGCGAGTGACATACCGCTAGACAATGGGAAACTGCAGACGGGATTGGCTGAATCCTTGACATCGTGGTTCGATCAATGAAGATATTTGTGGAATATGTAGGAACCAATATGGCCATCCAGGTCCCGCTATTTATTATTGGCCAGAGAGGTATCTCAATCATGTCTACATGGTTCTTGAACCTGCAAGGTCCGCACGCTTAATGTTCAGCGTGCTAGAGTAGTATTAGGATATGTACGTTGGTGACCGAATGTTCTTCGGAGTCCCGGATGAGATACTGGACACCACGAGGAGTTACGGAATGGTCCGGAGGTAAAGATTTATATATGGGAAGTCCTATTTTGGTCGTCGGAAAGTTTCGGGCATTACCAGTAGTGTACCAGGGTGCCGAAAAGGGTTCCGGGTCCACCTGCCCCGTGGGCCCACATGGTCCATAGGGGGTAAGCCCTAGCCATTGTGGGCCAAGTGCATCACCCCCTAGAGTTTAATTAGGCTTGGGGGCAAGAGTCCCAAAGGGACAAGGCACCCCAAAGGTGCCTTGGATGAGGGGGACTCCTCCCTTCCTTGTAAAGGGAGGACTCTCCCTTGGCCGTCGGCCCCTCCCTTGGAGGAGAGGTCAAGGCTGTGCCTCCTCTCTCCCCTTTGCCTCATATATATAATGGAGGGTAGGGTAAGGGTGAACATACCAATTCCTATGCCCTGATGGCAGCCCTCCCTCTACCATTACTTTGCTTTCTCCTCAGATCGCATCTACGGTAGCGCTTGGCGAAGCCCTACTAGGATTGCTCCACCACCATATCCACCACATCATCGTGCTAGTTGAGATCCCTTCTACTTATCATCCCTCGTTTGCTAGATCAAGAAGGAGGAGACATCATCGAGCCGCACGTGTGCTGAACACGGAGGTGTCGTCCGTTTGGCGCTAGATCGGATCGGATCGCGATTGGATCGTGAAGAGTACGACTACATCAACCGCGTTATATATGCTTCCTCTTACTAACCTATAAGGGTATGTATATACACCCCCCTTCTCGTAGATATGCATCTCCATAGATAGATATTTGGTATTCGTAAGAAATTTTTTGTTTCCCAGCCAACGTTCCCCAACATTTTTCTTGGTGGTTCTCTCATTGTCTAGAAGACGAAGAAGCAGACTGTAGTTTCCCATCGAGCGCAGAGGCCGTGTTGCAAGCTATGGCTCTATTGATGGCAGAGGTGACTTGGTTATGGTGGTTACTTCCAGAGTTTGGTGTTTCAGTCACTACACCTACTCTGACATTGTCTGGCAGTACAAGTGCTATTATTGTTGCGCCCAACCCTGTGAAGCATGAGCTCACCAAGCATGTTGGTGTTGATAATTTCTATGTGCACGCTGGAGTGCAGGATCAGGTTATTGCTCTTCAGTATGTGCCTTTCGAGTTACAGTTGGCGGATTTCTTTACGAATGCTAGACTACAGCACATCATAGCTTCTATCTCTCCAAACTAAGTGTTGTTTATCCACCATGAGTTTGAGAGGGGTGTTAGAGTTATATTCCAGCCTGCAATTTTTCCCCGTTGGGATTTCTTGTATATTTACCACCTGTACATGTATATATAATTCCCATTGGCCCTCAGGGAATATAAGTTGCATATTCCTAACAATTATTTGTGATAACCTTTGAGAGCATGAAGAAAAGAGATTACTCAAAATTCTGAAGAAGCACCGAGTTGCTATTGGATATACTCTTGATGATCTTATGGGCATTAGTCCCACTCTATGTTAGCACAAGATTAATATGGAACCAGATGCTAAACCCATCGTTGATCATCAACGCTGCTTGAATTCTAAAATGAAGGAAGTGGTAAGAACTGAAACATTAAAGCTTCTCGAAGCAGGTATAATCTATCCCATAGATGATAGTAGATGGGTAAGTGATGTTCACTATGTTCCTAAGAAAGGAGGCATAACCATTGTTCCTAATGATAAAAATGAAATTGTCTAAAAAGGATAGTAACTTGTTATACGATGGTAATTGATTCAGGAAATTAAACAAAGCTACTACAAAAGATCATTACCCCTTGCCTTTTATTGATCAAATGTTAGAATGATTATCTAGTCATACACACTTTTGATCCTTGATGGATATTCTGTTTTTTCTCAAATACATGTGTCAAAATAAGATTAAGAGAAAAGTATTTTTACTTGTCCCTTTGGAACTTATGCTTATAGATGTATGCCTTTTAGTTTATGCAATGCACCTGCTACCTTTCAAAGATGTATGACTGCCATTTTCTCTGACTTTTGTGAAAAGATTGTTGAGGTATTCATGCATGATTTTTCCGTTTACGGGGCATCTTTTGATGATTGCTTGAACAACCTTGATCGAGTTTTACAGAGATGTGAAGAAACTAATCTTGTCTTGAATTGTGAGAAGTGTCACTCTTTGGTGAATGGACTTGGGCGTAAGATTTCCGAACAAGGTATTGAGGTAGACAAAGCTAAAGTTGATGCAATAGAGAAAATGCCATGTCCTAAAGATGTTAAAAGGTATATGAAGCCTCCTTGGCCATGCTGGTTTCTATAGGCGTTTTATTAAAGATTTATCAAAGATTTCTAGGTCATTAACTAATCTTCTTAAAAAGGATATTCCATTTGTTTTTATGATAATTGTGTAGAAGCCTTTGAAATACTTAAGAAAGCCTTAATCTCTGCACGTGTTTTTCAGCCACCTGATTGGAACTTACCATTTGAAATTACGTGTGATGCTAGTGGCTATGCTGTTGGGGCTATTCTAGGGCAAAGAGTAGACAAGAAATTGAATGTTATTCATTATGCTAGTTAGACTCTAAACAATACTCAAAGAAATTATCCTACTACAAAGATGGAATTTTTAGCAGTTGTGATTGCATGTGATAAATTTAGACCTTATATTGTTGATTCCAAAGTTACTAGTCACACTGATCATGCTACTATTAAATATCTGATGGAAAAGAAAGGTGCTAAGCCTAGACTAATTAGGTGGGTGCTTTTACTTTAAGAGTTTGATTTGCATGTTGTTGATAGAAAAATAGTTGAGAATCCGGTAGTAGAGAACTTGTCTAGGATGGAAAATGTTCTTTATGAGTCACTACCTATTGATGATAATTTTCCTGATGAGCAATTAGTTGTTATAAATGCTTACCGCAGTACTCCTTGGTATGCAGATTATGGAAATTACATGGTTGCTAAATATATAGCACCTGGTTTCACATACCAACAAAAGAAAAAGTTCTTCTTTGATTTAAGACATTACTTTTGGGATGACACACATCTATATAAAGGAGTAGATGGTGTTATTAGACGTTGTGTACCTGAGCATGAACAAGAACATATCCTATGAAAGTGTCATTCCGAGGCCTACGGAGGGCATCACGCGGGTGACAGAACTGCACACAAGGTATTACGGTCTGGTTTTTATTGGCCTACTCTTTTCAAGGATGCTCGTAAGTATGTCCTTTCTTGTGATGAATGTCAAAGAATTGGTAACATTGGTAGACGTCGGGAAATTCCTATGAATTATTCACTTGCAATTGAACCATTTGATGTTTGGGGTTTGGACTATATGGGACCTTTTCCTTCCTCTAATGGGTACACTCATATTTTAGTTGTTGTTGATTATGTTACTAAGTGGGTAGAAGCTATTCCAACTAGTAGTTTTGATCCGAACACTTCTATTAAAATGTTTAAAGAGGTTCTTTTCCCAAGGTTTGAAGTCATTTAATGACTGATGGTGGTTCACACTTTATTCATGGTGATTTCCGTAAACTTCTAGCCAAATATGATGTTAACCATAGAATTGCATCACCATATCATCCTTAGTCTAGCGGGCAAGTTGAGTTGAGTATCTGAGAAATGAAATTGATTTTGCAAAAGACTATGAATAGATCTAGAAGGAATTGGTCTAAGAAACTTGACGATGCATTATGGGCTTATAGAACTGCTTATAAAAATCATATGGGAATGTCCCCATATAAAATGGTCTATGGAAAAGCATGTCATTTACCTCTTGAGTTAGAACATAAAGCTTATTGGGCAATTAAAGAACTAAACTATGATTTCAAGCTTGCCGATGAGAAGAGGTTACTTTATATTAGCTCTTTAGATGAATGGAGGACACAAGCCTATGAAAATGCCAAGTTGTTTAAAGAAAAATTTAAAAGATGGCATGCCAAAAGAATCCAAAAATGATAATGTAAAGTCGGTGATCTAGTTCTCTTTTACAATTCTCGTTTCAGATTTTTTGTAGGAAAACTTCTCTCCAAATGGGAAGGGCCCTATATTGTCCAAGAAGTTTATCGCTCCGGAGCCATTAAGATCAATAATGCCGAACGGACAAATCCGAGAGTGGTTAATGGGAAAATGATTAACATTATATTTATATTGAAAGTAATGTTATTCAAGTAATGACACTGGAAGAACACATAAGAGAGACCTTTCAGAACACTCAAAAAACCTGAAAAAGGACGTATGTGATACAGTAAGTAAACCGACTCCAAAAATTCCATAAAAATATATTTTTGTCAATTTTGGAATATTAGAAAAATAATGAAAATAAAAACCAGCCAGGGGGACCCAGAGGGAGTCCCAAGCCAACAGGGCGCGACCACCGCCCTGGGCGTGCCCTAGTAGCTTGGGAGAACCTCGTGTGCCTCCTGGACTCTTTTTTCTTCTTGGACACGTATTCTGACCTAGAAAAAATAATTATATATACTCCCGTATGTTTTGACCACCACATCGCAAGTTTCTCCTCCGCTCCTGTTTCGGGCTGTTTTTCTAACAGATTTAGAAGTAATATGCCATCACAAGATTCCGAAGGAGAAAGCCATGTTTTAGATCTCATTGCCAATCCCCAAGTTTATGGGAGTATTGACCCTTATGGATGGTTAACAAAGGAATAGGTGGAAGTTGATCTAAGAAGGATCAAACCTTCAAGTGATGGAGAAGAAGAGGAAGTACCTCTACCTCAACGTGAAGATATGTATGTGGAGTTCAACAAGTTGAGATTACCAAATAAGGTCACACCTTCCGATACTCGATTTACCCCTTATCGCTGTGTGCAAGTAGATACTACCACTGCCTCTGCTAGCAAAACTCATGCTTTGATGGAAGAAGGAATGATCGACACCAACAAACTTCACAAGGAAAACCTAGAACTTAAGTGAGAGGTTGATAATTAAACTTAATGAGGAGATTTGTATCCTAAAGAGCATCATTTCTAAAAGGATCACTTAAACACCACCATCACCTAAGAAGGAAACTTGAGTACATGGGTATGGGCACCATCCTTAGCGTGTTCCAAGCTTAGGGGAGGTGCCCCGGTATCGTATCACGATCACTTTTACCAGTATCACTTATTTTAGTTTGATCCTTAGTTATTTCGTGATCTAGAGAAAAAAAGTTTAGCATTGTTTTGATTAGAGTGCTTACTTTGTGATCTATCTATCCTTGTAACCGAGTGTGAGAGTTATATAATAAAGATTAGTTTGAGTTTGCTGCTTTACTCTCATGCATCAATCGTAGCAATGAAATAAAAGAAACAAAAAGATCATATGCCAATCCCATGGGGAGTAATGACTCCACATAGAAAGTAGTGTATTTGATAAAAGTTGTTGCGAGTTAACAAACATAGTATTAGTCACTGATACAATCCATGCAAAAGTATGAAATAGGATAGGAGATTCACATAAAAAAACACCATCTTGGACATCTTTTGTGATTGTGAGCCCCCATCAAATATTATGTAATGATCATATAGTTGATGTTGGACAAGGAAGACAACGCGATGAGCTATGTTTGCTTACATACACATAGAAGTTATATGTCATGGATCCTATAACATGTGGTGCTTGCTTAGGGTCTTTTGCTAGCCCAAAATTAGCATTAAGTAGAGATACTACTTGTGCATCCATAACCCTTAAATCCTAGTTTATTGCCATGAGAGCCCACCATATCTACCTATGGATTGAATAAGATCCCTCAAGTAAGTTATTATCCGTGCATAAAAGCAATTTAATGTAAAAGGAAAATAAGCTTTGTATGATGTTGTGATCGCAAAGAAATAAAAGCGACAGACTGCATAATAAATGTTGCTAGCACAAGGGGCAATATAAAGTGATGTTCCTTCACATTAAGAGCTTGCACATCCAAAACATAAAATAAAAAACGCATGATAACCTCCGCTTACCTCTTTGAAGGGTCTATCCTTTACTTTCATGTATTTACTTTTATGCAAGAGTCAATACTTTTTATTCCTATTCCAATCTATTAACTCTTTAGTGGCAAGCATTATCTGTTGGGGAAAGATCCAAGAACATATATCCAATTGGATGTAGATGATCATGAGTCATTATTGTTAACATTATCCTTGAGGTAAACAAGTTGTGTGGCGGAAATAATAAAGCCCCTATCTTCCTATGTGTCCGATGGAAACATTTGCTCCAAAAATATGCATTGATTGTCAGCAATCATAGAAGACTAAATGATAGTTGACTATGTGAACTTGCTAAAATGAAAATCTCTTACATAGACTCTTCTCCGAAATATGATGAATTGTGATTGTCTCAATAACTAAGAACATAGTTTGTTGGTTGTTAATAAAGTTTATGCTTCATACTACAAGGTTGTGGTTAGATTGTTACTTGTTTATGAGAAGCTATATGATGAAAACTTGCTGCTATGATAATATTCATGACGCTTGCATGCCCGTATTTTTTTATCGACACATCTCTCTCTAGTTATGTGGTCATTATTATCGAGTTCGTCTTTCGCTTGAGGACAAGCAAGGTCTAAGCTTGGAGGAGTTGATACGTCTATTTTGCAGCATGATTTCTTATTGATTTTTATATTATTCTTGGCCACTATTCCATCTTATTATACTATTCTAATGCCTTTAATCTCTTAATTTACAAGGTACATCACAAATAGGGAAATTGCGGAAAACTGGAATTCTCGACCTGAAAACCAAGAAAAAGGCTGAAAATTCTCTAGACTCCAAATGCGTGAAACTTCACGAGAATTTTTTGTGGAATATATCTGAATTTATGGAGCAAAGAAGTGCCAGATGGGGCCACATGTTGGTGCCAAGCCAACGGGACGCGCCCACCCCCCTAAGCTTGCCATGATGGCTTGGCAGGCCCACTGGTAGCCTCCGACCCCCCTCTTATGCTATATGATGTGTCTTGATCTAGAAAAAATCAAGAGGAGACTTTTGGGATGAAGTACCACCGTCTCGAGGCGGAAACCTGGGCAGAGGCCCTTTTGCTCTCCGGTAAAGAGATTCTGTCGGGGAAACTTCCCTCCGGGAGGGGGAAATCAAAACCATCATCATCACCAATGCTTCCTCCTTCGTGGGAGGACCAAGAAGCGATATGTTACGGTGATCGGAACAAGTATCAATGCTTTGTCTCATGGCCACGAGAATCAACCAAGAGAATGAAGCAGTACACTAGCTCTTTTGACAACGAAAAGCTTGGCCTGCTTTAGTTTGGCGACGAGACTCGGGCCGTTGTTACTGCTATTTGTTGTACTAGTTGTCTTGGTGGCGACTTGTGTGGAAATGCAATTCAGCTTCCGGGAGCATGTGCTCCTGCCTGTGAAAAATGATTTTTGAAATGTCAAAAAAATCCCAACAATTTTTTATGTGTTCTTTGTCACATCCAAATAGTACTCCACTTGAATGTTTTTAGAAAAAAGGTGAAATATCTCGGGATGTGCAAGAAAAACAAATAAAACACCAAAATGTTACCCTAAAATGTACCCAAATTTATGTTTTTCACCGACAAAATAGTACTACTCTGTTTCGCATGAAAATTGTCAAGCATGCTTTTGAGATTAACAAGAATGTCCACAAAAAAATCAGATTTTTTTTAAAACATGTTGATACTTTTTTGTGTTACTGTTTATCCGGGAGCAAATGCTCCCGGGAGCCAAAACGTCTCTATTATTGCCTATCTTTACCTATCCCTCTTTCTTCTTTTTTCTAAGGGCCACTTTATTACTCAAATTCCACAGAAAGCGGGATATAAACTTGGTCATGTGGCTGGCAAAGCCATACACGACGACCCAAAGCTAGAGACAGAGCAAATTTAGCTAACATATGGGCTTCAAAATTAACTACTCGACTTTCAAAAATAAAATTACATGAGAAAAATAGTGCTCTAAACCTAATCTCACGGATAACAGCTCCATAAGCCCCCTGGTTTCCTTTGGCAATGTCATCAATGACTTGTTTGCAGTCCGAGAAAACAATAACATTTTGACGATTAAGATCTTCTACCAAGGCAATTGCTTTGTAGCATGCTATCGCTTCAAGTGTCGCTGGATCCCAGATCCCTCCAATAACTAGAGCTGAATTGCCAAGAAAGTCTTCATCACTATCCTAACAAATTGCTACTGCAGTTCCTCCCCTGTTCATCCACACATCCACATCTACATGTATCTTGGCATAGCTAGTTAGGGGAGGGGGGTGTCCTCGGTCTCTGGACACTTGAGTTTACACGTGTCGCAACGGGGCTCGTCGGTTTAGCAACCCGAACAATATTCAGATCATAAATGAAGCGAGTGATGAACGCTTGCGTCTAATGTGGTGATTGGAAGATTGCTACGTGGATGGCCCTCATGAGTACAGACTTTTTTGAAGGCATGAGTACAAATTTGTGATGAGTAAGCGAATCAAGGAGGCTAAAAAGCCAGCTATAGCTCTTGTTTCTGTAGTCGCCGTTATGGTACAGCCCAAATCCTTTTCTTTTTCTGAAAAAACCGTTTTTTTTACCTATATATATCTATACCTAATACCTATATCTATACCTAATATTAAAGGAAGGACCGTTTCTCCAAGTTTTTTGGTTTACAGTGGCCCCACATGATTTTTCGTCCGATCGCCTACGTCCCGATTTGTTTCCGTAAAAAAAATTAACCTACAAAGCCGAGATGGGCCGGCCCATAAGGGAAAACTGTCCAAAAAAAGGAAAACAAATTCTGCCCCGGCTGGACTGGAACTCTGGTGCTCATATTGCACACCATCGACTGCTACTATTATACTAAAGAAGACCTTGTGTATAACTGGCAGTGCGATATTTAATATTAAGTAAACAGCCACGCGAGATACTAAGAGAAAAATGAATTTTTTTCTGGAAAAAAGTGAATATAACGTATAACCCAAATATATTACAAAGTTGAGAACAAAATAATCAAACTCAAAATTCTTTTTTGAAGAAACAAAATCGTTTTTTTAACCTGAATGTTTATTTAAACATGGATAATTTTTAAAACTAGGACGTACTATAGTGACTGTTTATTTCAATTTGCAAACATTTTTTGAAAAACAAATGTCTTTCTAAAACATTAACATTAACAATTTTTTCAAAACATTAACAATTTTAAAAAACTAGGAGGTATTGGCTAACATTTTAGTCTTAATATTTGTTTTTCGAAATTGGATATATTTTAGAACGTGAATATTTTCTGAAGTTGCGAACAAAAAAATTAAAATTGAACTTTTTTAAAGCTGAGTATTTATTTAAACACGGACAGTTTTTAAAACTAGGAAGTATTATACTGAATTTTTTTTAAATTTGCTAACATTTTTTAAAAACACAAATGTATTTATAACTTTGAATTAGAAAAGACAAATGTATGTTTATTATGTTACGGACATCAAGATGATGTGTTTAGCCATGCTCACTGGATAAAAACTGTGAAGGTATTGTTTTTAGCCGTAACGTACGGGCATATTTCCTAGTCCTTTCTCAAGCACTCTCAGTCCACCAATGGACGGCCCAGAGACTCAGAGAGGGAGGCGTGGCCTGCGGGCTGTGGCTATCGATCGAACCGGGCGGGGGGCACGGTCCGGTCCGTGACCTGGCTGCCTCCGCGCGCCGCTCTTGACAGAGCGCCCCGGTGCCCCCCCTCCTCTGCTAGACTGCTGCGCCGCTGCTCCGAGCGCCGGCCCTGCTAGACTGCGTACGTTCCGGTGCTCCCCCGCCTCTATTAGACTGCTGCGCCGCCGCCCTGAGCGCTGGCCGCTCTCGAACCCGGCCCTCCGCTGCGCTGCCCGCGATTCTGCAAGCTTGCCATCAACAGGTGATTTCCCCGAGACCCAACCCCAATCCCCATCAAACACTAGCCTGGTCGTTTCTTTTTCTAACTATCACAGCACTCGTCTAGTCTCTCTAGGTGATTTCCCTGATTTATTATTTTCTTTCTTTCTTAGGGCTTGCATTGATATATATGTTCTTATCAATTCATGTTAATAAATATACAAGTAATATTTATTCAAGGTGTAGGTTCTTTCTGTAGATCATGTAAAGGCTCATATCAAACAAGTACTACCTCTGTACACTTTTATAAGACGTTTTAGATCACTAAAGTAGTGATCTTGAACGTCTTATAAAAGTTTACGGAGGGAGTATTATCTTTTGTATCCTTGCTCTATTATATGTTGTTTTGGTCAAGGTTAATCTACTTTGTGGGATCAATAAGTGTTGAGTTCAAATTTGTGCCATGGAGCCATATATTCCTATAGTATGTTTATGCTTCACCATCGGGTACTTTTTGGGATAGTTCTAATTGCTTGATTTTTGGCCTGGAACTTGCTCGAATCCTGTCTCCATGAATCTGCTAGCTATTATTCTGTCAAGTTTCCGCCGTCTGAGAATCTGATTATGAGAACGGAACATGATTCATTATAACAGCCCGTTGATTCATAGCAGCAAGCAAGCAAGTTAGCACTTAGCAATGAGGACCGAGTGGACTTATCTATTAGATCAAAGTGTTAGATGCGTTGGATCGTGTAGGCTAGGGAATCCGGTAGTGGAGATGAAGGATGTGGTGATTACCTGCTCCATGTCCAGAGGAGCTCGAGCCACCTTCCATGTCGATGCGGTGGCGGTGGTGATGACGGCGAGATCGAGATGGAGGGGTGGCGGCGGTGCTTCCCGTGAGCACTGCGATTACCCTAGATCGGAAGGGAGTTTCGATGGGGTGACTGGCGGCACGGTGAACCTCGTACCGTGTGCCCCGGCCCCCACCTCTCTATATATCGCAGGTCACAGGGGCCCACCAACCATAAGAGGGTTGGGCGCCCCCGATCAGGACGCGAATAGATCAGGGCCCGATGGGCCGTTGGGCCCACTCGGTGGAGAGATCAACCTAACATTCTCCCCCTTGATCTCAACTTTTACTTTTAACTTTATACTTTCTAGTTTATTCGTTTCATCGCATATTGGTACATTGAGCATGTCTCATCGTCACAGCTTGATTGCCGATAGAATCATACAGCTACAACATACGTTTTGTTTAGAAACAAATTCTGTTCTTTTGGGGCCTCTCATGATCCAGGAATCATAGGCTTTCCCTTATACCCATGCCGGCTAAGTGTTCCTTGAACACATTGGGTGGTAAGCCTTTCGTTAGTGGATCTGCAAGCATATCCTTTGTCTTTATATGCTCGAGACTTATAGTGTGATCCTGGATTTTATCTTTCACAACATAATACTTTATCTCTATTGTTTTGGCAGCATTACTCGACTTGTTGTGAGCATAAAATACTGCGGGCTGGTTGTCACAGTACATCTTTAGTGGTTTGTGAATACGATCTACCACTTTCAAGTCGGGTACAAATTTCTTTAGCCATATCGCCTGCCCCGTGGCCTCGAAGCATGCTATGAATTCTGCATACATCATGGATGATGCAACTATTGACTGTTTGGAGCTTTTCCACGAAATAGCCCCTCCAGCGAGAGTGAAGACGTATCCAGACGTGGATTTTCTATCATCTCTGTCCCCCACAAAATCTGCGTCTAAATACCCTTTTATCTCTAGGGAATCAGACCTCCTGTATGTTAGCATGTAGTGCTTCGTGCCTTGCGCATAACGCAATGCCTTCTTTGCCATCTTCCAGTGCTTCATGCCTGGATTCTCTTGATATCTACCGAGTACCCCGGTAACAAAAGCTAAGTTAAGGTGGGTGCACACTTGTGCATACTGTAAGCTTCCAACAGCCGAAGCATATGATACTGGTTTAATGAGATCGATCTCGTACTGGTTTTTGGGACATTGGAATTTTCCAAAACTATCGCCCTTGACTATAGGAGCAGGTGTGGCTTTACTCGCATGCATATTATACTTTTGAAGAACCTTCTCCAAATATGGCTTCTGCGACAGTCCTAAGACTCCATTGTTCCTATCTCGGTGAATTACTATGCCCAAAACATAGGATGCTTCACCAAGATGATATCAAAATTTGAGGATAAGAACTTCTTTGTCTCTAGTAGTAGACTAACATCACTGCTAGCAAGCAGGATATCATCCACATACAAGATTAGGAAAATATATTTTCCATTTTTAAACCTTGCATAAATGCAATTGTCCTCAATATTTTCTTTGAACCCAAAACTTTTAATCGTTTGATTAAACTTTAGATACCACTGTTTAGAGGCTTGCCTTAACCCATAAATGGATTTCTTTAGGCGGCATCCCATATTTTCCTTGCCTTCCATGATAAAACCCTTGGGTTGTTTCATGTAGATCTTTTCTTTTAAATCACCATTCAGAAATGCCGTCTTGACATCCATTTGATGTAACTCTAAATCAAAATGAGCAACTAATGCCATTATGATTCTGAAGGAATCCTTACATAAGACTGGAGAAAAAGTCTCATTGTAATCTATCCCTTCTCTTTGTGTAAATCCTTTAGCTACAAGTCGTGCTTTATACTTTTCTACATTGCCATTAGGATCGTACTTGGTTTTGTAGACCCATTTGCAGCCTACTGTTTTGGCTCCTTTAGGAATTTCCACTAATTCCCAAACATCTTTGGAACTCATGGAATTCATCTCATCTTCCATTGCTTGTAGCCATTTTGATGAGTTAGGGCCTTTAATGGCTTCTTCATATGTAGCGGGATCACCTTCCATATGAACCATTTCTGTGTTATAAACTTTATAATCAGTAGAAATAGCAGATCTTCTTGTTCTATTAGATCTTCTAAGGGCCTCGGTTTCTGGCACATTTTGTGCCTCAACTTGCGGCACCTCTTCTACTGGTGACTGTTGTACCCCCCCTTCCATGCTCAACAACGGGTTCAGTCGGCTCCTGAAGGACAGGTTCCGGGTCTTCTTCCATAGTTGTCACGGGTGGAGTTACAGCTGGTAGTGAGAAAAATGGCTCCTGAATCATCGGATTAGGTGCATGCACCCTGTTCTTCTCAAGATCAATTTGCCGAGCTACCAAGCTCCCCCTCATCATTTCGTCCTCTAAGAAGACCGCGTGTCTCGTTTCTACAAACTTTGTATATCTGTCTGGGCAGTAGAAACGAAAACCTTTTGATCTGTCTAGATAGCCAATGAAGTGGCAACTCACTGTTTTGGGATCTAACTTTGCAATGTTTGGATTAAACATTTTGGCCTCAGCGGGGCACCCCCACACCCTGAAGTGTTTTAAAGAGGGCACTCTTCTTGTCCAAAGCTCGTACGGTGTTTTGGGCACCGACTTGCTTGGCACTCTATTGAGAATATGAATGGCGGTTTTCAGTGCTTCCATCCATAATCCCAATGGCAAAGTTGAGTAACTCATCATGCTGCGCACCATATCCATCAGAGTACGGTTACGCCTTTTAGCTACTCCATTTTGCTGAGGCTCGCCCGACATTGAATACTGGGCGACTATGCCAGTCTCCTGTAAGAACTTTGCAAAAGGTCCAGGGACTTGGCCATATGGGGTGTACCGACCGTAGTACTCTCCCCCACGATCGGACCTTACTATCTTTATTCTTTTATCATGTTGATTTTCAACTTCAACTTTGAATATCTTAAACTTATCCAATGCTTTGGATCTTTCTTTGATTGGATAAATATAACCAAAACGAGAGTAATCATCTGTGAAGGGTATGAACGAGTCATATCCATCCACACTTTTCACCGGAAATGGTCCACAAATGTCGGTGTGGATGACTTCGAGTGTGCTTGTGCTATGAATTGCACCCTTTTTGATTTGTTTGACATACTTCCCTTTAATGCAATCCACGCATTGTTCTAAGTCTGAAAACTTTAACGGAGGAAGAATTCCACTTTTGATTAATCTTTCAATTCTCCCCCTAGAAATATGGTCCAAGCGACAGTGCCATAATTTCGATGAGTCATCAGTTCTTTTTCTTTTGTTTTGTTCTTCGTTCGACAAGGTAGCTTAAGCATTCACATTGGACACATAATGCACTTTTTCACGGAGTGATAGTAAATAAAGCTCATTATGAAGCAAAGCATCACCAACATAAGCATTATTACACCATATGGCACACTTGCCATGTCCAAAATAACATTCATAATTGTCTTTGTCTAAACAAGAAACACTAATTAAGTTTCTATTACATGAGGGAACAAATAAGACATCACGAAGTAGAAGATTGAATCCATCAGCCAACTCCAAGGAGATGTCGCCGACAGCTTCAACTTCTGCTTGGACTCCATTAGCTATCTCAATGCATCTTTCTCTTCTTTCCATACTCCTCGTTGAACGGAACCCTGTAAAGAGTTTGCAACGTGAACAATTGCTCCAGAGTCAATCCACCAATTAGATTTTGAAAACTTTACATACAAGGATTCATTTACAAAGGAAACGATGTCGTTACCTCTCTTTGCCATAACAGACTTTAGCCAAGCAGGGCAATCCTTCTTGTAGTGCCCTGTCTGCTTGCAGTGGAGACAAGTGTCTTTGTCCATTGGAAAGAACTTCTGCTGATGCTGATGCTGATGCTGATAGGGTGCTTTTCCATGTGGCTTAGAAGGAGAACCTTTGTTGTTTGGATTGTAGTTCTTCTTCTTTTGGTCCTTCACATAGTTGATAGAACCACCATGTGAGACTTTCAGTCTGTCCTCCTCTTGGACGCACATGGCTATTGTCTTTTCTATGTCCCATTTTTCAGGCGACATGTTATAATTGACAACAAATGTGTCAAACTCTTTAGGCAACGAAGCCATAATCAGGTGGATGAGGAGCGCAGGTTTGAGCTCCAAGTCTGCATCCATGTGCTTGAGTTTTGCAGCCATGTTGCTCATCCTGAGAATGTGTTGTCGAATGCCATGACCACCACCAGTGTAGTTCTCTGTGACCAGTTGTTTTATCAACTGGGTAGCATATGTCTTTGAAGAACCAGTGAACTGGCTCTTTATCTTTTTAAGCAACCCCCCTACGGAAGTGCACTCTGCAATCGAGCCCACAATGGCGTTCTCAATTGTGTTCTTTATAAATGCCATACACTTTTTGTTGGCATTTACCCACTTTTGATTGTTGAGAGTGTAGGAGAACTCCAATGGAGCATAGTCACTCCTCTTTTTACTCCATGCAGCAGCATCATCAGTGGCCGCTCTGACTGGCTCTGTAGGTCTGACCGGCTGTGGTTCATCCACAACCCAGTCAACCTCAACACAAACAAAGGCCAAATCAACTTTCTTCCTCCACTCGGTGTAATTATCACCTCTGAGTGTTGGAACTTCTTTTAAACAACTCATCAAGTTGAAACCTCCTGCAAATTATAACAACCATATGTGTTAATCTAACGTTGGACAAATTAAACATATAATTGTCTATGCAATTAAATCTATATCACCGTTGGGCAAATTAATAGAAATAAAAGCACCTTTAAAAAACATGGTCATGTTATTAATAACGTTGGTTATAAAAATAACATAATCATATTAATATCACTTTAATGTGCTCTTTAAAAAATAATTCTCTCTAAACTTTATTTCTTTATAAAAGCACACTATTAAATATTTACGCAGCGGAAAACATGAAAATAAATTCATGAACTTTTAATTCTTGACATAAACTTTTCTTTTATTAAATAAAAAATTCTAGAACTTTATTATATTTTTCTTTATAAAATTCATGAACTTTTCTTTTCTGAAATTTTTTCTTTTATTTTCAGAGACTTTTCTATTTTTCTTTTTCAGAAACTTTTCAACCTTTTCTTTTCTATTTTCTAAACATAATTTTCGTTGGAAAATATTGCATAGAAAAACTATTTAAAACTGTTTAATATTCTGCCTAAAACTGGACAGAAAAAAGAAAAGGAATTAAAGGGATGCGGCCAGGGCTATCTGGGCCAAATCCGGCCCAGCCACCCAGGACTCCAGCCACTTTCGGCCCAAAAGCCCAAACCGGGGCTAGGGTTAACCCTGTGGCCGTCAGATCACACAGTGGACGATCCAACGGCCACGCATCAAAATCGGGAGTGCTAATCCCCCAACGTCGTCGGGTGTGGGGAAACCCTAGTCATTTTCCCCCCGACCCGCCGCTCATCCTTTGGCACACCAGCCGGCCACGCCGACGGCGGGCATGGGCTTGGCCGCCGCCGCGCGCGAGCCTGGCTGCCGCCGCTGCACGCGCGCGCCTTGCCGCCACCGTTGCGTGCGCGTCGCCGCCGCTGTTGAGATTCCCTCTTTTCGCTTTTGGCCGCCGCGGCATCGTGGCCTTTCCCCTCGCCGGCTGCGCGTCCACCTTGCGGTGAGCGCGCCGCCGTCGAGCGGTTCGGCTGCAGTGCCCTTTGCCCCTTTTTTTTCTTCGTTTCTTTTCTTTGCCGGCAAGCCCTAGGGCTTCCGGTGGTTCTTCGTCTAGACGGCTCGGCTTGCCGATGCCCGTCCGGATCGAGAGGAACGGCGCGGCCTTGCGGCCGCACTACTTTGCCGGTAAGGACCCGAGGTCCTTCTCCGGTGAACTCTGCCCTCTTAGGGTTCTTTGGGGGGTTTGGGGATCTTTCTGTCCTTTACCGAAAATCCTAAGCCTACTATGGTCTGATATCATTGCTAGATGCGTTAGATCGTGTAGGCTAGGGAATCCGGTAGTGGAGATGAAGGATGTGGTGATTACCTGCTCCCTGTCCAGAGGAGCTCGAGCCACCTTCCATGTCGATGCGGTGGCGGTGGTGATGACGGCGAGATCGAGATGGAGGGGTGGCGGCGGTGCTTCCCGTGAGCACTGCGATTACCCTAGATCGGAAGGGAGTTTCGGTGGGGTGACTGGCGGCACGGTGAACCTTGTACCGTGTGCCCCGGCCCCCCACCTGTCTATATATCGCAGGTCACAGGGGCCCACCAACCATAAGAGGGTTGGGCGCCCCCGATCAGGGCGCGAATAGATCAGGGCCAGATGGGCCGTTGGGCCCACTTGGTGGAGAGATCAACCTAACACAAAGGACTTTTTTGTTTGGAATCATCAATAGTCATTAGCCTTCACTGTATTTGTTTACTAGTCTATTTGTTTACTAGTCTATTAGATGGATTTATAATCGTGGATGGTGATTTTTTTTTGTCTATTGCCTAATGTAAATTGTAGGTTTGCAGAACAAGAATAAGGATGGTTGTTTGGTTATTATTTTCTAACTTCAATACCCACACGGAAAACTGTAGCAGTGTGTACTTTTGATGGTATAGCGTCGAAGATAAATCTTCTAATGGCCTGGCTATGCTCGTTCGTTCTCTTAAGGAGGTGCTGTTGTTTGAATTTTGATCATCCTTCATCTTCATGAAAATCCAGGTCACGATAAGCAAGATCACAAGTGGTTTTACGCAATGGTTCATTTCAAGAACAGGTACATGGTGATGGAGGTCTTCATCGACGCTAGCAGAGGAGAGGCCGATCCTGTCATCCTCACCCAGTTCAACATAACCAAAGTGATCAGAGATAGCATCCAGCTCAACTTTGGGGAATGCGGCCTAGCTGCATCTCTTGGATCATTGCAAGGTGCTAATAATTTCTAAAGCATCCTTAATTCCTCTAGGCATCATCATAAGTGTTTGCAGTGTGTTTTCCAGTTCTGTTTAGACTTGTAGAAGTACTTCTGAGCTCTGGTCATCTTCTGCAGTGAAGTATGTAAATCCTCTGACGAAGCTTTGCATAGTCCGAGTGTCACGTGAAGATCACCAGAAAGTGTGGGCTGCTATCACAATGGTGAGGAGCATTGGGAAGATCCCAGTGTCATTCAACCTCTTGGATGTGAGTGGTGAGTGGATAATGGATGGTAAAACCACATCAGTCTTTGTTCTTTTCTTTCTAACAGTCGGTTTGCTGCACCATGAGTCTATTTAAAAACCTGCATCTTATTACTTTTGAGTGTAAGGTAAAGTTCAGTTGGCAAGCACATGACCTCCTTTCTAATTTTTGTGCATGCATGTGTTTGTTGAGTTTGTTGAAACTACTTCTCTCACTGAGACCCCGAGACTTGGTTTTGATGTATTCCCTGCACAAGCTTTGGCCTGATGATGCATGTTTTTCCATGTATAGAACCCAGACTTAGGTTCTGAGTGTTTTGTCTCTGCACAAACTTTGGCCTGTTGATGCTACTCCATGTATAGTTTTGATGCTCACCCTCATATCGTTTGGTGTACTTGTTACTATTTTGTTGTGACCCCTAAGAGAAGGAATGTTTTGCAAGGCCCATTGTTGCAGTTCAGAGCTGACCATCAATCTCCTCCTATCCAGGAAGTATCAGGGCCTGCAAGAAAGCCGCGCTGGAGTGCGAAGAAGCGAAGTTTGAGCAGTACAAGCTGGCTGCCGGTGACCGTATGACGCAGGAGATCATCGAATCCGTGCAGAGTTGCTTTGGCAAACTTAAACGATTAGATAGTTAGTAAATTGAAGTTTATTCCATGCCAGCAGTCTGGAAAAGGACCAATAATGTAGACAAACGGCATTGGGGCTGCTCGGTCCAAGGGCGCAACACGGCAGCAACAAGCCAAAAAAAGGCCTATTCTAGAGGGAGCTTAGGAAAACAATCTTGTGGAAGAAATGTTTTGTAACTAATCATGATTAAGCCAGCATCTGGTATGGCGCAAAAGAATGATGCAGTTTAGCCAACATTTTCCTGTTTAAGTTGATACTACACTTTATCAAGCGTTTTCATGTTTTTTGAGCCTGATGTTCACGCTTTTGGAACAAGAGCATATGCTCCATGATAGTTCCACTGATGAAAAAGAGAAATTGAATAACCAGCTAGCCTATGCGATACAACCCACATTATTTGCTGCAGTGCAAACTAATTTCATTTCTGAATGCTCTCTGCCACCTAGCTTCAATGGAACTGGGGATACATTGGCACATCACCCCTGAATAAAAAACAAAAGAAATTGTGCAAGCACAAGAAAAGCTCAAGCAACAATCTGGAAAATCCTTTTAACCGACTCCAACATAAATCCATGTTTACCATAAATACTATCTGTTTCCGTGTAAGCAAGTCGAGTTTTAAGCTGCAAATTCGACTTCACAATTCATATGACAAAATTGAAAAGCAACTTCACATTCAAAGCATTACTCGAATCCCATACATTGATTTTGGGTGACAGGAACATTCAACAGAAAGGTCACGGATGTTATATGTATCCTGATTATCAGGGCATGTTACAACTGAAACAGGCCAATAAAGCATCTGATAAGACAAGCAACCATCACTTTATAAACACACAACACGGTGCTATTCCGGCCACAAGGATAATGAGGTGCCAAAAAGAATATCCAAGAACATCCTGACAATTTTTAAACTCACTGAACCACGACAGTGATAACAGGTGCTGCATTTATACATCTTATAACATTGGATTGTATGTAAGCAACAGTACAGTTTGATATAGAAGGTGCTTCCTCTTGCAAGTTTGAGGATATGGTAAAACTAGTTTTTCACCTAATGTTTTTGCACACAGAAGCAATGTTTCCCTTGACAACATTAAGGGTAGACAAGGAGGCCCATCAGAAGTTGCCTGCAGATAACACCAGACAACAATCAGTTTACAAGATTACGAACCCTAAAAAAAAAGTTTACAAGATTATGATCATGTAAGCTACGCATACTCTATATTAGTACACACCAGAGCAGTATGCTTTAGCTTCTATTATGGACAGTGATGATTCTTACAACTATACAAAACCTCAACAACAACAACAACAACAACCAAGCCTTTAGTCCCAAACAAGTTGGGGTAGGCTAGAGGTGAAACCCATAAGATCTCGCAACCAACTCATGGTTCTGGCACATGGATAGCAAGCTTCCACGCACCCCTGTCCATGGCTAGTTCTTTGGTGGTGCTCCAATCCTTCGGATCTCTCTTTGCAACTATACAAAACCTCAGATCAAATAAATACTTCAGGAAATTAGACACGATATAAAGAGGAGCCTTAGCATTTTTATTTCATACAAATGAATGTCCTAACTGATTCTCCAATTCGCCAGTTGATTATAATACTACCCTGCAACAGTGTTCCCCCGAGACTGATCATAGATTGTGAACTCCCAACCATGTAATCTCAACATCTACCACAACAAATGGACCAACAAGCATCAAGGACCCCCAAATCATACCTATCGAACGAGAGCTTAGTGGTGGTGTCTGTGGCCGTGGTCATGGCCGTGGGAGGAGGAAGAGCAGCCACCTTTGCCGCCGCTGGTCCCCTCGCCGCCGTCCCCCGGCGGATTCCGGCGGCCGCCGTCCGCCTCGTCGTCGCTGCAGTCCTCGTCGAAGGGCACGTCCTTGTGGAAGATGCAGCACTTTTTGGAGCTCTTGCGGCCGAGGGACTCGTTGTCGACGGTCCCCTCCTTCCAGGAAACCTTCTTCTTCGGCCGCCGCTTCAGCCGCAGCACCACCGTCTCCGGCGGCGGCGGAGCAGCGGCAGGGGCGGAGGAGGAAGGGGAGGGGTCGATCGTCACGGTCACGGATCTGGATGATGACGATGGAGGCGGCCCGCGGGTAGCCATAGCGATCTGCGATTTCTCCTCGTTTCTTTACTTTCGCTTGTCTAAACTTTCCCCCCTTTCGCCCCTTCCGTTCCCCTTCGGATTTGTTTTATTTTCCAGTCATGTTTCGGTGCCCCCTTGGAAAATGGGAAGAACGGTATTCCGAGCGCATTGCCATTTTGCCACGTTTCTTCTGTCAGGAAATCCAACTTAAAACTAAAACTAGTACGCTAATAATGCGTGTATTTAGTCATCTGCGAGCGATTTAACTGGTGTTAATTTTTTTTACGAATATTAACATAATAGTATTTATTTTTCAAATGTGACACAGTACTGTATTTTTAAGGATACACAATACTACTATTCTTGGTTTCAGCTTTGTCAGAGTACCCTGCTGACGTACCTCACATGACTTTTTCCATGAAACCCTAAACCTCCCTGGCGGAGGTGACTAGGGCTCGGGGAAAACTGCAGAACGTTGATTTCGACCGGCGGAGCGCATCGATCTCCCATGACGATGTCTACATCTAATCAGGACAAGAACCTGGCGGGTGGGCAAGACTCGCAGCGCACGGATAGGGCTCGCATGGAAAAGGCCCTAAGGAAGCTGGAAATCACATATGAGGAAGCTACTCCGTTGGTCATTGATGATCGCGAGGAGGATGCGCGGGAGAAGTGGCTATTAGCAAGGAAGGTATTGTACCGCAATCTGTTTCACATCCACACCATTGCTAATGTACCCCGACCGGCATGGGGAAATCCTCGAGGACTACTACGGTGTAGTAATTACTATGCGAGAGAATGACGGAGGGGATGGCGACCCGTGACTCTGGCGAGCGCGCGGCGCCCTCGGAATCCCGAGCCGCCCCCATTAATGGCGCATGAGCCCTCCTCCCCCCATGCCTAATTAAACCTGCCGCCCAGCCTTCCCACCCACCCAATCCTCTCTAGATCCACTCTCGATGGCGGGGGGTCGACGCGCGGCTCGTGTGCGGAGGGCTCTTCCCGCGGCGATGGTGGCGGCGCGATGGTTCCGTCGATGCCGGTTCCGGTGGAGCTGCTTCCGAAGATCGATCCTGGATCCATGGAAGCGTGCGCAAAGATGCTCTGGGTGGTGAGGGGCCATTTCCCCGACTGCAACAAGTGGCCGAAGATCATGGTGGAAATCTTTCGGAGATCCACGTTCACGGAGCGGGCTCGTTTCAGTGGAGATGCAGGAGGGATGGACTACCAGATGATGTTCTGGGCCATCCAGGAGGCGGAGTCGATGGATCCAGGCCAGGCGGCGAGGTGGGCGCGATTCAAGGCAGAGAGTCTATCCCGACTCAACATCCGGCCGCCGTCGGTGTCCGCGCTGGCCAACCTGTGTAACATCCCAAAATTTCATTTTGGAATGTTATGAATATAGCTATGCATCTATCATCACCATTGCTTGATTGTATGTGTTAGTTGAAATGTCTCTTCTGGATTTCAGAAAGCTCTTTCTACTTTTCCCTAAGTTGCTTTCACCTATTTGAAATTTTGGTTAAAAGTTCAAATAAGAGAGGAGGAACATGACACTCCACACCAGGGACTAATTGGTGGTTTATTTGAACAATAATAACCAGGGGTTATTTTGAAAATATTTGCAAAAAGGGTTTAAAAACAATTAGGCAATTTCTGAAAATATTATTTTTTCAAAGTGTTCAAATGACAGAATAGAAATGTTCATTAAATAGCATTTATTATCCTGTTAATTTTGATATATAATACCCCTATATTTAGAGACGATTTGAATGCTATAAATCTTTTGAATGTCTCTGGAAAATTATTAAAAAGAAACGGTAACCGTTTCCGGTATTAAACGGGCCGGCCCACGGCAGTTATTCGCACTTTTACTACCGATCGGCCGACCGACACGCATTAACCTCCTCCCCTCTCACTGACACCGGGGCCCACCCGACCGACCGTTTCGCCCGCGCGGTCGCCTCCTTCCTCCCGCACGCGACGTCGTCCTCGCCGGCCGTTTCTTTCATCCCCGCAGATCTCGACTCCCCATCACTCCCTCTCACTCCCCGCACCCCCTATAAGTACCGGCCACTCCCCTCTCTTCATTTTCCCCCGAGCCCCCTCTGTCCCTCGCCAGACCGTCGCAGAATTCCTCGCCGGAGTTTCCACGACCACCGGAGCTCCCATTGCTCGTGCCCGTCGCTCCACTCTTCCCCTCCCCTCTCCGACACCACCAATCGGCGCAGGAGGACCACCGCCGCCGTCTGGACTTCTCCGCGCTCCGTTTCGACCACCGGAGCCACCTCCGTCGACGAACACGACCACCGGACGCCGCCACCACTCACCGGAGATCCCCTCTTCCTCCGGTAAGTCGCCGGACACACTCCATCCATCGGATCCCCACTCAACGTTCCCGATTAGATTGATTTTAAACCCCGAAACGTTTTCCATTAGAGATCGGTCGCCCGCCCGCAAACCTTCGAGCGCACACCCCCTTAGCCAATCGGACAGCGCCACGTAACCCCCCCTGACCGTCGCAATTTTTTTTCTTTTTCTGTTTTTGTTTTAATTAACAGAATGTTTTCAAAATTTGTTTTGCTTATATCTTTTAACCTATTTAGTGTTTTGAGTTGATTCTTTTTGCAATAGCTCACATTTTACATGTAGTTTCACCCTGTACTTTTAAATTTCAAATTTGAACTATAAAATTTGAATTGAATCAAATTTGCTCAAAATCTTCAAATCTGAATAACTAGAGTTTGAAAATAGATTTTGATATGAATCTTTTTGCTACTGTTTGGTATTAGTTAGGACTACCTTCATGCTTAGTTTGAAGATTTTTAGGATATATTTGAGTAGTGTTTTAGCTATAAACAGAATCTGCCTAGTATTATAATACAGATTTATATACTTAATTTTAATTAGTTTGATTTAGAATTGGTTTTATTTGTTTATTAGGTTCTGTTAGGAAACATTTAGTGTTTTCACTCACTGATAATAAAAATATAAATTTGCTTAGTTTAATTTTATTTAACATAGGAATCACAACTTCTTTTCAAATAGGCATAATTTGATTAAAACAACTAGTTAGTAATAGTTTTGTTTTGTTCTCTTGTTAGTAAAACTATATTTGTTCCATTTAGTGTTTATCAAAACTTTTACAAACTTTACAAAAGTTTTCTCAACAAACTTAGATTCTAAATAGTTTTATTAAGATAGTAGTGTTTTATCAATCACCTCCTAGTAAACAAAACTTTGTGTGTTTTCTTACTTGAGATTTGTGCATTGTTTTGTCTTGATTGTTTACTAGTTCTTGGTTGATGTTTGTGAGTTACAATATTTTTGTTGTATGCTTATTGAGTGCTTGTTTGCTTCATTAGATTATCCGGAGTGCGAAGCTTGTTACTTAGAGTCACTCACGTACGAAGATCATCAATCAGGCAAGTCACTTTGATCATGTTTACCCATGTTTTATATGCATTAGTTCTACCATCTCCCCAATTTCATGCAAGATAGGTTAGTTGGAAACTTGGTTACATTGTAGTAGTATCATGTGGTAGGTACCCCCTCAAACTCTTTGACACATTGGCCCCGGGAAACGTTGTTTTACTTTTTGCTATGCTATTAGTAGACGGGGTTGGTTGTGTGATTCACGAGAGTTGAGAGAGTTAATAATTTCAAGACCTACATAATGATCAAGATTTAAGACTCCGAGTTTTCAACATACCTCTGGGTGGATGATGGTTGAACGGCACCCTGGAGAAACCAGTGGATTTGCCTAGGTGATGCTGGAGATGGCCAGTATTCACGCGGAAAGGTCCACCCAGGCACAAAGAGATGGATGGATGCTTTAAAACCCAAGGCTTACCTGCACAGCCACAAGTCATTATGGGCTCTGGCTTGGTTGGATATCGTGGTGACCCTGGACAGGCGGTGCTACGAGAGGTAGAAGAACGGTAGGAAAGGATGGGCACCGACAGAGTCGCAGGGAAACCCTTTGGAAGACCATGTTTTGGTCATCCGTTTCTCAAACACCCTGAAGTGCGAGAAATCAAACGGAGGCGACCAAATCTTGTGGGGAACGAGTGCAAAACTCTGCAGAGTATTCCAAACCTAATCGATTAGCCGTGTCCACGGTCATGGACGACTTGAGCCAAAGGAATTGAAACTTCCGGAACTCTCAACACAATTAATATGATGATGTGGGTATTAACAATTTTGGGTATGAGAATTGGTTGGTGGAACCATCTCATTAATCAACCAACTTAGTAATATTTTGCTTAGACCCTCTCTTGATGTAGGAAAAACTTGGCTTTACGCAAAAACTTACACCACCACCTGCCATATAAGCATATAGACTAGCTGATTATTTTCACCCCTCTCTTGTGACTTTGCCGGCATATTCCATATGCTGACCTACACGGCTGCAACGTATCATGTTGCAGAGTATTTTTCCGACCAGGAGTGAGGACGCGTTCTATGCTCAGTGAGATGCCCTTGGAGTCGGATGGACTCATCTACCGTCGACGCTTCCGCAAGATTTAGATATTCTCATGAGTTGGCCTTTGGCTACTTTATTGTAATATTTATTGTAATAAAGGACTCGATATGAGATTTCGATTAATATAATGCTGTGTGATTTTCCCTTTGATATATACATTGATGTACCGTGTGTGTACCAGCATGATCTTGGGATGGTATGGAAACACCGGAGACTTGACCTTTCAGGTCGGGTCGCTACAACCTGCCCCCCGGTGTTCTTCCACCTAGGGTCAGCCCGCCTCGCTAGCGCTGAGAGTGCGGGCGCCCGATGGGTGCGCTCGGCATAGGGGTTCCCGCCCTAAGCTACGAGCGCACCAGGTGGCTTCCGGCCGGCGATTCAGCAATCTGGAACCTCCGCCGTGGCCGGGCTACCATGGTGAGGTCCCTGCTCATCGGAGTTAGGTATGTATATTTCAGTACTCTGATTCCCGAAGTTGTGCTCGTGTTAGGGAAAAGAATGAGGACCTTGTGGTTAATGTCCCTATGGGTAGTTCGAGTTTCAATCCTAAATTTTTGTGTGAGAAGGGTGGGGCATCTGCTCCTGGATCTTCATCCCTGCCGGTGCAAACTGATGGTTTCCCAGCGCCGGCGAGGCCCTTGCCAGTCGGTGTGACTGGGGGTATGGAAGTTTCGGGGTCCAATATGAGTGGAGTAGTGCGTGGCCCCTCTGTTGCCCCTGAGCCACTCATCAGAGGATGTGGGGGTAAACAGAAAGCGCAATCTCATAAGTCGTCTTCCCTTATGGGAAGCTGTCCTGGGGAAGTAACTGAAGAATTTTTCGGGCAGCTCTGGGTTATCCCTTCCCCACCCCTCCGTCGGCTTCATAATCGCATCTCCCCCACCCCCCCGAACCCTACCTATGCTCTCCCCAAGACCTTCTGGATCCATAGAGATATCTTCCAATTTGAGGAGTTCACGCGTAGGGTTGCTTCCCAGTTGAGAGATTAGGTCGTTTTGACCCTGTTCCGACTATCTTCACGCCATCTGTTGAGAGAATTGGACCCGGATCTCGTTCTTTCACGGAGGTGGTCAAGAATATGGAGAAGGACCGTTAGCAACCACAGCAACCTCCCCGCCGTCAGGCTGGCAAGAAGGCGGCTCCGGGACAAGGGGGTCTGGCTCCTCCCCCCCACCTCAACCTCCTGCCCCTGCTAAGCCAGCCCAGGCCGTCATCAAAAGAGGAGGGATGGCTGCTAATGCTACCGGGGCTTTGGCACCTCGACCTGCCCCTATGGCTCCTCCTCCACCAACTGTTCAACCACTGGATCCAAGGTACAAAGACATGGCCTGCTTTAATTGTGGCTGGCCTAGACACTATATTGGAAACTGTGTTGAGATCAAGAAGTGATTTATATGTGCGGGGAATCACAATGTTAACAATTGCGCGGCATGGGCTCGTCAACACCCCACTGCTACCTACTTTGGAAGTGCTGCTACAGGTCTAGAGTTTTATCATGTTGATGTGCCGGTGGCTGTTGAATCTAGTTGGATGAACTATAAAAATGTTGCCCTATTACAAGTGGTGAGGGGAGAGGTTTCTGCCTCTGAATTGCTGATGCAGCTGAATGGTATTTTCTGCAAGAATAAAGAATGGCCTTGGCAAATCAGAGAGTTGGAAGATAAGAAATTCCTCCTGAGGTTTCCTCCATGGAAGAATGTTGAGGACCTAATTGAGTTTCCCCCATTTGACCTACCTATTGATGGAGTATCTGTGAAGGTTGTTGAATGGCAAGGTATGCTAGATCCTTTTGGAGAACTGACTGAAGCATGGGTTCAGATTGAGGGGATTCCTCCAAAATGGTGTGCTTGGAAAGTTTTTGCCCAGATCACTTCGTGTTTTGGTATCCTGCTAGATGTGGATTGGAATGGGATATTTAAGGGCTTTTATGAAATGATCAGAGTGAAAGTGGCTTGCAGGGATCCTGCCAAAATCCCCTTTGAAAGGTTTATAGAAATGAAAAAGAAGTTATATCTGTTGTTCTTCTCTGTAGAAGGTTTTGAACAGGTTGGTGATGACAATGATGAAGATGGCGACGACCCTGATCATGAAAATCCTGACAAGAACAAGGGTGATGATGAGGAATATGGAAATCCTGACATATCTGATAAAGATGCCATGGCAGGGGATGAAGACACACCAATAGATGAACTTGATGAGGCTAATTTTACTAAGAACAATTCTCATACTTCTTCAATGAGTGGTAAACAGAAAAGGGTTGTTTCTGTAGCTAACTTCCATCCTTCTGGCCTTATGAATCAGATCCACAATCGTTTCATTTCTGAAGTCAAAGTGGGATCAACATACAGACCTGAGATCTCTATTGATCCCGTCCTTCCTATTTCTCCTATCCATGCAGATGATATCCAATTTTCCTTTCTCACTACAAATGATCAAGATCACACTAAAGATAAGACTGGACAGATCCTTGTGGATGTGAGTAATAACCATATTAGTTCTCCTGCTGCAGTTTCTTCTGCCTTTTCAGCTTTGGATAGTGATGTCATGTCTGTCCATATGGATTACTGCTTTGAGCAGCTAAGGAAATTTGAGATGATGGAATCTGATGGTGAAGAGGAAAATGAGCTACCTGATATGCAATTTCTCCCTAAGGACTTAGCTTTTGCTTTGGGTTTTGCAAAAAGGGCTCTGCTGGAAACTCTTGACAAAGCTGAATCTGAGAAGAAATTGAAAGTTAAAAAGGGTACTTCTTCCAAATGGGGCCCTACCCTTTCCATCAGACCTACTACTAGGAAGCATGATAACATCCACATTTTGGACAAAGCTCAAGCATACTTGATGAAGAAAAATCTGGAAATTCCTAAATCCTTCAAAGGTAATTCTTTTGCTTGTTTAGACATTGATAATCTTGCTTCTCAATCTAATAGTATTGATATTTGCATTGGGGATAGTGTGATGGAAAAATATGATACCCTTTTGGATATGACTGAAACAGAGAAATTAAGATGCCTACAATTTGTTGATAAAAATCCCGAGATTGCTCTTCCAAAGAATCTAGATGTTGATATTCATGATTTTGAGTCTGGTAGGAACCAAGCTTCTCCTCTCAAGTCAGGGGCACTGCTAATTTGAGTGAAGGTAGCCCAGTCCTCCATACTAAAAACCTGCCTTATGGCTTATCTCATCCTTTCAAAATCCAATGATAGGGGCGTTTTGGAATATTAGAGGTCTAGGACAACATGGTAAACTACAGTGCCTTGGGGGTTTCCTCAATAACAATCATGTCGATTTTATTGGTTTCTTTGAAACCAAAAGAGAAAGTATTGGTACTCACATTCTTAGAACTATTGAGGGTGGTAATGATTTCTGTTGGCATTTCTTACCTGCTGTTAATACTGCGGGTGGTATCCTTGTAGGTCTTAAAAACAACCTCTTTGAGATTTGCTTTCATCGATAAAAAATACTGTGTGATTGTGACTATCAAGAGTAAGGAGGATAGTTTTGTTTGGCACCTTGTGGCTGCCTATGACATTGCTTACAATGAACTTAAAATTGAATTCATAGCTGAACTTCATGATGTTATGAGTTCCCTTTCCTATCTTGCGCTGTTAGGTGGAGATTTTAATCTTGTTAGATATGTTACTGATAAAAACAAAGGGGTTATTAATAACCAGTTTGCGCTTCTTTTTAATGACTGGATTAATAGATGGGGTCTTATGGAGATTACGATTGCAAATAGATGTTTTATACCTGGAGTAATAACCAAGACAACCCTATTTTTGCCACTATTGATAGAGTCTTTCTGACCACGTCTTGGGATGCGCAATTTCCCCTCTCTGTCCTCTCGGCCCTTCCTAGGGTTGGAAGTGACCATACCCCTCTGATCTTAGACACCAAGGCTAGGAGGGTTACCTCCCCGAAAGTTTTTCGTTTTGAGAAATGGTGGCTTGATCAACCGGGGTTCCGTGATCTAGTATGTAATACATGGAAGTTTATATATGGCTCGAGCTCAGCCATGGACAACTGGCTTAACAAAACTAAAAACCGTGCAAGAAAATTAAAGGTTGGAGTATTAATGTTGAAGCAAATCTGAAAAAGAGAAAAAGAGATCTTATGCAAGAATTTGACATCTTAGATGTGTTTTCTGAAGCTAATCGCATTGATGAGAATGATAAAGCCCGTATGATTGAGATCCGTAGAGAGCTTGGCATAATTTGGCATAAGGAAGAAATTACTTGTGGCAAAGATCGAGAGACCATAGAATTAAAGATGGTGATAAGAACAATGCGTACTTCCACGCGCTGGCTAACCATAGACATAGAAAAAATCATATGTTTGTGCTGAATGGGGATGATCATCCAGTTCACACTACCAAAGATATGCTAGAGGTAGCTACTTCTTTCTACAAAAACTTGTTTGCCCATGAACAGAAGCATAAAATTCATTTGGGCCCCTCTTTCTGGAGGGAGGAGGAGCTGGTCACCCCTGAAGAGAATGAAAAATTACAAAAATCCTTTTCTGAAGAGGAAATTAAGGATGCCATTTTTGGCTCGTATGCTAATGGGGCTCCTGGTCTGGATGGCTTATCCTTCCTTTTCTACCAATCTTTCTAGGATCTCATTAAGGGTGACTTCATGGCTATGGTGAGGGATTTTGATGAAGGGAAACTAGATATACATAGACTAAATTTTGCTCTAATTGTGTTGATTCCCAACGAGGCAGATGCTAAAGACATGAAGAAATTCAGGCCTATCAGCCTTGGGAATGTTGCGATTAAGATCTTATCAAAGGCCATGACCAACAGGGCTTCCCCTATTGGGGATCGATTGATGTCCTCCAACCAAACAACTTTTATCAAGGGGAGATTCATTCTCGAGAGCGTGGTTTTAGCTCATGAGATTTTTCATGAAGTTAAAAAATCTAATACCCAGGGGCTAATCCTCAAGTTGGATTATGAGAAAGCTTATGATAGAGTCAGTTGGGACTTCCTGTTTGAAATGCTTGCTTCTAGGGGATTTGGTGCTAAATGGATTTCCTGGATCAAGAGTATCCTTGAACATAGCACCTTTAGTGTGAAAATTAATGATACCATTGGGCCTTATTTCCTTGGAGGTAAAGGTCTTAAACAAGGAGATCTGAGTTCTCCGTTACTTTTTAACTTGGTTGTTGATGTCTTCCCTAAAATGCTTAGCAAGGCTTCTTAACAAGGCCTGATTTCTGGGCTTCTGCCTAATATTATACCAGGAGGGGTTACTAGTCTGCAATATGCAGATGATACCCTTCTTTTCTTGGAAAATTCTTGTGAAAAAGCTAGGAACTTTAAATGGATTCTCTCATGTTTTGAGAACATTTCGGGCATGAGGATTAATTTTCACAAAAGTGATTTATTGACTATAAACATTGAAGAGGATGTAGCTAAGTCTTTTGCGCAAATTTTCTCTTGTGAGCTTGGCTCGTTCCCGGTTAAATATCTGGGGCCCCCTCCATTTTGAGAACCTGAAATGGGAAGATTTACAACCTATTATTGACAGAATTATTAAAGGCATTTCTGGGTGGCTGGGGAGACCCTTGTACTATAGAGGGAAACTTGTTTTACTCTATGCATGCATTTAAGTATCCCAACCTACTTGATGGCCGTTATCAAATTTCCAAAATGGGCCATTGACACTATCAACACCTAAATGGCTCATTTCTTTTGGGGAAATCTTGATGAGCAACATAAATACAACCTAGCTAACTAGGGCCTTATCTCTCAAAAAAAGGGTTTTGGTGTCTTACGGGTCCCTAACCTCAAAGAATTTAACATGGCCTTGCTGGCATCCTGGGGGAAGAGATATTTTGGTCAGGGGTCTAAAGATTTGAAGAAGATCCTTGACTTTAAGTATAACACCACTCTCCTAATATTCTTTGGGCGAAACCTGAATCTAGCTCTCCTTTTTGGAAAGGGGTCACTTGGGCATTGAATGCTTCTAGAACCTTTTATCGATGGAATATAGGGAATGGGGCAAATATAAAATTCTGGCATGATGTTTTGGCGGGGGATTGTTCCCTCAAGACTCAGTTTTGGGATTTGTTTGTTATATGTAACCAAACAGAGTGTTCAGTGGCTCGGGTTTGGGATGGGGAGAGGCTGAAACTGACTTTCAGAAGATGTGTAGATATTAATGGTATGAATAGGTGGCATGATCTGATTGATACTATTAAGAAATTTCCCATTTTTGGCTGCCCTGATACCCCAGTTTGGAGACTGGAAGCTAAGGGGATTTATTCGGTTAAATCCTTTTATAAAGGTATTAATTTTGGAGGTATGGTTTCTACCATAGATGAGAAACTTTGGAAAGTAATGTGTCCTTGTAACATTCATGTTTTTCTCTGGCTGTGTGCTCACAACAAAGTTTTGACTAGAGATAATCTTGCCAAATGTCGGAATGTAGATGATCCTACTTGTCTTTTTTATTGTGAAATGGAATCAGTTCAGCATGTTTTCTTTGATTGCATTATTGCAAAGTATGTATGGAATTTGGTTGCTGAAGGGTTTCATGTCAGCCTTATTACCTGCTTTGGTGATATCTATGCCTTATGGCATTCTCATAAAGGAAACTCTGTACTAAATATGATGACTTCTGCCTCCTTATGGAGTTTGTGGAGATTAAGAAATGACTTTTGTTTCCAGGGCCGAAGTTGGAAAGGTTTGGGCTACATTCTTGTGAAAATTCGTGGCTTTCTTCAACAATGGATGATCCTCCGCGACGAGTCCCAGGCAGATCTTCTTCGACAGTTCATGTTGCTACTGTATCATCGCCATGGGGAACTTCTACGCATAGCATGGAGATGATGGTCCCCTTTGCTGGAAATGTTGATCCGTAGAGGCGCTCAACGCTCTTCCGTCTCTATTTCTTGCTTTGGGCCTATAATAAGTTTCTCCCGATTGCTCACCCTGGTTTGATATTGACTGCGTTATTGCCTAGAGGGGTTCTTCGTTTTAGTAGGTTGCTGCTATGTGTTGAACTGGTTGTATCCGAACATGTCGGTTGTTTTTGCCTCATTTATAAAAGTGGGGCAGTGGGAAACCCATTTCATTCAAAAAAATCCTTGAGGACTTCAGTTCAGATCGATGGGGGATAATATGTTCGTGGATTAATTTGAATATAAGCGAGATAGGGATCACATATGGGATGGATCTCCATGGCACATCAGCAAGAACGCAATAATCTTGGTTGATTTCAAGGATTGTATGAGACCTGATGAGGTTAGTTTTGACATGCTTCATCTATGGGCTAGGTTTTTGAACCTGCCCTATAACCTCCGGGATGAATCATGGGGCAAGGTGATTGCAAAGCAGATTGATCAAGGATCTACCTATGCACAATTTGATCACATGTGTGGTTTTCTTCGGGCGAGGGTGTTAGTTGATGTGAACAAATCTCTTATACGATGGATTGTCGTTGCTTCGGCAAAGATACATAAGCATGATGTAGATGACATCCAATATGAAAACGTGTTGCACTTTTGTTTCTCTTGCGACCATCTTGGACATTCTGATTCGTATTTCCCAACTCCGGGACAATGGGATGATAAATGGGAGCTTCCCTTTGGTCCGAAGTTGAGGGTACCTGAGGAATGCAAGAAGACTATTTTGGGGGAATATGGTGGGAAGGAGCAACAATTGGGACTGAGCAGCAAGAGGGAGTCCAAGAACTCCAATAATGTACCGACTGGGGGCACTGATGTGAACTCTACTAGTAAAAAGAATCAACAACACACGAGGAAGGAGGCGCCGAAACAGATGTACCACCGGGCGATCCTACACCACAACTTCTGCTCACAACAGCCGGCCATACCCCTGAGAACACTGACCCGGCTAGCTCTAAGGAGGACAAAGTGGATGAGGAACTTGGGATGGAACGAGAGTACAAAAGGCTTCTGAAGAAGAAAAACCCAACACAAGAGAACTCGGCAGAGGCTGCTAGACATCCCTACCCGTCCCAATGAATTGCATGAGTTGGAACTATCGGGGGCTTGGGAACCCATCGACAGTTCGAGAGCTTCGCAAGATTGTGAAGCAGGAAGGCCCCTCCCTTCTTTTTTATCATGGAAACAAAAATTAAAGGGAATAAAGTAGAGAGCTTGAAGAACCTACTTGGGTTTGCTCGATGTTTTGCCATTGGTAGCAACAGCCTCAGTGGTGGCATTGGCATGTTCTGTACAAATAATGTAACAGTTGAATTGAAGAATTATAGCCAATCACATATTGATGTAAATGTCAAGTTGAACGATCAGACACAACCTTGGCGTTTCACAGATTTTTACGGAGAACCCCGAGCTGAAAATAGATATCATAGCTGGGATTTCTTGCTTACTTTGTATGGAGTCCAACACCTTGGTTGGCCCTGTATGGGTGTTTTTAACGAAACCATGTATGCCGACGAGCACTTTAGCGTTCATCGGAGGCCACAGTGGAAAATGAGAGTTTTCCAGGAAGTCCACTGATGAGGTCACCTACCTGAGGTAGGGTCAAGGAATAGACATTTGGGACCCACCTGAGGGCCCACACCATCATAAGAGTCCCTGGACTACTTTAGCATTCAGATTATTCTTCCCTATCCACTCGGATCTTTGGAAGTCACCCGGACGTCATTCGGTCATGGTACAACACTCAGACGATAAGAAGTAGAGGCGACACACGAGCGACAATGTTCGAGGGACTTAACTCACATAAAGGGTTGTGAATACAACGTTACCTGTAACACTAACAGTTAACTCAATCGTTTCCAGTAACTCTAGCATTTATCATCATTTATTGCCCTAGTAATGGCGCTCGACAGGTGGTGGCGCACTCTATATAAGCCACCCCCTCGTGCTAGAACAAGGGTTACAAAATCTCTATAATCAGATACACACATAAGAAAACACTAAGCCCCAGGGCTCGAGACATAGGGTCTTTCCCACTTTCGAGTGGGGCCCGAGCTCGTACATCCAAGTGTTACGTTTGTGCCGTAGCTAGGCTTCACACTCACTCGTACGTACCCCTCGTACTACTGTCATTATTACTCCCACCATAGTTGGTGCCCACCATGGGGCATCACGTCTAGCAAATTCCGGCGTAAGTGGGATTCTAACTTTTCCAGTCATCATGTTGGCACTTGTCACATCCCTAGTTGACCTATGCATTGTGCTAGCTAGAGAGTGCATCATTTTTAAAATTTCATCAAAATGAAATGGGGATTAACAGAAACCCTAGCACCTCACTTGAATTAACCAATTCAAATACTTGTGATTTTCAACGAATCCAAAATACCCATAAAAATGCCCACCATGTCTGATAAATATTGGCAACAATATTTCAGAGATGTATTTTATTATCACAACACATCTGGCATTTTATATAATTCAACAAAGCCTTTGAAATAATCAAATAAAAGCATTAACACTATTTATTTGTTTCAAAAAGGTTGAAATTTTTTGTAGAGGTTTGAAATATTCAAACTATATTCTATAAAATATTTTAGTATTTTTGTGCCAAGTAATTCTAGCCAAACAAAAAATAAAACAAATTTCAGAAATAGAAAACAGAAAGCAAAATAGAGAAAAGGAAGGAAACCTACCTGGAGCCCAGCAGCTGACCGACCCAGTTGGCCCATGCCAGTCATCCCTTACCTCTGCCAGAAGGCAGAGGCGAAGGAGGGTAGGACGCAGCATAGGAGCTCCACGCAACTGCCTACCTGGCCTCCCCCGTCACGCTAGCGAGTGGATAACCTCCAGAGCGTCATCCCGATCGCCCCCTCCTCCCTCTCGCTCCCCTCTTCTCTCTTCCCTCGCCTCTGTTCGCCATGGCCGACGCAACCAAAAGCTTGTCGCCATCGCCCGCGTAGCAGCAACACCTCCCTCTCCCCTCTGACTGGCCCCCGAGCTCCGCCTTGAGCTGCTGGTCGTCCCCACTGAGCCAAGCTTCGTCGGAGCACCTGGATCGACGCCATAGACCCCTTCTTCCTCCTCGGATCCGAAGCTCGCCGTCCTCAATTCGCCAACACCAAGCCTCCCCCGAGAACGCTCTCGACGCCCTTGTAACCCTCGTGAGCCCCCGGTTCCATTCCCTCTCTTTCCGTAGTTGTTAGCTCACCGTAGCCGCCGATTCTCCTAAGTGCGAGAGCTCCTCGTCGGCGATGATGGTGCTGCCATAGCTGCAGGCGCCTGAGCTCACACCCGAACATGTAGTCGTGCTCAGGAGGACTCCAAGAGCGCGTGGAAGCCTTCGGCCAAATGGTCATTGGAGGTGGGTTTCCGAGCCCCTCCACCGTCTCTGTGGTTGCCGGCGGCTCAACGTCTGCGAGCCAGACCTGTTTGACCATGGGGTTGACCCCTGGGTCACTGGCAGGTGGGGCCTAGCCCCTGGTTAATTTTGGGTTAACTTAAAAAATAACTAAATTACTTAATTAATTTAATCACCCACTGATAGTGGGCCCAGTCTCACTAATTAGGCTTAAGGATTAATTTGAATCACTTTTAGTGCCACAGTCACTGACTAGTGGACCCCAGTAGCCATGTTTGACGTGACAATGGCCAGTTAACCTGCTCAAGTCATGTTGACGCAAGGCTGATGCAATAAATGCTTTTTTGATTTATACTAATTCCAGAAAATGAATAAAACTTCTAAAATTCATAGAAATTAATGTGTCGCTCAGATTGAAATAATTTATATATGAAAAATTATCAGAAAAATCCAAAGAATCCATTGGTGGTATTATCATGCATGTTATAACAAGTTTTACCTGCTGATCTGGTCAAATCAATTAAAGGGTATTTGAAAATACCTTATTTGGAATTGAGTTTGAATCTTTGGTTCAAACCAGCTTCAACCAATTTGTTGATAGGTGCATTAGCTCATCCAAATCATGTTGTCATGTCATGATCATGCATCATATTGTTGCACTTGCAGTGTATTGATTGTTACCTTATGTGCATCGCGATAGGTCCTGCTCCCGAGGATACACGTGAGTATCCCAATGAAGGAGAATATCTCTCCGCCAACCTAAAAGGCAAGCAACCTCATTGATCATTCCGATAACACACCCCTCTCTTGCTCCTGCTCTTGTTTATTGCATTAGGACTATACGATTCAACTGTTACCTCTTATGGTAGTTGAACCCATTCCTCTGCATGACCTGTCATTGTCACAGTAAATAGCTAAACCAAGAAACCTAGCATACTTGGTAGATGCTTGAGCCTTGATGTGCTTTACCTACCATACTTTCTATGCTTAGAGTTGTGCTAGGTCTGATTCATCTGGGTGATGAACCGGAGTGAAACAATGTTGTTCTGATGTGATGAACTAAATAATGAACCTGATTTGGTAAAGGTAGCGATGAGAGGTTATGTAGGAATACATAGTGGGTTGTCTCATTGGTACCGTTCTTAGGAACTGAGTTCCATGTTTGTGATCCAGGACTAGCTACTACCACATGTTGGGCCTTGAAATATGACCCCGCTCGACTTATCAACCGCCTAGTACTTGGTCCAGGAGTTGCAAGTAGTTTCTGTTGTTTATAGCTATGCTGGAGGGCATGCGTAGTGCTGATCCTAGGGGTGGACTACAATGCGATAGGAAGTGGCACGGTGTACCAAGGGTCACCCGAATGGTGGGCTTGGGAACCATGCACACACCGTTTGGGGCATAGCGGAAACTTCGGCTGGACTTCCGTGTGGGTTCAGTCTCAAATAGGTGATAGCCTGGACAAGAGGTCTTGTGTGATTGATGGTCATGGCTGACTCCCTTGCTGGGCTTCCGCTTGAAGGTTGCCGAGGTGCCTTTTTAGTGTGCACTTAGCAATAAGTGGCAAAAGCGTGTGTGAAGGAGTACACCCCTGCAGGGTATGAATCTGTTCAAATAGTCGCGTCCTCAGATATGGACTACTTGGAGAACTTATGTTGTTCATAGACAATGTTAATGGTTACCGATAAAAGTATCAAGACAAGTGTGAGTATCGTGGATGGTACTCTTGTTCGTGACAGGAGCGGATCCATGGTAGAGTATTGATGTGGTGTTAGTGGACTCGTGTGCGCTATCTCAAAACTTGTTCAAAGAACTACTAGTCGTAGTATAGGTTAGCAAGAGTCAAACCTGACATTGCTGCATAAACCCCACTACTCCCCTTGTTGATACATGAGCATGAATAGACTAGGTCTTATTTAAAGACTTGTTTAGTATGTTTTGTACTCATGTTTTCTTAATAAATGTTGAAGATGAGACCCATGACCCATCTGGTGGCTTCTTCATAGACGTCGACGACGAAGGTATCCCGGCTATGATCTGATACCCTAGGATGGGCTGTAGATAGTCAAGCTTTATGCCTTTTACCTTTCGTCTGTCTGTACTCAAACAACTTTAAGCTTCCGCATGGCTTGTATGACTTTGTGTGTATGACTTGAGTGTCGGGTCATGTGACCCCTACCTGTATGAACATATTATGCAAGGCTCTTCTAAGACTTCTAAATAAATGTTGTAATGTTGTATGGTTATGTTGTGATGCCATAGTTGCATCTATGCATATCACACATGTCGTGCGTACGTGTGATGTACAATGGTATGTATGGGATTCAACACCTAGTTGTGTGCCTTTAGTAGTAATCTTTATGGGGAAATACCTCTTTGTGCTTCCATCAAGCCTTGGTAGCTTGCTACTGCTCCGGGCACATTGATTGACCGACATGTATCCTTCTTTGTTGCCGTGTCTGTCCCTTTAGGGAAATGTCTCGTAGTGTAATGGAGTCCTTGTAGCCTTCTATGACTCGTCTACGTGCAGTGATGACACCAATGTCCCATAGCATAATGGAGTCCTTGTAGCTTTGTATGACTCATCTACACACGCTGATGACCGACACCTGCATTGTTGGGTTACGTATGCATGTCCCCGTATGGATGTGCCACTTGAGTTCTATGACTAGTCATGTCGACCCGGGTTCTTTGACATTTGAATGCTAGTGACATATTCACATATGTCAGCCAAGAGACACAAACGGTCCCGGCCCAGGTAAGGTGTCAGCCGTGGAGATAACCGTGCGTGAGGCCACAATGTGATGTGATGTGATGTGTTACATGCTAGATTCTTTATGGCTTAGGATCGGGGTCCCGACAACGTTGGTATCAGTTCCTGACTGACTGTAGGATTACCAAGCCAAACTGGCTGAAGTTGAGTCTAGAAATGCTTTAGTTATTTAAAGGAATTGATTGTGGAAGGGAACATAAGGCTCTTTTTACTCCTCTTCCTGAGTCGAGTCACCCTCTTCTTTTCTACGGGGTTAAGAGCTAGGCTTCTTATCTATCTCTCAGGATGACTAGTTACTAACCTTGGACTAGTAGGTAGATTGTTTGAGAGTCAACTCCAGTTTCAAGTATTACTTATGTGTGTGAAATAGTTGGATTAGAAACTTGAAGCTAGAAAGTTGAGTGGTTATGCTATCCAATCTTTTGCAGGTTGTCTCAAAATCTCTTTTGAGCAATTACAACCGTTATGCTATCTGATTTCTGCAAGGAGCTCTAATGCATTTGCATTATCCTCAGTATCAGATGCCTTCTCGTCCTTCTCGTCAGGTGGTCTGTTTGACCAGGTGCATTGATGTACCGGGTCACACGGACATGTTAGTGAGAGTTATGATGGAGACCGGTTACCATTGGTACCCGGAGTACACGGTGGAGGAATAGTTTCGCGACTTCAACTAGAGCCAGTATATGTGTACTGATAGGATTTATCCATCATATCCTGGAGCTGTAGAGCCGCTCCATTGGACTTATGGATTAGGTGTTACCATAGATATGGTAGTTCAGGAGGCCTCCTACATGATGTTGATCATCATGAGAGCTCACCATGGACTGCTACAGAACACTGAGTTCTAATATGTTCTAGCGACACTAGGAGGAGAGGATGGATATCTTAGTGCAGCCTACTATGATCACTCCCATGAGGATCCCAGACTTCAGGTTACTGCTCAGTTGTTGGAGAACATGGATTGGGATGCTCGTGCACTTCGTATGGAGCTTCATGATACCCGAGCATGTCTTTGGACATCACTAACACAACTAGCACCTGTCGTGCAGATAGTTTATGGTGATTTGGAGATGTTGAACCCATCACAGACTCATCTGCGAGCTCGCGTAGACTGGCCTGATGATGGAAGCATCACTCCTCTTCGAGGACCGTTGTTGCCACCAGCTAGGGGACCTAGGCCACATTCGTGTCCTTATGGTTCCCTGGGATCTTAGGCTAGGGTGTTTCCAGACCCTCAAGTTCAGCTCCCAGGTCGCGGGGGTAACCTGTATGAGATGTTCTACGGAGACGCTTGAGTGCGTGTATGTTATTAGTAGTATTGTAGCGGTTGTATTTCCACAGTCCTACATGTCTTGTGGAATATAACTAAGGTGCGAGTTGAGTTCCGGAGGTGTAGACAGATAATGTATAGGAAGCTTGTAATGCCTCCGATGAGTTGTATCATCTTGTCAGTAGCTTTTACTTCAGCTTGGGTTTGTACTGAACTATATCATGGTGTGTATGAATTGTGGTGTATATATGGCAGTTTGCTCGTTACCATGTTGTTCGGGTGTTTACCCATGCATTCCATGTTGTCCAGTATATTCCGCATCTCTTATCTTAGAGTTGATATCTTCCTTGTCTAAGATGTGGGTTTTGTTTTCCCAGGATGGTATCCACTAGGAACAACGCTGCTCCTGCTTTTGAGAAGGGTGAGGGCAGCCATGCAAGATAAGAGAACCTACCTCACCTGCCATCTCTGGCGGACGTGATGTTGGAGGCAGAGAGGAACAAAAGGGAGACCAACCGACTGTTGGAGCATATTGAGCAAAACACTGTGCGACAGTAGCGCAATGATGCAGTGTCCCTCAATGACTTTGTGAAGCTGTACTCACCAAAGTTCCATCACTCCATCGATCTGCTTGACGTTGATGATTGGTTGTCAATCATGTTCCGCAAAATCCATTCTGCTAATGTGGCTGAAGCCGACAAGGTTACTTTTGCCACCTACTTCCTTAAAGGACCCACCAATTTGTGGTGGGAGAATTATGAGGCCATGCGTCTTGCTGGCCCAGCAACAATTTGGGCTGACTTTAGTGAAGCATTCCGCACCCATCATATTCTAGAAGGTCTCATGGACCAAAATAGGGAGGAATTCTGTGCGTTCACTTAGGGTAAGATGACAGTGGACACTTACATCCGTGAGTTCGACAACCTCACCCGCTATGCACCATAGGAGGTGTCAAACGACACCAAGAAGCAATCTAGGTTCCGCAAGGGACTCAACCCCGAGCTTCGTCGTGATCTACACCTGCATGAGTGTGCTTTTTTCCAGGCTCTCGTCAACAAGGCTATCAATGCCGAGATTGGACAGACCGACTATGAAGCAACCAAGAAGCACTCTCGTGACTTCAGCTCCGCATCCGGCTCAGGACCCCGTAAGCGCCTGGTGTGGGTGGCTGGGTGCCCAACACTGCCCTCCCGGCAAGGTACACCATGAGGCCATCCTATGAGGCGCCTCGCCCAGCTCAGACCAGCCCTCCAGCCAAGTCATATGGAGGTTCTGCTGCCAATGTTGCTCCCCAGTCCACTACTGTCATATGCTACAAGTGTGGAGAACCAAGGCACTACTCTCGTGCCCGCAGAACAACGACAAGCCTGCTGGACGTGGGAAGCCGGGAAAGGGTTATTATGTGAAGCCAACTCCTGCTCGTGGATGTGTGAATCACGTCTCTACTGAAGAAGCTCTTGAGGATCCTGATGTTATTTTGGGTATGCCCTTGTCAATAGTCATCCAACATCTGTTCCATTTGATACTGGAGCATCTCATTCATGCATTTCAGAAAGTTATGCACAGTTGCATAACATGTCATATGCCTACCCCTCTAGTAGTTCACACTCCTGGTTCAAAATGGCAAACTTCTAGAGTGAGCCATGAAAATGAAATCCTTGTGGATAGGCTAGTCTTTCTAGCTTCTTTGATAGCCCTCAAGTCTTCGGACATCAATATCATCTTGGGTATGGACTGGATAAAAGCCCATTATGCTAAGATTGATACTCATATTAGGAATGTTCAACTTACACATCCATCGGGTGAGATAGTTAATGTCTCAACTCGAGTTGCTAAGCGCCAAATCTATTCCCTCAATGCTAGCCCTCTTCCAGAGCTAGAAGATATCCTGGTAGTCCGTGACTTCCGGATGTATTTCTAGAAGAACTATCAGGCATTCCACCTCTTATGGCTGTAGAGTTTGTGATTGATCTTGTCCCAGGGACTGTCCCAATACCCAGAAGACCCTATAAGATGGCACCCTTAGAACTAGCCGAGCTTAAGAAACAACTCGATGAGGCTTTGAAGAAAGGTTTCATCCATCCTAATTCTTCTCCTTGGGCTTGTCCCATCCTCTTCGTCAAGAACAAGGATGGATCGGACCAGATGGTTGTAGATTACAGACCAGTGAACCTGGTCACCATGAATAACAAGTATCCGCTCCCGAGGATCAATGACTTGTATGATCAACTTGCTAGATCCTCAGTCTTTTCCAAGATGGATTTGAGGTTGGGATACCATCAAATCAGAATCAGGATCAGGGACAGTCCAAAAATGGCTTTTGTTACTCGTTATGGCCAATACGAGTACATCATATGTCCTTTGGTTTAACCAATGCCCCATCCAACTTCTCTTGCTTGATGAATTCGATCTTCATGGAGTATATGGATAAATTTTTCATGGTTTACCTTGACGATATACTCATTCCCTCGAAGAACGAACAAGAACACGCTGAGCATCTAAGGCTGGTATTGACGAAACTTTGAGAGCACCGCCTTTATGCCAAATTTTCCAATTGTGAATTTTGGTTGCCAGAAGTGACCTATCTAGGCCATGTAACTCTAGTAAGGGTATTGCTGTCAATCCCGAGAGAGTTCAGGACGTCCTTGATTGGACTCAACCTGAATCGGTTAAGCAAGTTTGGATTTTCCTTGGCTTAGCAAGCTATTGTCGCCGCTTTGTCGAGAACTTCTGCAAGGTTGTGAAGCCTCTGACTGAACTCCTCAAGAAGGATAAAAAGTTCGAGTGGACCCCACAATGCAAGCACAATTTTCAGGAACTGGAAAGATGCCTGACTTCTGCTCCCGTGTTGGTGGCACCAGATTTCTCTAAGGACTTTGTTATCTACTGCGACGCCTCGCGACAAGGATTAGGTTGCATTCTCATGTAGGATCGTCATGCGATTGCATATGCATCTCGACAGTTGTGTCCACATGAGGATAATTATCCAACACATGATCTTGAGCTTGCAGTTGTAGTCCATGCACTGAAAATCTGGCGACACTACCTTCTGGGTAATCATTGCAAAGTATACACTAATCACCAAAGTCTGAAATATATTTTCACCCAACCAGATTTGAATCTCAGGCAAAGACGATAGGTTGAGTTGATTACATATTGTGACTTAGGGATAACTTACACCCCGGGAAAGCCAATGTCATGGCTGATGCACTAAGTCGTAAGTCTTGTTGTAACAACTTGATGTTACAACAAAGCCAACCACTTATCTATGAGGAATTTCGGGAGTTAAACCTTCACTTTGTTCCTCAAGGATTCCTTTACAACTTGGTAGCAAAACCTACTCTTAGGGATCAAATCATAGTTGTTCAGAGGTATGATAAGGGTATATCCCTGATCAAGGAGAATATCGCTAGCGGTAAAGCTAAGGATTTCTCCATGGACGATCAAGATGTTGTGTTCTTCCAGAATCGGTTGGTGGTTCCTAAGAGCAAACATCCATGATAGCTAATCCTTAAGGAGGCTCATTATTCTCCTCTCACGATTCATCCTGGTAGTACCAAGATGTATCAGGACCTACGCCAGAGGTTCTGGTGGACAGAATGAAGAGAGAAATTGCTCAGTTCATTGCTAATTGCGTCGTTTGTCGTTGCGTTAAAGCAGAATATCAAAGGCCTGCTAGCACCCTTCAACCTTTAGCTATTCCTGAATGGAAATGGGATAAGGTCGGTATGAATTTCTTCACCGGGTTTCCCAGGACCAAGAGAGGGAATAATGCTATCTTTGTGGTCATTGGCCGTCTCTCCAAAGTGGCTAATTTTCTTCCTTTTCACGAAAGTATAACTGCTAGCCAGGTAGCAGAGTTATATATTTCTCAAATAGTGTCTCTTCATGGTGTTCCTTTGGAGATTAACTCAAATCGTGGAAGTATCTTTACTTCCTGATTTTGGGAAAGCTTCCAAAATGCGATGGGGACTCATCTATCCTTTAGCATTGCTTTCCGTTCACAATCAAGTGGTCAAGTAGAGAGAGTCAATCAAATCCTAGAAGACATGCTTAGAGCTTGTGTTATCTCTTTCGGTATGAATTAGGAGAAATGTCTTCCGTTCGCCGAATTTGCTTGTAACAATAGTTATTAGTCAAGCTTGGGCAAAGCCGCTTTTGAAGTTCTCTATGGACGAAGGTGCGAACACCGCTTAACTAGTCAAAACCCGAAGAGAGGCAACTCTTTGGTCCGGATATGATCCAGGATGCAAAAGAGCAAGTTCACATTATTCGTGAAAAGTTCAAAACACCCTAATCTCTTCAAAAGAGCCAATATGATCGCCATCATAAGGCTGTGACCTATGAAGTTGACGAGAAGGCTTATCTTTGGGTTACACCTCTGAAGGGTATCCAACGGTTCGGCATGAAGGGCAAGTTGGTGCCTCGCTACTTTGGTCCTTTTCGCATTCTAGCTAAACGAGGAGAAGTTGCCTACCAATTGGAACTTCCGCCGCATCTTTCCAATGTTCATGATGTCTTCCACGTCTCGCAACTCAGGCGTTGCTTCTTGGACCCTGTCCGCGAAGTAGACCACGAAACACTTGATCTCCAGGATAACCTTACATATCGAGAATACCCTATTTGTATTCTTGATCAAGCTAAGCGTACCACTCGATGTCAAAACCTCAAGTTTCTCAAGGTTCAGTGGTCAAATCATTCTGAAAAGAGGCAACTTCGGAAAGGGAGGACCGTCTTTGACTAGAGTACCCCGCGCTCCTCCTGATGATTTTTTTTGATTGGGGGCGAGTTGTCACATCCCGAGTTAACCTCTGCATTGTGCTAGCTAGAGTGTGCATCATGTTTAAAATTTCATCAAAATGAAATGTGGATTAATAGAAACCCTAGCACCCCACATGAATCAACCAATTCAAATACTTGTGCTTTTCAACGGATCCAAAATGCCCATAAAAATGCCCACCATGTTTGATAAAGATTAGCAATAACATTTTAGAGGTGCATTTTATTATCACAACCCATCTAGAATTTTATATAATTTAACAAAGCCTCTCAAATAATCAAATAAAATCATTAAAATTATCTATTTGTTCAAAAATATTGAAACTTTTTGTAGAGGTTTGAAATATTCAAACTATATTCTATAAAGTATTTTAGTATTTTTGTGCCAAGTAATTCTGGCCAAACCAAAAAGTAAAACAAATGTCAGAAATAGAGAACAAAAAGCAAAATAGAAAAAGGAAGGATGCTTACGTGGAGCCTAGCAGCCGGCCAGCCCAGTTGGCCCATTCCAGTCATCCCTAACCTCTGCTAGAAGGCAGACGTGAAGGAGGGAACGACGTAGCATAGGAGCTCCACGCAGCTGCCTGCCTGGCCTCCACCGTCGCGCTGGCGAGTGGATAACCTCCAGGGCACCGTTCAGATCGCCCCCTCCTCCCTCTCGCTCCCCTTTGCTCTCTCCCCTCGCCTCTGTTCGCCATGGCCGACACAGACGAAAGCTCGCTGTCGTCGCCCACATAGCACCAGCACCTCCCTCGCCCCTCCGACTGGCCCCCAAGCTTCGCCTCGAGCTGCTAGTCGTCCCCGCCGAGCCAAGCTTCGTCGGAGCACCTGGATCGACGCCATCGACCTCTTCTTCCTCCTCAGCTCCGAACCTCGCCGCAACCAAGCCTCCCCCGAGCACGCTCTCGACGCCCTCGCAACCGCCGTGAGCCCTCGGTTCCATTCCCTCTCTTTTCGCAGTCGTTACCTCACCATAGCCGCTAATTCGCCTAAGTCCGAGAGCTCCTCGCCACCGGCGATGGTGCTGCCGTAGCTGTAGGCGCTTGAGATCACACCCGAGCACGCAGTCGTGCTCAGGAGTACTTTGGGAGCGCGTGGAATCCTTTGGCTCCTCCCCTAGTTTGTTGTGGCATTGGCCTGGTCGATGTCCGAACGCCGGCGTCTGCCAAGGTCATCGTCGACGATGTTCTAGGCCATCTCAGCCACAAGAGTGTGTCTAGATTAGAAGCTAACCGCCAGCCAAATGGTCGCCGAAGGTGGGTTTCCGACCCCCTCTGCCGTCTCTCTGGTCGCCGGCGGCTCAACGTCGGCGAGCCCGACCTGTTTGACCACGGGGTTGACCTCCCTGGGTCACTAGCAGGTGGGGCCCAACCCCTGGTTAATTTTGGGTTAACTTAAAAATAATTAAATTACTTAATTAATTTAATCACCCACTGACAGTGGGCCCAGTCAAACTAATTAGCCTTAAGATCAATTTTAATCACTTTAAGTGCCTGAGTCACTGACTAGTGGATCCCGCTGGTCAGGTTTGACATAGCAACGACCAGCTGACCTGCTAACGTCATGCTGACCCAAGGCTGCTGCAATAAATGCTTTTATATTTTATAATAATTCTAGAAAATGAATAAAACTTGTAAAATTCATAAAAATTAATTTGTAGCTCAGATTGAAATAATTTATATATGAAAAGTTATCAGAAAAATCTGAAGAATCCATTGGTGCTATTGCCATGCATGTTAGAGAAAGTTTTACCTGTTGGTTCAAATCAATTTAAGGGTATTTGAAAATACCTTATTTGGAATTGAATTTGAATCTTTGATTCAAACCAGCTTCAATCGATCTATTGATAGGTGCATTAGCTCATCCAAATCATATTGCCATGTCATGATCATGCATCATATTGCTGCACTTGTTGTGTATTGATTGTTACCTTATCTGTATCGTGGTAGGTCTTGCTCCCAAGGATACACATGAGTATCCCACTGAAGGAGAGTACCTCTTCGCCAACCTTCAAGGCAAGCAACCTCATTGATCATTCTGATAACATCCCACTCTCTCGCTCCTGCTCTTGCTTATTGCATTAGGACTATACGATTCATCTGTTACCTATTTCATAGTTGAACCCATTCCTATGCATGACCTGTCATTGTCACAGTAAATAGCTAAACCAAGAAACCTAGCATACCTGGTAGATGCTTGAGCCTTGATGTGCTTTATGTACTATACTTGCTATGATTGCTATGCTTAGAGTTGTGTCAGGTCTGATTCATCTGGGTGATGAACCAGAGTGAAACAATGTTGTTCTGATGTGATGAACTAAATGATGAACCAGATTTGGTAAAGGTAGCAATGAGAGGGTATGTACGAGTAAATAGCGGGTTGTCTCATTGGTACAGTTCTTAGGAACAGATTTCTGTGTTTGTGATCCAATACTAGCTACTACCACATGCCAGGCCCTGAAATATGACCCCGCTCGACTTATCAACCGCCTAGTCCTTGGTCCAGGGGTTGCAAGTAGTTACTGGTGTTTATAGCTATGCTGGAGGCCGTGCATAGTGCTGACCCTAGGGGTGGACTACGACGCGGTAGGCAGTGGCATGGTGTACCAAGGATCACCCGAATGGTGGGCTGGGGAACCCCGCGCACATCGCTTGGGGCCATAGCGGAAAGTTTGCCTGGACTTCCGTGCGGGTTCAGTCTCAAATAGGCGATAGCCTGGACTAGAGGTCTTGTGTGATTGATGGTCGTGGCCGACTCCCTCGCTGGAATTCCGGTTGAAGGTTGTCGAGGTTCCTTTTTAGTGTGCACTTAGCGATAAGTGGCGAAAGCGTGTGTGAAGGAGTACACCCCTGCAGGGTATGAATTTGTTCGAATAGCCGCGTCCTTGGATATGGACTACTTGGAGATCTTATGATGAGGATTATGATATAATCTGAAGTGTTGGTCGGATTCATCAAAACGATAAAGAGGTCGTGCTGCAACAAGGATGACCATGTCGCCTTGTGCATGATAACATATATCGTGAGGCAAAGGGAATATAAGTGTGAAGTACAGGTTCGCTTAACCAGCTTCATCAGACAATTGGAGTTGGCACACTTTGCTAGAGGCCGCTACCGACTAGTTGAGTCAGATGTGATCTGACTCGCGACCAAGTGAACGTGAACCTAAGGGGTCACGCGCTTAAGGGAAGGAACACGTGGGCTTTAGGATCCGTGCGAGTCCCAAGAGTTGAGCTCGAGCTAGATGCCTATATATAGTGGAGGTTCGGCACACCCATCCGGTTGATCGCTTTGGCGCCATCATTAGGGCTTTTCATGAGTTGCAACTAGCCACTTCCACTTGCCTCCGCCGATCGTGTGATCGGACCTAGTAGTCCGCCGCATGGGTGTTCCTCCTGCACGCGCGGATACCGTTAGAGGCGGTGCACCTGTGCCACTCCGGCGAACCTGTACGTGGGATCTGGTAACTGGCTGTTCGAGGGTGATCTGGCCGGCTGTTCGAGGTAGATCGGACGAGGAGGAGACGGACCACATGAACGCACTGCCCCAACTCTACTTCCGCTGCACGGCACTACGCGTCTAGTGGTAACGAACTGTGATCCATCTCCGTAGCATGTTCTTGGATGTTCTGCACGTAGAAAAATTTTATTTTGCATGTGATACACCTATAGTACAACCCAACATCATGTGACTCCTACCTGTATGAACATATTATGCAAGGCTCTTCCGAGCCTTCTATATAAATGTTGTGATGTTGTATGGTTATGTTGTGATGCCATAGTTGTATCTATGCATATCGGGCATGTCATGCGTACGTGTGACGTGCAACGATATGTATGGGATTCGACACCTAGTTGTGTGCCTTTAGTAGTACTCTTTACGGGGAAATGCCCCTTTGTGCTTCCACCGAGCCTTGGTAGCTTGCTACATCTCCGGACACATTGATTGACAAGCATGTATCCTTGTTTGATGTTGTGTCTGTCTCTTCGGGGAAGTGTCTCATAGTGTAATGGAGTCCCTATAGCCTTGGCTCATCTATGTGTAGTGATGACAGCAATGTCCCATGACCTAATGGAGTCCTTATAACTTGCTACTTTTGTCTACATACGTTGATGACCGACACCTGCATTGTTGGGTTACGTATGACTGTCCCTGTATTGATGTGCAACTTAGGTTCTACGACTAGTCATGTCGACCCGGGTTCTCTGACATTTGAATGCTAGCGACATATTCACATACGTGAGCCAAAATACGCAAATGGTCCCATTCCAGGTAAGGTGGAAGCCGTGGAGATAACCATGCGTGAGGCCGCAATGTGATGTGATGTGTTACATGCTTGATTCTTATGGCTTAGGATCAGGGTTCTGACAGCTCTTGGCGGTGAGATGCTCTTCGACGCCCTTCGCTTTGTCGTCGATGGCTCGGCAAGGTTGCATGCGGCACCGCTGGACCCGGATGCATTCACTGCCCGGGGAGCAACGCACTTCAGCGTAGTGACACACGGGGTTCTACTTTGACAGCCATCGGAGCCTTACGGCTCCTCATTCGTCTACCACTCTAGAGGCCGCTGTGAGCGTTCCGGACGCTCACGGCTATGGCGATGGACCGAGCTTGTCATGGCACGCCAGTCCATAGTCGGTCAAGTGTTTGTGCTCAACTCTAATGAGCCCACCGTCAACTTGTTCCCCTCTTCGGGTTATGAGTTGTCCAATAAGTCAGAGCACGAGAGCAGCAGAGACGCTGTGGAGATCTTGATGGCCAACACCACCAACAATGGGCCTCCTGGATACTGTGTGGGTGGTTCCCATGGCCGAGATGGTGACCTCCACGGAAGCGACACCGGCGGCTACATGCCCCAACTTCTCGCTCAGGAGCAGTGGGAAGAGTGGAGGAGGAGAGACAACGAAGTTCTGCTCACTCCCATCATGGGGACTACCCGAGAAGAGATAGCTTTGAAGGCCTCGCATCAAGCCGCTTTGGCTGAGCGTGAGCGGCTTGAGCGACTCCAACGATCACTCGACGATCGCGCAACTAGAGAGCAACCCAGCTCCAGTCATCTGCGGCGTCCGTTGTTCCAGAACGACAGGCTGCCCAGATCCGAGTGATGCGAGCGCCAATGGAGAACCTGGCCGCGGCAACTCGGATCGCTGAATCTATTCAGCCATCCGGTTTCGCGGTTGGAGAAGGTATTCAGTAGATCTAGACTCTGCTGAAGACTGTGCTAACGCAGAATTCAAAAGTCTCCCAGTCACACCAGCCTATACACATCAAGTCTGCGCGGGCTGATACGGTCCAGTCTGCACACAGCCCGCATGCGTATGGAAAGCGCAGGCACTTTCCTCCTCTTACGAGAGGCCCGCATGGAGGGCACTGGCGCGATGACCACGACGTCAGTCGGACACCCCCTCTGAGGGGCGATTTGTACAGCAAGCGGCCTTTCGACGGCGGTCCACCTCATTGGGAGGACCGGAAACGGAGTCCGCCCCAGCCGAGAGGTTATGAAGAAAGTGGCCGACAAGCCCCACAACTCAACGCCAGATAAATCATCATGCAGAACATGGTGGACAAGAGAAGGCTGATCAGAGACCGAGTGGGTGGTTGGGGGACTTCAGGGCTTGAATATTGTAGTAGGTACATCCAAGAGGTAGATATCCCCGCAAACTACAGATTGGCAACGGGAATCGGAAAATTCAAGACGAATTCAAGCCAGAAACTTGGCTCGAAGATTTCCGAGTGGTCATCCAGATTGGCTGTGGTGATGACTTTGTTGCTATGAAGCATCTCCCTCTCATGTTGGAAGGTTTCACGCGAGCCTGGCTGAATCAGATACCCCCTAGCACCATCTACTACTCGGAAGACCTGACAGATGTGTTTATCAAGAACTTTGAGTGCACATACAAGCGTCCAGGTGGGTAGACAGAATTGCAGCACCGTGTCCAAAAAACAGTGAAACTCTCCGCGGGTACATTCAGCGTTGGATCATGCTGCACAATACAGTTGAGAACGTTACCAAGCATCAGGTGGTTTGCACCTTCAAGGTAGGCACTCAGTATCGTGAGCTCATCCTGAAGTTTGGTCGATCGGGAGATTTGTCTCTCAGTCGGGCCATGGAAATCGCCAATAAGTACGCTAGTGGCGAAGAAGAAGACCACCTCTAAAGCGGAAAAGGGCGAGCCGACAATGCCCCTCAATCTGGGGGAAACGCCATCAAAAAGCAGAAAAGGAAAGTCGATCCTCCAGGAAAGGTAGAGGTCGATGTGGTTCCTGGTCAAGGGAAGCCTAAGACAAAGAAGAAGAAGGAATGAGCCAATAAGAAGAAGCCCGAGTATAGGACCGAAGTATTGGATCAGCCATGTTGAGGGAGTCTAGGACTAAGGGGTGCTCGGTCGTCGACTCATTCCTCATGGGCCGACCTGTTGGGATACTCTATCGAAGGCCGAACTATGAACAATCTCATGTCTAGGAAGGAAAGCCCTGAAGAATGGCATGGCGTCCAAGTTCCGAAGATGGGATCTACGTATCTATTCCCTGTAAAAGGTCAGTTGTGTGTAACCCTAGGGACCCCTAGTGTCTATATAAACCAAAGGGTCCCATTCATAGAGGACATGTGAACTCATCTAGGGTCTAGCTTAGATGATATCGAGGTAGATCAACTGTGTAATTCTCATCCACATCAATATAATCAAGCATGGCATAGGATTTTACCTCCTCAAGAGGTCCCAAACTTGGGTAAACATCATCTCCTTCGTCCCCTATTACCCATCGATCTAAGGTCCACAGCTCGGGACCCCCTACTTGAGATCTGCCGATTTTGACATCAACATTGGTGCTTTCATTAAGAGTTCTGCTATGATATCACCAGAAGGGACGACGGCGCGTTTAGTCATCAGTGATCGAATCTGCAATGGGGACATCTTCGTCCCTGGGCAGGCCTTCACCTTCGGCAGCGTCACGCTGCAAGCTGATCTGATTGGCCGCCTGGGCCATATCGAAAGCTCTTCTGCCGATTAGGGAATCAGGCTTGAGAGTCTAGAATTCTCTGCTGATCTAACCCCCGCCAAGCTCTTGGTCTCATCCGATGAGTCTAGCAACTCCGAAGCCATAACTTCGGGTCCCTTGCTTGGCCTACCCTCCGCCGGGGAGCTACGCTTGTCTTTGGATCCAGCCTTAGTGTCTGAACACCCTACTCTAGCCCTCACAGGATACTCGTCCCTCGAGGACACCCCGGAGGTTACTCCGGAAAACCTTCGGGAGATGGACCCGGACAACCTCTCGATGGTAAACGAGGCGCTTGCCCGGATCTAGGCATTGGAGATCATGAATGACTCAAGCACGATCCATGTTCAGATCGGTCTAAGGCCAGACTATGAAGAATTTCACTACCCGCCCACCACCCACTTGGTAGCCACGGTCGAAGACTTAACCGACATGCTAGATTACGCCTCCGATGGGATGGAGGACATGTGCGACGAGGTCGACACTGTGACCCCTATCAGTATAGGACGGTGGACGACACGTCATCTTACGATGTCTACATGGTGGATATGCCCACCGACAAGGACGATGCCACCCCCGAGCAGAACGGTGACAGATTCAAGGAGCCGTCAAAACGCCGGAAGCAGCGCAAGTGATCCAAGGCGAACAAAGGAAGGGGAGTCATCATGGGTACTGGAGAAAATGATACATCGTGTGACCCTGAGGACCTCGAAGCCCTAGGGCAATCACAGGAGAACCTCGAGAAGCCCTGTGACCCCGAGGACCCCGATGATTCCAAGGATGAAAACTATCTCCCCCAGTCGAAGAGGATGATAGCCTCGAAGATGAAGATTTCAACATCCCCGAGGACCTGCAAGATCAAGAGCGCTTCAGGCGACGACTTTTAGCCACCACCCGGAGCCTAAAAGCACAACTTCAAGCTGAGCAAGACACCCTCAACGATACATGGACAAAGGTCTTGGCAACCAAAGGAGGGTACAACACCGAGCGTCCAGACCAGAACATAAGTTACCCGGTCCGACACTTGCTTACTCAATTCGATGACGAGGCCCTTGAGCCCACATCTCCTAGATACACTAAGCATGACTAGCCGGGTCACCCCCCTCAAGGAAGAGACAGAACAACTGATGATCCTAAATACATACCGGAGTTACCCTGTAGAAGGGGAAGGATCCACTGCGGTATAGGGATCAACACGACCTGTACAGAACCTGGATTATAGGGCAGGTCACACTAGATCCATCTACGGATCCAGAGGATACTCCCCCGCTAGACGGGGCGGAGACCGACCTTGGTTCAACCACAACAACCGAGACCGTGAACGACACCAGGCACCAGAAGCCGAATTCTGGCACAATGTGGCCCGGGTCAGACGTGCCGCCCACCCATTGTGCTTCACAGATGAGGTCATGCAGCACCAGTTTCTCGAAGGGTTTAAACCCGTAAACATCGAATAGGACGACAAGACAACAGACCCCTCCGTGTGGATTGAAGATTTCTTTATCCACATACATATGGCCAAGGGAGACGACCTCCATGCCATTAAGTACCTGTCGCTAAAGCTCAAAGGACCAGGTCGACACTGGTTAAACAACCTCCCTGAAAACTCCATTGGAAGTTGGGAAGAGCTCGAGGATGCCTTCCTGTCTAACTTCCAGGGCACCTATGTCCGGCCTCCAGACTCTTTTGACCTAAGCAACATCGTCCATAAGGAAGGACAGTCGTCCAGAAAGTTTCGGAATAGGTTCCTCACCAAGAAGAACCAGACTGTCGACTTCCCGGACGTCGAAGAAATTGCCTCTTTTAGGCATAATATCTGGGACGAATGGCTGACTCGACAACTCGGTTGGGACAGGCCAAGGACAATGTCCACCCTCACCGCACTCATGACCCGTATTTGCACGGGCGAAGGCAACTGGCTAGCTCATTGCAACCATAATCTCGAAGACCCGGGAACCTCAAAAACTCGGGATGGAAATGGCAAGCCACGGTGTAAGAAGAACAAACATGGCCAGAACATTGGAGATACCGATGACACGACCGTAAATGGCGGATTCCGCAACTCAACGCCCTGCCTACGAAGGAAGCCCTCTAAAGGGAACATGGATGGACCTACTACGCTGGATAAAATCATGGAGAGGCCCTACCAGATTCATGGCACCCCATACAAGCCCACCACACACACACACAAACCATCAATGTTGGGTGTTTCGACAGGCTGACAAATAAGCAGCCGAGGAGTAGGGCAAGGGACCACGTAGTGACGATGACGAGGATCCCTGCGACCCGAACAACGGAGGACAAAAGTAGTTCCGTCCAGAGGTAAAAACTATGAACATGATATATGTCACACACATACCTAAGAAGGAGAGGAAACGCGCCCTTCGGGAGGTCTACGTCGTAGATCCAGCAGCCCCGAAATTCAACCCATGGTCGGTTTGCCCGATCACCTTCGATCGCAAGGACCATCCGACTAGTATCCGCCATGGAGGTTCGGCTTCCCTCTCTTGGATCCCATCATCAATGAATATCACCTCACCAGAGTCCTTATGGACGGAGGAAGTAGCCTTAATCTGATATACTCAGACACTGTGAAAAAGATGGGGATAGATCCATCGAGGATTAAACCTAGTAACACTACCTTTAAAGGAGTGATTCCAGACATTGAAGCCCGTTGCTCCAACAACGTTACGCTAGAAGTTTTGTTCATATCTCCCGATAACTTCTGTAGCGAAGACTTGATCTTCGACATTGTACCATTCCGCGATGGTTATCATGCGCTGCTCGGCTGCACAACGTTCGCCCGATTCAACATTGTCCCTCATTACGCCTATCTGAAGCTCAAGATTCCCAGACCCAGGGGGCCATCACTATCAATGGAAATACGGAGCGCTCTCTCCGAAGTGAAGAACACACCACGGCCTTAGCAACCAAATGCCAATACGACAATCAAGCCCCAGGGTCACAATCTGCCTCCAAGATGCGACAGGCGGGCAAGCGAGCTCGAGCCCAATCAGACCTTCGAGTGCCACCTCCCGGTCAGCAAAAATAGGGACACACTCCCCACAGCACGACCTAACTACCCGTCAGGTATGTCCCTCGAATACATAGTTTCACTCTTAAAATACCATGGGCAGCTGTGGGGATCTACTTTTGAGGACTGGATATCCGGCTTAACCGAAAAACAGTCCAATTGCTTCTTCGGCCAGAGGCGGGATACCATTAAGGATCTACAAAGCATCAAGCTTACACACTCCAGGGCGGCTTCTCACGATCCCCTCAAGGTCCGTCCGCCAAACAACAACCACCCTTAAGAGGTTTTGCAACTCCCCACTCGAGGGCAAAAGAATAAGCACGCAGCCGGGCACATGGAGGACGCCAATCCACCCATTGAAGGCCTCGAATAAAAATGCCATACTGTAAAGATTGCTTTTCCTTTTTTCTCAGTAAAAAATACCTGTAATAGCCTCCTCAACATTATGAATCATAACATTGTTATAGATGCCCTGATTTTCAATACTTCTATTACACAACTTGTTTCCCGCGTACCTGCACCATATAGATAAACTGTCCAATTACAAGATAGGTGCGATCCGTTGATAGACTGGGGGATTGGGTATAATTAAACACCCCAAGCATCACCCCGTCACTATGTCTTACACATTTTGCGTCCCGAATATCGCACTATATCCATCGGCTCCGAATTATGTCTTGGGTTAATAGTTGGGTTGCCCCGCACCCGTGCTTGCCCCTTTACGTTCTGCCAGTTCGGCTAAAAGGGTAAAAGGGAGAACCATTGTGATTGTATTCCCAATGGGCCTAGCAAATACCTCAGTGGAGAAAGCCAAAAACTCACTGTCATAATAAGCGAGAGTCGGTCTGCGGTCCGAGCTCAAGTGTCAAACTAAGAATCGATGGAGGTTATTCCATGTCATACAAAGGGTTTGTACTTTTCCAAACCATGTGGTACTAGTCTCAAGCTTTGACCGAACAGACTACGAAAAAACACTGGAGCCTTGTCACCAGCCCCCGGATTTGAGCTCCTAAGTCTAAGTGAAAGAACTAAAGCAAAATAGTATGATTGCCTCGTTTCCCTCACTACTGCCTATGTGCACCGATATATCGGCTAAGGACCCAGTGCGAAGGTCGAAACACCCCTCGTAGTATCTACATGGGGGCTGAAGCCAACGACTGGCAACTTTCAGATTAAAATGGCCATGCAGGAGTCAAAATAAAACATAATATGATATATTCAGGACAAGCATAATAAAGCATAATTGTCTTTGGGGCATAAAGATAAAACCCTCACTCATACATGACTTCTTTGGGGCACTGGGTATCCATAGGCCGAGTACCCTCTAATGTGGCATGGAAATTCAACTCGGGGAATCTATGGTCCTTCCCAGGAGGCGGGGGCGCGGTGGCCATCTCAATCGGCTTCACCCTCGGCCAGTGCATCATGGTCCACACAAAAGCCTTCCAAGCTCCCTCGATGCAAACCGAACACTTCAGGGCCTCAATCCGCGGCACAGTGTCGCGGAGCTTCTACAGCAGGCCAAAATAGTTGCTCGGCAGCGGCTTGATAGGCCACAGCTAGATGCAAAGGTCCTTTAGGGACGGCTCCGCCATCCTGTGCAGCTCCATAAACTACTTCATCTGGTAGCTGAGAAGGGGATGTGACTCAGGAGTTTCAAACTGAGCCCAGAACAGTCTCTGCTCCGCATCCCCATCCTGGACCGCAAAGTGCTCTGCCGCATCCGCCGTACTCCTTTGGAGGTCCATAGAGGCTCCTGGGGAATGCCACACCAGTGTAAGAAAGGCGAACCTGTTTCCACAAAAGGCACATTGCAGTAAGTACGGCTTACCATCTGCGATCAACCTGACTTGGCAAAGTTCTTCCTCGAAGAACCTCCTCTCAACGCGTTTCGATTTAAGATAGGAGGTCAGCATGGTCAGCTCGCTCGGCTTGTATTTGACTCTTTGCTCCAGGGCCTCGCACTTAGCACTAGCATCCTAAAGCTCCTGTTGCACCTCGGCCACTCGAGCTTCATGCCTATCGCTCTCCACCTTCAAAGATCTCATCTCGGCGGCCGCTTTATTGGCTGCCGCCTTCTGATCGGTAGCCTCCTGCTTGGCCCTCCCAAGTTCAGCCTTGAGCTTTTCAACCACTGCATTTGAGGCTGCAGGCATAAAGGGAAGCAAAATCAGGACCCAAAAGTCAAGATAATCCTCATTAATGAAAAAAGTAATAAATTTGGCAAATATGGTTAAAACCGACCTTGCACATCGTTGAACCGTTTGTTCAAATGATCAAGTTCCTCATCGAAGCTCTGGAGGTTCCGGTTCAGCTCGGCCAGTTGTAGGGCATTGGAGGCCCTAGCCGAGGATGAGGCCTGCAAAAACAACTTATATATAAGCAAGCATTCGAGTTATTGGGTGTCGAACTATTTGTCTACATTTCTAGGTTCTTTGACCCCCGGGCGAGTTTTTCAGACTCACCCTCGGCTCGGGGGATACTATACCTATAAGGAATGCATAACCCTATAACAAAATTAATCCTTATAAAAAAGAGCACGACTTACCTTGAAGCCTGCTAGCAAACCACTGAAGGTTTCCTTCAGTCCCCTGTCAACGGATTGAATACTTTTTAAAACCGCACCCATAAGGGTGTGGTGGTCTTGGCAATGGAGGAGTCAGACAAAGCCTCCTCCATCATGGCCAGCCACTCGACCACAGTCCGCTTGGTCGTAGGCGGCACCGGTGGTGGCACTTCTCCTCCCCTCCTTGGGGAAGCAAAGTCTACGACGTGGGAGGAGCTTAGGCCTCCGAAGTCGACTGTGAAGGGAGCCCAGGAAAATTGCGCCCCCTCCTTATCTGCCAGGAGGGGTTCGACCTCCTGGACTTTGATGGATGAGGCATGGTCCTCGGACAACACCTCCTGGTATTCGGTGGTCGAGGTGTGCACCTCGGTCATCACCATCTTGCCCCTGGTGTTCGGTGCAAGGGGGTCCGATGAGATATCCTCGCCCCAAAGAGGGGGTGTGGTGCGAGATGCCGTTCTGCTCTCTGCCAGCTCGGTTGGTGGAGACTCCCCATCCAAGACCTGTTCGGTCGGGAGGTGTCAGGTCGGATTGCGACATGTAAGCATTTAAATGAGTTAGTAATGGAAACTCAATGTGAATGTGCCAGACGGTATCCGAAGTCAATACCTCCAAGCTGGGGGCTTGACCCTGGGTTCCTTTGGGGGACCCTCTCGAAAGCTCCGGAATCCTCATCAGAATCCAAGCTATCGTCCGCCCGAATCACCTTGGACCTACATGGCCTCTTTGGGGTGAGGGGAGGAAGATCCTCCTCGACGTCCTCTAGCGCGGCCCTGTTCCTTGTCTAGGGAGAGTCGATCTCTCCCATGTCTTCCGAGTGCTCTTCCTTGTGTGCGGAAGAGGCTTGGATGTCTTCGGACTTAGTATCTGAAGGACCCCTAGGGCGGAGGCCTTCGTGGACCTCCTCCTCCTCCTTATTCTCTTTCTTATCTGGTGCCGCGTACGGTGCCACGACCAGAATCGCCGTCAGTAGTGGCGACCTGGGGTCTTCGAGCAAGGGGGTTGGGCTGTTGATTTTCACGGCTTTCTCCAGCCATCCCTGCAAAGACAAAGGGAAGAATGTTATATCCTTGCCGAGGGTAACAATTCAGAATACGACGAGAAATCCTATCATACCTTCAAGGGTGGGGTGTCGGCGTCAAGGCCGATGTCTTCTTCTTCAGCCAACCATTCCTTTTGGGCTTGAAGAGCACTTTCCACAACTTCTTGTGAGTTGTGCGAAAGAACTTGTGCAAGGTGGCTGGGTCCCCGAGATTTTAGACCCACATCAGGGTCTCCCGATGCTGGGAGTGTAGGACGCGGCGGCGGAGCATGACCTAGACCACGTTGGTCAGCTCGATGTTGGCCTCCACCATTTGAGTGATGCACTTTTGCAGCGCCTTCACTTCTGCGGCGGATCCCCAGTCAAGGACCTTCCTGATCCACAAGGTTATCCTCGCGGCGGGTTTAGATCTAAACTCGGCTGGGGCCGACCAGCCCGCCTCTCGTGGCTCGGAGATGTAGAACCACTCCTTCTGCTAGACCTTCATGATGTCAATGAAGGTGCCGTCTGGCCACCCGAACCGCGGGAGCTTGCTGATCACAGCTCTGCTGTAGTCAGCATGTTGACCGCTCACCATCTTCGGCTTCATATTGAAGACCTTGAGCCACAAGCAGAAGTGCATTTGGACTCGCAAGAAGGCCTCACAGACGGTGATGAAGGCCTTGATGTGCATAAAATAATTCAGGGGAGGTCGTGGAAGTCTAAACCGTAAAAGAACATCAACCCCCTAACAAAGGGATGAAGAGGGAAACCTAACCCTCGGAGGAAATGGGGGATGAATACTACTCTCTCTCCCGACTTCGGAGTTGGCACCACTTGGCCCTCTTCTGGAGGACGACGGGGGATGTTGGGCAAGAGGTATCCGATGACCTTTAGCTCCTGAATATCCTTGTCGATGACGCACGAGGCCTCCCATTTGCCTTGCGACCCTGAGCCAGCCATGATTGGGCTCAAGAAGGGTGGCTTGGAAGGGAAGGAGGAATGGTTATAGGCGCTTGAGGTTGGGATGCGAGATGGAATCGAGTCTCGATGCATAGGGAGACCTTGGGGGGGATTCTCCCTTTTGTGGGAGGCCATAACATCGAGGGTCCTCTTTTACAACCGCAGGCTATGGCACTTCTCGAAGCAATTGTGACGTTATACATGCGTGGGGTTTCCCAGATCATTACTCGTATCCCATGAAATGTGTGGCACGATCTTCATACTAATAAGACGTGCCGCTGGAAAAGCGGCCTCGAATCGCGAATCAAGTTTTCATAACTGGCTGTTTTGGCTTTTTGACAGAAAGGTTGCCAGGTAAGGTTACTATTCACACCCAGGCGTCTGGCCTTCAGGATAAACAAGTCGTGCTTTGGAAGACAGAGCATGGTCAAAGACCAAGTTGGAATCTGCTGAGCATAGAGGGAACTCACCTTGCAATACAAGTACCATGGACACACGAAGCTGCTGAAGACTGCATACCTCGGCATTGTAGGCTAGTTCGGGGGCTACTGAGGGAGTCCGGGACCAAGGGGTCCTCGAGCTGTCGGCTCATTCCTCATGGGCCGACCTGTTGGGCTGCTCCGTCGAAGGCCGAACTATGAACGATCCCGTCTCCAAGAAGGAAAGCCTTGAAGAATAGCGTGGCATCCAAGTTCTGAAGATGGAATCCGCGTATCTATTCCCTATAAAAGGTCAGTTGTGTGTAACCCTAGGGACCCATTAGTGTCTATATAAACCAGAGGGTGCCATTCGTAGAGGACGGGTGAACTCATCTAGGGTTTAGCTTAGACGATCACGAGGTAGATCAACTCTGTAATTCTCATCCACATCAATATAATCAAGCAGGACGTAGGGTTTTACCTCCTCACGAGGCCCGAACTTGGGTAAACATCGTCTCCTTCGTCCCCTATTACCCATCGATCTAAGGTCCACAACTCGGGACCCCCTACCCGAGATCAACCGGTTTTGACACCGACACCTGTGTTGTCCATACTAAAAAAGATGAGGAGGGAAAAATAATTTACCCGAAGCACACCACTCGGGAGTGCAGGATGCTCGAACAAGAGATGGGTAAAGAGGCCTCCACAGAGAAAGACAATGATGAGGATGGTGAGGATGCTCCTGAGTATCCAAACATCGACAAAGTCCTCAACATGATCTTCGCTGACGTTGAAAGCAAGAGCCGATTGAAAGTCGTCAATTGGGAGGTGAATATGGCAGCCCCAACTGTCGTCAAGTACCTTGATTGGGAGAAAACTCCCATAACCTTTGACCAGTCAGATCATCCAACGCACATAGCCACCCCTGAGAGACACACGTTGGTTGTAGACCCAACTGTGAATGGGGCCCGACTACGCAAAGTCCTGATGGATGGAGGAAGTGGACTCAACATAATATATGCGGACACGCTCAAGGCTATGTACATTCCGATGCCCCGATTGAGCAAGAGCAACATGCATTTCCCTGGAGTCATCACCGGGAAGAAGGATGAGTCACTCGGCCAAATCGCTCTGGATGTCGTATTCGGGAACAAGAAAATTTTCCAAAAGGAATGTATGACGTTCGAAATGGCGGATTTTCGCAGCACCTATCATGCCATTCTCGACAAGCCCTCCTATGCTCATTTCATGGCCCATCCATGTTATGTGTTGGGTGGCTTTATACCGCGTCGGTATTTCCCCAAAGAGGAAGGGATGCTGCAGCACAACGACGGTAAGTATTTCCCTCAGTTATGAAACCAAGGTTATCAAACCAGTAGGAGAACCATGCAACACTATGTAAACGGTACCTTCTCACAAAGAGCAAATACTTGCAACCCGACGCGTAAGAGAGGTTGTCAATCCCTCCATGGTAAAAAGATAGATTGGTTTGTAGTAGATTGGATGGATAGATAGCACAAGAATGAAAAATAAAAGAAGAAAATAAAAAGTGCAGCAAAGTATTTTTGGGTTTTTGGAATAATAGATTTGAAAACAAAAGCGGCCATTGGTTTGAAGATAGACCCGGGGCCCACATGTTTCACTAGTGGCTTCTCTCATGAGTATAGCACACGGTGGGTAAACAAATTACAGTTGGGCAATTGGTAGAAGATCAAATAATCATGACGATATCCAAGGAAATGATCATCATATAGGCATCACGTCCAAGATAAGTAGACCGAAACGATTCTGCATCTACTACTATTACTCCACACATCGACCGCTATCCAGCATGCATGTAGTGTATTAAGTTCATCGAGAAATGAAGTAATGCATTAAGAATGATGACATTATGTAGACAAGATCTATTCATGTAGGAATAGACCCCATCTTGTTATCCTTAATAGCAACGATACATGCGTGCCTCGCTGCCCCTTCTGTCACTGGGTGAGGACACCGCAAGATCGAACCCATCACAAAGCACCTCTTCCCATGGCAAGAAAAATCGATCTAGTTGGCCTAACTAAACCAAAGATTCGAAGAACAGATACAAGGCTATAAGTAATCAGGCATATAAGATATCAAAGAAGACTCAAATAATATTCATGAATAGAAACTGATCATGAACTCAAAATTCATCGGATCCCAACAAACACACAACAAAAAGTCATTAAATCAAGTAGATATCCAAGAGAGCATTGTATTGAAAATCAAAAGAGAGAGTAAGCCATCTAGCTACTGCCTACGGACCCGTAGGTCACTTGCACATCATCGGAGAGGCACCCATGAAGACGATGCACCCCTCCGTGATGGCGTTAGATTGGATCTCGCGGTTCTCGAACTTGCGGCAGCTGGAATTGTGTTTCGTTGACTCCCCTAGGGTTTTTGGAATATTTGGGCATTTATAGAGCTAATAGGCGGTGGAGAGGCACCCGAGGAGGGAAAAACCCACTAGGCCGCGCCAGGGGCCTCTAGCACGCCCTGGTGTCTCATGGCCTCCTCAACCTTGCTCTTTGGTACTTCTTTGGTCCTCCAAGTGTCTTCCGGCCCAAAAAAATCTCCAAAAAGTTTCACGGTGTTTGGACTTCGTTTGGTACTGATATTTTGCAAAGTAAAGAAAAGAAAAGAAAACAACTGGAACTTGGCACTATGTCAATAGGTTAGTCCCAAAAAATGATATAAAGTTGCTATAAAATGATTGTAAAACATCCAAGATTGATAATATAACAGCATGGAACAATCAAAAATTATAGATACGCTGAAAACATATCAGCATCCCCAAGCTTAATTTCTGCTCGTACTCGAGTAGAAATGATAAAAATAGAATTTTTGATGTGGAATGCTGCCTAACATGTTCATCACATATTCTTTTCTTTTGTAGCATGGACATTTGGACTTTTAGATGGTTCAAAGCAATAGTCTTGTTTTGACATGAAGACTTTAATACTCAAGCATACCAACAAGCAACCATGTTTTTCAAAATATCAACACTAAAGAAAGTTATCCCCTACAGTAGTTGGTCAAAAAAAGAAAGTTATCCCTAGCACATCATGCTCAATGATTGATCCATTCATGAAATACACTCAAATAATAGCTACACCTAATGCTCAAGTACGATCATAGTGCCCCCTAGTTGGTGCTTTATAAGAGAAGATGGAGACTCAAAATAAAAGTAAAAATTGCATAAAGTAAATAGATAGGCCCTTCACAGAGGGAAGTAGGGATTTGTAGAGTTGCCAGAGCTCAAGGTTTAAATTGAGAGAAAAAATATTTTGGGTGGCATGCCTTTCCTATCAACAAAAACGACTGAGAACTTTCAATACCTTTCCATGATAGATATATCATACCAGTTCCCAAACAGAAAATAAAGTTTATTCCTTTTTCCACCATTCTTTCACAATCCAGGGTAGCTGAATCCATGGTTGCCTTCCATACCAACACTTTCAAAGGAATTTATTATTTCACAACATAAAGTAAATTTCATTTTCATTTCAGGATTGGGCATCCCTATTACTACCATACTCTCGTGCAATGACAAGTGAATAAACACTCATCTTGAGAATAACACATATATCATGGAAAAATATCGGTCACCCCATTTCGCTTCATGAGCGGTATGAGAACACAAAAAGGAAATTCATTTTGAAAATTAGAGATGGCACATAAAAAATTGCTTGGAACAACACGAAAATACCACATATAGGTAGGTATGGTGGACTCATATGGCAAAACTGGATTTAAGGATTTTGGATGCACAAGTAGTATTTGTACTTAGTACAAGTGAAGGCTAGAAACTAGATTGAGAAGCAACCAACCAAGAAAAAAAATTCACATATGCGAGCATTAAGCATAACTAACACCGATAATGCACCATAAGTAGGATGTAATTTCATTGCATAACTATTGACTTTCGTGCTTGCATAGGGAATCACAAACCTTAACACCAATATTTTTACTAAAGCATAATTACTCACCAACATAACTCACATATTACTATCATCATGTCTCAAAACTATTACAAGGAATCAAGTTTAATTTGTCCAATGATCTTCAAGAATTTTTTCATTATATCCCTCTTGTATATCTATCACATTGAGACTAGTTTCATATCTTGCCATTGTTTTTGACAAGTTCACGTAGATTTAAGTGAAGAACATGAGCATAAAAATTTCATCTCTCAATATAATATAAGTGAAGCATGAGGGCATTTCTTTAAAATTTACTAACTCTCAAATTAATCTAAGTGAAGCATGAGAGTATTTCTTAAAAAAGTTAAAGCATGCCATGCTCAAAAAGATATAAGTGAAGCACTAGAGCAATTCCATAGCTCAAAAAAATTTAAGTGAAGCATATAGAGCAATTCTAACAAATCATAGCATAATTTTGGTTCTCTCAAATAGGTGTGTACAGCAAGGATACTTGTGACAAAATGAAAAGAAAATCAAGCAAAGAATCATATAATACAACACGCTCAAGCAAAACTCATGATATGGGACGAATAAAAATATAGCTCCAAGTAAAATACCGATGGTCATTAGAAGAAAGAGAGGATGCCACTCGGGGCATCCCCAAGCTTAGTTCCTTGTTCCCCTTTGGATAATATCTTGGGGTTCTGTAGCATCCCCAATATGAGGCTCTTTTAACTCCTTTTTCCTTCATCCATCGTGATCTCACCCAAAATATGAAAACTTCAATCACACAAAACTTAACAAAATCTTCGTGAGACCCGTTAGTATAATAAAGAAAATTACCACTTTAAGTACTATTGCAACCCCATTCATATTTTATTATTGCCTTATATATACTTTATTCCGACTTTACCATGGCTTATACCCTCCATTACAAGACATAGATTCATCGAAACAAGCACACAATGCAAAGAAAACAGAATGTGTCAAAAAGAGAATAGTCTGTAGTAATCTGTACTCCAACCATACTTATGTAACTCAAAACATTTCTGAAAATTAGGAAAACATCATAAATTTGATGTAAATATTGTGTAAAAAATTCAGAATTTTTCGTCGCTTCTGTGATTTTTAAGAATTCTTTTACTGTATGCAAAAATTTCTGTTTTTCAGCAAGATCAAATCAACTATCACCCAACATGATCCTAAAGGCTTTACTTGGAACAAACACAAATTAAAACATAAAAAACACAATCATAATAGTAGAATAATTTTTTAAACAATCTAGAACATAAAGAAAAAGGTAAAATAAATTTTATTCATTGGGTTGCCTCCCGGCAAGCACTATCGTTTTAGGCCCCTACCTAGGCATAACGCATAGATTCAAGTATTGTCATCTTTAGTTTTCCCTCCACAGGAGGCCCTCCTGATTGATTGACATGTTGGCTTAATTATTTTTCTAGGGAAGTGTCCCATACCATTTCTAAGTGGAAATTGAAATTTGGTATTGCCTTCTTTCATATCAATCACGTCGCCTATAGTGTGTAAAAACGGTCTACCAAGTATGATGGGACAAGACAGATTGCAATCAATGTCAAGAACAATAAAAATATATGGGCACATATTTTTTATTTGCGAGAATAAGAACATCATTAATTATTCCCAAAGGCTTTTTAATAGTAGAATTCAGCAAGTGCAAATTAAGAGAACATTCTTCAATATTGGTAAGACCAAGCACATCACAAAGAGGTTTCAGAATTGTCGAAACGCTAGCACCCAAATAACATAAAGCAAAACATTCATAATTTTTAATCTTGACTCTAATGGTAAGTTCCCACTCATCATGTAATTTTCTAGGAATTGAAATATCTAATTTCGACTTTTCTTCTAAGGATTTCATCATGGCATCGACAATATGTTTAGTAAAAGCTTTATTTTGTTCATAAGAATGGGGTGAATTTATGATGGATTGAAACAAAGGAATACATTCAACCAAAGAGCAACTATCATAATTAAAATCTTTGTAATCAAAAATAGTGGGCACATCACTACTTAAAGTTTTGATCTCTACAAACCCACTTTCATCAAATTTTTTTTAAAAATTCAACCTCCAAATTATTGGGATGCCCTCTAGCTAAAGTTGACTCTTCTGCAATCCCTTTATCATCAATTTAAATATTAATAAACAAGTAATCAATAGAACAAACACCAATCATTTTAAGATCTTCATCACTTTTATGAAAGCAATCGCGAGGAAACACTTTTTCTAAAAAATATCTTTTAGCTCTAAGCATAGCGGTTCTTTCTTACTTTCATCCATAGAAACATATAAAGCTTTAGTTGATTCATTAATCTTAGTTGGAAAATCTAGCAACTTGATATTTTCTACATCATGGGAAATTCTATCAATGCTTCTAGCCATAATATCAATCTTATTCAACTTTTCTTCTATTGTAGTATTGAAAACATTTTGAGCATTGATAAATTCTTTAAAATTACTCTCAAGATGAGAGGGGTTCCTATTATTATTGTAAGAAGAATAACCATAGGAATTACCATAATTATTAGAGGAATTTCCGGGAAAAGGCCTAGGATAAAAATTACCTCTATTAGCATTGTTATTAAAATTGTTTCGCAAAATGAAATTCACATCTGTGGAATCACTATTTTGCTCAATGAAAGTAGACGAAGGCACATCATTAAGATCAATAGGAGCATTTTTACTAGCAACCAACTTCATAAGAGAATCAACTTTTTCACTCAAAGTACTACTTTCTTCAATTGAATTAACCTTTTTACTAGTAGGTGCTTTTTCAGTATGCCATTGTGAATAATTTGCCATGATATTATCTAGCTATTTAGTAGCTTCACCCAAAGTAATTTCCATAAAATTACCACCCACGACAGAATCTAAAAGATTTCTAGAGAAAAAATTCAATCCCGCATAAAAACAATTGTATGATCATCGAAAGATTGAAACCATGAGTAGGACAATTTCTTAGCATCAATTTCATTCTCTCCCAAGATTGCGCAACATGTTCATGCACAAGTTGCTTAAAATTCATGATTTGAGTTCGAAGGGAAATAATTTGCGCGGGCGGAAAATACTTAGTAATAAAAGCATCCTTGCACTTATGCCAAGAATCGATACTATTGGGAGGCAAAGAAGAAAACCAATTTTTTGCATGACCCTGCAAGGAGAAAGGAAACAATTTCAACTTCACTATATCATTGTCCACATCTTTCTTATTTTGCATATCACACAATTCTATGAATGTGTTTAGATGGGACGCGACATCCTCATTAGGAGTACCAGAAAATTGATCTTTCATGACAAGATTCAATAAAGCGGCATTAATATCACAAGACTCCGCACTAGTGATGGGAGGAGCAATCGGAGTGCTAATAAAATCATTATTATTGGTATTGGAAAAATCACACAATTTGGTATTTTCTTGAGACATCATGACTATGCAAACAAGGTTGCAAGCTAATAAGAGATCTAACGATAAAAAGGCAAATGAAAAGGATGTCGAATAAAACGGCAAATTTTGTGAAGTGGGGGAGAGGAAAACGAGAGGCAAATGGCAAATAATGTAAATTGCAAGGAGATGAGATTTGTGATTAGGAACCTGATAGATGTCGATGATGTCTCCCTGCCAACGGCGTCAGAAATTCCTTCGACATGGCTTGAGACTACGTTGGTATTTCCCCAAAGAGAAAGGGATGATGCAACACAACGACGGTAAGTATTTCCCTTAGTTATGAAATCAAGGTTATCAAAGAAGTAGGAGAACCACGCAACGCTATGCAAATGGTACCTGCACACAAAGAATAAATACTTGCAAACCGACAGGTAAGAGAGGTTGTCAATCTCTCCACGGTAAAAGATAGATTGGTTTGTAGTAGAATGGATAAATAGATCGTGTAATAAAACAAAATAAAAGATGTAATACAAAGTGCAACAAGGTATTTTTGGGTGTTTGGAATAGTAGATCTGAAAGCAAATGTGGAAAAAATATAGATTGGAAAGCGATATGCTAAATGATAGACCCGAGGCCCGTAGGTTTCACTAGTATCTTGTCTCATGAGTATAGCACACGGTGGGTAAACAAATTAATGTTGGGCAAAAGATCAAATAATCATGACGATATCCAAAGGCAATGATCATTATATAGGCATCACATCCAAGATTAGTAGACCAAAATGATTCTGCATCTACTACTAATACTCCACACATCGACCGCTATCCAGCATGCATCTAGTGTATTAAGTTCATGGAGAAAGGGAGTAATGCAAAAAGAATGGTGACATGCTATAGGCAAGATTTATTCATGTAGGAATAGACCCCATCTTGTTGTTGTTAATAGCAACGATACATGCATGCCTCGCTGCTCCTTCTGTCACTGGGAGAGGACACCGCAAGATCAAACCCATCACAATGCACCTCTTCCCATGGTAAGAAAAATCGATCTAGTTGGACTAACTAAACCAAAGATTTGAAGAAGAAATATGAGTCTATAAGTAATCATGCATATAAGAGTTCAAATAAGACTCAAATAATATTCATGGATAGAAACTGATCATGAACTCAAACTTCATCGGATCCCAAGAGACCATTGTATTGAGAATCAAAAGAGAGAGAGGGAGGAAGCCATCTAGATAATGCCTATAGACCCGTAGGTCTATGGTGGACCACTCACACATCATCAGAGAGGCACCCATGGAGACGATGCACCCCTCCATGATGGTGTTCGATTGTATCTCGTGGTTCTAGAAGTTGCGGCGGTTGGAATTGCATTTCATCGACTCCCCTAGGGTTTTTGGAATATTTGGGTATTTATAGAGCTAATAGGCGGTGGATAGGCATCCTACAGAGGGCACAACCCACCAGGCCGCACAAGGGGCCTCTAGTGTGCCCTGGTGTCTTGTGGCCTCCTCGGCCCTCCTCTTTGCTGCTTCTTTGGTCCTCCAGGTGTCTTCTGGCCCAAAAAAGTCTCCAAAAGGTTTCACAGTGTTGGGTTTCATTTGGTACTGATATTCTGCGAAGTAAAAAACAAGCAAAAAACAACAACTAGCACTTGGCACTATGTCAATAGGTTAGTCCCAAAAAATGATATAAAGTTGCTATAAAATGATTATAAAATATCCAAGATTGATAATATAACAGCACGGAACAATCAAAAATTATAGATACGTTGGAGATGTAACAGAGGGCCTCATACTTGGCTGCATTGTTAGTACATGGTAACATGAGCCGTAAAACATAACAAAATTTGTCACCTTTTGGAGAAGATAGAACGACTCCAGCCCCCGAGCCTTCCAATTGCCTGGATCCATCAAAGTGTATAGTCCTGTAGGTCTTATCTGGCCTATCATTTGGAATCTACAACTCTGACCAATCATTGATGAAATCGACCAGTGCTTGGGACTTGATGGCTGTACAGGGCATGTATTTCACGTGGTGAGGTCCAAGCTCCATTGCCCACTTGGCGATTCGGCCAGTAGCCTCTCGATTATGTATGATGTCCCCAAGAGGTGTTGAACTGACCATAGTAATTGGGTGTTCCTGAAAATAATGCTTCAACTTCCAGCTCACCATGAACACTGCGAAAACCAGCTTCTACCAATGTGGATATCGTTGCTTGGATTAGGGTAAAACTTCACTAACAAAATAGACTGGCCATTGAATCGGATACTCCTTTCCTGCCTCCTCTATCTCAACATCAACGGCGACACTTACCACATTTGAGTTAGCAGCAATGTATAGGAGCATGTGCTCTTTGTCAGTTGGGGCGGCTAAAACGAGCGGCTCAGCCAACTACTTCTTGAGGGCTTTGAAAGCTTCATTAGATGCATCAGTCTAGCAAACTTGTTGGCTTTCCTTAACAACTAGTTGAGGGGAATTGCCTTCTCACCAAGGCGGCTTATAAACCGGCTCAACGCTACTATATGGCCATCCATGCAATGGACATGGTTTATGTTAGCCGGTTTGCCTAGTGAGGTAACTGCCTTGATGTCGGTGCACTAGAGTTTTTGGGCCATCTAGTGCCCCTTTACTCTTGCACGGGTAGTAGTAGCCGCCCCGATGGCAGGGTCCAGCAAAGACTTATCAAACACCAGCACAGAAGACCCAAGACTACTGGCAAGACCTTGCCGGGAGGTCTGTAGAGCCCCCAGGCGAAGCGAGGTCCCCGGCAAGGCGAAGGCCCGGCAAGGTAAGGCCCCGACAAGCACCACCAGCACACAGGCTAGGTGTCGATTCACTTGGACGCATGTCATAGTGTCAACATCGGAGGGAGCTAAGCGGAGCTGATGGGACGCCCCCCGTCCCGTCCCACTGATAGACTGAGGCGCATGGCGGTGCACTGAATGCTCTTGTCCTACTCCGCCAGAGTTAGGTACAATAGCACTGTAGCAGCACCGTGCATCCCGTGTGCACACTGTACGCCACTGTTGGGATTTCCTTAAGTATAAAAGGAGGCCCAGGGCGTTACAGAGGAGGACTTCTGGAAGGTTAGACAATCATACATTTAGACGGTTAGATAACCGGGTAGCCCGATAGTTACACAACTGGAGGTGATCAAGCTCACGTAGCAGCCATTCATGGCGCTCCTGTAGCTAGAACCCTAGAACACGATCAATACAACCAAGCAGGAGTAGGGTTTTACGCATCTGTGTGGCCCTAACCTGGGTTAAAAACTCCCGGTGCACTGCTTACCAGACCGGCTCTTTGTGTGAGTTCGCCCGCTGCCGAACCAAAAGGGATCCCCGTGATCCCATAGGAGTTCGTTCCCATGACATATTTGGTGCGCCAGGTAGGGGGTGTTTGATTGGTGTGAACCCGTTTTGGTAATCCGCGTTCCAGCTTCATCATTGCCATGGCCCCCAAGAGAAGGGCCTGACAGTAGTTGGCCCATCCACGTCCGCCGTCCCCGTATCTACGCGGACAGGAGACGACGTAGACGCGGGTGGGGGAGGAGGGGCGGAGGTTCGGAACTTCTGTGATGCTCCGGTGACCAAGGCCAAACAAGTGGCAACGCTCGCTGTGGAGACGCCCATGGCGACGGTGGGAACCCCCACGCCCCTGGGTCTCAGGACGGAGCGGTACCGCCTGCGGGTGGTACTGCAAATTCCGAGGGTAGAAGAGTGTCTTATAGGGCACCCATGCCCGCACCTACGCCAAGACCTTTCCAGGACGTGTGTAGAGAGCTGCGCCACGACGCCCGCAGTTCTCAGCGTCCCCACGGAAAAGCTCCTACGCATCATTCCCAAGATGCACGGGACCAGCATGCAAGCGGGAGTGGCATGCCGACGCGGTACCGCGGTGGTGCTCCTTCTAACATGGTTAGGAGTCAGAGCACCTCGCGTTCCTCGCTCCGCTCGCTGCCATCCACGATGGAGGAAGCGATGGTGCAAGCGCAGCTACTCCTGAACTTCCCTCCTACTGCTGAGAAGCTGGATGAATGGAGAGCCACCATTCAGAGCCTCCTCAGCCTCGCAGATAAGCTTCAGCCAATAGGACTGCCTCAGACCAGTGGTGAAGTGCCCGGAGTCGGCGCGACCTCGGCGCACTCTCCTTCGCGACAGCATTGCTGGTTGCCGACCCGACGGACCAACGCCTACGATGGTTACTCAACGGCGTCGTCTGACCCACGGACGTGTCACGATCAGCGTCATGTTCTTCGGGAACATGGCAAAGAAGACGCCCGAACCGCGATCGAGCGGCGGCGGGAGGCGCGCCTCCAATCGGACAAGTGCGCGGGGCCCACTGTAGACAAGTCCGCGTCGTGGTACCCTGTTAGCCTACCTTACAAGGTGGGTTGTCCAGCGTTTACCCATGAGCTGCGGCAAGTCAAGTGGCCCAACTCCTGCACGTTCAAACCAGAAGTCCTGGAGAAGTATGACGGCAAGACCCATCCGTCAAAGTTCCTATGCATCTACACCATTGCGGTGTAGGTTGCCGAGGGCCGTGACGACAAGATATTAGCCAAGTACTTCCCGTTGGTGCTTAAGCCCAACGTCAGGTCATGGCTGATGCACTTGATGGAGGGGTCCATCGCTTCCTGGGCAGACCTGTGTCACGAGTTCATTGCCGCCTTCACCGGAGGTCATCAAGCTCCTGGCCAGTAGAGCGATCTACACATCATCCCCCCAGAAAGAAGGCCAAACACTGCGCAAGTACATCTAAAGGTTCACCTGCGTTCACCACAACATCCCAGGCGTTCACCCTGCCGCTGTTATCAGCATTCCATCAGAACGTGCGCAACCGCAAGATGCGGGAAGAGCTGGCGATGAACAGAGTCAGGGATGTCGCTGAGCTTTATGCTTTGGCAAACAAATGTGCTCGGGCAGAAGAAGGGAGGAGGTTCCCTGGTGAAGACACCGACACAGAGGTCGACTCCGAAGATGAAGACACCGCTGCCTCGGCAAAGAAGGGCCAGCAGCGGAACAAGAAGCACAAGGGCAAGACCGTGCTAGCCGTTGAAGGATCTGTCAACCCCAGCGCTGCCAAGAAAGGCAAGGTTGATGACCCTGGAAATGATGTTGCCGGGTGCGCCTCCTGCCACGCCCTGGCGGCTACTGGTAAGCCAAAAGACTCCGGCAAGCAGTATTGCAAGAACCATCGCACCAAAGGCCACGACCTCCAAGACTGCCGGCAGGTTGAGCAGCTTGCCGAGAAGCAGAGGGCCAAATATGAAAGATGCGACAAGGAGAAGGATCATGATGGTGCTGAGGGGTCCGACAAGAAGAGTGTTGCCCGAGGAGGTCACCGCAGCAAGCCCAAGCAACAGAAAGACCGGCCAGCCCATGGCCGCGACAAGCAAGAGGGAGATGATGTTGATGTTGAAGAGGACGACGAGTCCAGTGAGCATGAGTTTCAGAAGGCTATGAGATGATGTGCATAGAAGGAGGACTCTCGTCGCATTCATCTCACCACCAACTTGAACAGTGGGCGTGCGAGGTTAATGCGGCAGAGCCCTCTATCGGCGCACAAAAACCTCTGAAATGGTCCAACACTCCTATCATCTTCGACGCCGAGGACCACCCTGATCGCATAACTGTGGTTGGGTGCCTGCCGTTAGCCAACAATCCGCAACCTCAAGGTGACGAAGATGTTAGTCGATAGTGGGGCCAGCCCAAACCTAATCTCGCCCGATGTCATTCAGAGGCTGCAGATTCCTGACAAAGTTCTCGAGCTGACAGGTGCTTTCCAAGGGGTCAATTCTCAACCGAAAGGCAAGGTCACGCTACCTTTGACGTTTGGTAGCGACATCAATTTCAAACAGAGAAGATTGTTTTTGACGTTGCCAAGATCTCATTGCCATACAATGGCATTCTCGGCCATCCAACATTGTCCAAGTTCATGGAGGCCACCCACTTCGGTTACAACGTGCTAAAGATGCCCGGACCAATGAGCGTCATTACCATCCACTTTGACAAGAAGAACGCACTTATCTGCGCCGACCAACTCTACTGGGGCGCGGTCGCAGCACTTGCTACTAAGGCACTTGCTCCTGCCGCTGAAGCTCCCGGGGGAAGAAGACCGGCAAGGCCTCTGGCGCACAATCTGGCAAACACACCTCTTTGGGGTGCTGCACTACTGTTGACGATGTGCCAGAGAGCTCCACCGGCAAGAGCAAAAAATCCAAGGCTGCCCCGCCAAAGACCAAGAAGGTGCCCGCCAAGGAGGATGGCACGGGGGGAACTTTCACCATAAGTCCACCCTTGACGACAAATAGGAAATCGTGCTCGTCGCTTTCTTGCGGGCGAATGTCGATGTGTTTGCATGACAACCATCTGATATCCCTAGCATTCCTAGGAAGGTGATCGAGCACCACCTTGCCATCTGCCCACATGGGCAACCCACCAAGCACAAGGTTTGGAAGCAAGCTTTGGAGAGGCAACAGTTTATTGCCAAAGAAATCAAGAAGTTAGAGGCAGCTGGCCTGATCAGAGAAGTACTCCACCCTATGTGGTTGGCCAATCCAGTCGTAGTGCACAAGGCGAATAGGAAGTGGAGGCTATGCATTGATTTCATAGACATCAACAAGGCCTGCCCCAAAGATCATTTTCCCTTGCCACGCTCGACCAGATTGTGGACTCCATCGCCGGTTGCGACTTATTGTCTTTCCTTGACGCCTATTCCGGTTATCATCAGATCTTTATGGCCAAGGAAGACAAAGAGAAGACCGTGTTTATCACCCCATGTGGTACATACTGCTTTTTGCGTATGCCTTTCGGGTTGAAAGTGCTGGTTCTACCTTTGCAAGAGCAGTCCAGATTGGTTTTGAGCCCCAGCTACATAGAAATATGGAGGCTTATATGGATGATATAGTGGTCTAAACCAAGGACAAGGCTACGCTCATATCAGACTTAGAAGAAACATTCGCCAATCCACGCAAGATCAACATGAAGCTCAACCCCGAGAAATGTGTGTTCGGCGTCCCATCCGGCAAGCTTCTCGGGTTGTTTGTGTCTCAACGAGGAATCGAAGCAAATCCCGACAAGATCAAGGAAATTGAGCAAATTGAGGCACCAAGACGAGTCAAGGACGTGGGACGCCTTGCCGGCTGTGTTGCTGCTCTGAGTAGGTTCATCTCAAAATCTGCTGAGTGCGCCCTCCCCTTTTTCAAAATCTTGAAGAAGGCAGGTCCAATGAAATGGACTCCGAAAGCGAAGGCGGCGCTGCAGGATTTGAAGAAGTACCTTTCCTCTCCACCAGTCCTAGTTGCGCCAAAACCACAAGAGCCGTTGCTGCTGTACCTAGCAGCAACGAATCTAGTGGTAAGTGCTGCACTAGTGGTTGAAAGAGAAGTTGACAAAGAAGTAGCAACAATGGTAGGAACGCCAAGCGATGGGCCAGGACAGTCTCCAACAGGGTCTGGTGCCAGCAAAGAAGGATCTACGTAGTTGAAAGAGATAGTCCAGAAGAAGAAAGTGGTGCAGGGACCAGTCTATTTTGTCAGCTCCTTGTTGCAGGGAGCTAGACCAAGGTATTCTGGCGTGCAAAAATTTCTCTTTGGCCTTCTTATGGCCTCGAGGAAGCTGCACCATTACTTCCAAGCACATGATATCACTGTTGTCACCCGCTTCCCGCTACAACGGATATTGCGAAACCCAGAAGCTACCGGCAAGATTGTGGAGTGGGATTTGGAACTATCAAGCTTTGGTATTAAGTTTGAAAGCACTTCGACCATTCAGAGCAGGGCCTTGGTGGAGTTCATTGCATAATGGACCCCAATGCCCAATGAAGAGATTCCAGAGTCAACTCTCCCCGGCAAGGAGACTGGTCGAGAATGGATCATTTATTTCGATGGAGCTTTCTCGCTACAAGGCATTGGTGCCGGAGTGGTGCTTGTCGCACCCACCGGAGAGCACCTCAGATATGTGGTCCAGATGCACTTTCCCTGGGAGAGATCGACGAACAATAGTGCTGAGTATGAAGCGCTGCTTGCCAGTCTCAGGATCGCAACGGACCTCGGGATCAAGAAACTTATTTTCAGGGGTGATTCTCAACTTGTCGCCAGGCAAGTGAACAAAGATTACCAGAGTCCATTGATGGAAGCTTATGTAGATGAAGTGAGGAAGTTGGAAGAACGTTTTGACAGCCTGCAAATGGAGCACGTTCCACGTGCAGGGAATAGCGTTGCCGATGGCCTGTCAAAGTGTGCTGCCCTTAAGTTACCCGTGGAACCAGGAACTTTCGTGCTCCAACTACTCAACCCTCCATGACACCATCAACTGGACAAGATCAGAGAAGGAAGTTAAGTTCTGGCAAGTATTTCCCGACAGAGCTCCCCAAAGCCGCCGGCAAGAAGGTTGCGAGAGGGAACATCAGGCTTGTCGATGAGTACTATGATCCGGCGGGGCCTCGCCTCTTGCCATAGAAGCATACACTCCCGCCAGGCTTGCCGGGCCGCAGCAGACTCCGGCAGGCCCTTAGGATCTTGCCGTCGAGGCAAATGCTGCCCTGGCAGAGGATATGCCTTTAGTCCTTGTTGTCGAGCCCCAGGCTCCATCATGGGCACAACACATCGTCCAATTCCTTCAAACAGAAGAACTCCCCGAGGAACAAGAGGAAGAAGAGAAAGTAGCCCACCGGTCTCATATGTACCAGTTCGTAGACAACGTCTTGTATAGAAAGAGACCGAATGACGTGAAACTCAAGTGCATTTCTCAGGAGGATGGACTAGAGCTGTTGGCAGAGATACACAGAGGCATATGTGACTCCCACATAGGATCAAGAGCACTTGCCGGAAAGGCATTCAGGCAAGGTTTCTTTTGGCCCACTGCCCTCCAGGATGCAACTGCATTAGTAACCAAGTGTGAAGCATGCCAGTTTCATTCGAAGAAACTACATCAACCAGTTCAAGCCCTTCAAACAATCCCTCTCTCCTATCGGTCTGGGGGCTTGACATGTTGGGTCCCTTTCCCCGTGCTGCCGGGGGCTTTGAGTACTTGTACGTGGCAATCGACAGGTTCTAAAAAGTGGCCGAAAGTGGAAGCAGTGAGGAAGGTGACAACACAGTTTGTCGTCAAGTTCTTTGAAGGACTAGTTTGCCGCTTTGGTGTTCCCAAGAGGATCATCACTGACAAGGGCACATAGTTCACGAGCCGCACCTTCATGCAGTATGTCCAAGACCTTGGTAGCAAAATCTGTTTTGCTTTCCTTGCCCACCCGAGGAGCAATGGCCAAGCAGAGAGGGATAATGCTGAAGTGCTGCGAGGTCTCAAGACAATAACTTTTGATAGGCTCCACAAGTGCGGAAGGAACTGGATTGATGAGTTGCCGGTGGTTCTTTGGTCAATCAGGACGACACCAAATCTAGCTACTGGCCAGACACCCTTCTCCCTTGTCTATGGGGTGGAGGCAGTTCTCCCCGGAACTCATATACGGGTCTCCTCGAGTCCTCGCTTATGATGAGGTCGAGCAAGAGCAGTTGTGGCAAGACGATGTGATGCTCCTTGAGGAAGACCGTCTTCAGGCTGCTATGAGAGTTGCGCGCTACCAGCAGGCTTTGCGCTGCTACCATAGCCGCAAGGTCAACGCCAGAAGTCTTGAGGAAGGCGACCTTGTTCTTTGGTGAGTTCAGTCTGCCAAAAATCCAAACAAGTTGACGCCAAAGTGGGAAGGCCCTTATCGGGTAGTACGAGTCACTAGGCCCGACGCAGTCCGCCTGGAGACCGAGGATGGTATTCCGGTGAGCAACTCCTAGAATATCGAACATCTTCGAAAGTTCTACCCATGAGGCGCGGTTGCCGAGCCAGCCCCGACAAACACCTTTTGTACAAGTCTAGCCGATGAAGCATGTAATCCTTGGTACAAAGACAGGCTCAGACCCTGGGCGTAGTTAAATAAAGATAAGTGTTCTATGATCCTGTTCGATTCTCATGTTTACTTATGTGCATGTTTATCTGAAGTGTTGCATTGCACTTAATCCCGGCAAGGACTAACGGACCGCCAAGGTTCCATATCCATATTTTCTCTTCTTCCTTTTTCCCAAAGTACAGAAGCATCCCTCGCGTGTAGCTTTGCCAGGGGGGATGATGGTATGGGTACCTATGAGCGATGTCCCCAAAAAAACTTGCCGGAAGGAGAAAGGCAACAAAAAGATAAGTTGCAAAAACCCCATGTGAATCCTTGCCATAAAGTTATTTTCCTTGAGCGACTTTGGCTTTTGTATGGAAAACCTGCACGCGTGGGAACCTTGCCGCGATTGGATGCGCCCTCACCGCGTTCGGGACCGCTCAATGGATTGAGTGGCTTCGCCCTCCCTCCTTGTTTCGTTTCGAGTCCGCTCAACAATCCAAGTGACAACGCTCGCTCCTTTATCCCGTTTTCGAGTAAGGCCGACGCCTTGGGCGGCCACGCCAAGGATTCCAAGGTATCTTGCCGGCGGTGGCACCGCCAGCAGGCTGCTAAGGACCCGTTCCTCAAAGCGCTTGTGGTAGGTCTACACACGCCGGCAAGATTCTTCCAGAAAGGGCATAGGGAAAATTCCATACACAGAAACAGTTTAACTAGGAAGATAGAATAGCAATCGTCCAAGACGTAAGAAGATAACATTACATCAGCCTTGCCAAGACTCTAACACAAAACAAATTGTTCTTGGCATGTGCAGCGACGAGGAGTGGGGCAACTAATCTCGGCAACCCCCTCGACCCGCTTGACTTGGCTTACCCACTCGACGATGGGCGCGGCGAGTTCCTCGAGCGCCTGAACATCTACACCCTTTGGCAAGCGGTCAAGGACGTTGGCAAGGTTGAGGCCGGGATTCCTGTATGCCACCTCGACGAGCACCTTGCGAAGGATAGCCTGGCAGAGCTTGCATGATTCATCGGCCAGGTGGGCCACCCGGTCAGAATGGAGCTACTCAAGGGTCCCGAGTAGGATATCGAATAACATGGTCACCTTGGCGCTCGTAGGGACTGTGTCGTCAGGAGAATACAATGGGACCTCTAGGCCCATGGAGGATAGTTGTTCGACGAGATTCCCCACGAAGTCGACGAGCTTCTCGGTCCGGACTTCCACTCCACGCACATAGTCGTTGTGGGAGATGGTGGCGCTCTCGACAAGCTGCTTCTCGTTGTGGAGCTCCTTAACCAGAGTGTTCTCCCGAGTCTTGGCGGCCTCGAGAGTCCCAGTCAGCATGGTCAGCTTCAAGGTCAGATCGTCGATGGACTCGTTGGCCATAGAGAGCTGCTTAGCCTTGTCGGAAGCGGCAACTTGCGCCTCCATCAGGCTGGCAATGGCTTTGTCCCGCTCGGCCTCGAGTGACGAGACCTTCGCGCCTTGATCTTCAATGGTTGCCTCCAGTTCCGTCACCCTCTTCTCCAATGAGCTTTTGGCGGTCTCCGCAGCCTCGGCTGCATCGACGGCCTCCTTCAACTTGCTAGCGTGGTCTTCCGCCAAGGCTCCGAGTGACTCCTTGTGCCCCCTCTCCAACGCTTGGGTCCACTGCGGATGAGATCCTTGAGGTCCACTTCCTTGCCGCGGAGCTTTTCGACAAGTGCCTTCTCGCGAGCGATGATGTCTTCCTCTTGGGCATCAAGCAAGATGCGACGCTCCGTCAAACGAGCGTCCTCTGTGGCGGCCCATTGTTTGGCCTCCTCCTGCACCTGTTCGGCGTCAGACTGCTCCATGTAGAGTTGGCTCCAGCCTTCACTCAGTTGTGACTGACCAGTCTGGAGGTCCTTGGTGGCTTGGGTGTACCAAGCCTAGGTCTCCTCGATGCGGTCCTAAAAACTGGCTTCAGCAGTTTCAATGACCGCAACCCTGGAGTCGAGTTTCTCCTTCCGGGCATGGTGAAGCACTTGAAGCTTCCGGAGGCCATCACCCATGGAATGGAGGAGTCACTCCTCCTGGGATCTGCTGCCGGTGTTTGGCTTGTCAACGATGTCGAGCCCAACAACGATGGTGGCCTCCTTGACAAGGACTCCCTCCTCAGGCGGCACCCCAGTGCTTACCGTGTCGGGGATGCTGACAAATAGGTTGTTGCCAACCTTGAAGTACCTGCTCGATGAAGGGGGTTCGGACATGGACGGTTGGCCCATGCTGCCCGTCTCCTCGCCAGCCCATTCGGCGGACTTCTTGGCGGCCTCCTCCTCTTGCGTGGCTTTGGCTACCTCAGTGCTAGCAGCCTCGGCGACAACATTCTTGGCGGCCTCCTCCTTTTGCGTGGCTTTGGCCACCTCAGCGCTCGTGGCCTCAGCAGAAGTGTTTTTGGTAGCCTCTGCAGCAGCATTATTGGCGGCCTATGCATCAGCGTTCTTGGTGTCCTTAGCCTCGGTGCTCTTAACGGCTTCTTCAGCGGCGATCATGTCAGCCTCGGCGACACTGTCCCTCGCTCTCTCCTCGACGACAGAATCGACGTCCATTCCCTCTGCCATGGGGATGTTTGAAGACCAGGGAGGCGAACTAAGAAAACCTAAGGAGGAAGTTCAAGAAGACAAAAAAAGAAAGAAAGAAGAAGGGGAATACCTTCACCTGCAACGATTACCGGCAGGGACCCGCCGGTACCTGGGCTTTTCGGCCCTCCCTCATCGCGATAGAGTGTGTTGGAGGAAGTCTTGGCCAGAGAAAAATCCATGGGCACTGAATCCGGGGCGGTCGCCGATGACTCTCCTTGTCGCCGTCCTGCCCCTGCATGTCCGGTGATGTCAGCAGTAAAGATGCGTGCCCCAACATCTGCTAGTGGGAAATGAGTAATGAACTCACGTTGGGGGCTCCACTGGGGGCTGAGTCAGGGACTGCGATGCAGGCTAGTCTCCGGATTGGCGGTGGTCGCCCTTGGCGCGCCTGAGGCGCTTGCCGATGACCCCTCAACCGTCGAAGTCGTCACCCTCTTCACGACCCGCTGCGCCAGCATTTCCGCGTCCCTGTGGAGGAAAACCAAGACAGATTAGACAAGTAGGGAAAGAGAGCCAAGGATTGGGAAAATGCGATAGGATCCTTACTATTCTTCTTCCTCCCCTGAGCTAAGGGCAAAAAGGTCAAAGGCGACCTCTGCCATGAAGCCTTTGGGAGGAGGTGAAGGGGTGCTCCTGGATCGCTTGGCCGCGGCAGGCGAGGGCATGGGCTTCGTGTTGCCGCTCAGCCTTGTTGGTTGCCCCCTTGTCGGGGGCTGTGCTACTCGAAAAGGCTTGCCAAGCTGGGAGCCCAGAGGTAGCGTTCCTGACAACATGCCTTTTCCTTTGAACGAGGGCCAGAACCTTCCCGAGCGGCTCCTCTTCGGATGCGTCTCTGGCAAGGTGGCCCAGGGAAGACGTGTCGCCTTGCTCCTCGGTGATCTCGCCCTGCCCGGCAAGATCTTCGCCCAGCGGTACATCCCCTTTCCTGTCTTCGTCTTCCAAGAAGCCGATGTTGCTGGCCTCCTCGGCCAGCGCCGCTTCTTTTGCCCTGCTGGCAATGTATGCCAGCTCCTCTTCGGTGGTGTCACGGACAAGGCCCTCCTCCTTGCGGATGGCTGTCTCTGACAGGTTGTCGAAAAACTCTTGCGCCACCTCCACGGACGGCTCCATCCAAGTTGCGTCAAGGCTATGGGCATCGAGCACCGACATCATGGCAATGATTCTGCCCAAGGCCGAGTTATTGCACAAGGGGGTTACGCCCGCCAGTATCTCGATCGCCGTGATGCTCCTGAACAACATCTGACAGAGGGCCCCATGCTGCATAGTGGTTAGATTGTGGTTTAGCCCGGGGCGCAGCCTCATGATGTCCGCCGCATTCCTAAAATCCCAGGACGGCCTCCCTTTGTTCTGCAAGGGGTTGATGCGCCAGCGAAGGAAGTCAATGCCTATCATCTCTATGGAAAGGCCGACGTATTTGAGGTGGTGGATCCTGGTGATCGCGATCGTGAGCTTCTCATCCCAAGGGTCGAGAGCGCTCCAGTCTTTGCCGCGCACCGTCTTGGTTTGCCGCAACATACAGAAGGACTGGGGTTTCTCCTCTCGGAGCCATAACCACTTGCCCTGCCACTCGTTCGATCTATCGCAATAAGCCCCTTCAGGGTAGACCTCCTTGGTTCCTGGCCGGGAATCCAAATGACGGCGCCAGAGAGGGCTCCGCCTTGCTGGATGCGGGGAGTGAAATAGTGGCAGAAGAGAGCGGTGCTAGGGGTCACTCCGACACAGTTTTCATAGCGATGTGCGAAAACCACCATGGATGTCACAACGTTCAGCGTAAAGTCTAGGAGTTGGAAGCCGTAAGTAAGCATAAGGTCGATAAAGAAATCCGAGTAAGGGGGGCAGAGCCTGCAGTAAAAGTAATCGGCGAAGAAAGGGTATTTGCCTGGACCTTCATCGGAAGGATCCGGGCTCATGCAAGTAGTGGGGTGCCCCGCCGTCGCCGTCGCCCACATCCACCAGTACCGCCTCTTCAGGGTGGCCACACTAAGCCCCGGTAGGAAAACGACATGCTCCCTCCGCATCTTTACCGCCTTGCTCTCTGAGACGACCTCCGTTTCCTTGCCCTCGCTGGCTTTGGGCGGCATAGTAATGGCGGGGATGGAGACCGAGGACGAAGAGGAGGAAGACAACAATGGTTCTTAGATTGGGAAAAGTGAGAGGTAAATGGGCATCGGCTCTGCAATCTCCTCTTTATGGGGAAGGCGCGGGGCGGTCTCTTTTACCAAAAACAAGATAATAGAGAAACGTTTTGCAGGCGCACTGCTGTAACGGCCGCACCGCACACGTATCCCCACTACCCGCATTCAATGGGCATCATGGGAAAGCGCAGCGAGCGCAATGATCACAACTGTGAGGCCCTACCACGCCTGCCCGTGCACTGGTTGGGCCTAGCCCAACAATGCCTCGCGGCGTTTATGGCCCAGGCCCGGGGCTCCTGTCGGTGCACTAGAGTTTTTGGGCCATCTAGTGCCCCTTTACTCGTGCACGGGCAGTAGTAGTCGCCCCATCGGCAGGGCCCAACAAAGACTTGTCAAACACCAGCACAGAAGACCCAAGACTACTGGCAAGACCTTGTCGGGAGGGCTGTAGAGCCCCCATGCAAAGCAAGGTCCCCGGCAAGGCAAGGCCCGACAAGGCAAGGCCCCGACAAGCACCGCTAGCACATAGGCCAGGTGTCGATTCACCTGGACGTGTGTCGCGGCGTCAAGGTCGGAGGGACCTAAGCGGCGCCGATGGGCCGGGCCCCCGTCCCGTCCCACTGACGGACTGAGGCGCCTGACGGTGCATTGAATGCTCTTGTCCTACTCCGCCAGACTTAGGTACGATAGCACTGTAGAAGCAGTGTGCATCCCGTGTACACACTGTACGCCACTGTTGGGATTCCCTTAAGTATAAAAGGAGGCCCAGGGCGTTACAGAGGAGGACTTTTGGATGGTTAGACAATCAGACAGTTATACGGTTAGATAACCGGACAGCCCGACAATTACACAACTGGAGGTGATCTAGCTCATGTAGCAGCCGTTCATGGCACTCTTGTAGCTGGAACCCTAGAACACGATCAATACAACCAAGCAGGAGTAGGGTTTTACACATCCATGTGGCCCGAACCTGGGTAAAAAACTCCCCGTGCGCTGCTTACCAGACCGAACTCTTTGTGTGAGCTTGCCCCCCCGTTGAACCGAAAGGGATCTAGGTGTTCATTCCCACGACACTTGATCTTGTGCGGGTTAGCTTCAATGCCTCATTCAGACTCCAGGAATCCCAGTAGCTTGCTTGCAGGAACACCGAAGGCACACTTTGCCGGGTTGAGCTTCATCTGGTACACTCAAATATTATCAAACTTCTCCTTAAGGTCGTCCAAGAGCGTCTCCTTCTTTCGGTATTTCACCACAATATCATCAACTTAGCTACGCCCGATTTGTGGGTGAAGGCAATTCTCAACGCAACGTTGATAAGTCGCGCCACCGCTTTTGAGCCCAAAGGGCATAGAGACATAGCAGAAGGCTCCAAAGGGGGTTATGAAAGCCATCTTCTCTTGATCCTCGTTTGCCATCTTGATCTGGTGATAACCAGAGTATGCATCCAGGAAACACAAATGCTCGCAACCCACCGTAGAGTCTATGATCGGATCAATAACGGGAAGAGAAAAAGGATCTTTGGGACAAGCTTTATTGAGATATGTGTAGTCAAAACACATTTGCCAGGTGTCATTCTTTTTCAAAACAAGCACCGGATTAGCCAGCCAGTCAGGATGAAAAACTTCAATGAGAACCCGACAACTATGAGTCGGGCTGCCTCTTCTCTAATAGCATTGCATCTCTCCTCATTGAAACGGCGGAGATATAGCTGTAATGGTTTCATTTTAGGATCACATTGAGATGGTGCTCAGTGAGTTCTCCTGGGACTCCAGGGATGTCAATAGGTTTCCATGCAAAGATGTTCTGATTCTCACGGATGAACTCGACGAGCGTGCTTTCCTATTTGAGATCCAAGCCGGTCCCAATGGTGAATTGCTTGGATGAGTCGCCTTACGGGAGATCTACCTGCTTGGTATCTTTAGCTGGCTTGAACTTGAGTGGTGACTTGGACTCAGTGGTTGGTTTCTTGAGAGGACTCATATCAGCCGGGTCGACATTGGCCGTGTAGAACTTCAGCTCCTCAGCAGCGCAAGCCGACTCAGCATAGGCCACATCTCCTTCCTCACACTCTTAAGCGATTTCTCTGCTGCCCTTTACGGTGATAGTACCTTTGAGACCTGGCATCTTAAGCTGGAGGTAGACATAATACGAGTGAGCATGTAAGAGGGCATAAGCCGGTCTTCCAAAGAGAGCGTGGAAACGGTTCTTTATTTTGACCACCTGAAAAGTAAGAGGCTCGCACCTGTAATTATACTCATCATCAAAAGCAACATCGAGTTCAACCTACCCAATTGGGCATGTTGACTTTTCAGGAACCACACCATGAAAAATAGTGGTTGAAGTTTGCAAGCAACTATCAAGGAGGTTCATCCGCTGAAAGGTGTCATAATACAGGATGCTAATGTTGCTGCCTCCATCCATCAAGACTTTGTTAAGGGTATATCCACCCACCTAAGGTGCCACCACCAAGGCCAGATATCACGGGTTATCAACCCTAGGAGGGTGATCCTCCCTGCTCCAAGTGATTGGCTTCTCGGTACAACTGAGGTATTGGGGAGCTGCCGGCTCAACCATACTGATGCCTTCTGCTTCAATTTCCTATCTTGCTTGCAAGTATTGGTGGTGAAAACATGGTATTGACCAGTCACTACTATAGGATGCTGCTAATGCGACACTGCAATCAGAGACCCTTTGACAAAACTGTGTGTGATGCATGAATCGCAAACAATATAGTGCAAGCTCCGTTGCTAATGGCACGAACTGTGTGCGAAGGTGGATCCATCAAATACGATTCAGAAAGTAGTTGCGCATGTGATCTACGGCAGACAGTTTGTTCTTATGAACCATTTGTGATTAGATAATATAAGAGAAATGGTTACCAAAATTGCTTACGTGTGCAAAGTATGTCATACATATCACTCGGATAAACTGTGTGCGCTGATACAACAGAACACAAACGATTCGGCATAAGAAGATGTGTGCAATATACAACAAATAGGTGAGTCATGAGAATCGTGTGCGAACACCAGATATAACACAGACGATTGGTGCTAATAACCTGTGTGTGTTGTTGGGAAACGTTTGCTGGTATACAACTGTCAACGATTGATGAAATCATCACTGACGGGTTTCGTAGTTTTGTCCATGTGTACTGTGATTTGCTCTGTCTGCACAACATCAATGCCGCGCCTACAGAACAACAACATATCTACTTATAAGAACATGATTGCAAAAACAAAAAAGAATACAATGCAATTTGAAATATTGTATCACAAATACCAGCAATATTACAAGGTTCAAATTCCAGCATAACGAGGCCCAAATTGGAAGATTACAAGTTACAAACTGACATTAGAAATCAAATCCAATCTTCAGGATCCATGGGATCAAATATTTTTGCGAAGGGGTCATCCACCGAGAAGTCATATATCGGCTTGATAGAATCGCTTCCAAATAATCTGTCATATGAACTTCCAAAGTGAAAACCAGCTTCTGCCGAGCCTTTTCCATTCCGCTTTAGATACCTTCACTGGTCAGTAAACCATCCATTATGGCGCACTAAATATAGAGAAAACATCATTACCTTGAGCACCCTTGTTTTCTGAACAAAGAAACCAGCAAATTGAATCTCTAGATTGGTGCCTCGGTACTCGTTCAAAGTAATTTCATTGAGAGGGAATTCAAGGCATTTGATGGGATTGTTATATTGTGCCACCTTTTCCACACCAACTCCTACTTGTATCTGCAAAGGAAGACAACATATCAGTGCTTAGATGCAATATTGAACACTACGGGCCTCTTTGATTTTGCATGATTTATAAAATACACTAATAGTTTGGCATGCCATCTTTGATCATTCATGATTAACATCTCAAAAAATGTATAGTACACATTTCATTGTAATCATGGGTAAAAGTACCAACAAATTGAACTCTGTTGTGGTTAAGAATTAACAGGAAAGGAACATCACCTCGACATATAGCTTCTCCGTGCATGGAAATCATATAAGGAACTTAATAACTTCATCCAGATTGGGGCCGATAGATTATAGTGCCAAGATCTTCACCGTTCGTAGAGATAATGCGAATCTTGTGGGAATCATTTTCTGGATGACAGCGAAACATAGATCAACAAAAAGTAGATAAAATGTGATGTACAATAATAAGAATGAGAAGAAGATTGTTGTACCTGAACGGGTATGGATCCAGCTGTAACAAGTTCAGAGAATTCACCACACGAATACCCCAACACTTTCAATTACGGTGCGCCAATGACCCTGATTCTTGTTCGACCATATTTATCAAGTACAAACAATCTCTCTAGGAAAGGTGCATTCTCAGTGACCATATCATGAAACTCCCCAACTGACAGCGTGTTGCAGCACCGGCCATGCACATAAATCGTATAGAGATTCATCATAGAGATGTGGAGGCTACCGAACCCAAACATTATCTGAAGACGAATGTACTCGAGCTTTGTACAGCCGTCGAGCAGGCGCTCCAAATCTGACTTCGAGATACTGACGCCAATGAGCTCGAGGTGCTTCAGTTTAGGGAGATGAAGAGCCTGCACGACATTAATCTTGGGGAAAGGCACCACATGAACATAGCGCGACGCAGCATGGGCGCGAGGCAGAGGATGGACGGAGGTAGCGAGCACCCATGTCTAGCATCAAAGTTGAGCTCCTCGAGCGGATCTAGGGTAGGGGATAATAACCAGTCATGAAACTTGGGTTCGGCCTTGCAGTTTGAATGGAAAGTGCCGATGGCAAGGCGTTTGACGGGCGTAGTGTGCGTGGTGAGGATGCGGGACAATGCATCCAAGCGTTTGCAATCCCCGCTGTAGAGCTCGTCATCGTCGAGGAGGTCAATGGGGGTGGAGTGCCATAGGGGGCACCACCACATAGAGAGGATGGTGGTCTACACGGCAGATTTGATGGGGAGGAGGCACATGATGGTTACCAACATCTTGTTGGGGATGCTGCTGATGAAGTCCACACTCACCGGAGGCTCGTGTGGTTCAGCCTCGACCTACCCCCGCTTGTTGGCCGCCTCGTCGTCCATCGAAAAAGGAGGCAATCCATGGCGGCAGCCCAAATAGATAAGACCGGAAGAGAAGGTGTAGCACTAATGGAGAACTTGGGTGAGAATAGGGCTATGGGTGGAAGTCCGAGGTCCAATGGCTTGATTCCTGGTGAGCCAGCAGCACCTACGCGGCGGACTGCTCGCAGCATCCCTTTGAGCCTGCGCGGTGGACTGCTCGCATGCATCCCATCTAATCAAACCTGCACCCACAGCACAGGCATGGGCCACCTCTCATAGAGGCAGGGCCACACGTCTTCTCGATGAGCCAGTTCGCAAACCATAAAGCGTTCCGTGCTTGGTAACTAAAACCATAAAATAAATATTGAGCTTGTTTGCTTTCAAAAAAATTCGCAAATCAGTTCACACCTACAAACTTAAACGTGTTCTCACTTAGCAATTGTTTACTGTAGTAGGCTATAAAAACACAAACTCGTACTTGAAAATTACCGCTTATTTTTCACCCCGACACAAAAAAGACAAGACTTTCTTTGTTAGTCCTTCGTTCCATCTGCCATGGCCAGTAGGGGGGTTTCTGGATCAAGATATAATCAGGGAAGAAAGACCAAAGCCGCGGAAGAAACTGAGAGGTTCCGCCATCGCATCACGGAAGCACCAGAGAGGTCCAGCCACACTGCTTTGGCCACAATAGAGATTTCCGGTGGTGCCGCGGATGCCCGTGAGGATTTCTCGCGAAGAGGCGATGACTCTCACAGTCACAAGCGCATTCGCCTCGGATGCGAACTGGATGATTTGACAGTCTTTGATTCCTCAACCAGCGACGATCTATGCGCTGAGCTCGATAGGAAGGACGACAGGATCCATGACCTGGTGAAGCTCCTGGAGAAAAGCGACGCCTTGGTTAACAGGGCGAACCGGCTCGTGCAGAAACTTATGGAGGAGAACGACGCCTGGAATAAACTGCTCGAGAATAAAAGTGCCTCGGAGGGAAGGCTGAAAGAACTCGCCGAGGAACTTTTGGAAGACTTGGCTAAGCTCCACATCGAACAGGAGGGGCCGCTGAAGGAATTCGTGGACCGTGTGAAGGAACTTCATGCATACATGACGCAGACCATCGATGCTCTCGAGCAAAGAGCCCGTGCCATGGCCGTAATGCAGAAGATGTCGGATGAGAGGCGACAGGAGATGGAGGTCTTGGAGGCGATGAAGAAGGAGGTTGAGGAACTCCGTGCCCAACAATCCATGAATAATAAGACATATTGTTTTCTTTGTCTTCCTTCTTCAACCTCTTCCTTCTCCTTTTGCCTCTGTGTCTTTGGGGAGTTGCCGCATGTGGCATTTTTATTAACATGCATATGTAAGAAAATTATTATCTTTGTCGGTGCTAATTTGTTGTTATATTATTTCGTTCATTTGTACATGTATACGAGTCGAAAATAGACGAAACGTCAAAGTTCTCAGCTAGGCACGAACAAAACAGTGATCACAAGCAAACTAGTACCTTTGTCCAGGCGCATCAACCACATGATAAACATCAGGTAGGATGCCAATAATTCAGAAGTTGGGATCGAGGCGAGCAGGGGGTTGGAGGTGAAAGTATCGCTTCCCGATGAGCAGGCACAATAGACTCTCATGCATCCTGTCGTGCATGCACCGCGGACAACTCTCACGCATCATGTCAAGCCTGCATGATGATAGCTTGCATGCGTCCCGTTGATCTTGCATGGCGGAAAGCTCACATGCGTCGTGTCATCAACCAGCAACTACAACACGGTTCTCCCACATCAAGTACTCCCTCCATTTCTTTTTAGTTCACATATAATATTTAGTCAAATTCAAAATTTGTAAAGTTTGTCTAGCTTTATAAATAAATATTTATAATTTAAAATCAACATTATTAGATGCATCATCAAATTAACTCTCATACTATATAACCTTAGCATTGTAGACGTTGATGTGTTTTTTTGTATAAACTTAGTCAAACTATGTTTAGCTTGACTTTGACCAAATCCTATATGCGAAGTAAAAGGAAATGGAAGGAGTAAAAAAATGGACGCGTGGCACCAAATGGTTATCATACAAGTTTTGTATGTATAAGAATTCAATAAACCAATATTATCATTGACTATGGCCGATCTATCATGCCTAAATGTTTATAATTCATTCACATTCGTATGAAAAGGGCCCTAGAAGACTCAATTGATGTATAAAAAGGCCGAATTGGTGCACTAGAGGACACATTGAATGTAGTTTTGTCACAAAAGGTGACATGTTCCCTATCAAAACCACAAAGTCACAACATGTGCCTCTAGTTCAAAATTTGAACTACGCATATTAAATCCCTAGATAAGTCAATTAATGTATAAAAGGGGCTGATTCGGTGGACTAACGACTCATTTAATGTAGTTTCACCAACAAAGGTGACATGTTCCCTATCGAAACCACAAACTTAGAGCATGTGCCTCTAGTTCAAAATTTGAACTACGCATATTAAATCCGTAGAAAACTCAATTAATGTATAAAAGGGGCCGATTCGATGGACTAAAGATTCATTGAATGTAGTTTCACCAACAAAGGTGAGATGTTCCCTATCATGGCAAGCTTTGGCTTGTAAGATGCATGCCCCAATATTAGTCCCAGATTCGTCAAAAAACAAAATACACACCGTAGATGTGTCGTGGCATGACATTGTGTAAGTTTTGTGAAATTATGGCGAGCTTTGGGTTCTCCCGGACTTTGAAACCAATATTATCAATGTTTGCGGTCTAGTCACGACACCGAGATGTTTGTAATTCAGTGACCATTAGTGCATGGTATGCAAACATGGACCCAATGACACAAAATGGTTTTTAATAATCCATCTTGGTGCGATGGAGCTCGTGCTTGTAATTAAAACCAGAGTTCTGCACATTAAGTGCACGCCTAGAAAACTCAAATGTCGTTTCGACCACAAAGGTGGCATGTTCTATATCGAAACCACCATGCTATTCGTGGGAAGCTCCAATTTGTAATAGGTTTTTCCAAAAACTTATATACCATGTCCTATAAGTGTCGTGTCGACACACCAGTTTCAATAATTTCACATTTTAGCATTGCAGTTGTAGTAGCCTATGTTGCATCTAGATAAAATATCAGCGCAAGAAGAGATATCGAATGTCGTTCCCTCCAGAGAGGTGACCTATTGATCCGTATCGAAACCACGATGGTTCTTGAGAGAAGTTTTGGTGTGTAAGAGACTTCTCCCACATTGGACAAAAAACTATCATGTTGTATAAGTGCCGTGTCATGACACCGGGGCATGTTTCAAGAATTTCAAACGAGTTGTGGATTTATGATGATTTAATAGCCAAGTTTCTCAATGTTTGTGGCCTCGTCATGACTTTGAGATGTTTGCAATCCATTCACGTTAATTGCATGGTACCTAAACAAGGAACCCAAGGACACAAATACCATTTCCATCCCATTTTGGTGAAACGAAGCATGTTATTTTAATTCAAATTCGAATTATGCATATTAAATGTCTACACACTTGATTAGTGTAGTATACAAAAAGGTAAAGAACCATGAATAATTTAAAGCAGTTCTATACGCCCGTCTGAAGCTCGTGCGTGTGTAAGCATGGTGTGCGCGTGTCATGCTAGATCGAGCTTCCTTATTTGAGAAGTTAAACAATTTCTATTAAAATGATGTTCTATCCAAACAGTTTCTCCCGCCACTACCCCAATCGGTCTCCCACCACTCCCCCAATCGGTTTCCTGCCAAAGCGCCGACCCCGTCATAAACCTCCTGGATGAGGAGGACGAGAAGGAGCAGGAAAAAGCGACATCATGCCATCAAACATGAGCAAGACGTCATCATCAGCCCCCATGCCACCATCGCACTGGTTTCCAGTACTACTAGAAACATGTGTGATGCATGTATGGTCCCACCAGGTGCCCATTGGGGCACGCCTTGTATACGATAGGAGGAGACCGTGACCAGCAAGACGTGGCTTTCCAGCCCGTTACCCACTCAATGGAACTCGAAATTTAAGCGTGCTTTCCTTGGAGTAGTCAAGGATGGGTGATTGGTTGGGAAGTTAGGCATAAATAAAATGCCTATAGTGATATGTCATTCCGACTAAATAAATCTTGAGATCCTTGTTTTGAAAGTATCTACGGTTTTCTTTTGCTGTTTTGAAAATGTCAAGGATCGTATGTATGTGTGTGATATGTCATTCCAGGTAAATAAATCTCGAGATCCTTGTTTTGAAAATATCCACGGTTTTCTTTTGCTGTTTTGAAAATGTCAAGGATCGAGTGTGTGTGAGTGTGTGTGTATACCAATGCTTGTGTGTGGACCATGTGCCTACATTGTGCGGTTTCTGATGACAAACCTATCGATGGGCCCTTAGGGTCTGCCATGCCTTTTACTGACAATGTTGGAAGGCCATGGGTGTGTGTGTGCGCGCGCGTGTGTGTGCGTGTGCATGTGCGTGTTTTTTTTGTGTGTGTGATCCCATATGCTTGTGTGTGGACCATGTGTTCACATTGTGCGGTTTCCGACGACAAACCTATCAGTGGACCCTTAGGGTGTGCCATGCCTTTTATTGACAATTTTGGAAGGCAAAGCATGGGTGACGGTGTGTGTGTGTGTGCGCGCGCGCACGCAAGGGGGGATGCGCGCGTGTGCGTGTGTCACCCCGTGCTTGTGTGTGGTCCATGTGCCTACATTGTGCGATTTCCGATGACAAACCTATCGGTGTGCCCTTAGGGTTTGTCATGCCTTTTGATGACAAACGCTGGAAGGCCAAGGATGGATCACAGTGTGTGCGTGTGCATGTGCATGTGTGCGTCTCTCTCTCTCTCCCTATGTGTGAGAGTGTGTGTGTGAGTGTGTCTGTGTGTGTGTGTGTGGACCATGCATGCGTCCATTGTACGTGTGGGGAGGGGAATGATATATATATATAATATATAACCAATCTTAAGGGTATAATATATATATATATATATATATATATATATATATATATGACAGGGCTATTCTGTTACTAGTAACAAAATATTATTTTGTTACTATGGCCCCTATAAGGGAGCAACACGTCCAACATGTACGAGGCTGGACTCTGCTGCCACCCGGCCCACCCCAACCCGCCTCCTACTGCCGGAGGTAGTCGTTGTGTCGCCCTAGCTCATAGGCCCCGCGCGCTGCCCATCCCGCCAGCCCCGCGCGCTGCCCTTGCTCGACGATCAGTTTGACGAGATGGAAAGCGTCAGTACGAGGTTGGGCTCTGCTGCAATCCACCCCACCCCAACCCGCCTCCTATCGCCGGAGGCAGTCGTCGTGTCGCCAAATCCTGCCGGCCCCGCGCGGCGCCCCAGCTCGATGATCAGTTCGACGAGATGGGAAGCGTCAGTACAACTGCTCCAAGTCGTTAGTTCGGGAATACTAACAGAATAATATAATTTTCTCAACTCTGACAAATGGTTGAAAATTTCAAACGAAAACAGTACAAAAAAATAGAGTAAAGTACATTCAATGAAAAACTCTCACTACAAACACACACATTTATCAGTACGTGTACTTTGTTTTCGGACGGGAAACAACAAGATGGGTCTTACCATATTCAAAATTACTGTTAAATGGTTGCGACTTTGAGAAAATGCTCAACATGACTAACTTTTGCATTTTTGATAGCTTTCTATCGGTATATTATTTGCCTTATTTTGACAAACTTTTCAAAAACAAATCACGTTCGAAACCAAATTTCACCGAATTCGAATTCGAATTTAAACCGTAAAGAATTAGAAAAAACTTTCAAAATGAAAAGTTGTGCATTTTCCATAGCTATCCAACGCCATGTCATTTGCGTCAATCCGACAAGCCGTTCGCAAAAAATCACGAAAATACTTTTCGCCCAGAATTTCACCATTTTTGAAATTATTTTTAAATCATACATAATTGGAAAAATCAATCTGCATATGGAAGATGCGGATTTTCATTAGCTTTTCAACGCCAGCTCATTTCCTCAATTCTGACAAATTGTTTGAAAATTAACTCCAAAATACGATTCACGTTTTCGGTTTTCAAAAAAATGATTTTTTTCAAAACTGCTCTTAAACCATGATGATTTTACAAAAAAAATTATATGACTGTAATCTAGATGTCAAGGGCTTTCTAACGATATATTACACGCCCCGTTCCGACAATTTTTTCTTGTGCTGTTTGATTATTATGTTTTTGAAGTAAACAGGATGATCTGTTCAGCGTAATGAAAGCATCAGTCCACCCACTCGAATTCGTCAGTCCAATCTGTAAACTACGTCAGTTCAATTAGGGTAACAATTCTGTTATGCGAAATAGAATAGCCCAGATGCATGTATATATATATATATATTATTCTGTTACCCGACTTGAATGACGTAGATTCAAGATTGGACTGACGTGGTTTTCTACTTGAAATTATCTTCCTGCGTCTACGACGGATGGAAACAGGGGATGCAACGGGGAGCTTCCGGGGGTTCTTCGGAGCGGTGTTGTGGGCCATTCATTGCCAGAGGAGACATGTACGGGGTTCCGCACGTGTGTGCGCTTTACCTGGTCGTGTTTTACGATCTCAAGTCATCGGAGGTGATGGCTTGGGCATTTGGCAGCGGACGTGTTTGGGCGTTGGTGTTTACTGTGGTGTTTGTAGCCATCAATTTTATGTCTGGTTTGTTGTTTTATGTGTTGTTTTGGATGTGAGAATTATCGGTGTGTTAGAGTTTTTAGAGATTTTTTTCACTGTAATTTCTGATTTCTTGTTTTGGTGTTCTTGGTCGTTTGCCACGTCCACCATGCAAATGTGTTCTTGTTTTTGTGATGTTTTAGTTTCGAATTGGAGTTGCAGGGAGAGAGATGAGGATTGCATGAAAAGATTTGTGTTGTCAATTTTGCTTCTTGAGTTGTTTCTAACTGTAGCCTGCGATTTCTTGTAATCTGGTCAAACTGTGTAATTAATTTGTGCGTTTCTCATGTTGTTTGAATTGCTGCCGTATGTGTAGTTGGCCTGCTTCGTGTCAAAGTTGTATCACTGTGCGTTGACATGGGAGTAAGTATTTTCTACCGGCTGCCTACCCATACCTCTGCACTTTGAGTATAAAGCCCAAGCCCTTTGTCACTTTCATTCCATCAGCTGCAACCAAAGAAAAGCCAGATGGATCCTGAGCTGGGAGAGGTCTCAGAGGAGGAGGGGGGTGCCGTCGATGTGAGGGCTGCAGTTGCGGAGCAGAGGAGGAAGAGGAGGCGCGGGCGCATGCAGAGGGTACGACGTGTTGCCGAGGAGGAAGTGGAGGCAGAGTTCAACAGACGCCTTGCACGCGAGGTGATGGATGCTTGCAACTCCAATGAACTGGAGCTACCTTTCCCAGAGGGCAGGGGAAGGAACCATATTCAGATCATCAGTTGGGCTAGGGCGAGAGCATCCACAACTCCACATCCATTAACCAGGGCCAAATGGCGTCGTTTTTTTGATCGTTATGACTGAAGTACTGATTTTTTATGTTTTTAAGATTGTGTTGTGAGGGAGCAGATGGTTGAATGACTAAATGAATTCAACTGTCTATCTCTGAATCTGTTGTTTTATCTGCATATGTTTGTTATGTGCACTTTTGAACTGCCGTTTTATCTGAAGTTGAACTGATTTGCGATCAAATGTTGCATGACTTGTATAATAACTATTTTCTACCAGCTGGCTTCCCACCTGCCTATTTATTATTTTTATAATCTGCGAGTCTCCCTGGCTATAAATTCTATCCATCTATATGTGGTGTGTGGCTTAGTCTCCCCCTCCTTTTTCTTTCTTCTCCCAGAATCAGATCTAGGTTCCTCCCTCTTCTCTCTGTTGTTTTCTTCCCTATTCCTGTGTTTTCCATGGAGGATTGTTCATGCGGATGTCTGGCAAAGATGGCACGCAGAGCTGACGGCTGTGTGTATGAATCTGGTTTGGAGCTCACTGAGACTCAGCACCGTGGGCAACTTCCGTGTCTGCTGTACAACAACAATGGGTTTTGTGCACCCTATGTTTGTCTCCTGACGGTTAGGGACTTGAAGAAATCATGGGTATGTCTTTCTATTCGTTTGGTTTTCTTCTTTTGTAGGTCTCATTTTGAATCCCATGGACTGAATCTGTAGTTTATCTTTATCAATAGTTTATCTATGGTTTTTATTTGGTTTTGTCAGAATTTAACAGTAGGGGTTTGTGTGTGTATTTGTTCATTACTTAACTGTATTTATCCATTTTTGTATAATCATTGTTCTGTTTTTGTCAGATGTTTCTACTGTAGGTGTATTGATATGTGTATTTGTTCAGCTTAGTCAGGTCATATGACTAGTTAGTTTGGTGTTTTTGTTTTGGTTCAGATATTTTCTTTTCACTTTGTTATGCAACCGTTCCTAGATCTATGTAAAAATTCAGTTATGTCAGGTGTTCACTTTGTTTCCTACTCCCATGCCCATTTGCAGAAAATGTCACCCAGAATCAGGATTGTTGCTCCTAGTTCCGAGATACTGAAGATGGAGACTTCGGACAAAAACGGGTATCAGTTGATGGAATTTGCCTACCACATTGACTTTGATGGTTGCATCAACCTAAATAGTGGGTGGAAGGAGTTTGTGGGAGAGTATGGATTTGAGGATGGTGATGTGGTTATGGTTATGTTCTCCAGGGAAGATGACTCTTTGACGTTCAGAATTTATGTGTTGTAGGTTTAAATGTGGCAAATGACGCTGGTTGTAAGATTTGTGTGCGTTTGATTATGTTGCAGAATTTTTTTGTTTAAAACAATGCATGTGAGATGGTTGAATTCTATGGTATTACCAGATGATTTGGAACAATTTGTTTGTATTTTATTGTATGCGCTATTTTAATTTATGTAATGCTTTCTTATTTTTTTGCTCAAGCATAACTATTTTTTAATATATTCTTTATATTTGAACTGGAACAATTATAATTGAACTGATGGACATCCTTTGTTTTGACCGGGATATTTTCATGTACATAGCTCGCAGATGGAAAATATACGCTGATGATGGTTGTAGGACCCCTTTTGGGTTTTGAGTTTGCTGAACTTACATGCTGTTAATGATAGTGCTGAATTATTTTAGGATGTCAATGGCCAATCACATTTGTTTATTGTAGAGCATTTTTTCTTACTTTTTTACATGAATTAGAGTACAATTTTTATTTATTTAGTTGAATAGTGATAGTTATAGTGTTTTTTAAAATAAAAAGGATTTAATCTTTGTTGGACAGTACTAATTTTACTTGAACCTTATGAATTTTAGTAGTTGAACTTTTTATAAATTTGTTTCTGAAATTTTTATTACAATCTTCTATGTTTAATTTTCCAAAAATGTATTTTTTTATTTTTTTAGTTCTTAGAATTAACATGTGTTTGAACTTTTTACAATATTTGTTTTGAATTGATTTCTTATGAGTTTTTTTAAAATTATCTGCATTTGTTTCTTTTATTTGGTCAGGCGTGATCAGTTGGAATTTTGTAATGGGGCGAACTACTATATTGGGCCATCCACCGGAGTCATTGTTTTCGGCCCAGATAGCTCGTCTGCGCGACTGTGTAGTGCGGCGTGCGCGTGCGCTATATGTTTAGTTCCACCTTGCTAGTCGAGGGGGCTCTTGACTTATTTATAAGCGCTGTCGAGGCTCACTGGTGGAACTCCTCTGAATACTTACCTGAGCGCTTAAACACGGCGCTCGCCCTCTGTCATGACCTGTGGGCCCTGGAAGGTTGGGCCCCGCAGTCTGGTTTACAAAGGATTCGCCGGTTGTTTTGTGGTTGGCTTGAGTCCTAGTGCGCACATGCGTTGGGCCAACCTGTCCCTTGGGCGGTCAATATTTTTGATTCGTAGCATTTTTTTCCTTCTATTTTTTATGATTTTTTTGCCTAATGTAAGCACTTTTTTTAGTACTGAATGTTGTCCTCTACTTGAACTGACATCTTTTTTATAGTGTGTTTCCCTCGCTTTCTCTTAGTTTTCATTCTTTTTCGGCTTTTTTGGATTTTTAATGAATATCTGGGTAAGATATATAGGGACCGCACCGAGTGGCATAGTTGTACTAGCACATTTTTTGTATGGACTGAAGAACATCTATCTTTTCACGGTGTGTGGGTGCGTGGCATGAGGGGGGGGGTCCCTCCCCCCCGGCGAGGCCGAGACAGGAACGAGCCGTAGTAGGCGACGACGCGGTGTGCCGCGGCATCGCATGCGAAGGCGAGTCCGTAACATGACTTGCCCCCATTATCTTATCTTTTTTAGTGGAAAAACCAGCACCGCACCGAGGGGCATAGTTGTACTAACACATCTTCCTTGTATGGACTTACCCCCCCATCATCTTATCTTTTTTTAGGGGAAAAACCAGCACCACACCGAGGGGTGTAGTTGTACTGACACATCTTCCTTGTATGGACTTGCCCCCCATTATCTTATCTTTTTTAGGGGAAAACCCAGCACCGCATCTAGGGGCATAGTTGTACTGACACATCTTTCTTGTATGGACTTGCTCCTCATTATCTTATCTTTTTTAGGGAAAAGCCAGCACCGCACCGAGGGGCATAGTTGTACTGACACATCTTCCTTCTATGGACTTGCCGCCCATTATCTTATCTTTTTTAGGGGAAAAACCAGCACCGCACCGAGGGGCATAGTTGTAATGACACATCTTCCTTGTATGGACTTGCCCCCCATTATCTATCTTAGGGTGTGTGGGTGCGTGTGGGGGGAAACAAAATAACTGAACTGCGCCTGTCAAACGAGCGCACTGCCGCGTTAGCGCAAGGCCAAGTCATGGGGAGGGGGGTCGGGACCCCCTCCCCCATCCCGGCAAGGCCGAGCCAGGAACGAGCCGTAGCAGGCGACAACATGACATGCTGCAGCATCGCGTGAGGAGGCGAGTCCGTACATGACTTGCCCCCATTATCTTATCTTTTTAGGGGAAAAACCAGCACCGTTATGAAGTATTTTAATTTGTACTTTTTTGATAATTTTTATTGTACTGTTAGGAGTTATTATTTGTACTTTAGCCGTTTGTTTTCTCCCTTTATATTAATTTTTTGTTTTATTTAATTTTTGCAGTTATCTTTAGTAACTGCCTAGAGATAGTGGGCTTTGCGACGATTGTGGGCTTTAGCCGTCGGTTTTCTCCCACTCACCTTTTAACCTCCGATCTCCCCCGTTCCTCTCCCCTCCCCTCCACAAATCGATTCCTTTTTCGTTCCCCTCCTGTCCTCTTCTCGCATAGAAGCTGCTTCTCCTGTTTCGCCGTGGGAGCATCGGCCGGCGGGTTGAACTCCAGGGGTGGAGGTCTAGGTGCTCTGTTTGCTCCTTTTGCTCTGCCATTGACTCCCTTGCATCCCCTTATGTACAGATTTTCCCTGTATTTCTGAGTTATTGCTATCATGTTGTCTCAGGCTGGATTCGCTAGGGTACCTTTGCTCTTGAACGAGCGGTTCGCGTTAGTGATACTGGATTCGGTGGTGGATTTTGTGTTTGCTGGTAAGAGTTTTGGTTTGTACGACATGCTTTGTTTCTGAAATAGGTAAGAGACCTATTTTTTTTCATGTGTCTTGCAGTTCTGGTTTGGCAAATTTTAGGCTTGTAGATCTCAAAGGGTACATCATCTAGTCCAGACAAGTTGAATGCAGGTATTTCTTCCTGTAATTCAGATGATGTTTTATGAGATATGGTGCTTAATAGGTTTTTAGTTGTATAGGTGTTGTTGTATGGACTTTACAAGTTGTATGGATTTTGATTGTTGTTAATTTTTTCCATGGAATGTGTTGTGTCTCTAGTTTTTAGGTTGCTATGACCTACAGACAGGTTGCAGTAGTGATGCCGGAAAAGTTGCTTTGGATGAAGGTGACCTGCAGAGATTGAACATAACTGTGCGATGTTCGTTGAGAGATATTGATGCTTGTGCTAAATTGCTTGAGAGTCGCCACGTGGCTAGGGTTCATGTAGCTAGTTTTGGTTCTATCTTCAAATGGAAGGTGAAGTCTAACATTTCCCGCCCTCTGATGGGAGCTTTGTACCTGAAGATAGATCCTAATACGATGACTCTTGACACGGGTGAGGATAATAAGAAGCTTCACATCACTAGCGATGGTATACAACATCTATTTGGGTTCCCTCGTGGTGGTCATTCTACACCAAGGCCGTCAAAGGACGGATATGACAACGCTCTGATGAAGTTAAGATCAGAGCTTGACATTAGCAGGAACAAAGATATCAAGACAAAGGATTTGAGGGATAGGCTCAAGGTGCTTGTCAAGGATCCTAGCAAAGATGACCTTGCTCTCAAAGTGTTATTCATTATTGTTTTTATGAAGGTTGTGTTGCCTGGTGCCGCCCTACATGTTTCGAGAGAGGCAACAATGTTTGAGGATCTTGTCATTGAGGACATGGCTAATATGGATTATTGCTAGCTGATGGTTGATGAGCTTAGAAGGGTTGTTGTCAGGTACCAAGATGGTGTTACCATTGGGAAGGCAATCACATGCTATGCTATAGGGCCTGCACTAATGTACCTTGACTGCCTTATCCGTGGCAAGACTCCGGAAGCTAACATGCGAGTCCCCCGCATATGTTTCATGGATCCTAACAAGCTTTCCGATCTGGCTGATGCAGATTTGATAAAAAAGGCAACGCAGATCCAAAGACTTGGGTGTTTGGGAAGCTTCCGGTGAGTTTTATTTATGTCGTGTCTTGCAAAACTTTTTTTATTTAGGTATAGCTATATTTTGCTGGAGTGAACATGTGTACTGTAGAGTTACCTATTTAGATTTTGTCATTTCTTAAGCTTTGTGAGGTTTAGGTATGATTTTTAGTACTGTTGTGTCAAGTGTGGTTGAACTAAATCTATTGTTCAACTGACATGTTTTGTAAATACTAACAAATTGGCACTGATAGTGAAAGATCGTTAGTGCTGTTGATTTAAATCTGTTAATATAATGTTTATTTTTCCCTGTGTGTTGCATTGATTAATTAACTCTTTTCCCCCTTGTTTGTAGTGCAAAACTCAAGAGGAGGTTGTCTTTTTCCGAGTGTATAAACGACCAGTCCTGGAGATGCCGTCGTCTCAGGTTCCCAAGATTTCATCTCTGCACGATGAGTGGAGAGGTGGCCGTGGTGTTGAGGGTGCTAGTTATGTTCTCCCTGGCCCTAGTAAGGCTACTACTTCATAGAGGCAGGGTTTTGGTATTGATGTAGCTGTTTTTGCGTTGGAGTGCGCTGAGCATATTTTTAGTAATGTGTGTTTTGAGCTGCAAAAGGTCCCAACTATAGTTGAGCGTCTAAGTTGTATCAATGGTATCCTTCCTAAAGGTCATAAATTTAATGCTGAGAAAGCAGCGGACTATATTGAGATGGAGAGAATTTTAATTAGTGATATGCGTGATGGTGCTGCTCAACTAATTCAGAGCTCGGTTCGTCTGTTGAACAACATGAAGCGTTTCAAAACTATGCAAGACTCTGGCTGCAAGCCATATGAAGAAAGTGCCAATGTTGTTATCAGGCAGATTGAGCAGGATGAGGCTGCTGCCACCGACAACAGGGCTGTTAATGGTACTGAGGCTAATGTGTCTGATCACCATATGAATGATGTTGTTGGATTTCAGACCCCTGTTGTTGATGTGAGTTGGTCCTTGATGTTTGCAGTTTTTACTATGTTGTTCTGTTGTCAGTATTGTAGTTGAACTTTCTCATCTTCATCTGTTTATTAATTTTTCTTTCATTCAGGAGACCAGTCATAATGTTGAGGCTGCTGTTGCCATGGAGTTAATGATCCATCTACTGATAAGTGCAAGGTTATTTTTATTTTTATTGTGTTTATATATATTCTTGAATTTTCATGCGCACCAATGTGCACATTTTTCTATCCCACACCGTTAAGAGTTTGTAGGTGATACCTACCTTTTTGTTAGTGTGGTTTAATTCCTTGTGTTTATTGTTGCTAATAATAGCATTGTTTTTTTGCTTCATTACTATGAATCAGGGTCCTATTGTTGGCGATGATCCTTGTTCGACCATTGGTGATATTGCTTTGAATGTTAGTAGTAGCAAGATTGGTGATGTTGTTGTGAATGCTGCTAAGGTTTGTTTTTCTGTACTTGCATTAATTTTATATGTAGTTTTCACTATTGTTTCTTTGTAGATGTAACAGTTAGTCTGTGCACCTCTTGATACCTTTTTTGATTGTTAGTTTTGCTCATATTATTCACTTTTTGAATTTTTATTTTTTCAGATGACTGATGTTGAGCGTGAGGCTGCCGTTAGTGTTGGAGATGATGCTTGTGGTGTTCGCTTGAGTAGTGGGTGCGATGTTGGTAGCAAACTTGCTGATGAGGATGTTGGTGCTGCCAGCATACTTGATGCCAAATCGTCTGGTGTTGGTATTGCTGGGACTGATAATCTTTCTGATTGTGAAGATTTTCCGCCGGAAAATTTCCTGCCTGGAGGGCTTGATTACGGTGATGCATTGCAAGATGCCTGTAGCTTGGAGGAGGTGCCATCTGAGGACGATGATTTTGTTCTGTCGATTTCTCTTGTCACCCCAGGATTTTCTTTCCTCAGACCCTGAAAGCGTAGACTTATTGCTGTCCTCACAAGATCTTCCGTCGTCAAACCCTTAAACTGGAGGCATATTGGTTTCATCATAGGAACTCTCGTCGTCAAACGTTGATAGTGGAGGTAAGGACTTGTAAATGAGGCGTACTTCTCATTTATGGCATTTTGGACATGTTCACTTGCAGTGCTTGAACTTATTATTTCTCTTCTTTTTCTGCAAGCAGAAGGTGCTAATGTTGTTAAGGTTGATTTGTTTTTTTTCGTTGTTACGAGGTTGCGCACGAACCATGGGAAACGATTAGTTTGGGATTTTGCCCGTATCATTTTCGTCTCTTTTTCTTTCTCTCATATGACTATTGTTGTTATTGTAGTAGTTTTAATTCATGTCATATTTTGTGTTTTCCTAGTGACAAGCCGATGTTTCAAAATAGCGAATGTGATGCCAGTGTTGGTTCTATTGCTAAAGCGTTTGTCCCCACTGGCATGCCCAACTCAGACACTGCTGACGTTGTTTTATATCCTCTACGTCAGAAGTACCGAGACACTGAAAATTTGATAGTTCCTAGATGGGTGATGGTTAGTATTTTGCTTTGTAGATAGGAGATAAGTTATTTTGGCAATTTTCTAACTGTTGTTGTTCTTTTTGTACAACAAACCAAGATCCGTGATGGAAATATTGATGCCAATGTGCTACAGTGGTTCACGAGATCAGGGGCTGATGGTTTTGACCAAGAAGGTGAACTTGAGCTTATTGTACTCATGAACTAGAGCTGTCGTGTTTTCTTGCAAGTTTTGTAGGTGGGAATGAACTTGAGTAGCCTGCTTTTCAACACTTGTACTTATGAATGATGTGTGCTTCTCTTTTTAAAGCTGCACTTATTGTCGCAAGGAAATTGAACCGATATGTTTGTTGCAAGTTTGGGCTGTGGATATAAACTTGAGTAGCATTTATTTTTTGTAGTGGGTTGCTTACTCAATTAGAACTTATGATTATCTGATTTGTTTGTACTTCTGAATTTCAATTTCCCTCTTTTATTTTATTGTTTGGAGGCTGAATTTTTTGTTTCATTATGATTTGTTAAATCATTTTTTCCTCTGCATTTTTTGTTAGCTTCTTTTCCCTACTTTTGATCCGTCGCCATTTGCGGCTGCCATGGAGCCTAGTGATGAATCTGGGCATTGGTGCTTGATTGTTCTGAATTTGAGGTTCCGTCATTTCGAGTGTCTTGATTCACTCCATGATGAAACCTGGAGTGATGCAGTTAGATTCTTAAGGACTATGACAAATAACATAAAGAAGCTTTGGAGGGAGTCCAGCGTAGACAGGGCCAAACCATTCTCGCCGGCGCATATTGATGGTTTCTCTTGCGAGTTTGTGCGGGTGCCGCAGCAGGAAAACACGCGAGTATCCATTTTTAATGATTTTTGTTAGTTGTTTTTGTTGCTGGGAGGATGGTGTTCGTGTATTTTCGAATTATTGGTTGTGTTCTTGTATCTCGAATTTGAGTTGTACCATATTGTTTTTTCTTTTGTTAACATGCATGATTGTGGCTTCTTGATGCTACAAAACTACAAGACCTATCATTGCCGGGAGGATGGTGTGATTGAAATTTTGGATTGCAGCCACAAAGACATTCTTGACATTAGAAAGACTTTGTTGTATACCTGCGCAACTAGCGATGTGTTTGATGTTGACTTCCGAGGTTTGTTTGGCATCGAACCCTATACGTATGCATGACCTTTTGTAATTTTTTGTAGCTTCTACTTCTTGATTGGTACTATCATGAATTATGTTTTTGAAATTATGCTTGATGCGCTCCTTCTTTTTTTATTATTTTGCAGGTGAGTGGCTTGATCTTGGTGAGCATGACTACAGGATCTTTGGCAGCCAGTTCTCGGAGCTCGAGCGTGTAGCTATTGATTTTAGCCAAGGCCGTTCTCTCGAAAAGACAAGATCTGGTGTTATGAAGGGGCGGTTGGGAACTCTGAAAGGTTCTACGGCTGCTTGTGTAGAGAGCCCCTCTACACCCAAGAATCCCATTGTGGAATTGATAGACAGTGATGATGATGCGTTTGACAAGATTGCTGGCATGGGAAGAGTCACCAGGGACACTGCTGCCAAGGGTTTATCCCCCCTTGCTGGAATAGTGGCCTGTAGAGCTAGTGTTGCTAGGAAGGATCCTGCTTTGGATTTTGGCAATGTTACAAGCACGAAGCATGCACCCAGAGCTCCTATAAAGTTTTGCTCCCCTGTGCAGCAGATTCACCCTCATAAATTCCCTCACCTAGACAAGGCTCACAAGTTGTATAATCTGTTGCTTAGTGATGAAGGACGTGAGAAGTATGTCGAGTGAGTATCTCTCATTATGTTTCCTCTGTTGTTTCTAACTGCCAGATAAATATGACCTGAACTGTTCCTTTTTATACAACTTCAACTGCTATGAATGCCTCATCTTGCTTCCCCTACTTTTTTGTTCTTGTGTGTGTTGTAGGACTGTATTCTCAATGATACCTCGACCTGATGATAGCATAACTAGCTTCACTAGGAAACGCATCTGGGAAGTTTTTGCACCTAGGCAAATGATGGAGGGTGATGTTATGGATTTCCTCATTGATGATTGGAAGCAAGATCCCGAGAGAAATGTTGATTTCGCATCTGGAAAAAGGGTATTGCCGAGTCCATATTTCATCTCGGTAATCAATCAAATCGTTTGTTTCTGTTAAACAAGACTGCCTATTGTTTTATGAGTTTTAATAATACTTTGCTTGTTGATCCTTTCCCCCTGTCTATTTCTTTTTGTCTTTTTGCAGGTTGTGCTTGACTATACATTTTACGGTGATGAAGATAAAGAGTTTAATGTGGAGAGTGCAGCGAGAGATTTCAAGAGCTATGTCAAAAATGAGGAAGACTTGCTCACTGCCGACCTTGTGAGATCTACAAGATGATTTTTTGGTTTTATTTTTTTTGCTTTGATGCTGGTTTTGATTTTGAATATTTAATATCTCTTTTTGGTCATTTGTTTTTAGATCATGATGCTTCTATTCAAACCTATGGTTTTATCAAAGGATAGGAAAGTGAACCACTTTTCCTTATATGTCATGAATCGGTACCGATGTAGTGTCGACATCCTCGACTCTTTACATTATAAGAAGAACCATTATCCTTCAAAGAACACCTATCATAAAGACCGCGAGAAGATTGTGAGTGACAATTATTATCTGTACTCAATTAATTTTTCCGCATCTTTGTTTCTGCTTTTCTGAGACCTGAAAATGTGTGGTTTCTTTTCTTTTTTTACAGATCTCTAGATTGGTCCAATAATGAAGGCTGTGTATGGTGATGCTCAGTACAATGCGAGCAAGCAGCCCAAATGGGAGGTTTTTGCAAAGAAACCAACGTTTGTCAAGGTTCCACTTCAAGGGCCGAATGAATGTGGCCATTATACTCTGAAGTATGCGGGAACCTATGATGGTGAAAAGATCGTTGAGAACATTAGAAATTATGACGTGCGTTCTAGTTGAGCTTTTCACTTTCTGTGTTTGGCTTATTGTTTATTTTTTTATGTTTCATGATTTTTGATAATTTATTTTATTGTTTGGCAGCCTCGTATTGTTGATTGGAATGCTAAGGATCTGTATATAGTTATGGTGACAGAGCTTTCCAAGGAGGTTCAGGCTTCTGGTGACGGAGCTTTCCAAGGAGGTTCGGGCTTTGGTTCCTGGTGCATAGAAGAAATGGCCATCATTTTCATAGTGAATGGGATAGTTGTGTGATATATCTCTTCAAAGTATTGTAGGCTTTGTTTGTAGTGTTTGGATGTCTTGTCAACTACTATGTAATAACTGGTATATTTTGTGATGTGTTTAAGTGTGGCACATTGTTTACCAAACTTTTTTTCCATGATGATAGTGTGGTCGAATAGCTGTTTCACTTGTGTATGTTTCATCGGGAATTCATTTTGGTTAAGTTTTATTTTTTGTACTGAAGTCTTATAAACTAGTTGAACTGAAAACACCTTTTTTCAAGTGCATTACGAGTTGTTGCTGAAAAAGTGAGATTTATTTTGTTTTCATCTGTCCCAACCTAAGTTCGACCTTTATTGTTTTTGTACCCTCTTTTCTTGTACTTATGGTATAGTTCTGTGAGTACTGAATTGTAATCTCATTCAGCGTAATGCTTTTAAAATTTGGTGTCACAATAGCACTTGTGGATCTAGCATGAGTGGAGTGACGCTTCCTTTTTATGTAGAACTGATGTCATATAATGTATTAGAACTAAATTTTTTTGGGATTGAAATTATTTACGACGAAATTGCTACACGATCTCTAGCCAGATTTTATTTAAGTATAAGAAATTTCGCAAAATTTGAGAGCCAAATTTTTGTTTGAACTTCTTGAATTTTAGTAGTTGAACTTCATAGTAAAAGTTAAAGCACTGGTTTAAATTAGCTATATTTAACAGATAGCCCTATTAAGTTCATAATTACTTCACTAGTCAATGCGGACTAATGCTTCTGTTGTTTGTTTTTGTGAATTTTTGTCCTTGGTTGAATTGTAATCCATTTGGTTGAGTCTTGGCCTTCTTTGTAAAGGCATTAATTGGTATCATCATAGCACTTACTAGTACCTCACTGGTCAATGTTGGCCGATGCTTCTGTTGTCTTTCTTGTGATTTTTCTCCTTGGTCATATATATTTTTGATTTAGTTTTGGCTTTCTTTTTTCTAGGCTGTGGTTCTTCTCAAGGCAATATTTGGTATCATCATAGTACTTGCCGTATAGACTTAGTTGTACTGAGATTTCAATTGTACTATTACTGTTATTCTTAGTGTGTCACTATTTTAGGGAATGCGAACTGAAGATTCCCGTTCCTTTTTTTGTAGAATGGATGTATTGTGTGTTCAAGTGTAGCAGTACTTTCAATCGTAGTATGCTAGTGACTAGGAAATACGTACTGATGGTTCTTTGTTTTTCCTGTTGCAGTACTTAGTATTTTTCTAACTACTATTTAGCATGATGCTGTTAGTACTGAATGTTTACCTCGACTGTAACTTAGTCTTTTTAGTGTTCTTGTGAAACTAAAAATTGTTTTTTAGTGTGATAGTACTAACATACATGACTAAGCTGTACTGAGTGTCCAAGACTACTATTTGCTGTTGTTTTTAGTTTGCCACTGTTTTTGTGAAAATATCCATGTGTGATATGTTGCTCCATGACTAGTGCTGCATGGCAGCCATCAAGTTTCATTCACAATCTACTTCAACTTCAAATGATGGATAAACAAAATAGGAAGCTAGCAAACTTGTTTAACAACATAAGGGAACGATGTACTTGACGACATAAGCAAACTTGTTCAAACCCTGACACACATGACATAAGCAAGCTGTTCAACCTAACAAAAGCAAACTACAAATTTGAAACTATAAGATAAAGGACAAGGACAAGCGCAAGCAACACGGAGGCAGACTTTCATGTCTCTTCATCCCTCGAAGTTGCAGTGGTAATAGGGGTCAACCTCCTGCTCTTCTGAAATTTCCCAACCTGTTGTGATGTTGTCGATTATCTTCCATGACTTGTACGTGGCATATGCATCTATTCCTGCATACTCGATGAGCTTGCCTGGCAGTGGGCGGATCCCCCACGGTCTGTGGTCTTCCTCCCTGTCGATCTTCTTCTTCATGCATTTGTAGAATGGGTGGATGACGGTGGCTACAACATCGGCCAAGGAGTCATACTTTTTCCTGGTGTATGAAACTCTCCACTTGCGCTGCATGTCGATGAAGTTCTTGTGGTTGATCTCCAAACCGGACTTTACAATGTGTGCAATTTTTGGCCGATGTTTCACCAAGTTCTTACTTCATTTTTTGCTTCTGAAAATTACATCAGACCATGTTCAGAAACTACTTGTGTACATCAAGTTTAAAAACATCTTTTAATACATCAATTCTATAAACTATACTAGTGCATCAAGATCAGATTCTATGCTAGTACATCAAGTTTAGAAATTAATTTGGCAAAACAATTTTCAGATGCTAATCCAGTGCATCAGTTTCAGATGCTAATCTGGTGAAACAATCCACTTCACAATTTCAAAAATGCATGTAACTTGAGAAACATGTACTCATGCATCCACTTCACAAACTATAGTAGTTCATCTAGTTGGGAAACAAGATTAATGAAATTTTTAGGGAGTAGTACTAGTAGAACAGATGAATGAATAGTAGTATGGGTTACCATTTTGTGGCTACTGCGATGTGGTACACCAAGCAGAGTTCCTCCATGCACAACTACAGGACTGCTGCCATCTGGGCAGGTTCGTCATCCATGATGTACTCCACATCAACTCCGATGAAGCTAGGACACAAGCCGCGACCCTTCATTCTGAGCCTGCTCATCATCTCGTCGGCCTTGTCTGGTTTGCTGATGCAGACGATCTCTAGCGTCTCCTTGCCATGGAGCTCAACCCCTGTGAGGGTTTTGGTGTACTCGCGCTTCTCATCGGGGACGTGAATGTTGTCGAGGTAGCTGCTCTGGTCGAACATCTCGCCATGATGACGCTTGGTGGACGGTTCCTCCGCCATTGCCCTCCCCCGGCGACTATGGGCTTGGGAGAGAGAAGTTTCTGGTTTGTCTGGAGTGGAGATGGAAGCGGCAATGGTGGTTCTGGGAATGAGGCAGAGATGAAAGACAATGGGTTATTTCCAGTGCGTGGACGGGGATGTGTGGGAGGCGGTTCGTCGGGGACGTGGGTGTAGTGGTCGTGGGGTCACCGTTTGTAGTCCCTTGTGGCAACCGCCGAGTGGGTGGCGCGGGTGGTGGCCTGGAAGAACCAACCGTCCAACTCAATGCTTTTTACTGTCGCACTGTTCCGTCTGGTCAAGCTGTACTTATCAGCTGCTTATCCCACTTACACGTCTTAGGGGTGGTGATTATGGCATTTTGCACTGTTTAAGTGATGTATGCTTTGTGATGTTTTTCTGTGTGGAGGTTAAGTCTTGTTTTTCCACTGATGTCTTATACACTAGTTGATCTCAAAACATTTTTGAGTGCCCTAGGAGTTGTTGCTCAAAACTGGGACTTATTTTATTTTCATCCGTCCCAACCTAAGTGAGGTCTTTATAGTTTTTGTATTATCTTTTTAGTGCACTTATTGTTTAGTGCTGCGTGAACTGAATTGTAATTTCATACAACGTACGGTTTTGAAATTTGGTGTCACAGTGATGTGAGTGGCCTGACTGTTCCTGCTTTTTTAGTACTCATGTCATATGTATGTTTGAACTGAGTTTTTTTTGGGGGGGGGATTGAGATTATTTACGATGAAATCGTTCATTGAGCTCTAAACAGATTATATATAAATAAGAAATTTAACACAATTGACAAACAAAATCTATTTAAACTTCTTGCATTTTAGTAGTTGAACTAGTCAGATTTTATATAAATAAGAAATTTAGCAGAATTGACAAACAATATCTTTTTGAACTTCTTGCATTTTAGTAGTGGAACTTGTCAGATTTTATATAAATAAGAAATTTAGGAGAATTGACAAACATTATCTATTTGAACTTCTTGCATTTTAGTAGTTGAACTTGTCAGATTTTATATAAATAAGAAATTTAGCAGAATTGACAAACATTATCTATTTGAACTTCTTGCATTTTTAGTAGTTGAACTTGAAACTAATATTTAATTTGGTGTTTTAAATCATGTACATTTAACAGATAGGCTATTAAGTTCTTTGCTTTTTAGAGTTTCATTGTTTTTGTATCATATTTTTTCCTTTTTTTTATCATCCGTGGTGCAGAGCTAAAATTATTTTTATTTTTATTTTTTGTATTTAAAATTATTGCCTGTGAACTAGTATTTGAACTTTTATATTTTCAGTTTTTGAACATTTTTTTGTAGTTTATATGTCTTTGCCGCGCGCTCTGCTTTGTTTAACTGGCCTTATTGGTGGGGTGTTGTTAGACGATGGAGGCTATTGGGCCGTTTTCCCGCCCAAATGGCCCGCGCGAGTGATTTGGGGACTACTGGATGTGTGTGTGCTCTAGGTTTAGCCCCACCTCGCTAAGGGAGGAGGCTCTTGACCTATTTATAAGCACGACCGAGTCCTACTGGTCGAACTCCTCTGAATTGTTACCTGAGCGCTTATATACGGTGCTCGCTCTCTCTCATGACCTCTGGTCCATGGTCGGCTGGCCCTGTGTTGTGTGGATTGCTTGGCATTCACCGACAGTTCTGCCATGGGCTCGAGTTCAAGTATCTAGCAGCGTCAGGGCCTGCTTGTCCTTGGGCGGTCAAGTTTTACTTTTTTTTCGTTTGAATTTAGTACTTGACTCCACCAGTAACTTGGACTGATACTTTTTGTTCTAGTTCTTGTCTTTTTGTGGAAGTGTTATCTTTTCATTTGAGTTTTTTTGCCTTCTTTTTGTGTTTGTTTTTGTGATTATTCTCAAGGGTCTTCTGGTATCATTTTCAGCACTATGGTACTTGCGTGTAGACTAAGTTGTACTAATAGTCCATTGATAGTAGCACTTATGTTCTTAGCCTGGCATTTTTTTGGGGGATTACGAACTGATGCTTCTTTGTAATTTTATTGTAGTAAGTATGTATTGTCCGATCAAACTGTACTAGTACTATCATTCTTAGTCTGCAAGTGAGCAATATAAGTGTGTGCTAATGCTTCTTAACTTTTTCTGTTGTAGTACTTGTTAATTTTCTAGCAGCTACATATGAATGAGCACAGTACATGAAGTACTAAGAATTTCTGCTTCAACTCTTGAAGTGTTGTTAAGCAACTCAAATTGTACTGATTGTTTTCAACGTTATGTTTTCTATACAATACTGAATCGAAACTACACATGGAACATCGTTGTGTGATTAGTTGCTTCATAACTAGTATTGAAGAGCACCCACAAAGTTCCATTCAGAAGCTACTTTGAATTTGAAATGATGGATTAACAAAATACGAAGCTACCAAACTTATATAATGAGATAAGCAAAACAATGTACTTGATGGCATAAGTAAACTTGTTCAACCATGACAAGCACGACATAAGCATACTGGTTCAACCCAATAAGAGAACACTATGATTTTGAAACAACAAGATAAAAATCAAGCACAAGCGGAAGCAAAACAAAGGCAGGCTTTGATGTATCTTCATCCCTAGAAGTGACAGTTGTAGTAGGGGTCAGCCTCCTACACTTTTGAAATTTCCCAACCATTTGTGATGACGTCGATTGTCTGCCATGACTTGTACGTGGCGTACGTATCTACTCCTGCGTACTCGATGAGGTTGTCTGGCAGCGGGATGATCCCCCACAGTTTGTGGTCTTCCTGCGTGTTGATCTTCTTCTTCATGCCTCTGTAGAATGGGTGGATGATGCTGGCTGCAACATCAGTCAAGGAGTCATACTCTTTTCCGGTGTATGGAACTCTCTAGAGGCGCTGAATGTCGATGTACTTGTTGGGGTTGATCTCCAAACCAGACATCTTCAGCTTCTCTTTGTCGCCTTCAATACTGAAACCGACAAATGTGAACAACTTCTCATGCTTCAGCATCTCATTGAGGCGTTTGGGCCTACAAGGGGAGAGACATTTTGAAGATTAGCATTACTTTGATGTTTGAATTCTTCATTTTTGTTTTGTTTTACAAGCGATGAATCCATGAAGTAGATGCTTATATAGCATAATTAATGGATGAATGTACTTCAGAAACTAGTAAACAAAGTTTTGAAATTAAATTCAAGCACATCATGTTACTTTTCTTTTTGGATTATACATAGTTTGAGTCAATGTTGTATGTGCTGCTTTAGTACTAGTTTAGTTTACTTTTGTTGAAGAGGACAACACATACCAGTGCTTCACCAAGTTGTTAGTTTTTTTGCTTATAAAAATAACATTAGACCAAATTCAGAAACTACTTCACTACATCAAGTTCAGAAACATCTTTTTAATACATCGAGTATAGAAACTACACTATCGGATCAAGATCAGAAACTACACTAGTACATCAACTTCAGAAATTAAGGTTTTGCAAGATTTTTCAAATAGTAATCCAGTGCATCAGGTTCAAAAATACATTTTATAGTGTATCTACTTAAGAAAATGCAGTAGTGCATCCAGTTTCACAAACCACACTAGTACATCTAGTTGGGAAACAAGTTTGATGTAATTTTCAGGATACAATACTAATTAAATAGATGAACCAAACAAGGCAAATGAGTAGGATGGGTTAACATTTTGTGGCCGCTGTGATGTGGTACACCAGGCAGAGTTCCTCCATGCACAACTGCAGGACTGCTGCCATCTGGGGAGGTTCATCTTCCCTAGCGTACTGCACACCAACGCCGACGATCCTACGATACAAGCCGCCAGCCTTCTTCTAGAGCCTGGAGATCATCTCGTCGGCCTTGTTTGGTTCGCTGGTGCAGACGATCTCCAGCGTCTCCTTGCCGTAGAGCTCAACCCCAGTGAGGGTTCGAGTGTACTCGCGCTTCTCGCCGGGGAAATGAACATCATCGAGGTTGCTGCTCTTGTCGGACGTCTCGCCATGATGACGCTTGGCGGATGGTTCCTCTACCATTGCCCTCCTTCGGCGACTATGGGCTTGGGAGAGAGAAGTTTCTGGTTTGTCTGTAGTGGAGATGGAAGCGGCAATGGTGGTTCTGGGAATGAGGCAGAGATGGAAGACAATGGGTTATTTCCAGCACGTGGACGCGGATGTGTGGGAGGCAGTTCATCGGGGACGTGGGTGTAGTGGTCGTGGGGTCACCATTTGTAGTCCCTTATGGCAACCGCCTAGTGGGTGGCATGGGCGATGGACTGGAAGAACCAACCGTCCACGCCAATTTCTTTGCCATGGTATTAATCTGGTCGCACTGAGTAGTCTTGTCAAGCTGTACTTATCAGTTGCTTATCCCACTTGCTCGTCTCAGGGTCGGTGATGATGGCATTTTACTATCGCACCGATCCATCTTGCCAAATTGTACTTATCAGCAGCTTATCCCACTTGCACGTGTCAGGGTTGGTGATGATGGAGGTTTGTACTCCTCTACTGTGGGTACTTGGACTGGTGATTGAAGTGTAATTGAACTTACCAAAATACCAGTCAGACTGTGTGTGTCATGCTAATCTTTTTTAAAACATTTTTTGAAAGGATTGTTTATATCAACATAATCTTTGAAAGTATTTTTACAGATAAATTAGTTTTTCATCAGTACAGGTGTATTATATTTGCATTTGCTTGAGGTAATTATTTTTCTGTATCGATGGACTTTCTGAACTAGGACTTGCAGAACCAGACGTAGCTTGTTTCGACGAGTGTGTTTGGTTACTCTGCCTTGTACTGACGAGTGAGAATTATCAGTACTGATGTACTATAAGAGTTTAAATTTTCCTCAACATATTTTTGCTGAGTTACTGGTCGACAGTAGTGTTGGCATTATATAAATCCAGATAAGTTTTTTCAAATATATTTGTGACTGCATTCAAAAGGATTATCAAATGGTGTACATAATAATGTCACTGATCCAGCGGGCACTAATCACAAATTATATCTTAACTATAGTACTGATCGAGAAATTGATGATAAAGCTAAATAAGTTTTGGTAATGACAGTGTTTCTGATATGTTTCCTCATTGTGTACCAAGGCAACTGAGAGTACAAGCTTATTTTGCAGTTGACGCAACATCATAACAACTATGGATTCTTCAGTCTTGAGCTCCTCCTAACTGGCCCGGAATGTTTTCCCTTGCCGGCGCCCTTTCCTGGTTGAGCCTTGATAGCTTCATCATTAGTTTCAGTTTCCTTGTCCCCAATACTGTCATCTTCATTGTGTTCGTCTGTTTGGTCGTCATTCTCATCAAACTCTTCTTCTTCATCCTCTTCTTTTGATTTTTTGGAACTCTGGACCTTGCCCTGTTTCTGTTCAGCGCCATTGACCTCCTTGCCCACTTTGCATGTGCGAGCATTATGTCCGTCAGTTCCCCCACACTTGCGGCAAGTGTAGCTGTTACGTGTGTCGTCTCCATTGGTAGAAACGTGGGCGGCTCCAATCTGCTTCTGCAGCTTTTGATTGTTGATAATGGCATCTGTGCGGACCGGGCATGTGCAGTAATTATGATTGGTCACGATGTTGCAGAATTCGCATGCCCTTATCCTGAGAGGTTTGCCGTCCGGGCCAAATTCCACGCGCCTGATGGGGCATGGCGGCTTTTTGGCTGCTGCTTTTGCTGCTTTTGCTGCTTGCGTCTTACTCTTCCTCCCCTTTGTGTTTGAGAATATGGGTGGTTTAATTACCCTTTACTGCTGCTGCTGGTAGGATGTCCTATTGTCATGTCGTTCGCCTACAACACCATCAAGCTCATGATCTTGCATGTAAGCATGTTGCTGCTCTTGAGTGTGTACATGGGCAAGCTATGGTTGTGGTTGCTCCTCTTCCTCATTGTCGAATGGGTCAATAGCTCCCAGATGGTTCATCTCAGATAAGATTGTAGCAATATCCTGCTCAATGGCTTCATTGTCCGCGAGACCTCCGTTTTCAGCAGAATGCATGGCGTCGAGTTCTTGTTCAAGTTTGTCCATGACGACCCGTGACCTCGCCATTTGCTCTTGGCTTCTCAAGCTTTTTCTGTGCACCCTCATGTTCAACTGCAGCAGTGAGCTTTCAATGCAGTATTGGGAGGCGTTGTTTGACGCTACTGTCCTGAAGTCATTTCTGTTGAATGTTGGCAGGATGTTCGGGCGTTTGGTGTATCTCCTGATGATGTATTTCTCTGGAACGCTGGCAGCCTTAATTGTCTGCATCATGCACAGGACATGCACGCAGAAAATACCTGTATTTTTTTGGAAGAGGTGCATGTTTTTTGTCATTTCATTCGAACAAAAACTTTGCAAAAATAAGTAGTACAGTATGTAACATCTTTTTTTAGTCCTTACCTGTTAGGTCCCATAGCTTGCACTCGCAGTCATATATTTCTCCCACAGGGTCTGCAACCACCTGGAACGCGTGCTGAGACCACACATACAGTTTTTGCGGGTTGTTGTAGCGCACGAGGTACTTTGTGGGCTCTTCCATCTCTGTCGCTGTGAAGAGTGTGCTTAGTTTTAGCCTTTTTCTGATCTCGCTATACACAGCTCGTGAGTAAAGCTTTGCCATCTGGGTGTCAAACCCATAGAAGGCCAGCATGTTTTGTTCCTTCTTCCCATGCAAGAATGATGACCAAATTATTAGTTTTCTCGCAGCAAAAACTTGTCTAACTAATAAAGTTTTACTTTAGTAAGCATGTTATTTTGTCTTACGACAGGTGATAGAGCTATACCCGGTTTTGTCTCTCACTTACGAAGTTCGAGCACATAGTTCATGCTCTCACTTTGTTGTGTGGATGTCATTTTGGCGTAGAAAATTTCTTTGTAATAAGCTGATATCCATCTCTCACGCTCGTTCCACATGGCCACCATCATGGCATCATCATGGAGGTTGTACTTATCCATGAGTCCTTTCCAGGTAGCCTCAAACTCAGTTGGCATGAGGGGCCAGTTGAGGATTGATGTGAATTCATCCTTAAAGTCTTCGTGGAGGTTGTACATGTATGCGAGGTGTTCTATGTACTTCTTCATAATGTGCCAGCAACATAGCTTGTGTATTGTGTTCCTGAAAACATCTGGGATCGCCAAAGCCATTGCCAGGCACTGGTCTGGTAATGAGAAAAGAGACATGGAGTGGTCAGCAGATGGTAGTGCATATATACAAATAGAATTGACACAACATTTTTACTGTGTTATTTTCCTTTTGGGGGGGTGGTTCGGATTGGTTTTGGCAGTTGTACCTGTGAGGATGCATGTAGGAGCCTGCCCTCTCATGCACCTTAAAAATGTCTTGAACAGCCATCTGAATGAATATGCATCCTCATCTCTTATCAGGGTGAAAGCAAAGAATGTAGTCTGTAAGTGGTTGTTAGTACCCACAAACACCCCAAGTGGCATATGGTACTTGTTGGTCTTATATGTCAAACGTTACGCAATCACCAAAGTCTTGATACGCCCCTCGGCAGCTTGCGTTCACCCAAAATATGTTCTTAACTCTGTCGAACTCATAAGTTGCATGTCACAGAAGAATTCCTTGTTTATAGCTTTCATCTCCCTAAAGAAGTTGACAATCTTTAGGACATCGTCCACATCATCTATCCTTGAATTCTTTGCTTTGCTGCATGTTAAAAGTGAATAGTCATTCAAAAATGCATGTTGAACTGGCGTGAGGTCATGCGATGCATAATATGTTTGTACTCATAGAGGAATAACGACAGAGGGGGTTTATGGGAGGAGAACAAGTTTGTACCTACAAGTTAATCAGGTCTTTGGCATTCATTTTAGGAAGTAGCTACCGGGGTCATCGCTGCCCAGTATGCTCATTGCGTGTGTTCAATGCCTTTGAACTGCAGGTACTTGACGTACTCCAAGATTGTTTTGTCAAATTTTTTGTGGGAGTGCAAGAAGACAAGCATTTGGGGGAGAGCTGTAGCATGTGGTTGTGTTCCCAGACTATCTCTTTTATGACAAGTGTTCCATCCTTTTCCCTCTTCAGCCTCATTTTATCCCTACAGTTAGTCCTGGCTGTCGTCTTCTCCCGCTGTCTATTTGCTTCTGACACCTTCGATTAATAGACTCCATAGCACGTGCAATAAAGGTAGACTCTGGTCTTAACTTTGGAGCCTTCCCTGACAGCAAAACCCGCATGCTTTGCATAGACGTTGTAGAAGTCCTTTGCTTCTTTGAAAGTTTCAAAGCACATCTCTAGCCTTGGCAGAATGTAAGCTTCAATGTTAGGTGGCTGCACGCAATAGTGAGCAAACAAAAACGCAGTTATGAAAATTGTAGATGGGGTGGTCACAGTACTAGGGTATGGACTGTGCTTGTATGTTTTTTTCTGAATGGGTACTTACATGTGTATAGCTCTGTGCTGCGTCCGGTGTTTGTTGTTCACCCTGGTGTATGGGCGCGGGTGGTGTTACCCTTGACGCACGCAGCAATGCATCTCTTGGAGGGAGCAATGTTGATGAAGCTCTCCGTCTCTCATTGTACGACCATCTTCCCTCAGATTTGTTGCGAGGTTGCTCTTGTCTATATGGCTCATATCTTCTACTTTGCACCCTGCTAGAGTGGCCAAAATTTCTGTCTCTTTGGCCTAGTCTTCCCGTCGCACCGCTTTTGCAGCACAGATGATTGATGTTGACGGAGCGACTGGTGGAAGCATGTGTGTCCTTGCCTTTCTGCATGTGCCAGGGAAGGAAAATATCTATTGTTGGGGAAATTGTTAACCTTGTTGCAACCCAGCAGTGGCAAAGCTTGTATTCCCTGATATTGGTGTTTGCTGCATAGAAGAACCTGTCCGTGCCTCTGATGATTCTGGTGTAGCTTGAAATTTGCCTGTATTGTTGAAGTATCCACGTGCTATTTCTGGTGTTACCCAACCAGGCGGTGCCCCATATCTGCTTGGCTCATCAAACCCTAGCTGCGTGTGCCGCCTTGCATGTTTTTGCAATGACATTCAACAGTTTTGGGATTAATCTTTCCTGCATTTTCTCGTATACATGGGGGTTGTGTTCCCAGGCAATGTACAAGTTGAACTTGCATCACTGGGCGTTATTAAACATTGTTCTATATTTTGTATCTGGTTTAGTTTCAGTCGAACTGATGAATGTACATGTTCAGCACTGATGTACTAACGTATTGATTTTTAGCACTACTTGTAAACTGAACATTGAACTTCATCTGTTGTGGAAAGTTTTTTTAATCTTTTTTCCCTATAACTGATGCATAAACATTTGGTGCACTGCTTGCAACTTGAACATTGAACTTTAGAGATGTATGGATATGCATATATAAAAAACGGATGCATGTCTTCTCTTTTTTTCATCTATAACTTATGCAACTACACTAGAAGTACTCCTAGTTTATGTATCATTGAACTTACTGTGTAACAAGTGTATATTTTTTCAACAACATTCTTTTACTAGTTTGAACTGACGCAACTACACGACATGTACTATTAGAAATAACATCATACAACTTGCAGTGGTAGCTGAACCTTACATAAAGCCTAGTAGCTACTTGGACTGATGCATAAGTTTATGTTTTTTGGCTTGATTTGAAGCTAGCATATTAGAGGTACTGATAGTAACCTTGACATCCAAATTGTGCATCAAGTGGCAGGGGTGTAATGAACTAATGCAATCATTTGCAATGTACTATCAACTTCTGCATCATAGGAACATGTGTCACTGATGCAGCACACATGTAGTATTGATGAATCTGATAGTGTAACATGTAGGCAGAGCATAGTGTGTGCAATTTTTAAACTGAATCTTCTTCATAGCAGGACTGATGAACTGACACAAACGTGGTATTTTTCTTTAGGCAAACCCAGACATGAAAACATTTTTTGAACTGATTCAATTTTTGAGGAAAATTAGTGTGGGAAGCAAACATCACCTCGAGTGGCATGTTCTTGGATCCGACTTCTTCTTATTCCTCTCATGGGCGGCATACTGGCATGTTCTTGGGAGGTGGCGCCATTGATGCAGGCAAGGAGCTTGGGGAGACGATGACGCTCCTGCTTGTGGTGGACATCCGACGACGAGGTCCGGGGAGGCAGCGGCTCGTGGGGATCATGGCCCCGGCGAAGGATCCCCGGCAAAGGAGGGAGGCAGGAGGCGGGGATTCGTGGCCCCGTCGTTGCTTTGCCACCGAGGAAGGGGATGGAGGCGGTGGATCCATCGCCGGCCAGTCACGGCACGGCGGGCTCCCTCGCTCCGGCTGCCGCCGTCGCTCGCTCGCCCATGACGGCTGCCTCCGGCGGAAGAAGGCGGGTTGGGTCGGGCTGGGTTAGGGTGTAGGCGCGTCGCGCCCTATATAGGGCCAGGGGTAACATAATATTATTCTGTTATGGGTAACAGAATAGTCCAGCCCTATATATGTGTGTGTGTGTGTGTCCAGTTATCTTAGCTAGGTGCATGCCACATCATTGATAGTGTACCATTGTGTATTAATTGTTGAAACACCGGACCACACCATTTTCGCATATGCATTTGGCCATATGCAAGGGGTGATGTTCTTCTATCCCCACTCAACTGATCTTCGACCATGCGCCAACTTGTGGGACCGCATGATCTATATATCCCTCTTGTTCGACAACAATATGTGATGGTTTGGCCATATTAATTATGGTATAAATTCTCTTGGTTGTCTTACAAAAAATCAGATATGGATAAATGTGTGACAAAGTTTGAACCAGGTCATGTGTTCATAGGACCCCATATATCCTACGGCACATAGTGTAGGGGGCAACACCCTATATTATGTTTGTCATGAAACCCTTTTCTATCACATTGGACACTTTTCGGCATGCACATATGCAACATGTGACACATATTAAAGTTGCGCACTACGAATTTAAACATGACAACACCATATTTGTACATATATATACTTCACCCGAACCTAATTACAAGTCTTTTTTAGAGATTTCACTATGAAAAACATATATATTTAGGAACGGAGGGAGTATATATTTGGGCCATTAGCAGGCGTGGTTGTGTTTTGACCCTCTCTTGCATTTTTTTCTCGTTTATCTCAAACATGCTAGTATTATGTAAAATAGCAAACGAAACAAATGACACAACCGTATGCGATTGTACCCTGATCAGACACGAATGCGCTACTCTAACCGTGTGCAATGCCCTTAGACAACAAAATTGGCCTTGCCTAGTGGTGCCAACCGCAAGCGTCAGCCAGTGCAAAGGGGTAATGTGCACAGTACAAACCCAAACCCAACATTGACCTATTAAAGATCTTGCTAGCGACGACTGATACATCTCCAACGTATCTATAATTTTTGGTTGTTCCATGCTATTATGTTATCTGTTTTGGGTGTTTTATATGCATTATTATGCTATTTTATATTATTTTTGGGACTAACCTATTAACCTAGAGCCTAGTATCAGTTTCTATTTTTTCCTTATTTTTGAGTATTGTAGATAAGGAATAGTAAATGGAGTCCAAACGGAATAAAATCTTCGCGATGATTTTTCTTGGACCAAAAGACATCCACTAGACATGGAGAGGAGGGCAGGAGACCTGCCAGGAGGTCACAAGCCACCCAGGCGCGACCAGGGGGGCCCTGGCTTGTGGCCCCCTAGTAGGTCCTCTAACCCTAATCTTTGGCCTATAAATTCCCAAATATTCCGCCAATACCAAAAAGAGCCATGCCGAAAGCCTCCGTTCCCGAGAGATCCAATCCTGGAGCCTTTTTCGGTAATCTGCCAGAGGGGATTCGATCATGGAGGGCATCTACATCAACTCCATTGCCCCTCTGATGATGCGTGAGTTAGTCCACCATAGACCTATGGGTCCATAGCTAGTAGCTAGATGGGTTCTTCTCTCTCTTCGTGCTTCAATACAATGTTCTCCATGATCTTCATGGGGATCTATCAGATGTAATACTCTTTTGCGGTGTGCTTGTCGAGATCCAATGAATTGTGGGTTTATGATCAGCTTATCTATGAATATTATTTGGTTCTTCTCTGAATTCTTATATGCATGATTTCATATCTTTGAAAGACACTTCGAGTTATTGTTTTGGTTTGTCCAACTAGATTGGTAATTCTTGCAATGGGAGAAGTGCTTAGTTTTGGGTTCAATCTTGTGGTGTCCTCACCTAGTGAAAATGTAGGGGTATAAAGGCACGTATTGTATTGTTGCCATCAAGGGTAAAAAGTCAGCGTTTTCATCATATTGCTTGAGTTTATCCCTCTACATCATGTCATCTTACTTAATGCGTTACTCTGTTCTTCATGAACTTAATACTCTAGATGCATGCAGAGGCAGGAGTCGGTCGATGTGTGGAGTAATAGTATTAGATGCAGAATCGTTTCAGTCTACTTGAGATCGACGTGATGCCTATATGCATAATCATTGCCTTGGATATCGTCATAACGATGCACTTTCCTATCAATTGCTCGACAGTAATTCGTTCACTCACCGTCTTATTTTCCTTCAAGAGAGAAGCCTCTAGTCATCTAGTGAAACCTATGGCCCCCGGGTCTGTTTTCCGTATTATATTTTCAGATATATATAGAAAAATTACCAAAAATACCCTGCTACAATTTATTTAACTTCTTTACTTTCCGCAATCTTTCCTATCTTTCTCTGTCAGATCTAATCCTTGCAAGTAACTCTGAAGGGATTGACAACCCCTTTATAGCGTTGGGTGCAAGTGTTTGATTGTTTGTGTAGGTGCATCTATTGGTGAATTGCTTGTTCCTCCTACTAGATTTATACCTTGTTTCTCAACAACTGAGGGAATTACTTATCTATTTTTCGGCATGACCCTTTCGTCTTCAAGGGAAAACCAACGCAAGCTCAAGAAGTAGCAAGAAGGATTTCTGGCGCCGCTGCCGGGGAGGATACACATCAAGCCTACCAAGTAACCATCACAAACTCATCTCTTGCATTTACTTTCTTTTCCATTTGCTTCTCGTTTTCCTCTCCCCCACTTCTCAAACGATTTTCAGAAAAAACCAAAAATATTTGCCCTTTTGTTTACCTTTCTTCTGTTCGCCTTTTCGTTTTCCATGTTTACTTGTGTTGCCATGTGCCTTCTATTTGATTGGATCTTTGCTTGCTATATATCTATTTATATGGATCCTCATCCACTTGCTAATATTTTCAAAAGACCAAATTATGATGAACCAATTGCTAGTGAGTTGAGTGCACTTGATTATCTCTATGAAGTTTTGTTTGAAAATCATGAATCTGAATTTTTTGATGAAGTGTTGAAAGAAGAAATTTGTAAGGAGATTCATGATAGTTCCTTGAATGAAAATTATGATTTCCATGTTGTTAGTTTGAGTTCTTAATATCCATTATGCTAATATATGCAAAACCACAATCTTGGGGATGTTATGCTTGATGAATATGATATTCTTTGTTCCCCAAGTTTTGACGATGACACGCATGCTATAATTGATGATGGAAAGAATGATTTATTTGATAGTTATATTGTGAAATTCCTTCATGATGCTACTGAAAATTATTATGAGGTAGGAACATATGCTTGTAGGAATTACAATAATATCAAGTTTCCCCTCTATGTCTTCAAAGTTTTGAAGTTATGCTTGTTTTGCCTTCCTATGCTAGTTGATTCTTGCTCCGATAAATTATTTTCTCGGAAAATACCGATGCATAGGAAGTGTGTTAGACTTAAAAGTGCTTGTCGTGAGATTCATGATGCTTTATTCCATACTTCAATTACTACTTTTTATGTGAGCATCATTGAAATCATTATGCCTAGCTAGGGGCGTTAAACAATAACGCTTGTTGGGAGGCAACCCAATTTTATTTTTATGTTCTATTTTTTGCTTCTATTTCTGAGTGTTTCACACATTATTACCTCTGTAGTAATTGTGTTTTTATGTTTTAATTAGTGTTTGAGACAAGCAATACCTTTGGGATGGTCTATGGTGATTGTTGATTTGATCTTGCTAAAAAACAGAAATTTTTCCACTCAGTACAGGAATTTTATAAATTTATCGGTGCGTCTAACGAGTCTGAAATTTTTACAATAGATTTATATACAAATTTTACAGGTTGTCCTAATGTTTTAGAATTTTTGGAGTTACATAAGTGTACAAAGTTTCCATATTGCTACAGACTGTTGTGTTCTTGAAAGATTCTGTTTTCTTTGTGTTGTTTACCTATTTTGATGTATCTATGGGTCATATCGGGGGGGGGGGGGTATGAACGATGGAGAAGTTTGTGTACATTAGATATTACACCAATGTAAATAAAGAATGAGTTCACAACAGTACCTAAAGTGGTGATTTATTTCCTTATACTAGCGGATCTCACGAGTTTTCTATTAAGTTTTGTGTTGTGAAGTTTTCAAGTTTTCGGTAAAGATTCAATGGACTATGGAATAAGGAGTGGCAAGAGACTAAGCTTGGGGATTACCAAGTCACCCCAAGGAATCAAGGATGCCAAAAATCCTAATCTTGGGGATGCCCCGGAAGTCATCCCCTCTTTCGTCTTCAATCCATCGGTAAATTTACTTGAGGCTATATTTTTATTCACCACATGATATGTGTTTTTCTTGGAGCGTCTTGTATGATACGAGTCTTTGCTTTTTAGTTTGCCACAATCATCCTTGATCGACACATATTTTGAGAGAGACACGCATTAATCGTGAATTTTTTAGAATACTCTATGCGTTTCACTTATATCTTTTGAGCTAGGCAATTTTGCTCTAGTGCTTCACTTATATCATTTTAGAGCATGATGGTGTTTTGTTTTATAGAAATAATTGAACTCTCATACCTCACTTATATTATTTTGAGAGACTTTGAACAGCATGGTAATTGGTTGAGGTTATGAATTTAGTCCTAATATAATAGGCATCCAAGAGGGATATAATGAAAACTTTCATATAAAGTGCATTGAATATTATGAGAAGTTTGATTCCTTGCATAAAGTTTTGAGACATAAAGATGGTAATATTAGAGTCATGTTAGGAAGTAATTGTGAATTGGTAAAAATACTTGTGTAAAGGTTCGTGATTCCCATAGCATGCATGTATGGTGAACCGTTATGTAAGGAAGTCGGAGCATGATTTGTTTATTGATTGTCAACCTTTGTGTGAGGGTCGGGTGCGCGCGATGGTTTACTCCTACCAACCTCTCCCCTAGGAGAATGCATCTAATAACTTGCTTTGATGAATAATAGACTTTTGCAGTAAGCATGTGAGTTCTTTATGACTAATGTGAGTCCATGGATTATACGCATTCTCACCCTTGCACATTTGCTAGCCACTATAGTACCGCGCAACTTTTGCCGGTGCACTAAACCCACCATATGTCCTTCCTCAAAACAGCCACCATATCTACCTATTATGGCATTTGCATAGCCATTCCGAGATATATTGCCATGCAACTTCCACCGTTCCGTTTATTATGACACACCATCGTTTTCATATTGCTTTGCATGATCGTAAGATAGCTAGCATGATGCTTTCATGGCTTGTCCATTTTTTGATGTCATTTTCTATGCTAGATCATTGCACATCCCGGTACACCGCCAGAGGCATTCATATAGAGTCATATTTTGTTCTAGATATCGAGTTGTAATTCTTGAGTTGTAAGTAAACAAAAGTGTGATGACCATCATTATTAGAGCATTGTCCCATGTGAGAAAAGGATGATGGAAGCTATGATTCCCTCACAAGTTGGGATGAGAATCCAGACTTTATGAAAAATAAAAGAGGCCAGCGAATCCCAAATAAAAAAAGAGGCCATTGATGCCCACCAAAAAAAGAGAGAGAAAAGAGAGAAGGGACAATGCTACTATTTTTTTCCACACTTGTGCTTCAAAGTAGCACCATGATCTTCATTATAGAGAGTCTCCTATTTTGTCACTTTCATATACTAGTGGGAATTTTTCATTATATAACTTGGCTTGTATATTGCAATGATGGGCTTCCTCAAATTGCCCTAGGTCTTCATGAGCAAGCAAGTTGGATGCACACCCACTTAGTTTCTTTTTGAGATTTCATACATTTATAGCTCTAGTGCATCCGTTGCATGGCAATCCCTACTCACTCACATTGATATCTATTAATGGGCATCTCCATAGCCCGTTGATATGCCTAGTTGATGTGAGACTATCTTCTCCTTTTTCTTTACAACCTCCACCATATTCTACTCCACATATAGTGCTATATCCATGGCTCACGCTCATGTATTGCGTGAGAGTAGAAAAAGTTTGAGAACATAAAAGGTGTGAAACAATTTCTTGACTTGTCATCGGGGTTGTGCATGGTATAAATACTTTGTGTGGGGAAGTTAGAGCATAGCCAGACTATATGATTTTGTAGGGATAACTTTCTTTCGCTATTATATTTTGAAGAGACACAATTGCTTTGTTAGTATGCTTGATATATTATTGTTTTTATGTCAACATTAAGCTTTTGTTTTGAGTCATATGGATCTGAACATTCATGCCACAATAAAGGATATTACATGGATAAATATGTTAGGTAGCATTCCATATGAAAAATTCTGTTTTTATCATTTACCTACTCGAGGACGAGCAGGAATTAAGCTCGGGGATGCTGATATGTCTCCAACGTATCTATAATTTTTGATTGTTCCATGATATTATATTATCTGTTTTGGATGTTTTATATGCATTATTATGATATTTTATATTATTTTTGGGACTAACTTATTAACCTAGAGCCTAGTGCTAGTTTTTGTTTTTTCTTTGTTTTTGAGTATTGTAGATAAGGAATATTAAATAGAGTCCAAACGGAATAAAATATTCATGATGATTTTACTTGGACTAGAATACATCTACCAGAATTGGAGAGGAAGGTAGGAGACCTACCAGGAAGTCACAAGCCAACGTGGCGTGGCCAGGGGCCCCCCTAGCTTGTGGCCCCTCAGCAGGTCCTCTAACCCTAATATTCTGCCTATAAATTCCCAAATATTCCCCCAGAATCAAAAAGAGACATGATAATACTTTTCTGTCATCGGAAGCCTCCGTTCCCGAGCGATCCAATCTTGGATCCTTTTCTGGTAATCTGCCGAAGGGGGATTCGATCACAGAGGGCATCTACATCAACTTCATTGCCACTCTGATGATGCGTGAGTATTCCACCATAGACCTATGGGTCCATAGCTAGTAGCTATATGGCTTCTTCTCTCTCTTTGTGCTTCAATACCACGTTCTCCATGATCTTCATGGGGATCTATCCGATGTAATACTCTTCTGCGGTGTGTTTGTCGAGATTCGGTGAATTGCGGGTTTATGACCAGCTTATCTATGAATATTATTTGGTTCTTCTCTAAATTTTTATATGCATGATTCCATATCTTTGCAAGTCTCTTCGAGTTATTGGTTTGGTTTGGCCAACTAGATTGATAATTCTTGCAATGGGTAAAGTGTTTAGTTTTGGGTTCAATCTTGTGGTGTCCTCACCCAGTGACAAAGTAGGGGTAGCGAGGCACGTATTGTATTGTTGCCATCAAGGGTAAAAAGATGGGCTTTTCATCATATTGCTTGAGTTTATCCCTCCACATCATGTCATCTTACTCAATGTGTTACCCTGTTCTTCATGAACTTAATACTCTAGATGCAGGCAGGAGTCGGTCGATGTGTGGAGTAATAGTAGTAGATGTAGAATCATTTCGGCCTACTTGACACGGACTTGATGCCTATATGCATAATCATTGCCTTGGATATTGTCATAACTATCCACTTTTCTATCAATTGCTCGATAGTAATTTGTTCACCCACCGTGTTATTTTCCTTCAAGACAGAAGCCTCTAGTGAAACCTATGTCCACCGGGTCTATTTTCCATATTATATTTCTAGATCTATATATAAAAAATACCTTTCTGCAATTTATTTACCTTTTTACTTTCCGCAATCTTTCCTATCTATCTCTATCAAATCTAATCATTGCAAGTAACCGTGAAGGGATTGACAACCCCTTTATAGCGTTGGGTGCAACTGTTTGATTGTTTGTATAGGTGCATGTATTGGTGACTTGCTTGTTCCTCCTATTGGATTGATACCTTGGTTCTCAAAAACCGAGGGAAATACTTATCTACCTTGCTTCATCACCCTTTCCACTTCAGGGGAAAACCAATGCAAGCTCAAGAAGTAGCAGCGGCCAACGGCTAATTTTTCCGCCGATAGCTCGCCCCCACCACCACACACACCAAATGGAACCGTTGCTCAAGCATGGGGATGTGCATGGCATCGTCCTGATAGTGTTGGACAATTATGTGATAGAGGATTCCGACACGTTGTCCGCCATGGTCAGCAACGACAAACAGCCAGCTGTCGTGTCCGACAATGACGGGATAGAGGATTCCGAGGCACTGTCCTCCATGTCGGTCAATGCTCAACCGTCATCTGCCACGGCGGACGATGATGACGACCCCGAGTTTCAGCATCGGATGCAGATGGCCATCGCTCTGTCCGTCCAGGAATCAGGCCTCATGCATTTCTGCGTGACGAGGACGAGTGTCGTCTCACTATCGGTGTGGAACAATCTATCGCTTGTGTGGATGCCATCCGCAAAGTGGATAGGGATCTGAAGCGGCAGAAACAGCGGGAGAGTGCGAAGAGGAAGCGGAACTCATATGCAGAGGGCAACAAGAGGCGGCAATAGGACCAAAAGGTGGTGGAGCAGGCCGCCGCATGCCTCTCAGCCATGTTGGAGGCCAGTGAATGCCTTGCAGCTGCGGCAGCAGCCCTGGCAACAACGGCCACAGCGACCACGGACACAACTCTATTGAGATCAGCGCTTGTTTGTATCCCGATGGACGACCTGGATGCCATGACATCTTCGTCGATAGTGGAAGACCTGGCAAGAGGCGTCGCGGTCACTCCGGCCGAGGTAGCCCTGCCGGTCTTCGCTGTGGAACCGCTGGAGCTCATCGACTTGGCGAGCTCCTCTGAATACTCGTTCTGAGGCGAGGAAGGTTGTGACAACGGTGGAGGCGCGGTGTTTGTATGCATCCATGGCGTTGTGAACATTTTGTGCAGTTCATCTTTATGTAATTTGACGAACCGTTTGTAAATTACTGAGCATACGAACTAATGTCAACTAATCCGCTGCAAAATAAGGCATTTTGTGTTGAAAAATTGCCAAATGTTTGTGTCATCTATTTGTGGGCATGTGGAAATTTAGAATGAATTTGATGTCTGTGACTGAAATTGAGGATGAACCTTGTGTGATGAACCATCCTTGAGAAATCTCAGAAAGAGCTACCCGCCTCGAGCGATGCAAAAAACCGTGGTTTCGCGGCACGACATTTCGTTACAGCGAAGAGCGTACACGCTTTATTATGTTTGGACCATGTGCCATCTTAGTTGCTCCCGCCCAGTTCATTTGCCAAAATTTAAGTGGAAGCGGTATTTCAACTACATGGTGCCTTTCCACATTCACCGCACCGACCCTATAGTAAAATTTTAGATGCCGAGCCATTTGAACCGTCGCCATCCCTCGTCCACCACCATCTTCACCCACACATTACTACTAAAATTTTCAGAAACACCGGCACATCTGTAAACAACCACCCCCGTCCGCACAACACCCCCACCTTCCTCCCCCACTTGAACCCTAGCTCACCGCCACCGCCTCCCACCACCAACCTCAGCCGGTATGCCCGTTCCTTGTAGCTAATAAAGTTCAGGGTCCCCACCGATCCACATACACCATCGCTGCCCTAAGTTTTTATATGAGGCCATCGGTGTCCCTTTCCCCCAGATCCTCATCCCGTACTCTAGAGAGTCATAGCCTAATTAGCCCGACCACATCTCCCATGGACCTCGAGGAGCGTACGAGCAAAAATAGGTCTACCATGGCTTCTCCGTCGTGCGCTGGCGAGGCGGGCGCCGTTCATGCCGAAGCTTCGATCCCAGACGAACACCTCACCGCGGGAGCCGGTGGGGATGTTGCCTATGTTGCCATGCCAAAGGCTTCTAGTATGTGGGAATGTGTGTTCCTGTATCTCAAGAGAGCCGGCTACGACATCAAGCTCGTCAACATCACCGGCTTCACCCGAACAATGTCACAAGTTAAGTGCTCCACCGGCAACACCTCTGGTTCAACCTTCGTCCATCTCTCCAAAGGCCCCGTCACCGATCTCCTCCACCTCACGGTCATGGATTTACGATCCTTCTATGCCATCAAGCCCCTTTTGTCCTTTATGAAGGAAACGTTCTATGGCGGTGTCTTGGGATCCTTACCTTCAAAGTCAGATCTCATCCACCATGATAATGGCATATACTACGGATGTTACAAGGGGAAACGTGCCATCTGCGACATCAGGGAGCGCACCTTGGGGCACCTCATATCCCAAATGGAAGGAGCCCATCCATGACAAGAGAGGCAACATCATGTGAGCAAATCATACCTTTTATAGCTAGCTGTCTCGTACCCATTATTGTAGTAGCTTTTTCCAGGTGATAATCATGAAGTGTTTAATTGAGCATTTGTCCAGTTGTCAAGCAGATGCCTTGCTTTTCTGTATCTAGTTGTTAGGTTGGTTGCATTGAGTATTTGTCCAATTTTCAATGGCTATAGTTGGTTGTTATAGTGAGCATGAATGCCTTGTTTCTTTCACTTATTCAAAGTGTGATGTTCATTATGTGCAAGCATGAACTATGTAGTTGAATTTCATCAATACCACCTATTACGCCTGTGTTGTTAACATGTGCCCTTAACTCCCGCTTAAAACATTTATGCCTTGTTTCTCTGAATTTGGTTGCCAGGTTGGTTGTAGTGAGCATTTGTCTAGTTTTCAAGTAGATGCCTTGCTTTTTCTGTATCTGGTTGTTACGTTGATTGCAGTGAGCATTTGTCTTGTTTTCAAGTAGACGCCTTGCTTTTCGTTATCTGGTTGTTAGGTTGGTTCCATTGAGCATTTGTCCAAAATCAAATGGATACATTTGGTTGTTATAGTGAGCATATATGCCTTTTTTATTTCAAGCAGATACCTCATATACTTGGTTGATGTTAAGCCTGATGTACTTATCATGACTTTACATGTACTTGCACAGGACAACAATGGGAGTGGCCAATGTTCTCCACCGAGGTTCTTTTCATCCCTCCGCTTATTCTACATACGTTCCATCATGTAGTTATGCAGATTTTTGTGATGTATCTACATATACCATCTAAAATGTATAGAATATAAAATTTTGTGATGTATCTAATGAAATGGAATTCCAATTCTAGATGTAAATGTTTTTCTCTACAAACTTGGTAAAAGTAAGTAAATGTGGACTTCTCAAAATCTTTATATGCAACACATTGTCGAACTGATGGAGTAATATATTACACCATTGTGCAACTGCGTGTTAGCTTCTAATATTAGCTTCTTGCTTGTAGGTACATATGTCTTAGGTAAAGATCCATTCCTGGACCCTTTTTGCATGTGGGGTAATGAAATATTAATGAATCAGCATCAAGTGAGGAAACTAAAAATGATTGTTAGGGAAAAGAGACGAACAATGCCAATTAGACTATTTGTATACGCTCTATCCAACACAACATTGAGCTGTAGGCTGGTAACTACAAACTCTGTAGGCTTCTATTAGTACTGCCCATAATGAGTTGTCACACAACAATATCTGAATCTTTTTCTTTTGAAGTGGTTCCCAAAGAAGTTTACTACCTCGCAAAGTACATGATTTATGGACATGTAATGAAGGTTAAAATAAATCATAGAGACTACAATGATCATCAAGAAGTCGTAATGAAGACAGTGAAGGATGGGCGGGCAGCCATCACTAGGGGCTGGCCTAGAGTCGTTCGTGCGTTACGCATGGAGGTGGGCACAATATGGGCATTCCGCTTCACCTTGTCCATCATACAAAATGTCTTTCGGCTCTCTTTACTGACTTTAGTACAACCATGCTTCCATCATTGTTTATTTGTCCCCTGTGTAGTTTTCCTTTTATTAGAATTGATGCTTATGTAGTTCTTGAGTATATGTACACGTAAATCGAATTATGCATTCGTTCCTAAACCTAAACATGATTCGATATGAAATACAAGAATTCCTACTTTCAAATTTAAATTATGTGAACTATGAACAAATGTATTTAATTAGGGGAAAATCCCGCTTAGCAGGCTATTACAATGCACACAATTTGAGAAAACAAAACGTCTACGATCAACTCCGACATCACACATGTTTCTCCATTCGAGGCATGTGTGATGAATCTCATCTTCGAGCACGGTTAGATGAGAAAGAACGTGTGAGATTAACAAGCATTTGTGATAGTCTCCTTATCACACACGATTTTGTATTTTGAATTGTGTACCATCATAAACGTTTGTCAAAGAAGACATCATGCGATAGGCCTTTATCCGACACAGTTATACTAAATGACACGTTTGGGAACTATGGATCGCACGTTTGGGATGTTTTGTAAATCACAAACGTTTATCGGAAACCCCGTGTGTGGGATATACTCACCCTTCCCATACGGATTTACAATGATAAACGTGTGCACTCTTATATCATATCACAGACGGTCATGGTGGAACTAACTGTGTGTGATTGTCTCCTTATCGTACACGCTTTATAATCATGAACTGTTTGCGATTTGGTGCACATCATAAATGGCGCTTCATAGAATAGTGCTTGCGATGTTAGTGTGATCTCACACGAATTTCAAGGATGAACCATATACACACATCTCAAACGATTATCTGGTGACCCTCGTTTGTGATAGGTGCGGACATCACATACGCTTAGTTTTGCCGAACGTTTGCATTCGTTGGCCACCATCGCTGACGGTTTTGCTGTGTCGTGTGGGATGGACCCCCCTATTGCCCACACATGCAAGGCAGTGGTTTGGAACTACATCGTGGAAAGGGGTTAAAAACCGTTTGTATAACACGTACCTGTAGCAGTGAGTACTCTGTTGTTTAGGACTTCTAGGTGAGCCGGTGCGTGATCCACTAGGGCCATACTGACCCGGATGTCCTCCTTGGTGGTTTCGAAAACCCTGGCTTTGGAATTCCTGTATGATGTAGCAATTTTCCCATGAATGATTAGTTGGATTATCCGAGGTTCCATGCTTGGGACAATGTGCTTTGAGTGCATCTTCGTAGTTGCGCATCTTGCTTCCCTGATGAGTCCTTCCCAGTTGACAGCTTCGACGCTGGCTTTTGAACCTTATGTCAGTGTTAGCCACGAATTCAGACCCACCTTTGGGCTGCTTCCGCTTGTTATTATTGCCTTGGCCTCCATGATTCCCAGCTTTGGGAGGATGGATCGCCCTGGCTTTCTCTATGAACATGTGGTTTCAGCCGTCCTGACGCCGGCCGGCATGAGCACGCCGAGCTGGCTTGACGATGTTGGTGCAGATGTCTGGCTCGGATTCTGAATCACCAATCTTGCTAATGAAGCTATGGATCTTGCCGAAGAGGAACCGGTACCCGAACTCGATTGAGTCAGCATCGGGACACCAGCCTGAATTTTCGACGTAGAGCTTGCCGTGGCAGCTCTTGGTCATCTAACCAGCTGCATAGCTCCCGAACCCTAGAAGAGCTCCCTATGAGAACTCAACTTCATCGCGCGAAGGCCCCATGGTGGGCGCCAACTGTCGTGGTTTTGTCACGGCAGATGTTCTCATAGGAGAACTTAGGTGTGAGGCCATCACCGTTGTGTGGCATCTCGAAGGGGTTGATCAGGAACAAGAGATGGATTTACCCAGATTCGGCCCCTTCAATGGAGGTAAAAGCCTACGTCCTGCTTTAGTGTCTATATTGATGGTGATCTCGATTACAAGGGTGTGGAATCACCGACCTAGCTTTCGAGAGTTTCTAACCTAACCTATGGTCCATGGGGGATCACTTTTATATACGGGTCAAGGCCCTTGGGTCTACAAGAGTCTGAGCCTTATTATGTTTCGTGACCTATTACAATTCTACCTTATCTTGTCTTCAAAAATAGGAAAGCTTCTGGCATCTTCTGCCTCATGGGCATTGAGTCACCGTCTTCATGTACTGGGCCGCTAGGCGGCTCACTTGGTAAGCTCCTTGCTTGTCTTTCTTTCACCTCTACGGTCCATCAAGCATATGCTCTTTATCCCGCCCATGGTCTAACCCGGCCCAAACGGCAGGTTATACCACGGGGTCATATCCCCGACAGCCGCCGACTGCTTCAGTCGACGGTAGCCTCGGGAACTACACCCAGTAGGTGCGCTCAGCTTGCCCCCACTGGAGAACTACAAGTTCTACACCCCGACGGACAAGTCGAGAGGCTTTGGTCCATAAACCATCACCACAACCTCTTCGACAAGTATCTCATCATTCGGAATAAGTTATCAGCATCCAGTTCGTTCGGATTTTGGGACTGTCGCTGACTGCATTAGTTGATGACAGCCTCGGGCACTACACCCATTGGGTGCGCTTAGCGTGCCCCCATTGAATAACTACAGGCTTTACACCCTGACGGTCAACATCAAGAGGCTCCGGTCCATGGATCATCACTGCGTTCTCTTTGACAAGTATCTCATCATTAGGAATCATTTGTCTAAATGAAATCATTTGGATTCTGAGACTACCGTTGGCTGCTTCAGTCAATGGCAGCCTCGGAGACTACACCCAGTGGGTGCGCTCAGCACGCCCCCACTTGAGAACTATAGGTTCTACACCCCGATGGTCAACATCGAGAGGCTCTGGTCCGTTGACCATCACCGCGTCCTCTTCGACAAGTATCTCATCATTTGGAATCATCTACCTGAACAAAATCATTCAGATTCTAAGAATACCGCCGACTGCTTTAGTCGTCGGCAGCCTTGAGGACTACACCCAGTGGGTGCGCTAAGCGCACCCCCACTAGAGAACTACAACTTCTACACCCCGACGGTCAACGTCGAGAGGCTCTGGTCCATGGACCGTCACCGCATCCTCTTCGACAAGTATCTCTTCATTCAGAATAATCAGTAAACACCCACTGGGTGTACTCCTGACGAATACCCACTCGGGACTCTAAATACATCTACAACACAAAAAATTCTGTCTAAAGAAGGTACTTACGAGAGTACTTACTCGGGCGGTCTTATCTTGAGCTTCGCCAGCATCGCGAGCCTCCTTTAGCTTGTCGTTCATCAACCTTAGTTGGATCAGCGCCTCCTTGTTCGCTCCCACCTGGACCTCCAGGACGTGCTGCAGTCCGATGATGCCGGTCACAAGGGAAGTTGGAAGAGGTGTTCCGAGTGCAGATCCTGCTCCCAAAGAAGTTCCCCAAGATAGCGCTCGCTCTTGAGCATGAGAGGCGTTTATCATCACAACATCTACATGGATGGCTGGATTCGGTAGGTTGACCTGGTCGTCCGCATCGATCTCAATCACCTTGCGTGGCCCTACAAGTATTTGAAGATCACTCAGGAATGAGTCAAAAGAGAAAATGAAGAACTCAAAGATCATGTATGAACAAAACTGAGTGTTACCTTTCGAAGTCGCGACGTAAACCTCGGCGTTGTCTTTCCCCAGCGAGGCAGATGGCGTGTCAGCCTTGCAAGAGAATCACTTGGATTGTAATCACATTCGGTCAATCATTTGAGGTGACAGTCAGTATGAAGATACTTATGCGGAGTCCACTGACACGTTCATCTTGATCTTGGGCAACACTGCCTCCCGTGGTTTACTAGAGGAGGTCTTCGGTTGATTGGCGCTCTTTCCCGGAGATACAATGGGCCCACTATGCCCGCGCTTTGAAGTCCGAGTGGGAGGAATGGCAACAGAAGACTTGGTGGTACCCGACCCTCCAATGTTGCCTCCACGGACTCCAGGGTCTTGGTCCACCTTTGTGCGGGGTTAGGGAAGCACCTCCTTCAAAGGAAAAGACTCCGCCTCATCTCCTGGTTCCGACTCCTTGTCCTCCTCTTTGTCATCACTATCATCTACTCTTCTTTGCCGTTCGAGTCACCATGGCGCTCGTTGTTGCTTGCCACATTGGCGGCAGCATGATTACCAGTGGGAATCAAGCTCACCATGTCCGTGTAGCCCTGTCAAAAATACTAGCTAAGTTGATCGGTATTTATTAAAGGAAAGTCGCATCACTCGGAAATAATAGTGGCATTCGATGTTTACCTCATTTGATGGATTATCAACTGAGTACGAAAGCACATGTCTCGAGCCCTGGGGTTGTCTCGAGCTGGGGTAATGGCCTTGAGCTTGTTTGCCACAGCCTCTACACTGAGCTCCTCTGGGTGCATACATGTAGGGTCACTCGTACCCGAATACTATCACATGGGGTGGGCCCTAGCCTACAACGGCTAAATTCTTCTCTAGAAGAAGACCTCCAGCAGGTCTAGGCTGTTGACACCCTGATTCACGAGGGCTACCAGCGCAATCACAAGAAGATCGACGTCAACCCTCTCCTCCTTGGACACAGTCAACTTAGGGAGCTGTCGAATGCATTCGTCCGAGTACGGTGGGAGGCCAGCTTGACCCTCTTCGACTGGAATATCCTCGCAGTAAAATCACATCGACTACCGACCCTTAACCCTATTCGGGAAAGTCCTTGCGAGGAAACTACTTTTACCCCTCAGTTGGATTCCCAGGCCCCCACACAGCTAAACTACATTCGTCTTCTCCTCAATCAAGGCGGTTTTCTTCATGATCATCACTCGGCATGTGAACGGGTGTTTGAAGAAACCCCGGTGAGGGTTGCAGCCAAGGAAGTTCTCATAGAGGGAAACAAAAGTGGCAAGATAGGTGATGGAATTGGGGGAGATGGTGGAGTTGTGCCACAAAAAAGTCTAAGAACGCATAGAATAAAGGGTGAGGGGGCAAAGAAAAACCTCGGTCGAGGTGAGTTGTGAGGAGTACCCTCTCGTTCCCGCGTGGCGGAGGATCAACCTCTCCCTTCTTCGACAGCCTCCAGCTCCTGGTGACCAGGAGACCCTGGCTCTCTAGGTCCCTCAGCCGGCTCACGGTGGCCTGAGGCGCTAGCCAGTCACCCTGGACGAAGCCAGCCGGAGCGCCCGCACTCAAGGAAGACTCGCGCGAGGACTTCTTCTCCTTCTCAGCCCTTGCGATGGCGCTCCTCCTCATCTCTAGTGAGGAACAATGACGAATTGACGAATCGGCAACAAAATCGATGCTCTCCGTGGAGGTGTGTGGGGACCCCGACTCATAAGTCGAGATCACCGAATGCACGTGTATAGTGATCCCAGAGATCAATGCTCACTAAACACACAGAAGCTGAATAACAAGAGTCTTACATCCATACTTAACATCTTACACAAATAATGACCATGAAGGTCTTAGTCTTACATAGATAGGGCCACACGGGGCAAACACTTAAACTAGAAAAAGCAGCGGAAATCTTGGTCGAAAGCATGGACCCATGCCATCTGCCTTGACCTATGGACATTTTGACTAGTAAGCGTCCTAGTTCGCATGTTCTTCTCCAACGAACTCTCCAACATACTCCTATTCTTCCATGCCTGGCCAATTAAATAACCAGTGGCAAGCCAATGAGTACTTTGAAAGTACTCTCAAGCAACCCAAGTTGTGGAACAAGGTAATAATGATGCATGGTATAGCACTAAGTAGGTGATTTTGCGGAAAGCTAATTTGAATGCAAATGTCATGATCAAGTAATTAGTGAGCATGCATCAACAATTAGCATCCCTATGAACAAGTTACAGATATCAACATAAGTAGAGGTTGAACACCTTGTGTTCATTCATCATGCTAAGTCACTGGACTTAGATCACTTCCCATGCTAAGTCATCGGACTTAGTTCACGTACCATCTGTGTCTCCAACACACCCACGCACCCGTTGTAAAAACATTTGGATGTAGCACAAGAGCGATCATCCAACTGTCCTTGACCGTGGACACGGTTATTCGAATAGTTTTACACTCTGCAGAGGTTGCACACTTTACCCACAAGACTCGGGGAACTTTCGTGTCATCTACGACTCGCGGTATATAACATACCCGAGGTAAGCACCCGAACAATGCCTTTCCCATGGTGATACTAAAAAAAGAGTCGACTCATTGGTGCCATCCCTCATGATATACATCACTCGTATCATCCATGAGGGCATGCAACGGTGTGCCCGGTGCGTGTAGAGACAACGCATGACCTTCCACTAAGGGATGACCCCGTCTCAAGAGTGACCACTTCACTCTTGCCATTAGTAATGTAGGCTCCTTGCTAGTATCAACCATAGTAATCAACAAAGCCCCGTCCCATAACGGGCATCGTGGTCTTACATGTAAGGTTGGAATAACGATTGCAACTTACACCAATCCGTTTTCAACACTCACTTGTCCCGGTACACCACTTCTTTCTCAAGTGGTCACCCATCTCATCATCATCTCCCTCGGGCATTAGTGGCACCCAACGGGGTTTTCAAAAAAAAATCTTTGAAATCATTTCCTTACTTGCCATCACTATGCATAAGTCCCATCCCATTTGCGTAGAATTTATTAGCAACATAACTACTCCCACCCGCACAACCCTCATAAGGTGGTAGGGTCATGCACGATGCAAGTGTCAAAGGAAAGGTACCAGTGGCATCCCATCGAAAGGGGAACACCACAACACATGATCAAATACGATGAAAGTAAAGTGCTATATGACATGCAATAAAATGGTTTCTTATCATGGTCAAAGGGCTGCTTGCCTGGCTCAACAAAGTTTCCAGGGTCTTCGAAGTCTTTGGGTCCAACTTGTTTGTCAACAACGCAATCTATCGTCGCGATAAAATAACGATAAAAATAAGTAAACACACAAAACAGAGCACTCAATCTACTAGCAAAAATGTTAACCTACTTTGATAAATACTAAATGTCATACTAAAAATATTCTCCTAGAGTTTTGTTGTGAAAAACATTTTAGGAATTAAATGACAGAGGCAAAAAGGTGACTAAATATAGTTTTTAAAATAAAACAACACTAAAAATATTTTCAACATTTCTACAAATGGAACTATTAAATTCTAGGGATTATTTTATGAATTTAGGTGGAAGAAATATTGGCATTGGGTAAATACATCACCCTATGGGATTTTTGGAATTTGCAGGAAAGAGAAAAAAGGAAAATGGCTTGGGGAAATGGGCCAAAAGCGGATGGCCAGATCGGCCCAACCGGCGAAGCCGTCCCACGCGAGTCTGGCGCGCGCGCGTGCCGGTTCAAACCTGACCAGTGGGCCAGGCTGGTCAGCAAGAGAGAGGGAGGTGGGGAACCCTAGGAGGATGACAAGCAAGGCCCGTCTGTCATCACCTTTGCCGGGTCAGGGAGGGAAGAGGGAGCTCACTGGCGGCTATAGGGCACGGCGACGGCAGGCAATGGGGGAACGGGCCTGGGGTCGAGCCGCCGATCTCCTGGAGGTGGAACGGAGGCCGGAGGCTGCCGGAGTCGCCGGCGGCGAGCACTCGTGGTGGGGGGTGCTTCGGCACAGCTCGTCGGGGCTGCAAAGAGAACGGGGAAGAGGGGGAAACGTGTCAGCGAGATGAGTTAGGACCCATGGGAGAAGAAAGAGGGCTGGAGGTGGCCGATACCTGGAGATCAACGGTGGCGACGCCGTGGCGATCTCCGGTCGATTCCAAGCTCCTCGAGCATGGGAAGGAGCGGGGGCCTTGCGGGCGGTCGATGGAGGAGGAGAGGGGGCCATAGAGGAGGGAAGGGCTCGGGGGAGGCCCTTTTTATAGGGGGCACGAGTCCACGGAGGGTCTAGTGCGCCAGCGAGGCCGTGGCATGCGCTGGAGGGCTCGGGGGAGAGCAGGAATGGGTCTGTGGCATTCCTGGGCGTCACCCACGACCAGAGGGAGAGGAGAGAGGGGCGGGGGAGAGCTCATGTGCGAGCCTCGCGGTTGGCCGGTTCAGGCGGCCACGGCACGTGCGAGAGGATTCCGGAGGAGGGAGAGAGAGGAGGGGCCGACTAGGGTGGCATGGCGCAAACGCCGAGGGGGACCAAGTGGCGCGAGGGGGAGGCCTGAGGCTGCCGGAGCCATGCACTAGGCGATGGCTACAGTGCCTGTCGGCACTATAGCACGCTCCAGAGTGCACGTTTGGCATGCCATGGCATGCCAACAACGTCTTCTGCGTGGCCGTCCATGCCTAGGGGGATCTAGGGGTTTTTACAATAGAGGGTAGGGCATTGGATGCTGCGGGATGCCTTAGGAGAGAAGAAAAAGTGAGAGGGACAGAGGAAAAACTCCTGTCCAGGGGGTAAAATGAGGAATTTACCCCACTTACTTGAGGTGCCTTGGCCAGGGAGAGTTACTGGAGATGCAAGGCACTTACCAGAGGCTGTGGTAAAAGGCTGGGGCCAAGGGTAAAAGGATAAGAGGTGAAAATGTTGGTTTTACAAAATCACCAGAAGGTGTTTGATGAGGTTTGGGGAAAGAAAGAATTACCAGCTTACTGAGACACTTACCAGGGTCAAAGGCTAGGTAAAAATGAGATGCTTCACCAAATTTGAGCTTAAGGGAAAAAAGTTGATAATGGAAATTTGGTGAACCCTAGAAATTGGCAGAAACTGATTTCTATAGATCCAATGATGCTAGGCTTTAACCCTCGATGAACCACTTAGTATATCATCACTATTTCGCCATTAGAGCATGACCACAAAGTTTGAGGCCAAGGGGAGGAACTTCACAATGTAAAGTTGCTCAAATTTGATTTTGGACACGAATGGTTTTGGGATGGTTTGATGAACCAAACAAACTTGGATTGGGATGAAACTTTGCAAGATCACCACCCATGATAGTGTTGACTTCCTAGAATTTTCCTGGAATTTATTAAGAATATTTCTTATAGAAATATTCCAAAAGTTTAATCTGAATAGAAAGGGTTTTGAGGGGGTTTTCCCATGATCTGATCAAGCCCTTGTTGAAACTCATATATATGGAAAATATATGTCCACTTAGTTTCTCTAATTTTTCTCAAATATTTTTAAAGCATTTAAATAATTTTTCCCTAGGAAAAACCATTTCTGGCCTTAAGAAAAAGCCTTTAAATAAAATATGAAAATAATCTTTAAAAATAATATTTGGTGGTTTTGAGAAGTCATATATATAGTAGGTTTGAAATAAAGCCTTTGGGAAAGAAGGGTCCACCTGATTTGGGGACTTGCAGTGCAAACCTCATTTCAGGGGGGTTTGGAAACTTAAACTAAATAAATCATTTTTGGTTAAAGCAAAATTTGATAAAAAATAGTTTTAGGCACTATTCACATGGCATGATCATTGGGCAAGGGGTTTGGATCAGGGAAGATGATTATGAAGTGGAATAGAACCTAGGAGTGCCATAAAATTCAATCAACAAGCAAGCAACCAACATAGCAAGCAAGCACAAACCCATAGAAAAAGTTTTAGTTGGCTCCAAATTTTATAAACCCAAACATAACAATGTGCTACAATCACAGGGTGTGACAGACCTTCCCCCCTCAGAAGAATCTCGTCCCCGAGATTCCTAGGCTAAGCGCTAAAAAGATAAGGGAACTCTAATCTAAGATAATCTTCACGCTCCTAGGTTGCTTCAGCTTCAGTGTGGTTGGTCCACTGGACCTTCAAGTACTTGATGGTGCGGCTTCGGGTGCAGCGCTCGGCTTCATCCAAAATGCGAACTGGCCTCTCACGATAAGTGAGATGTGGCTGAAGATTGATGGCTTGATGGTCGATGTCCTTGTAGAGGTCGGGGCGGTTGGGAACTTGCAGACACTTCCGGAGTTGTGACACATGAAAGACATTGTGCACATCTGACAGCTCGGAAGGTAACTCTAGCTGATATGCGACTTCTCCTCGCCTGTTGCTGATCTTGAAGGGGCCGCTGAATCTTGGTGCGAGCTTCCCCTTGACGTGGAAACGCCTGTTCCCTTTGAGAGGTGTGACTCGGAGGTAGACATGATCCCCAACACGAAAACTCATGTCTCGTCGGTAAGAGTCAGCGTAGCTCTTCTGCCTAGTATTGGCGGTCTCGAGGTGTTCTCAGACAAGTTGCACTTTCTCTTCGGCTTCATGGAGGATGTATGGACCAAAAACTAAACCTTCTCCGGTCTCTAACCAGTTGTGGGGAGTACGACACTTGCGTCCATACAACACCTCAAATGGTGCCATCTGAAGACTCGACTGATAGCTGTTGTTGTAGGAGAACTCGGCGAATGGTATGCAATCTTCCCACTTGGCTCCATATGCTAGAACACAAGCTCGGAGCATGTTTTCGAGTATCTGATTTACTCACTCTGTTTGCCCACTGGTCTGAGGTTGAAAAGCAGTGCCGAAGGAGAGCTTGGTTCCCAACGCTTCTTGGAACTTGTTCCACTATCTTGAGGTAAACTGGGTTCGTCGTTCTGACACAATCTCCTTAGGAACCCTGTGGAGGCTCACAATCCTTTTAATGTAGAGGTTGGCCAACTGGTTCCCATTGTAGGTCGTCTTGACAGGAATGAAGTGGGCTCCCTTGATCAAGTGATCAAGAATGACTCAAATGGAGTCATGTCCCTTGCTTGACCTTGGTAAACCGGTGATGAAATCCATACCGACTTTATCCCACTTCCATTCAGGCACTTTGAGGGGCTACAGTAGTCCATCAGTTTGCTGATGCTAAGCCTTGACCCTCTGGCATATGTCACACTTAGCCACGAACGTGCCTATCTCCCGTTTCATGACATGCCACCAGAATCTTGTCTTGAGGTCTTGATACATCTTGGTTCCTCCAAGATGGATGGAGTAGGGGGTGCCATGAGCTTCTTGCAAGATTAGGTTCTTGAGCTCCTCTTTGTTGGGTACGCATATGCGATTCCCGAACCATACATCTCCTTGCTCATCCATCGAGAATCATGGGGCCTTGCCTGCCTTGATCTTCCTATTGATGCCTTCAATGCTCTCATGCCCCTTCTAGGCTTCTTTGATATCATCCATCAAGGTAGGCTTCGCTTCGATGTTGGCGAGGAATCCTGGTGCAACCAGTTCCAGGCCGAAGCTCTCAAGTTCTTCATACAGGGCGGGTAGCCTTTCCTTAATCATAGCATTCAAGGAACATGCCTTTCTGCTTAAGGCGTCTGCTACCACATTGGCCTTGCCGGGGTGGTATTGAACACTAAGGTCGTAATCCTTGATCAATTCCAACCATCTCTGCTACCTCATGTTCAATTCCCTTTGAGTGAAGATATACTTCAAACTCTTGTGGTCTGCGAATATCTCACATCGTTTCCCCAGAATGTAATGTCGCCATGTCTTCAAGGCATGAACCACGGATGCCAACTTGAGATCATGAGTTGCGTAGTTCACTTCATGAGGACGTAGCTATCTGGATAGATATGCTACGACTCTGCCTTCTTGCATCAGAACACCTCCAAGTCCGGTTCTTGATGCATCACAATATATCATGAACTCCGTGTGAATATCAGGGCTGGCCAAAACGGGGGATGTGGTCAATCTCTTCTTGAGCTCCTAGAAACTCTCCTCGCACTTAGCTGTCCACTAGAACTTCTTGCCCTTCTTCAAAAGCTGGGTCATGGGTCGGGCAATGCTCGAGAACCCTTCCACGAACTTGCGGTAATAACCCATGAGTCTGAGGAAGCTCCTGACTTCCTTCACTGTGGCTGGGGTTTGCCATTCAGTCACGGCTTCAATCTTGGCAGGATCCACTAATAATCCTTCTACAGTCAACACATGACCCAAGAATCCAACTTCATGCAGCCAGCATACACACTTACTGAACTTGTCATAAAGTTGGTGCTCTCAAAGATTCTCTAGGACCAATCTCAAGTGCTCCTCATGTTCTTCTTCAGACTTGGAGAAGACGAGTATGTCATTAATGAAGACAACAATGAACTTGTCCAAGTACTCCATGAAGACTTTATTCATGAGGTACATGAAGTAGGCAGGGGCATTAGTTAACCCAAATGACATAACCATGTATTCATATAGGCCATACTGGGTTACAAATGCCGTCTTCGGAATGTCTTGGGGTCTGATCTTCAGCTGATAGTACCCAGACCTGAGGTTGATCTTAGAGAACACCTTGGCTCCGTTCAACTGATCAAACAGGTCTTCAATCTTGGGGAGTGGGTAATTGTTCTTTATCGTGAACTCATTGAGAGAGCGGTAATCGACGCAAAGTCTGATAGTTCCGTCCCTCTTTGACACAAATAGAACATGCGATCCCCAAGGAGAGGCACTAGGGCGAATAAATCCTTTTCTGAGCTGCTCTGCTAGTTGCTTCTTCCACTGAGCTAACTCTTCGGATCCCATTCTGTAAGCCTTTTTATAGATGGGCCTTGATCTGGGCATAGGCTCAATAATGAACTCAATGTCGTGGTCAGGAGGCATTCCGGGCAGCTCGTCAGGAAACACATCCGGGTATTCACATACCACTGGCACTTGATCCAACTTAACTCCCGATAGGCAGTTAGCCTGAGGGGCTTGAGTGGAGGCAGGGTTGGGGACGTACTTGACTTCCACTCCTTGGCTATTGGTCATGGTGACAATCCTCTTGGCACGTTCTAACAAGCCTTGCTGCTTAGCCAACCAATTCATGCCAAGGATGACATCCAAGCCGGGTGAATCCAGAACTATAAGGTCTGCTAGGAAGTCTGCCCCGTTGATGTCAATCTTCACTCCCTTACACCCTATCCCAGACTTCATAACTGAATCGGGTGTTTGTATCAACATACGACTACCCAGGGGTGTAGGTTTCCTGCCACTCTCTAGTGCAAACTTTTGGGTGACAAAAGAATGCGAAGCTCCACAGTCAAACAATACTGTTGCTGCGGTTGAGTTGACAAGGAACGTAACCAGTATGACGTCCGGGTCTTCCTGGGCTTCCTCTGCGGTGACGTGATTCATATGACCCTTGCCATTGTTGGGATTGTGCGGGGAGCTGGGTTCCTTGGCGGTGCTCCATGGGCTTCACCTTGAGCTGGTGCATTGGGGCGCGGTGCAGCTGGCTTCCTGTTAAGGCAAAGCTTAGAGATGTGTCCAGACTGACCACATCCAAAGCAAGTGACTAGCCTAGGGTTGTTGTAGAAGTTTCTGCCACCATTGTTGTTATTGGGGTTGTTGTTGAAGGCTGGCCTGGGATTGGCATACTGTTGAGGCTGGTAGCTCGGACGAGGTGCAGGAGGTCTGGCCTGCTGTGGCTGATGGGTTGGCCTGGCTGGGGCTGGCTGCCATGGGCGAGGCTTCTGGTTGCTTGAGCTCCCCTTGCTGATCATCTTGCGCTTGCAAGTGTCATCGATGGCACGATGCTTGTCTTCCAGCATGAGGGCCTTGTTCACTAAGTCGAAGAAGGTACGACAGTTGCAGATGATGAGCTGATACTGCAGGACCTGTTAAAGTCCTTCAATGAAGCGTTCCTTCTTGGCATCTTCCGTGCTGACATCTTCAGGTGCATACCTTGACAGCAGGTTGAAATTCTGCAGATACTCCTTGACAGAGCCACTTCCGTGCCTCAGTGCTCGGAATTCTCTCTTCTTGATAGCCATGATCCCAGAAGGAATATGGGCAGTGCGGAATCCTTCCTTGAAGTCATTCCACGTGATCACACGTTCTCCTTCCATGACCTTGAATCCATCCCACCAAGCTCGAGCGGTACCTCCGAGGCAGTGAGAGGCATAAAGCACCTTCTCACGATCTTCATTGAAGTTGACCAATGCAAGGAGGTCCTTGATGGTGCGGATCCAGTCATCAGCATCCAATGGTTCAGTAGTCCCGGTGAAGGTTGGGGGCGAGTTTCTCATGAACTCAGACAGTGTGGAGTGGCCATTGTCGTTCCTGCCTTGCTGCTGGTTGTTCACGAGAGCCTAAGCCATCTGCTGGTTAGCAGCATTGTTGGCTTGGTGCTCCTCCTGGAGAACTTGGAGTAACTGAGCTATGGTCATGTTCTCCGGTGGAGGTGGTGGCGGAGGAATGTCACCTTGTGGATGCTCCTGGTGTCCTCTAGTGTGAGCAGCCCCACCAGCTCCCTGTTGCTGGCTCGAGTTGCCAGCTTCAGGGTTGGTGAAGGAGCTGTTGTGGGTAGCAGTCACCATCCTGTTTGGAGCAGCCAAGTCAAACAACTGGGATTTCACAAGAGGATAAGCAATAACGTAAAAGCGTGCCTAAGGGGGTCGGTCAAGTGCAAGTGTGTTGAAACAAAGGTCAAAAGACCAACAACATATATTAAGATAGATGATGGAGTCGCTTACATGTTGCCTACGGCAAAAACGCGACTTGCATCGGAACACAAACAACAAAACAAACAACAAGCACACATGGTTTCATATGAACCAGTACACGGCCTCGACTTCGCATGAGGGATACATGACTGATCCTACCCTAGGGGTTCTCGGACTCAGGTGGTGGAGTGCTCGGTCTCGTAGTCATGCTCCTCTGGGTCTTCCTCCTGTTCATCATCTGAATGGGCATTGTTCCCGGTCGAGAGGGTCAGGGAACGAGGAGGTCCATCCCGACGACACTTTGCAGGAGGGTCGGTGAAGAGCTCACGGTACTCCTTCGCACTCATGCGACGACCATGCGTAGGTGCATCACTAGCTGGGGGTACTCCTCCTTGATAGGCGACAACTGGTCGTCCCTCGGGGGCTCCATCCTTCTTGATCTTGTCTGGCTTCGTCTTGGATTGTCCGAGTAGCTCTTGGGTGTGGTGAAGTTCCTCGCGGAGCTTCACAGACTCCTTCATCAAGTTGTGAACCAGATTATTGGCAAAGAGGCTGAAATAGGTCTGGAACCTGAGTGGTGCGCCATCTTCCTTGGTCAGAATCAGCGTCCAACTCTCGCCAAAGTCATCCTTCCTGAAGGGAAGGTAGCGAGTAGCTGGCTCGTTAGCCATCTTTGGAATGATGTCCTGAAGGTGTAGGAGTGCCTTGTGTGCAGCTGTCTTGACGGCAAACATCATGGTCTCCATACGTGGTCCTTCGAAGAACCAACTGGTCGGAGAGTCGTTTGCCTTCACGACCACATCTACGTGGTACACCTTCCTGACGTCATCGACCCAGTGCTCGTGGTAGAGGAAAATGGGTGGTTGGCGAAACTGGCACTTCTCCAGGCTATCCCCAAGGAGTAAGGGAAAGCCGGATGTCAGGAAGGCTTCGGGTACGACGACCATCTACAAAGGTTTGAAAGGAGGAGAGTCAGCAAAGTGTTGTGTGAAGCATAGAAGAGGTAAATAGTGCAGAATCCCTAAGTTCCAATGCTAGGTGTAGTTTTGAAAACGACTTGTATCCCAACTAACGTCCATGCTAACTAAGGGCTTCCTATAGTCAGGATGGCTCTGATACCAGCTCTGTGGGGACCCCGACTCATAAGTCGAGATCACCGAATGCACGTGTACAGTGATCCTAGAGATCAATGCTCACTTAACACACACAAGCTGAATAACAAGAATCTTACATCCATACTTAACGTCTTACACAAATAATGACCACGAAGGTCTTAGCCTTACATAGATAGGGCCACACGGGCCAAACACTTAAACTAGAACAAGCAGCGGAAATCTTGGACGAAAGCATGAACCCATGCCATCTGCCTTTACCTACAGGCATTCTGACTGGGAAGCATCCTAGTTCGCATGTTAATCTCCAACGAACTAGTCAACATACTCCTGTTCTTCCATGCCTAGATAATTAAATAACCAGTGGCAAGCCAATGAGTACTTTGAATGTACTCGCAAGCAACCCAAGTTGTGGAACAAGGTAATAATGATGCATGGTATATCACTAAATAGGTGATTTTGCGGAAAGCTAATTTGAATGCAAATGTCATGATCAAGTAATTAGTGAGCATGCATCAACAATTAGCAGATATCCCTATGAACAAGTTACAAATATCAACATAAGTAGAGGTTGAACACCTTGTGTTCATTCATCATGCTAAGTCATTGGACTTAGATCACTTCCCATGCTAAGTCATCGGACTTAGTTCATGTACCATCTGTGTCTCCAACACACCCATGCACCCATTGTAAAAACATTTGGACGTAGCACAAGAGCGGTCATCCAACTGTCCTTGACCGTGGACACGGCTATTCAAATAGTTTTACACTCTGCAGAGGTTGCACACTTTACCCACAAGACTCGGGGAACTTCCGTGTCATCCACGACTCGCGGTATATAACATACCCGAGGTAAGCACCCGAACAGTGCCTTTCCCATGGTGATACTAAACAACGAGTCCACTCATTGGTGTCATCCCTCATGATATACATCACTCGTATCATCCATGAGGGCATGCAACGGTGTGCCCGATGCCTGTAAAGACAACGCATGACCTTCCACTCAAGGACGACCCCGTCTCAAGAGTGACCACTTCACTCTTGCCATTAGTAATGCAGGCTCCTTGCTAGTATCAACCATAGTAATCAACAAAGCCCCGTCCCATAAGCGGCATCGTGGTCTTACATGTAAGGTTGGAGTAACAGTCACAACTTACACCAATCCGTTTTCGAAAAACCACAACACTCACTTGTCCCGGTACACCACTTCTTTCTCAAGTGGTCACCCATATCATCATCATCTCCCTCAGGCATTAGTGGCACCCAACGGGGTTTTCAAAAAAATATCTTTGAAATCATTTCCTTGCTTGCCATCACTATGCATAAGTCCCATCCCATTTGTGTAGCATTTATTAGCAACCTAACTACTCCCACCCGCACAACCCTCATAAGGTGGTAGGGTCTTGAACGATGCAAGTGTCAAAGGAAAGGTACTGGAGGAATCCCATCGAAAGGGGAACACCACAACACATGGTCAAATACGATGAAAGTAAAGTGCTATATGACATGCAATAAAATGGTTTCTTATCATGGTCAAAGGGCTGCTTGTCTGGCTCAACAAAGTCTCGGGGGTCTTCAAAGTCTTCGGGTCCAACTTCTTCGTCAACAGCGCAATCTATCGTCGAGATAAAATAACGATAGAAATAAGTAAACACACAAAACAGAGCACTCAAACTACTACCAAAAATGTTAACCTACTCTAATAAATACTAAATGTCATACTAAAAATATTCTCCTAGAGTTTTGTTGTGAAAACCATTTTAAGAATTAAATGACAGAGGCAAAAAGGTGCCTAAATATAGGTTTTAAAATAAAATAGCACTAAAAATATTTCCAAACATTTCTACAAATGGCACTATTAAATTTTAGGGATTATTTTATGAATTTAGGTGGAAGAAATATTGGCATTGGGTAAATACTTCACCATGTGGGATTTTTGGAATTTGCAGGAAAAATAAAAAAAGGAAAATGGCTCGGGGAAATGGGCCAGAAGCAGCTGGCCAGATCGGCCCATCCGGCGAAGCCGACCTGCGTGAGCCTGGCGCGCGTGCGCCGGTTCAAACCTGACCAGCGGGCCAGGCTGGTCAGCGAGAGAGAGTGAGGCTGGGAACCTTGGGAGGATGACAAGCGGGGCCCGCTTGTCATCACCTTCCTCGGGCTAGGGAGGGATGAGGGAGGTCACCGGCGGTTATAGGGCACGGCAACGGCGGGCGATGGGGGGAACGGGTCTGGGGTCGAGTCGCCGGTCTCTCGGAGGTGGAACGGAGGCCGGAGCCGACCGGAGTTGCCAACGGCGAGCACTCGCAGTGGAGGGCGCTTTGAGAGAGCTCGTCGGGGCCGTTCCGGGCTGCAAAGAGAACGGGGAAAAGGGGGAAACGCGTCAACAAGATGAGTTAGGACCCACGGGAGAAGAAAGAGGGCTAGAGGTGGCCGGTACCAGGAGATCGACGGGGGCGATGCCGTGGCGATCTCCGGTCGATTCCGAGCGCCTCGAGCATGGCGAGGAGCGAGGGCCTTGTGGGCGGTCAATGGAGGAGGACAGGGGGCCAGAGACGAGGGAAGGGCTCGGGGGAGGCCCTTTTTATAGGGGGATGCGATTCCACCCAGGGTTTGGTGCGCCGTCGAGGCCGTGGCGTGGGCTGGATGGCTCGGGGGAGAGCGGGAATGGGTCTGTGGTGTTCCTAGGCGTCACCCATGACTAGAGGGAGAGGAGAGAGGGGCGGGGGAGCGCGCACGTGTGAGCCCCGCGGTTGGCCGGTTCAGGCAGTCGCGACGTGTGCGAGAGGAGGTCGGAGGAGGGAGAGAGAGGAGGGGCCGACAGGGGTGGCATGGCGTGGACACCGAGGGGGACCAAGTGGCGCGAGGGGGAGGCCAGAGGCTGCCGGAGCCATGTAGTGGGTGATGGCTACAGTGCCTGTCGGCACTGTAGCGCGCTCTAGAGCACATGTTTGGCATGCCACGGCATGCCAATGGCGTCTTGTGCGTGGCCGGCCATGCCTAGGGGGATCTAGGTTTTTTTACAATAGAGGGTAGGGCATTGGATGCTGCGGGATGCCTTAGGAGAGAACAAAAACGTGAGAGGGAGAGAGGAAAAACTCCTGTCTAGGGGGTAAAATGAGGAATTTACCCCACTTACTTGAGGTGCCTTGGCCAGGGAGAGTTACTGGAGGTGCAAGGCACTTACCAGAGGCTGTGGTAAGAGGCTGGGGCCAAGGGTAAAAGCATAAGAGGTGAAAATGTTGGTTTTACAAAATCACCAAAAGGTGTTTGATGAGGTTTTCGGCAAGAAAGAATTACCAGCTTACTGAGATACTTACCAGGGTCAAAGGCTTGGTGCTCCTCCCGGAGAACTTGGAGGAACTGAGCTATGGTCATGTTCTCTGGTGGAGGTGGTGGCCGGGGAATGTCGCCTTGTGGCTGCTCCAGGTGTCCTCCAACGCGAGCAGCCCCACCAGCTCCCAGTTGCTGGCTTGAGTTGCCGGCTTCAGGGTTGGTGAAGGAGCTATTGCGGGTAGCAGTCACCATCTTGTTTGGAGCAGCCAAGTCAAACAACTGGTATTTGACAAGACGATAAGCAATAACGGAAAAGCGTGCCTAAGGGGGTCGGTCAAGTGCAAGTGTTTTGAAAAAAAGGTCAAAAGACCAACAACATATATTAAGATAGATGATGGAGTCGCTTACATGTTGCCTATGACAAAAACGCGACTTGCATCGGAACACAAACAACAAAACAAACAACAAGCACACATGGTTTCATATGAACCATTACACGGACTCGACTTCGCATGAGGGATACATGACTGATCCTACCCTAGGGGTTCTCGGACTCAGGTGGTGGAGTGCTCGGTCTCGTAGTCATGCTCCTCTGGGTCTTCCTCCTGTTCATCATCTGAATGGGCATTGTTCCCGGTCGAGAGGGTCAGGGAACGAGGAGGTCCATCCCGACGATGCTTTGCAGGCAGGTTGGTGAAGAGCTCATGGTACTCCTTCGCACTCATGCGACGACTATGCATAGGTGCATCACTAGCTGGGGGTACTCCTCCTCGATAGGCGACAACTGGTCGTCCCTTGGGGGCTCCATCCTTCTTGATCTTGTCTAGCTTTGTCTTGGCTTGTCCGAGTAGCTCTCGGGTGTGGTGAAGTTCCTTGCGGTGCTTCACGGACTCTTTCATCAAGTTGTGAACCAGATTATTGGTAGAGAGGCTGAAATAGGTCTAGAACCTGAGTGGTGCGCCATCTTCCTTGGTCGAAATCAGTGTCCAACTCTCGCCAAAGTCATCCTTCTTGAAGGTAAGGTAGCGAGTAGCTGGCTCGTCAGCCATCTTTGGTATGATGTCTAGAAGTTGTAGGAGTGCCTTCCGTGCAACTGTCTCGACGGCAAACATCATGGTCTCCATCCGTGGTCCTTCAAAGAACCAACTGGTCGGGGAGTCGTTTGCCTTCACGACCACATCTACGTGGTACTCCTTCATGACGTCATCGACCCAATCCTCGTGGTAGAGGAAAATGGGTGGTTGGCAAAACTGACACTTCTCCAGGCTATCCCCAAGGAGCAAGGGAAAGTCAGATGTCAGGAAGGCTTCGGGTACTACGACCATCTACAAAGGTTTGAAAGGAGGAGAGTCAGCAAAGTGTTGTGTGAAGCATAGAAGAGGCTCCTTGCTAGTATCAACCATAGTAATCAACAAAGCCCCGTCCCATAAGGGGCATCGTGGTCTTACATGTAAGGTTGGAATAACGATCGTAACTTACACCAATCCGTTTTCGAAAAACCACAACACTCACTTGCCCCGGTACACCACTTCTTTCTCAAGTGGTGACCCATCTCATCATCATCTCCCTCGGGAATTAGGGGCACCCGACGGGGTTTTCTTAAAAAATCTTTGAAATCATTTCGTTACTTGCCATCACTATGCATAAGTCCCATCCCATTTGCGTAGCATTTATTAGCAACCTAACTACTCCCACCCGCATAGCCCTCATAAGGTGGTAGGGTCATGCATGATGCAAGTGTCAAAGGAAAGGTATCGGAGGCATCCCACCGAAAGGGGAACACCACAACACATGATCAAATATGATGAAAGTAAAGTGCTATATGACATGCAATAAAATGGTTTCTTATCATGGTCAAAGGGCTGCTTGCCTGGCTCAACAAAGTCTCTGGGGTCTTCGAAGTCTTCGGGTCCAACTTCTTTGTCAACAGCGCAATCTATCGTCACGATAAAATAACGATAGAAATAAGTAAACACACAAAAGAGAGTACTCAAACTTGTACCAAAAATGTTAACCTACTCTGATAAATACTAAATGTCATACTAAAAATATTCTCCTAGAGTTTTGTTGTGAAAAACATTTTAGGAATTAAATGACAGAGGCAAAAAGGTGCCTAAATATAGGTTTTAAATAAAATAGGACTAAAAATATTTTCAAACATTTCTACAAATGGCACTATTAAATTCTAGGGATTATTTTTTGAATTTAGGTGGAAGAAATATTGGCATTGGGTAAATACTTCACCCTGTGGGATTTTTGGAATTTGCACGAAAAAGAAAAAAGGAATATGGCTCGGGGAAATGGGCCAAAAGCGGCTGGCCAGATCGGCCCAGCCGGCGAAGCCGACCCACGCGAGCCTGGCGCGCGCGTCGGATCAAAGCTGACCAACGGGCCAGGCTTGTTAGCGAGAGAGAGGGAGGCGGGGAACCCTAGGAGGATGACAAGCGGGGCCAGCTTGTCATCACTTTCCTCGGGTCAGGAAGGGCACGGCGACGGCGGGCGATGGGGGGAACGGGCCAGGGGTCGAGCCGCCGGTCTCCCGGAGGTGGAACGGAGGCCAGAGGCGGCCGGAGTCATCGGCGGCGAGCACTCACGACGGAGGGCACTTCGGGAGAGCTCGTCGGGGCCGTTCCGGGCTGCAAAGAGAACGGGGAAGAGGGGGAAATGCGTCAGCGAGATGAGTTAGGACCCATGGGAGAAGAAAGAGGGCTGGAGGTGGCTGATACCAGGAGATCGACGGTGGTGACGCCGCGGTGATCTCCGGTCGATTCCGAGTGCCTCGAGCACGAGGAGGAGCGGGGGCCTTGCGGGCGGCCAATGGAGGAGGAGAGGGGGCCATAGAGGAGGGAAGGGCTCGGGGGAGGCCTTTTTATAGGGGGACGCGAGTCCACCGAGGGTCTAGTGCGCTAGCGAGGCCGTGGCGTGCGCTAGAGGGCTCGGGGGAGAGCAGAAATGGGTCTATGGCGTTCCTGGGCATCGCCCTTGACCAGAGGGAGAGGAGAGAGGGGCAGGGGATCACGCGTGTGTGAGCCCTGCGGTTGGCCGGTTCGGGCAGCCACGGCATGTGCGAGAGGAGGTCGGAGGAGGGATAGAGAGGAGGGGCCGACAGGGGTGGCATGGCATGGACGCCGAGGGGGACCAAGTGGCGCAAGGGGGAGGCCCGAGGCTGTCGGAGCCATATAGTGGGCAATGGCTATAGTGCCCGTCGGCACTGTAGCGTGCTCCAGAGCGTGTGTTTGGCATGCCACAGCATGCCAACGGCGTCTTATGCGTGGCCGGCCATGCCTAGGGGGATCTAGGGGGTTTTACAATAGAGGGTAGGGCATTGGATGCTGCGGGTTGCCTTAGGAGAGAAGAAAAAGTGAGAGGGACAGAGGAAAAACTCCTGTCCAGGGGGTAAAATGAGGAATTTACCCCACTTACTTGAGGTGCCTTGGCTAGGGAGAGTTACTGGAGGTTCAAGGCACTTACCAGAGGCTGTGGTAAAACGCTGGGGACAAGGGTAAAAGGATAAGAGGTGAAAATGTTGGTTTGACAAAATCACGAGAAGGTGTTTGATGAGGTTTTCGGCAAGAAAGAATTACCATCTTACTGAGATACTTACCAGGGTCAAAGGCTAGGTAAAAATGAGATGCTTCACCAAATTTGAGCTTAAGGGGAAAAGTTGATAATTGAAATTTGGTGAACCCTAGAAGTTGGCAGAAACTCATTTTTGTAGATCCAATGATGCTAGGCATTAACCCTTGATGCACCACTTAGTGTATCATCACTATTTGGCCATTAGAGCATGTCCACAAAGTTTGAGGCCAAGGGGAGACACTTCACAATGTAAAGTTTCTCAAATTTCATTCTGGACAGGAATGGTTTTGGGATGGTTTGATGAACCAAACAAACTTGGATTGGGATGAAACTTTGCAAGATCATCACCCATGATAGTGTTAACTTTCTAGAATTTTCCTGGAATTTATTGAGAATATATCTTATATAAATATTCAAAAAGTTTGATCTGAACAGAAAGGGTTTTGAGGGGTTTTTCCCATGATCTGATCAAGCCCTTGTTGAAACTCATATATATAGAAAATATATATCCACTGAGTTTCTCTAAATTTTCTCAAATATTTTTAAAACATTTAAATAATTTTTCCCTAGGAAAAACCATTTCTGGTCTGAAGAAAAAGCCTTTAAATAAAATATGAAAATAATCTTTAAAAATAACATTTGATGGTTTTGAGAAGTCATATATATAGTAGGTTTGAAATAAAGCCTTTGGGAAATAAGGGTCCACCTGATTTGGGGACTTGTAGTGCAAACCTCATTTCAGGGGGTTTTGGAAACTTAAACTAAATAAATCATTTTTGGTTAAAGCAAAATTTGATAAAAATAGTTTTAGGCATTATTCACATGGCATGATCATTGGGAAAGGGGTTTGGATCAAGGAAGATGATTATGAAGTGGAATAGAACCTAGTAGTGCCATAAAATTCAATCAACAAGAAAGCAACCAACATAGCAAGCAAGCACAAACACATAGAAAAAGTTTTAGTTGGCTCCAAATTTTATAAACCCAAACATAACAATGTGCTACAATCACATGGTGTGACAAGGTGAACAGGGGATCTCTAAGGTAGGGGATGGGAATGATTTTTCCTACCTCCCTCCCGGTCTTGATTTTATACCCCAACTCGATGAAATCTCGGCCGTCGGATCTGTTGCAATCACGCTATGAACGGGCGCATGCAGATCTGCAATATCTTTGGGACATCATTGCGGGGATGCATGGAGAAATTCACAGTACAAAGATTGAGGTGCCTCATTTTGAAGTGTTCCCGAAATGCTCCCATCATCACAACATGCTGGCCACTCGACTCCCAATGCCCCAACCGATTCGGGGGCAATTGACGAGCTCACCTACCATAGGTAGGGTCATACACCTATAGGATCAAAAGTAGGTCTAGAGGGGGGTGATTAGACTACTTGACCAAATAAAAGTTTTCCCTTTTCCCAAATTTTAGTGTTAGTAGTTTTAGCATTCATGGCAAGTCAATTTCACCCTACACATGCAAGTCCAAGAGTATAGCAGCAGAAAGTAACAACAAGCATGAGTAAAAGGGGTAGGGTAGGAAGATCAAACGCAATTGTAGACAGGATGATTTTTCCCGTGGTTCCGATAGGTGGCGCTATCGTACATCCATGTTTATGGAGTCTTCAACCCACGGAGGGTAACGGTCGCGAGAGTCCACGAAGGGCTCCACCCATAAGGGTCCACAAAGTAGCAACCTTGACTATTCCATATGGCTTCCGTCCACGAAGGACTAGCCTCACTATGGGTAGATCTTCACGAAGTAGGCGATCTCCTTGCCCTTAAAAACTTCTTGGTTCACTCAACAACACGAAGTAGGAGGCTCCCAAGCGTCACCTAACCAATCTAGGAGGCACCACCATCCAAAAGGTAATAGGCTCAGTAATGACGATGAACTCCTTGCTCTTGTGCTTCTAGATGATAGACTCCTCAACACATAATCACTCTCTCATAGATTTGGCTTGGTGGAAGAGATGGAATTGGTGGAAAGCAACTTGGGGAGGCTAGAAATCAAGATCCATATGGTTGGAGTGGAAGATCTTGATCTCAACACAAGGGTAGGTGGTTCTCTCTCAGAAAATATGATAAGATAGGTATGGAATAGTTCTAAGTCCTTCTCATCCAAGTAGGTGGTGGTGAAGGGGTATATATAGGCATCCCCAAAAATCCAACCGTTACACACAAGATGACCAACTTGGTGACACCGATGTGTTAATCTCGGTGGTACCGAGGTGACCAAAAGGTGGCAACTTTGAATCTCAGAGGGACCGATATATGAATCTCGGTTGCACCGAAAAGGTGACCAACAGTCAGCTTTCCAATCTCGATGACGCCGACCCAACAATCTCAGTGGGACCAAAAATGTGAATTTGTGTAACAGAAAGTTGGCAACCTAAACTCGATGGCACCGGTATGGAATCAGTTGCACCGAAGTGGCTAGGGTTTGGGTGAGTCTGTCTAGGTTCTGGCATCGGTGGCACCGGGATAGGAATGTTGGTTGCACTGATTTTGAATGTTTGGTTATAGGAAGACTTTGGTGGGAGAGCTTGCAGATATTTTTGGTGACTATCACTTGTGCACGTATGAGCATTTTGTTCACCAACACAACCTTACCCCCTTTTAATAGTATTAGCTTTCCTATGGACTCAAAGTGATTTCTCACAAATGTAAAATGTAGAGTCCTCTTGCTTGAATCTTGGCCAACCTATTTCCTTGCATCTGAGGGTAATCCCACAATCTCCACAATCCTTTTGCCATCCCTATCATTGAACTTTTCCTGAAATATACTTGGTGGAAACATTAGTTCAATGACTTATATGTTGTTATTAATTACCAAAACCACCAAGGGAGCAAATGTGCTTTCAATACCTCGTATCTAGGACACTCCTTATGTCCTACAAGTTCTTGCAAGTCCCTAGATTACCTTGGCACTCGGATGAATGTACAAGATGCACTCCATTCCTTGGAAGTCACTCGGACGTCATCAACCACTCATCTCTGCCTTAGTACTCGGACAAGAAGAAGTAGGAGCGACGTGGGAGCTACAACGTTCGAGGGACCTAACATGCCTTAAGTTTTGTAAATGCTACATTGCATGTAATGCTCATTGTTAACATGGCAGTTTCCGGTAACTCCGACAGTTACTAGATTCAATGACCCTCGTAATGGTACTCAGCTGGAGGTTGTGCACTCTATATAAGACATCCCCCGACATCGGAGGAAGGGGTACGAACACCTTGTAATCAGAAACATACACAAAGCAAACACTTATCCCTAGGGCTCGAGATGTAGGACTTTTACCACTTCCGAGTTGGATCTGAACTAGTAAAATCTGAGTGTGATACTTGCTCCGTAACTATGCCTCGCCCTACTCATATGTAACCCCCGTAATATTGTCATCATTACTCCCATGGAACCCACCCTATGCTAATTTTATGAGAGATGCCACTAGAGAATACTACGGCCCCCGGGTCTATTCACTTATATATTTACAAACGCTACTATTAACTTTTTTCCATTTACTTGCTTTTATTTTATTTTCCAATTTGCAATTATCAACACAACTCACTTGCTTGCAAGTAACGAGACTAAGGGGATTGACAACCCTCTTGTCAGCGTTGCGTGCAAGTTGTTTACTCTTTTGTGTGCAGCCGCTGAATACAGTTGAGGATTGTTATTCCTATGGTTCGATAAACCTTGCTTTCGTAAATGAGGGAAATACTTACCCGAATTGTGCTGCGATAACCCGTTCCTCTTCACAAAAAACCCAACGCAGATCAAAGTATCATGAAGGATTTCTGCCGCTGTTGTCGGGGAATATCATCATCAACTATCAAGTAACTTCACACAAATCATCATTCACTTGTTCTTATTTTGATTTGCTATCACCGTTCAAGATATCCCCCGATATGCCAATAAATCGGCAGATTTATCGCTTACCGGTATGTAACCGACAAGATAAATTGGTCGATATGTCGATAAATCAACCGGTATGTCAATAAACCGGGCGATTTACCCCTTATCCAGGGTGGACCGATAAGTTCTTGATAAGCGATATCCCCAACATGGTTTGCCATTATATTTAGTTTGTCTCATAAAAATCTAAAATACAAAAATATTTATCTTTGCTAGTTACTAGTTTACCTCTTTGCTTGCTTTACTTGCTAGTTTACTTGTCTCGCTCGTTGCTTTGCTTGTTCCGTCACCATGTCTCAAGATACAACTAAGTTGTCTGACTTATCAAATATTAATAATAATGATTTTATTAGCACTCCTATATCACCCGCCACTAGTGTAGAGGCTTTTGATATTAATGCTGCATTGCTAAATCTTGTCATGAAAGATCAATTTTCGGGAAGTCCTAATGAGGATCCCGCGTCACAACTTAATACCTTTGTTGAATTATGTGATACGCAAAAGAAAAAGGATATGGATAATGATATTTGGAAATTAAAATTATTTCCTTTTTCTAAGAGATAAAGCTAAAGCGTGGTTTTCATCTTTACCTTGTAATATTGTTGGAACATGGGATGAGTGTAAAGATGCTTTCATTGCCAACTATTTTCCTCCTCCTAAGATCATCTCCCTTAGAAATCAAATAATGAATTTTAAACAGCAAGATCAAGAGCATGTTTCACAAGCTTGGGAGAGAATGAAATTGATGATAAGAAATTGACCTACTCACAATTTAAACTTGTGGATGATTATCCAAAACTTCTATGTTGGACTAAAATTTGTGTCTAGAAATCTTCTAGATTCTGCTGCAGGTGGTACCTTTATGGATGTGACCTTAGGATAGGCCACAAAACATTTGGACAACATTATGACAAATTATTCTTAGCGGCATACCAAAAGAGCTCCAACTGGTAAGAAGGTAAATTATGTCAAAGAAATCGCTACTTTGAGTGAAAAAGTGGATGCTCTTATGAATATGGTTCCTAGTAAAAATACTCATGTTGATACCAATGATATGCATTTGTCTAGTTGGATTGAGTAAAATAATGATCCTATTTATGTGAAGTTTATCTCGCGAAATAATTTCATTAACAATGCTTATAGACGAAATTTCAATTCTAGACTGTATCCAGGTAATTCCTGTAACAACTATGGAATTCTTATGGTAATCCCTATGGAAATTCTTCTAAAATCCTAATAGTATACCCTCTGATCTTGAGAACACAATTAAGGAATTTATTAATTCTCAAAAGGTTTTCAATGCCACGGTAGAAGAAAAGTTGCATGTGATTGACGCTTTGGCTAAAAACATGGATAGAATTGCTCTTGATGTAGAAATTCTTAAAAGTACAAATTTGTCACAAAAGCATGATTTTAATGATACTATTAAATCTATCCAAATATCTATTAATGAAAGTAAGGAGAGGACCGCTAAGTTGAGAGCTACGTGGGAATTCTTAGAAAAAGCTCTTCCACCCGTTTCTTACCGGAATCATGATGAAGATCTGAAAATGATTGGTATCTCTCCTATTGAATCTTTGTTTATTTCTATAAATATTAATTATAAATGTACTAGATATGAGTCAGCTCTAGTTGAGAAGCGTCTCGTTTGCTTGGAGGGTAATGATTTTGATGCTGAAACTGAAAAAAGTGGGTTTGGAGAGGTCAAAACTTTAACTAGTGATGTCCCCACTATCTTGGATTTAAAGGAATTTAATTATGATAATTTATCTTTAGTATAATTTATTTCCTTATTTAAAACCATTATTATCTCACCTAATGCTTGTGAACAAAACAAATCTTTTATCGAACATATAGTAGAAGATATGGTAAAAGCTTATATATGAGAAACTTGAGCTTGAAGTTTTTATTCCTAGAAAATTGCATGATGAGTGGGAACCTACTATCAAAATAAATATAAATAAATATTAATACAATGCTTTGTGTGACCTTGGTACTAGTGTCTCAACTATACCTAAATCTCTATGTGATGTGCTTGGTCTCACTAATTTGGAAGATTGTTACCTCAACTTGCATCTTGCAGATTCTACCATTAAGAAACCTTTAGGTATAATTAATGATGTGCTTATTATTGAAAATAAAAATTATGTTCCTGTAGACTTCATTGTGCTTGATATTGATTGCAACCCTTTTTGTCCCATAATACTTGGAAGGCCATTCTTACGAACTATAGGTGCAATTATTGACATGAAAGAGGGAAACATAAGCTTCCAGTTCCAATTGAAGAAAGGAATAGAAAACTTCCCTAGGAATATAATTAAACCACCTTATGAATCAATCATTAGAGCTAATTACGGGTAGAGTTACAAAGATGACAACACTTGAAGCTATGCATTATGCCTAGCTAGGGGCATAAAACAATAGCGCTTCTTGGGAGGCAACCCAATAGTTATCTTCATTTTTGCTTTTTTATTTTGTGTTCATTTGTGATAACATGATTATTTACTCTGTAATTATGTTTTCTATTTTAATTAGTGTTTCTGCCAAGTAAATTCTTTGGGATGACTCACAAGATGAGTAGAAACGATGTTGAAACAAAACAGAAACTTTTGACTCAATTACAGGAATTTTCAATTTTTACTAGAGCTTCTACTGATCTGAAATTTTTACACAGTATTTCTACATAAATACTCCATGTTTTTATAATATTTCAGAATTTTTAGAGTTTCTGAAGTATAGGCTCTCTACAGATGTCTACAGACTGTTCTGTTTTAGACAGATTCTATCTTGCTTGCATAGTTTCTTGTTTTGATTATGCTATGGATTGTATCGGGGGGTATAAGCCATGGAGAAGTTAGAATATAGTACCTATTATTAAAAAATGAAATAATAATCAATTTATAACAGTACCTAAATTATTCAATATGTTTCTTATACTAACAGATCTCACAAAGTTTTGTTGAGTTTTGTGTGATTGAAGTTTTCAAGTTTTGGGTGTTATCACGATGGACCACGGAATAAGGAGTAACAATATCCTAAGATTGGGGATTCCCAAGGCACCCCAAGATAATATTCTGAGGAAGACTCAAGCATCTAAGCTTGGGGATGCTCCAGAAGGCATCCCCTCTTTCGTCTCAATACATTGGCATGTCACTTGGTGCTACATTTTTATTCATCACATGATATGTGTTTTGCTTGGAGCGTCATTCGCTTTTGTTTGCTTTCACTTTCAGTTTGCCACAATAATATTTGATGGACACACCTATTTGAGAGTGAGACACCTTCATCATAATTTGTTAGAATACTCTATGTGCTTCACTTATATTTTTTGAGCTTAGCAGTTGCTCTAGTACTTCACTTATATCTTTTTGAGAACGGTGGCATGTAGATTTTATAGAAATTATTTCACTCCCGCTCTTCACTTATATTTGTTTGAGAGTTAGAGAATAGTGATGATAATTTGCATGGATCATAAGGCAGTCCAAAAATAATAGGTAGTCAATGAGTGATAATCAAAACCATCATGTAGGACATATAGAGAAATTGAGGGTTAACGACATTGATGTGGTAATATGAAAAAGGTGTGAGTTCATAATTATTGATTAATAGAAGTGTGGATATTAAGAGGTGTTAACTTCTTGTTCGTCTAAAAATTAAAGAGGCATGGTGATGATGTGCGAGCATTTCTATTCCTCGTTGAAATCCTAGTGTTGTTTCGACTCGAGGGGCACGGGATGATTAAGTCCAGCCAACCTCCTCCCTCGAGGCATGTGAGTAGTACTTTGATTTATGATAAAACTAATAAATCTTTGCAATAAGTATATAAGTTTTTTATGACTAATGTGATACCATGGACATACTTATTTTCACCTTCTCATATTTGCTAGCCTCTTCGGTACCGTGCATAGCCCATTCTCACCTTAAGGATCGGTGCAACTTTCACTGGCGCATACAAACCCCATAACATGACATGCTATGTTACACATAAGCCACATTATATCTTCCTCAAAACAACCATAATACCTACCTATCATGGCATTTCCATAGCCATTCCAAGATATATTACCATTCAAATTGCATCGCCACTTCTGTCGTTGTACTAAAGTTTCGGCTTTTAGTACCCTATACCTTTGCACAGGCAGTTGTGCCACACCAGCGGCAAGGTCCGCCAGGGGACTGTCGGAATCAAGTACGAAGACGTCAAGGAAACATTCAAAACAACAATCACAAGACCGAAGGCCAAAGGCTGGAACCCCGACAAGACCTTGCCGAGGTGGCTTACAGAGCCCCGGCAAGAAGTGCACCCCGCAAGACCTCGCCATCCTGCCAACGCAGACACCAAGTGTCATCCCACCTAGATACGTGTCAAGGTGCCGACGATGGAGGAGGCTAAGTGGTGCCGATGGGACGGGCTCCTGTCCCGTCTCGTAAAAGGCCAGGGACGCCTGACGGAGCATTAAATACATTTTTCCTACACCGTCAATGTTAGGTATGATAACAATGTAGCACTGTACACCTCGTGCATGTACTGTATGCCACTGTTGGGATCCCCTTAGTCATATAAAAGGACACCCAAGGCATTACAAGAAGAGGATTCTTGGACCTTCTGGCTCACGTGCATAGTGGCTATGTATTGTTCATAGCGCTCCTATATCTAGAACCAAACACCGGTAATACACAAAAGCAAGAGTAGGGTTCTACGCTTCTCAGCGGACCGAACCTGGGTAAAAATATCCCCTCGCGTTGTTCGTCAGATCTGCCCTTGTGCACACTGTCTCCCTGCCAAACCACAAAGGGATCCACGCGATCCCATAGGTGTCATACACTAACATCTTTGGCGCGCTAGGTAGGGGGGAAGGTTGCATGAACCAGATCTAACGATCAGTGCGCCAGTTTCTTCATCATCTTCATCGCCATGGCCCCCAAGAACAAGGGTTTCATAGTGGTTGATCCGTCCATGTCCGGTGCGCCTGTAGCCGCTCGGACAGGCAATGGTGTGGATGCAGGTAGAGGTCTTCAACCTCCACGACGCTCTGGTGATCAAGGCCAAGCTAGCGACGACAACAACCCATGCATCGCTGAATCTCAAGATGGAAATGTGCTGCCTAGAGGGGCCCAGTGAACTCCAGGGATGGAAGGGCACCTTCCAAGACACCTATGCTAGCGCATACGCTACTGCCTTCTCAGGTCGCGCGCGATGAGCAGCGTAGTGACGCTGGTGCTTCCAAGCGCCCCCATGGAAAGACTCCTGAGCATCACTCCCAAGATGTGCGGGACCAACATGCACGCCCAAATGCTGGTGGAAGTGTCATGCGGTCCTGGGACCGTGATGGAGCTCCTTCTAACACGGTTAAGAGTCAGAGCACCTCACGTTCTTCACACCTTGTGCTGCTCAAAGCAAATTTGCTCCCTTGGTGGTTTTCTTAATTAACATAACATATACGTCATTGAACTAATGTTTCCACCAAGTATATTTCAGGAAAAGTTCAATGATAGGGATGGCAAAAGGATTGTGGAATTACCCCAAGATGCAAGGAAATAGGTTGGCCAAGCTTCAAGCAAGAGGACTCTACACTTTACATTTGTGAGAAATCACTTGGAGTCTATAGGAAAGCCAATACTATTAAAAGGCGTAAGGTTTTTTCGTGAACAAAATGCTCATACGTGCACAAGTGATAGTCACCAAAAATATCCACAAGCTCTCCCACCAAAGTCTGTCTATAGCCAAACATTCAAAATTGGTGCAACCAACATTCCTATCCCGGTGCCACCGATTCCAGAACCTAGACAGACTTAGCCAAACCCTAGCCACTTCGGTGCAACCGATTCCATACCGGTGCCACCGAGTTTAGGTTGCCAACTTTTTGTTATGCAAATTCACATTTTCGTTACCATTGATATTGTTGGGTCGGCGTCACCAAGATTGGAAATCTGACCTTTGGTCACCTTATCGGTGAAACCGAGTTTCACATATCGGTCTCACCGAGATTCAAAAGTTGCTACCTTTTGATCACTTTGGTACCACTGAGATTAACACATCGGTGTCACCGAGTTGGTCATTTTGTGTGTAACAGTTGGATTTTTGGGGATGCCGATATATACACCCCTCCACTACCACCTACTCAAAAAACAAGCACTCAGAACTATTCCATACCTATCCTATCAGATTTTTTGAGAGAGAGAACCACCTACCCTTGTGTTGAGATCAAGATCTTCCACTCCAACCATATGGATCTTGATTTCAAGCCTCTCCAAGTTGCTTTCCACCAATCCCATCTCTTCTACCAAGCCAAATCTGTGAGAGAGTGATTGTGTGTTGCGGAGTCTATAATCTTGAAGCACAAGAGCAAGGAGTTCATCGGCGTTACAGAGCCTATTACCTTTTGGAGGGTGATGCCTCCTAGATTGGTTAGGTGTCGCTTGGGAGCCTCCTACTTCATGTTGTGGAGTGAACCAAGAAGTTTGTAAGGGCAAGGAGATCACCTACTTCGTGAAGATCTACCCATAGTGAGGCTAGTCCTTCGTGGAGGGACGCCATATGGAATAGTCAAGGTTGCCACTTCGTGGACCCTTATGGGTGGAGACCTTCGTGGACTCTCGCGACCATTACCCTCCGTGGGTTGAAGACTCCATAAACATGGATGTATGATAGCGCCACCTATCAGAACCATGGGAAAAATCACCATGTCTACAATTGCGTTTGATCTTCCTACCCTATCCATTTTACTCATGCTTGTTGTTATTTTCCGCTGCTATACTCTTGGACTTGCATGTGTAGGGTGAAACTGACTAGCCATGAATGCTAAAACTGCAAACACTAAAATTTGGGAAAAGGCAAAACTTGTATTTGGTCAAGTAGTTTAATCACCCCCCCCTCTAGACATACTTTCGGTCCTACAAGTGGTATCAGAGGTTTGGTCTCCATTGTATTGGTCTCACAACCTAGGAGAAGTACGGCGTCTAGTAAGGGAAATTATCACCATAGAGGTTCGTACTTTGATGGCACAACTTTTGCTAGTTGGAAGCACAAAATGAAAATGCATTTTCTTGGTCATGACCCCTCTGTTTGGGTTGTTGTTTGTGTTGGCATGCAAGGTGAATTCTTTGCAGAAGGAAAGGAACCTGATCGTGAAGCGACCGCGGGTGAGTTGAAGATGTTGGAACTCAATGCTCAGGCATGTGACATTCTCTTCAACTGCCTATGCCCCCGAAGAATTCAACAAGATCAGCCGTCTTGATAATGCAAAAGATTTTTGGGATACTTTGATTGATATGCATGAAGGTATAGAATCTGTGAGAGAATCCAAGTTGGATGTTCTTCAAAGTCAACTTGAAAAGTTCAAGATGAAGGATGGTGAAGGAGTTGCTGGGATGTACTCTATGTTAGCTCTCATCACCAATGAGATTGCTGGCTTAGGAAGTGAAGAAATCATTGACAAATTCATTATTAAGAAGATACTTCGATCTTTGGATGATCGATATGACACTGTTTGCACATTGATCCAAATGATGCCCAACTACAAAGATCTCAAGCCAACGGAAGTGATTGGTAGAATTGTTGCTCGTGAGATGACACTCAAAGACAAGGAAGAGCTTGACCACAAGTCTAGCGGTGCTTACAAAGTTACAAGTGATGCTCCTGCTACCACAAGCAACAACCTTGTCACAAATGAAGAGTTAAGCCTCATGGTCAAGAAATTCAACAAGTTCTACAAGAATAAAAGCAAAGATCGAAGCTCCAACTCAATATATGAAGAGACGCATCCATCAAGTCGTGACCGAAACTGCTACAATTGTGGGAAACCTGGACAATACTCCAATGAGTGCACGGCTCCCTACAAACGAAGAGAAGAGTCACCAAGAATACGAAGCTCAAGAGACGAGTCACCTCGAAGAGAAAGAAGGAGTAGAGATGATCGTTATGACCGAAGACCCTCAAGGAGAAGTAGATATTTGGAGAAGAAGGACAACTACACCAAGAGCTACTCAATAAGGAAACATCAAGCTCATGTTGGTGAATGGGTTTCCGGCTCCGACTCCGACAACCACTCCGAGAGAAGCTATCACTCCAACTCCGACTATAGTCAAGATGAAGGTGTTGCCGGAATTGCACTAGTGACTACCAACTCCTATGATCTATTTGATTCACCAAATGAAGGGAGTGGAAGTTGCTACATGGCTAAAGGCCTCAAGATATCACACCCCGAATATCTAGATTTCGAAAGTGATGAAGATGACTTGCTATGTGACAAATCTAGTAATGATAGTCAAAATGAACTCGTTAGTACTCCCTCCAGTGTAGATAAGTCATGTGATGATGATAAGTTGGAAATAGAACGACTAACTCAAGAACTAAAAAATCTTAAGTTAGCTCACGAGCCAATTCTAGAAGATCATATAAGGACACATGAGAAGCTACGCTTCAAGAAGCTCAATTTAGAGAAAGAACACGAGTTCCTTAAAGCTATCAATGATGTTATCCAAAAGAAGACTTCATCTTATCTTGCCAAAAGACTACTCTTGTCTACATTCATGCCACAATTTAAATCTAAGCAAACTAGTAACAAAGGCAAGAAAGGTTCTTCATCTAGTAGCAACAAAAATGCTAAACCCAATGATGCTGCTCCTAGTAGTTCTATTGATTCCACCAATGATGATTCTCTTAGCCAAGTTACACTTGAGAAAGAAAATGCTATATTGAAAGGAATTATATAGAAAGGTATCTACAAGAGTCTTGCTGGGTGTAAGCAATTTGAGGAAATTGTACGCAAGCATGGAGGATACCGTAAGAATCGTGGTGTTGGCTACTTCAACGCTAATGGAGTTGAATGGGAAGAAGGTCAATATCCCGAGCCCAAGTTTGTTCCTCAAAAGGATAAGTATGAAAATACTCTTCCCAATGGTACAAACACTCAAGATGACCTTCCACCACAAGACCACAAACTCAAGGACAAGAATAAGCTTCAAGAGGACATTGACTCATGTGAAGATGAATCCCTAGCTATGGTGGAGTGGATTCCCAAGGCTACTTCAAGATCAACATCTACAAAGGCTACTACAACACCAAGGATACCTATCAACTTGATGTGGGTCCCCAAGAAGAAGAACTAGAAAGTTCTTGAGGGGTGACTCCGCCAATGAAATTCACTCACATTCATTATTGGCAAGATCTATTTGCAATCAACATCAACCCAATGCAATAGTTCAAGGAGTCACACATTCCCTCAACGGTAAGCAAGGGACAAGGTAATCAACAAATCATTGGACATCATCATGCATGCTTTGCACTCCATGTCCATAGATATCTTTGTATTTGTCTCTTGTGTGTTGGGACTAACCCATGTAGGTGAGAAGAGTAAGGAAACAACAAGGATGCTCCCAACTCTTGGTGATCTTCATCAACTTTGAGCATCCACCACTACCTCACCAACATGAAGTCTTCATTGACAAAACCCAAGGTTAGTTTATCCCTCTTATGGGGGATGTCACATCAAGGGGGAGTTTTACTCTAAGACTTGAGTCAAAGCATCTCTTAGTATGTGACAACATTAAATGCTTTATGTAAAAGTGGTAACCCCACTTGTGCTTAAACGATGAGTATGACCTATGATCAAGTATTCTTACTTGGCTCCGAAGTCAAATACTCATATATAAAGATGACTTCGTTATCGCCCAAGTGCTTGTTAGTTGCTAGAGTGTGTGTGCATGTTTGTTATGATTTCATTTGACATCTTATTGTGTGAGCATGTTTGTCTGCATTTATTTTCTCATTTGAGGACATCCAATTGTTTCTATTTGGTATTTGATTTATCTTTTGCCAATTGGATGGACAAGAATGCCTAGGACCACTCTTTAGCTATCTATGTTTTCTCACCTCATACTCTATTCATGATGCATCACAAAATTTGAACAAGTGCTTTTCGATCCCTCTGTGTGTGGAGCAGTCAGAGTTCCGTATCGACAAGGACTGACCATTAAAACCTCCCAAGTGCATCTCGGTGAAACCAACCCCAAAATATCGGTCTCACCGAATGCCTAGGGTTGATCTAGTTTTCTATCTCGGTACTATCGATTCCATATTCTCGGTTACACCGAGTTTCCCTGTCAACTAATAGTTGAGGAACTCGGTGATACCGACAATATAGAATCGACGTCACTGACAGTGGTGGGTATATATACTATGGACCCCGACGCTTTGAAATTCATCCTCAAACTGTCGCGCCTCGGAACCCTAAGCTGTCATTTTCAAGACCCCTGGTCATCGCCCTTGTCCCCCTGCACTCCTCTGCCGCTGGGAATCACTGTCGTTCACGAAATCTTCTCCATCGTCGCTGCCATAGAGGATCCGTCATCGAGTTAGGGTATGGATTCGACCTCCTTTGCGCTCCCCATATGATTCTTGCACATTGGATTTGTTTTTCTCTATGAGCCACCTATTGCCTGTTTTCCTATCCACAAGAAATTCCCATAGTCTAGCAAATGATCGATTTACTAGGGTTTGCCTTCCGCCCGATGGAACTCGGTGGAACCGAATCAAACAAATCGGTGTCACCGATTTGTCTTTCTGTGTTGCTGAGAACTGTCTTGGTGAAACCGAGTACTTCTTTTCGGTCTCATCGAAAAGAGTGCCAAGTTTCTGTTAAAGGGATAGTCAATCTCGGTAGCACCAAAAACTTTGCTTCGGCTGTACCGATTTTCATGTGACAGATGCAAAACCATGGAAATCTTTTGTTCAATCTTTCAAAAACCAGCCTCATTTTGTGATGACTCATCTTCTTCTACTCTTCTATACTCTATTCAAAGGGTTAGTATGTCAGATGCCAAGGACAGTCAAAATTTGCCAGAGCAGGGTGTTGACATGAGTTCAGGCACTAGCCCTGAGCCTAGTACATCTTCAGATCCAGGCACCCGCAGCTCCCATGGGTTGCCCAAGGCTGCTACTAGGGCCAGGAGAAATCTAAATTCAGATGAGGAGGATTTAGACTTTGTCCCTGAGGAGATTCTTGCCAAGAAGCAAGAAAAGGCTGCTAAGAAGTCTGCTACTAAAGCCACTTCTTCTAGGAGAGTTGTTAGCAAAGTCTATGCTAGCTCTGAAGCTATGAAAGCACATGAGAGTGCTAGGGCTATAGTGACCATTGATCCCCCAAGGAAGTATATGCCTAAGAAGGCAGGGGAGAAGAAAGCTAGAAAGAGGATAATCCATGTGACTGGCAGGCCTACATCTATATATGAAGATCCAGAGGAGGAGGCTGGTGCTGCTGCTGAGGAAGAGGAGGAAGAACATGTTGAGAAGGCCCCTCCCAATAAGAAGGCCAAGAAACTTCTAGCTAATGCTATGCCCAAGTCTGGTACATCCAAGAGCACCAAATCCAAGAAGGTTGCTGCTGAAAAGTCTAAGAGGACATCTAGGCAGATTCCGGCTCCTGAAAAGAACAAGGGAACTGCTTCCAGAGCTGAGCATGATGATGGCTTGACAACCTTAATGAAACTACCTTCCAATACATAATGTCAGCTATCCACTTGCTGAAGATATGAAGAAGAGGAAAGACTCAGGTTTGAGGGCATGGAGAGCTATAGATCCATATGCTGAAAGGAAGAAGACAACTGTGGACTACATATTCTATACCAAAGAGCAACATGATTTCTATGAGACTGTGCTATTTGACAAGAGTCCGGCTGTGATTGACATGAGGTATGTAGACTGGAAGTTCATTAAGGAGAATGAGTAGTATTTTCCAAGCGTCCAAGAAAATTTCCATGACATTGGTTTGGATGAGTTTGTTGGCAGAGAATTGACTGCATGGGATGATGAGATGATCATGCAATTCTACTCCACTGCACATTTCTATGGAGATGGTAGGATTGTATGGATGATAGAAGGAGCAAGATATGAGTCCACTGTTGACGAATGGGCTGCACTTCTAGGAGTCTCTGAGGTTCAGGATGGAGACTTGGATGTCTACACGGAATCCAAGGCAAGCCACAATGCCATGAAGGATATGTATACTCCTATCCCTGCAAACAAAGTGCAATCTCACAAGCTAGGATCCATCTACTATCTTCAAGCTGGCCTCCATACCTGAACACCATTCTGAGGCATACTTTGATGCCCAAGTCAGGAGATGACAAGATGATCCAAGGCTACTCCATCGACATGTTGATCCACCTTGACAGCCACACCAGGATCAGAGTCATGGAATTGATTGTTGAGACAATCAAGAGGGTTGATGCTGATAAGAAGCGCTCTTGCTGATATCTACCCTATATCCAGATGCTTATCAACTCTCAGATTGAGAAGCACATATTTGCTCTTGATAGTCCCAATTTGCCCCTACAGCCAGAGCTTGAGGATAACATCGTGGTGATGGACCCAGATCATCCCATTTTTAGTTGCAGCTCAGGCAGAGGCAGAGGCAGCTCGAGCCACTAGTACTCAAGTCCCTAGATCCAGAAATGAGCAACTGGATCTTTTGATCTCATCAGTTCAGGGCATGCAAAAGGACATTAAGGGGATTCTAGACAACCAGAACGGTCTTGTGAGAATCTTTGAAACAAGGATCAAGACTCTTAATGATAAGGTGGACAAGGTGACTATGACAGTCATAGAGCTTCAAAAGGAAGTTGACTTAGTGCACATCCCTCAGTTTTCTTCCATTTCTTCAGATGATGATGAGGAGGAGGATGGATCACCTCTCAGGCCGAGCACACAGTTCACTACTTAGGCTAGATTAGCCATAGTGCCCGCTCCACACTTGAGGCCCTCTTCATCAGCTCCTGCTGGTGTCACCTCAGCTCTTGCTCCATCAGCTCCAGTTCCTCCAGCTGTCACTCCAACTCAATCCATGACATCTGCAGAGATCTTCGCCGACGCTGTTCTCTCGACTCCTTCATCAACAACCGGAGGAGATCAGCCCAAGAACGCTTAGATATATGTCTTTGAACTTTTTGGTAACTTGTTGCCAAAGGGGGAGAAGTGTATATAGATCTTTGGGCTTCGAGTGAGAGAGCATTTTGGTGTTTATTGCTTTATCGAAAGACAATTGCTTTTGGTTGCTTTGATACTCTTTTGGTTGCTTGTGCTACACGTTTGATGATGTTTGATCATACGCCTTAATGTGTGATGCTACTATTTCCTATCATCTTAATGCTTATGTGATGATCATTCATCTTAGCTTGATTGTGTTGTGTTATGATGTTCATTCTAATTATTCTCGCGCACCACGAAGTTGTATCTGACATGTACGAAGTGACCCATGTACCTAATCGATTGTGCATTTGCATTCAAACACAACTTTAAAATAATGCACAAATTTAGGGGGATCTCTTGCTTATCACATACTTCTCAAAGCAATGATTATATTCATTGATTATATCTTTGTCGAAGCTTTGATCTATATGTTGTCATCAATTACCAAAAAGGGGGAGACTGAAAGCACATTTGCTCCCTTCGTGGTTTTGGTAATTAATAACAACATATAAGTCATTGAACTAATGTTTCCACCAAGTATATTTCAGGAAAAGTTAAATTATAGGGATGGCAAAAGGATTATGGAATTACCCCAAGATGCAAGGAAATAGGTTGTACAAGCTTCAAGCAAGAGGACCCTATACTTTGCATTTGTGAGAAATTACTTTGAGTCTATAGGAAACCAATACTATTAAAAGGGGGTAAGGTTTTGTTGGTGAACAAAATGCTCATATGTGCACAAGTGATAGTCACCGAAAACATCCACAAGCTCTCCCACAAAAGTCTGTATATAGCCAAACATTCAAAATCGGTGCAACCAACATTCCTATCCCGGTGCCACCGATTCCAGAACCTAGACGGACTCAGCCAAACCCTAGCCACTTTGGTGCAACCGATTCCATACCGGTGCCACCGAGTTTAGGTTCCCAACTTTCTGTTATGCAAATTCACATTTTCGGTACCACCGAGATTGTTGGGTCAGCGTCACCGAGATTGGAAATCTGACCGTTGCCCACCTTATCGGTGCAACCGAGTTTCACATATCGATCTCATCGAGATTCAAAAGTTGTCACATTTTGATCACTTTGGTACCACCGAGATTAACACATCGGTGTCACCGAGTTGGTCATTTTGTGTGTAACAGTTGGATTTTTGGGGATGCCCATATATATACCCCTCTACCGCCACCTACTCGAAAGAGAAGCACTCAGAACTATTCCATACCTATCCTGTTAGATTTTCTGAGAGAGAACCACCTACCCTTGTGTTGAGATCAAGATCTTCCACTCCAACCATATGGATCTTGATTTCTAGCCTCCCCAAGTTGCTTTCCACCAATCCCATCTCTTCTACCAAGTCAAATCTGTGAGAGAGTGATTATGTGTTGAGGAGGCTATCATCTTGAAGCACAAGAGCAAGGAGTTCATTGTCATTACCGAGCCTATTACCTTTTGGAGGGTGGTGCCTCCTAGATTGGTTAGGTGTCGCTTGGGAGCCTCCTACTTTGTGTTGTGGAGTGAACCAAGAAGTTTCTAAGGGCAAGGAAATTGCCAACTTCGTGAAGATCTACCCATAGTGAGGCTAGTCCTTCATGGACGGAAGCCATATGGAATAGTCAAGGTTTCTACTTCATGGACTCTTATGGGTGGAGCCCTCCGTGGACTCTCGCGACCGTTACCCTCCGTGGGTTGAAGACTCCATAAACGTGGATGTACGATAGCGCCACCTATAGAAACCACGGGAAAAATCATCGTGTCTACAATTTCGTTTGATCTTCCTACCCTATCCCTTTTACTCATGCTTGTTGTTATTTTCTGCTGCTATACTCTTAGACTTGCATGTGTAGGGTGAAATTGACTTGCCATGAATGCTAATACCGCAACCACTAAAATTTGGGAAAAGGCAAAACTTTTATTTGGTCAAGTACTCTAATCACCCCCCCTCTAGACATACTTTCGGTCCTACAGCTATCGACTACATCGGTCGAAGCATTGGCGCGAGCAAAGTTACTCCTGAATTTGCCTCCTGCTGCGGAGAAGCTTGATGAGTGAAGAGCTACTAATCATAGCCTCGTTAGCTTCGCTGATAGAGATGGGCTGCAACGAGCGGAGCCCTCACAGCGGTGGTCCATCGAATCAGCGCACACCAATGGCGACAAGGCCAAAGGTGGAACAACCACAGTGCATTCTCCTCCGCTACGGCAACAACGGTCGGCGACTCGACAGACCAGCACCCACGATCACAATTCAATGGCATTGTCTGATCCACGAACTCACCGCGATCAACGTCAAGTTCTTCGGGAGCGAAGCAAAGAAGACGCTCAGACTGTCATCGAGCGGCGGCGGGAAGTGCGCCATCAATCTGATGGGCGCGCAGGACCCACTGTAGACTAGTCGGCGCCAGGGTACCCTGTTGGCCTGCCTTATGAGGTGGGTTGTCCGGCATTTACCCGTGAGTTACGGCGAGTCCAGTGGCCCAATTCTCGAACATTCAAACTAGAGGTCCCGGAGAAATATGACGGCAAGACTCACCCGTCGTAGTTCTTGAGCATCTACTTAAATTGCGGTGCAGGCTGTCGGGGCTCGCGATGGCAAGATACTCGCCAACTACTTCTCGTTGATACTTAAATCCAACGTTAGGTCATGGTTGATGCATATGCCGGAGAATTCCATTTCTTCCTGGGCAGATCTGTGTCATGAGTTTGTTGGCGCCTTTACCGGAGGCCACCAAGCTCCTGGCCAAGCAAGTGACTTGCATCTCATCCCCCAGAAGGAAGGTGAAACCCTGCGCAAGTACATTGAGAGATTCAACCGTATACATCACAACATCCCAGACGTTCATCCTGTTGTTGTTATCAACGCGTTTCATCAGAACATGCGCAACCATAGGATGTGCAAAGAGCTGGCGATGAACAAGGTCAGGGATGTTGCTGAGCTATATGCTCTGGCTGATAGATGTTCTCGAGCTGAAGAAGGGAGGAGACTCCCCGGTGAGGATGCTGGCGCTGGAGTCGACTCTGACGAAGACACCACCACCCCGGCAAGGAAGGGCCGACAGCGGAACAAGAAATGCAAGGACAAGGTCATGCCTGTCGTCGAGGAATCCGACAACCTCAACACCGCCAAGAAGACTAAGGTTGACGGCCCCAGCAAGGATGTTTCTGGGTGTGTCTCTTGTCAGGCCTTGGTGGCTGCCGACAAGCCAGAGGGCTCCGACAAGCAGTACTGCAAGATCCATCGCACCAAGGGACACGATTTCCAAAACTACCGGCAGGTTGAGCACCTTGCCAAGAGGCAGAAAGCTGAGTATGTGAGGCGAGATAAGGAGAAGGACCAAGATGGTGCAGAGGGATCTGACAAGAAATGCGGTGGCCGAGGAGGTCGCTGTGGCAAGGCCAAGCAGCAGGAAAGGCCTGGTCGAGGCCACGACAAGGAAGAGGGGATGATGATGGCAACGAAGAGGACGATGAGTCCAGCGGGCATGGATTTCAAAGGTCTACAGATGTCATGTGTGTCAACGAAGGTGCCTTGTTGCATTCTTCTCGCCACCAACTCAAACAGTGGGCGTGCGAGATTAATACGACAGAACCATCTGTCAAAACCCGGAAACCATTGAGATGGTCCCACACACCTATCATTTTCGACGCCAATGATCACCCTGATCACACAACTACGGTCGGGTGTCTGCCATTGTTGGTTTCGCCAACAATTCACAACCTCAAGGTGACAAAAATGTTAGTTGATGTTAGGGCCGGTTGGAATCTGATCTCGCCTGATTTGATCAAGAGGTTGCAAATTCCTGATGAAGATCTCGAGGAGCTGGGCACATTTCAAGGGATCAATGCAGGGAGGAGCCAACTGAAGGTCAAGATCACACTGCGAGTAACATTTGGTAGTGACCTAAACATCAGGACAAAGAAGATTGTTTTTTATGTCACCAAGATTCCGTTGTCATATAATGGAATTCTTGGCCGTCCAATGCTGGCCAAGTTCATGGCGGCATCATACTACGCTTACAATGTATTGAAGATGCCTGGGCCGATTAGCATCATCACAATGAACTCTGACAAGAAGGATGCACTTATCTGCCGACCAGCTTTACTCGGAGGCAGTTGTAGCACCTGCCGCCAACACACCTGCTCCTGCCGCTAAAACTCTCGGGGGGAAGAAGACCGGCAAGACCTCTAGTACACACTCCGGCAAGCGCACATCTTTGGAGTGCTACGCTCCTGTTGACGATGTGCCAGAGAGCTCCACCGGCAAGAACAAGAAATCCTAGGCAGCTCCACCAGAAACTAAGAAGGTGCCCATCAAGGAGGATGGTACGGGAGGAACTTTCACCATAAGTTGCATCGTAGATGACAAATAAAAACTCATTGCCTTCCTATGGGCGAACATCGATGTGTTTGCATGGAAACCATCTTATGTCCCCGGTGTTCCTAGGGAGGTAACTGATCACCATCTTGCCATCTATCCGCATGCATGGCCCGTTAAGCAGAAAGTTAGGAAGCAAGCTTTGGAGCAGCAAGAATTTATTGCCGAGGAAATCAAGAAGTTGGAAGTGGTAGGATTAGTCAAAGGAGTGCTCCACCCAACATGGTTAGCCAATCCAGTCGTAGTGCTCAAGGCGAATCAAAAATGGAGGTTGTGCATTGATTATACATACATCAATAAAGCCTGTCCAAAAGATCATTTTCCCTTGCGGCACATCGACCAGATTGTAGACTCCACTGCAGGCTGCAATTTGCTGTCATTCCTTGATGCTTATTCAGGATATCATCAGATCTTCATCTCTAAGGAATACAAAGAGAATATTGCATTTATCACCTCATGTGGTACCTATTGCTTCGACCACATGCCTTTCGGGTTGAAAAGTGCTGGTTCAACATTTGCAAGAGCAGTCCAGATTGGTTTTGAACCCCGGCTGCATAGAAATATGGAAGCTTACATGGATGACATAGTGGTTAAAACCAAGGACAAAGCAACACTCATACAATATCTACAAGAGACGTCTGCAAATCTGCGCAAGATCAACTTAAAGCTCAATCCTGAGAAATGTGTGTTTGGTGTTCCGTCCGACAAGAGACTCAGGTTCTTTGTGTCTCAGCGTGGGATCAAAGAAAACCCCGACAAGATCAAGGCAATTGAGCAGATTGAAGTACCAAGATGCGTCAAAGATGTGCGTCGTCTTGCCGGTTGTTTTGCGGCTGTGAGTAGGTTCATCTCAAAATCTGCTGAGTGCGCCCCGCCCTTTTTCAAAATCTTGAAAAAGGTAGGTCCAATGAAGTCGATTACGGAAGCGGAGGTAGCGCTACAGGATTTGAAGAGGTACCTCTCCTCTCTGCCCATATTAGTCGCACCTAAACAACAAGAGTCGTTGCTGCTATACTTAGCGGCAACGAATCAAGTGGTTAGTGTTGCGCTAGTGGCGCAGAGAGAAGTCGACGAAGAAGCAGCAATAGAGCCAAGACCGCCAAGCGACGAGCCAGGACCTTCCCCGGCAGAGTCTGGTGCCGACAAGTTAGGATATGTGCAGGTGAATGAAGTGACATAGAAGAAGAAGATGGTGCAGCGCCCAGTGTACTTCGTCCGCTCCCTTTTGCAGGGGACTAGGTCGAGATACTCTGGCGTGCAAAAGTTGCTCTTTGGCCTCCTCATGGCCTCGAGGAAGCTGCGCCATTATTTCCAAGCATATGAGATCACTGTCGTCACTCGCTTTCCGTTGGAACGGATTTTACGGAATCCAGATGCGACCGGCGGGATTGTGGAGTGGGCTTTGGAATTGTCAAGCTTTGGTCTCAAATTTGAAAGTACTTCAACCATTTAGAGCAGAGCCTTGGCAAAATTCATTGCAGAATGGACTCCAACGCCAGACAAAAAGATCCAAGAAATGACTCTCCCCGGCAAGGAAACGAGTCAAGAATGGGTTATGTGCTCTGATGGGGCTTTTTCCCTGCAAGGAGCCGGTGCTGGCATGCTACTTGTTGCACCCACCGGAGAGCACCTCAAAAATGTAATTCAGGTGCACTTTCCCCAGGAGAGATCGACAAACAACACTGCGGAATATGAAGGGCTGCTTGTCGGTCTCAGGATCGCGGCAGACCTTGGGATCAAGAAGCTCATCGTCAGAGGTGATTCATAGCTTGTCGTCAAGCAAGTCAACAAGGATTATTAGAGCTCGTTAATGGAAGCCTACATGGATGAAGAGAGGAAGTTGGAGGAGTGCTTTGACAGTCTGCAAACAAAGCATGTTCCTCATGCAGAAAACAGCATTGCCGATGAGTTGTCGAAGCGTGCTGCCCTCAAGTTACCTATGGAACTAGGGACTTTTGTACTCCAATTGATCCAGCCATCCCTAGCACCATCAGCAAAGCAAAACAAGAGAAGGAAGTTGAATTCCGATTAGTACTTTATTGCAGAGCTCCCAGAATCCGCCGGTAAGGAAGTTGCCGGGATCAACGCTAAGCTTGATGGGGGTAACAGGCTCCGGCAGGGCCTCAAGCCCTTGCCGTAGAGACAAACGCTCCCGCGGCAGAAGACATGCCTTTAGTCCTTGTCATCGAGCCCCAGGCTCCAGCATGGGCACACCATATTGTTCAGTTCCTTCAAACAGGAGAACCCCTTGAAGAACATGAAGAAGTAGAGAAAGTAGCCCGTCAGTCTAATATGTACAAGTTTATGGATGATGTCGTGTACAAAAAGATACCAAACGGTGTGAAATTGAAGTGCATTCCTCGGGAGGACGGACTGGAGCTGTTGGTAGAGATACATGGAGGCATATGTGGCTCCCACATAGGATCAAGACTCTTGCTGGGAAGGCATTCCGACAAGGTTTCTTTTGGCCCACCGCTCTCTAGGATGCAACTGCACTAGTAAGCAAGTGTGAAGCGTGCCAGTTCCATTCAAAGAAACTACATCAACCTGCTCAAGCTCTTCAGACAACCCCTCTTTCCTGGCCATTTTCGGTCTGGGGGCTTGACATCTTGGGCCCCTTTCCCCGTGCTACCGGGGGCTTTGACTACCTGTACGTCACGATCGACAAGTTCACAAAGTGGACGGAAGTGGAAGAAGTGAGAAAGGTGACATCACAATCAGCCGTCAAGTTCTTCAAGGGACTAGTTTGCCGTTTTGGTGTACCAAACAAAGCCATCACTGATAATAGCACACACTTCACAAGTTGCGCCTTCATGCAATATGTCCAAGACATTGGAAGCAAGACCTGCTTTGCTTCTGTTGCTCATCCGAGGATCAAAGGTCAAGCGGAAAGGGTAAATGCTGAATTAATGTGAGGACTTAAGACAACAACTTTCGACAGGCTGCGCAAGTGCGAAAGGTGTTGGATTGATGAGCTACCGGCGGTTCTTTGGTCAATCAGAACAACACCAAATCGAGCCACTGGCCAGACACCCCTCTCCCTAGAATACGGGGCGCAAGCAGTGCTCCCCATGGAACTCATATATGGGTCACCTCAAGTGCTCGCTTATGATGTGCTTGAGCAAGAGCAGTTGCGGCAAGATGACGTGACGCTCCTTGAGGAAGATCGTCTTCAGGTTGCTGTGCGGCCTGCACACTACCATCAAGCTTTGCGCCTCTACCATAGCCGCAAAGTTCATGTCCAAAGTCTTGAGGAAGGCGACCTTGTTCTTCGGCGCGTTTAGTCGGCCAAGAATTCAAATAAGTTGATACCGAAATTGGAAGGCCCTTATCGGGTAGTACGAGTCACCAGGCTTGGCGTAGTCCGCCTAGAGACCAAAGATGGCGTTCCAGTGAGCAACTCCTAGAATATTGAACACCTTCGTAAGTTCTATCTATAAGGCGCGGTTGACAGGGCCCCTGGAAACCACCTTTTGTACAATTCTTGCCGGCGAGGCATGTGATCCTTTGTATAAAGCCAGGCACAGAACCTGTGCATAGTTGAATAAGATCGAGCATCCTACGACTCTTGTCGATTTCCATGTTTACTTATGTGCATGTTTATCTGAGATGTTGCATTACGCTTATTTCCGGCAAGTACTAACGAACCACAAAGGTTCCATATCCCTATTTTCTCTTCTTTCTTTTTCTTAAAGGATATAAGGTTCCCTTGCATACAAGTTTGCCGGGGAGGATGAGGGTATGAACACCAACAGGCGACGTTCGAAGTTGACACCTTGCCAAGAGGAGTACAACAACGAAAAGCTAAGTTGCAAAACTTTAAGTAATTTTTTACTGTGAAGTATTCTCCTAGGACGATTTCTACTTTTTGTATGGGAAACCTGCGCGCGAAGGAACCTTGTCGTGATCGGTTGCGCCCTTACTCTGTTTTGAGTCCGCTCAATGGCTTAAGTGGTTGCACTAAAAATGTCAAGGTATCTTGCCGGCAGCAGCACCGCTAGCAGGCTGCTAAGGATCTACTCCTCAAAGCGCTCGCGATAGGGCTGCGTGCACTGGCAAGTTTCCAATAAGGCGTAGGGCATGTACCATACAGAGAGGAATCTAACAAGAGGAATAACGCGCATTCATCTAAAACACAACCAGATATATTATGTTAGAGGTTGCCGCGATTCTAACTTAAGATAAAATTGTCTTTGACGTAGAATGGTGGCGACAAGAAAAAAATGGAGCAGCTAGTCCCTGCGCTGGCCTTCGACCCTCTTGACTTGGTTCACCTTGTCGACGATGGGCGCGACAAGTTCTTCAAGCGCCTTGATGTCCACGTCCTTCAGCAAGCGGTCGAGGACATTGATGAAGTTGATGCCGGGATTCTTGTGCGCCACTTTGACGAGCACCTTGAGGAGGACGGCCCGACAAAGCTTGCGGGATTTGTTGGCCAAATGGGTTGCTCGATCAGAGTGGAGCTGCTTCAGAGCGTTGACTACGCCGTCGAAGAACATGGTCAACCTGGCACTTGAAGACACCCTGTCGTCGGAAGAGAAGTTGAAATTCTGCAGACCCATGGTGGACAGCTGTGTATCAAGCTTTTTAGCCACATCCACGAGGTGCTCAGTCCAGATCTACATACCTTTCACATAGTCATTATGAGTGGCGTCGGCACTCTTGAGCAGGCCCTCCCCATCCCGGAGATCTTTGGCTAGGGCCTTCTCACGAGCCGTGCTGCTCTCGAGAGACTCCTTCAGTGTGGCCAACTTTAGCTCCAGATCAGCAATGGAGTCATTAGTGAGGACAGCTGTTGGATCTTCTCGGACATGGTGACCTGTATCTCCACCATGCTATAGAGATCCTTCTCTTTATCAGTCTTGAGCATCAAGATCTCCTTTCCGTGGTCCTCAAGGTCCGCCTCCAGCCTCTTCACCTTATCAACAAGCTCGTTCTTGGTGGCCTCTGCGGCTTCGGCAGCGTTGATGGCTTCCTTCAGCTTGCCGGCGTGATATGCAACCAGAGGCTTGAGGACTTCCTTGTGTTTTCCCTCCAGCTCCTGGGTTTGCTATGCGACAAGCTTTCCAATTTCTTCATCCTTACGACGAAGCTTGTCGGCAAGCACTGCCTCGCGAGCGGTAAGGTCTTCTTCATGGGCATCAAGCCCAATACGACGTTCCATCAACCAAGCATCCTCTGCAGCTGTCGGAACCCCGATCCTAAGTCATATGATTCCATACAGTAACAAGCCACATCACTTTGCGGCCTCACGCACGGTACTCCACGGCTGCCACCTTACCTAGGCCAGGACCGTTTGCGTCTTTTGGCTCACGTATGTGAACATGTCGCTGGCAATCACACAACAAAGAACCCGGGCCGACATGACTAGTCATAGAACCCAAGTGGCACATCCGTACGGAAACAGGCATACATAACCCAGCAATGCAGGTGTCGGTCTCAAGCGTGTGTAGACGAGTCATAGCAAGCTACAAGGACTCCATTACGTCGCGAGACACGGATGTCATCACTTCACGTAGACGAGTCGTAGCAGGCTACGGGGACTCCATTACACTGCGAGACATTTCCCTGAAGGGACAGACACATCAGCAAAGAAGGATACATGTCGGTCAATCGATGTATGGCCTGACTATCTCTAGCCCACCACATGGGCAAGATCGTAGCTGGGACACCAGCTATTCGGCATCGTCAACGTCTAGATAGAACCCACCTGATGGGTCCTGGTTCTCTTCTTCAACATTAATTAAGCAAGGATGAGTACAATCGTACTCAGCAAGTCTTTAAAACAGACCTAGTCTATTTATGCTCATGTATCAACAAGGGGGTGGTGGAGTTTATGCAGAAAGCCAGCTTTGACTCATGGCTAACCTACACCACTCAATTTTAACTCCTTTTTACAATTTTAGTTATCGCACACGAGTCCACTACCTCCATCACAATACACTACCATGCATTCATCTTCCCCTTCCGGAAGAGTGCCATTCACGGTACTCACACTTGTCTTGAGATTTTTAGAAGTATCCATTTGATTATCTATGAACAACATAAGTTCTCCAAGTAGTCCATATCCGAGGACGCGGCTATTCGAATAGTTTCATACCCTGCAGGGGTGTACTTCTTCACACACGCTCTCGCCACTTATCGCTGTGTGCCATAAACCATGCACCTCGGCAACCTTCAACCGGATGCCCAGTGAGGAAGTCGGCCACGACCGTCAATCACATAAGACCTCTAGTCCAGGCTACCACCTATTTGAGACTGACCCGCATGGAAGTCCGGCCGAAGTTTCCGCTACGGTCCCAAACGATGTGCGCAGGGTTCCCAAGCCCACCATTCGGGTGACCCTTGGTACACCATGCCACTGCCTACCGCGTCGTAACCCACCCCGAGGGTCAGTGCTACGCACGGCCTCCAGCATGCTATAAACACCAGAAACTACTTGCAATACCTGGACCAAAGACTAAGCGACTGATAAGTCGAGAGGGGTCGAGTTACCGGAACCCAATGTGTGGTAGTATCTCGTCTTGGATCACAAACATGGAACCCAGTTCCTAAGAACGGTTCCAATGAGACAACCCACTATGTACTCCTACATAGCCTCTCATCGCCACCTTTACCAAATCGTATTCATTATATGCTCAGTACATCGGACAACGCTATTTCACTCAGTTCATCACCCAGATGAATCCGGCCTGACACAACTCTAAGCATAGCAAGCATAGAAGGCAAGGTGAGCTAAGCACAGCATGACACAAGCATCTACCAGGTATGCTAGGTTGCAAGGTTTAGCTATTTACTGTGACAAGATCAGGTCATGCATAAGATTAGGATCATCTACCATGAATGACTGACACGTGATCGTTTGTCCTAATGCAATAAATAAGAGCAGGAGCGAGAGAAGGGGATGTTATCGAAATGATCAATGGGGTTGCTTCCCTTGCTGGGTTGCGGAAGAGTTCTCTCCTTCGTCGGGGTACGGAGTAGTATCCTCCGGATTAGGGCCTACCGCAACATAGCTAGAAGCATTCAATACAAGCAGATGCGACAATATGATGCATGATCATGGCATAGTAGTATGCATGGATGAGCTAATGTAACTAGTGGTCATGTCAATTTGAAATGGATTTGAATATAGGTTCAAAGTTTTTCTCATTTCAAATTCCATATATTGACCTAATGTTAAAATGTCCATGTTCACCTATTTAGGTTGCTCTAACATGCATGAGAATAGTACCATTGGATTCATTGGATTTTTTTGATAAATTTTCACATATAAATTATTTTTATCTGACTTACAGATTAATTTATATGATTTTTCAAAGTTTTAAAGAATTTTTGGAATTATTTTTAAATAAGAAATTGAATTATGACATCAGCATGATGTCATGATGACATCAATTGGTCTGCTGACCTGGCCCAGAGTCAAACCTGACATGTGGGGTCCACATGTCAGTGACTGGTTAACTTAACTAATTGATTAAAACTAATTCTGTTTTAATTAACTAGCTGGGCCCACCTGTCAGTGACACATTAACTTGATTAATAATTAAACTAATTACAGATTATCCTAAACTAATCAGGATCGGGGCCCCACCTGTCATTGACTCACAGAGTCAAGCCAGGGCCCACCTGGGGTCAAACTCGCCAGAGTTGGCTGGCGGCTCGACGCCGGTGACCATCAGGGACGGCGGCGTCCATCGGGTTTCTCCTACACGGGGTTATTTGGCACGCTGAGACCACCGGCGTGTAGCCCGTGCACGACCGCATCCATCTAAGGCCACAGGAGGTCACGGGGCCACCGGAGCTCGCCGGACACGAGCTCGTGGCGGCGGCCGGAGCTCGGGCTCGGACACAAACATGACACAGTGCATGGGGCGACGCAACGATGGGATCTAAGGGCTCTTGGGAACTCCAGGAGTTCAACCATGCACGCACACGTGAGCTTGGAGGGATCTACGCACGGCGGCGACCATCGACGGCGGCGGGAGGTTCTCGGGTCCGGCGACACAGCTAGCTAGGGGACGCCAGAGAGAGGGAAAGCACAGGGGGAAGGAAGAGGGGCTCACGGCGGTTCCAAGGAGCTAGTCAGCGGGCTCGGATAGGCAGCGACGGCGACGAATCGACGTCCGGCGACGGCAGCCTTTGGCAGGGGATCGGGATAGAGAGCAAAGGAGAGAGGGAGGAGGAGAATGAGCTCGGGGGAGAGGACTCTCGCGTCTTCCAGGCGTGGGTTAAGCAGGGGAGCAGCCTGCTCGGTGGCAAGGAGGAGGTGGAGGCCGGCGACGGCTCGGTCGCCACCTCGACGCCTACTGGCGCGAGGTGGAAGATGACCTTCCCACCCCTGGTGGGCTGGGCTGGGCCTTCCACTTCATAGGTAAGTCTTCTCTCTTTTCTTTTTATTTCTGTTTTCTGATTTCAACTAACATTTGTTTATTTCTTTGTAGGTCCAAATACCCTTTCAAATAATTCCAAAACTTTTATATATTCAAATTTGAATATTTCAAACTTGTATAAAAAGTTTCAGATTATTTTGAAAACAGTTATAATGATAATATTTTTATTTGTCATTTTCAGAGACTTAAATCAGTAATTTAAATTATTTGAAATGTTCAAATAATTAGAATGGTCCCTGGTATATCCATGTCCTCAATTATCAGACATAGGGAACAATTTTGATGGGCATTTTGGATTTGTTGAAATTTCATTTATCTGGAATTTCTTTAATTCATTAAGTGCTTGGGGTTTCTTTTCTTTCTCCCCATTTCATATTGATGCAATGATGATGATGATGATGCAAACACATTGCTAGCCTAAGACACTTGCTAGGGTTGTGACAACTCACCCCCACTCAAAAGAATCTCGTCCCGAGATTTTGAAGTTGTCGGGAAGAGCGCGGGGTACTCTAGTCGAAGACGATCTTCTCTTTCCCATGTCGCCTCCTTTTCAGAATGATGCGACCACTAAACCTTAAGAAACTTGATGTTCCGACGCCGAGTGGTACGCTCAGCTTGATCAAGAATACAAACAGGGTATTCTTGGTATGTAAGGTTATCTTGGAGATCAAGCGCTTCGTGGTCCACTTCTCGGACAGGGTCCGAAAAGCAACGCCTGAGTTGTGAGACGTGGAAGACATCATGAACTTTGGAAAGATGCAGCAGAAGTTCCAATTGGTAGGCAACCTCTCCTCATTTAGCAAGAATGCGAAAAGGTCCAATGTAACGAGGAGCCAACTTGCCTTTGATACCGAATCGATGGGTACCCTTCAGAGGTGTAACCCGAAGGTAAGGCTTCTCGTCAACTTCATAAATCACAGACTTATGATGACGGTCATCTTGACTCTTTTGACGGGATTGGGCTGTTTTCAACTTTTCACAAATAATGCAAACTTGCTCTTCTGCATCCTGGATCATGTCCGGACCAAAGAGTTGCCTCTCTCTGGTTTCTGACCAGTTAAGAGGTGTTCGGCATTTTCGTCCATAGAGAACTTCAAAAGGGGCTTTGCCCAAGCTTGATTGATAACTGTTGTTATATGGGAATTCAGCGAACGGAAGGCAGTTCTCCCAATTCATACCGAAGGATATAACACAAGCTCGGAGCATGTCTTCAAGAATTTGATTGGCTCGCTCAACTTGACCACTTGATTGAGGGTGGAAAGCAGTGCTAAAGGATAGATGAGTCCCCATAGCGGTTTGAAAACTTTCCCAAAATCGAGAAGTAAAGATACTTCCGCGGTCTGAGTTAATCTCCAAAGGAACACCATGAAGAGAAACTATTCGAGAAACATATAACTCCGCCAGCTGACTAGCAGTAATGCTTTCATGAACAGGAAGAAAATGAGCCACTTTGGAGAGGCAATCAATGACTACAAATATAGCATTGTTCCCTCTCTTGGTCCTGGGAAAACCGGTGATGAAATCCATACCGACCTTATCCCATTTCCATTCAGGAATAGCTAAGGGTTGAAGGGTGCCAGCAGGCCTTTGATGTTCTGCTTTCACACGACGACAAACGTCGCAATTAGCAACATACTGAGCAATTTCTCTCTTCATCCTGGTCCACCAGAACCTCTGGCGTAGGTCCTGATACATCTTGGTACTACCCGGATGAATTGTGAGAGGAGAATCATGAGCCTCCTTAAGGATCAATTGTCGCAGATGTTGTTTCTTTGGGATCACCAAGCGATTCTCAAAGAAGACAACTCCCCGATCATCTTCCAATAAGCATCTAACATTACCCTTCTTAATGTTTTTCTTGATTCGAGATATCCCGGCATCATGCTTCTGGGCTTCTAGGATTTGATCCAAAAGAGTAGGTTTCGCCACCAGGTTGGATAGGGATCCTTGAGGAACAATGTGAAGATTTAACTTCCGGAATTCCTCATAGAGAAGCGGTTGACCTTGTTGTAACATCAGATTGTTACAATAAGACTTACGACTTAGTGCATCAGCCATGACATTGGCTTTCCCCGGGGTGTAAGTTATCCCTAAGTCGTAATCTGTAATCAACTCTACCCAGCGTCTTTGCCTGAGATTCAAATCCGGCTGGGTGAAGATATATTTCAGACTTTGGTGATCGGTGTATATCTCGCAACAATTACCCAGGAGGTAATGTCGCCATGTCTTTAGTGCATGGACTACAGCTGCAAGTTCAAGATCATGTGTTGGATAATTATCCTCATGTGAACGCAACTGTCGAGATGCGTATGCAATCACATGACGATCTTGCATAAGAATGCAACCTAATCCTTGTCGTGAGGCGTCGCAGTAGATAATAAAGTCCTTAGAAAAATCTGGTGGCACCAGAACAGGAGCAGAGGTCAGTCGTCTTTTCAACTCCTGAAAACTATGCTCACATTGTGGGGTCCACTCGAACTTTTTATCTTTCTTGAGGAGTTCAGTCAGAGGTTTCACAACCTTGGAGAAATTCTCAACAAAGCGGCGACAATAGCTCGCTAAGCCAAGGAAACTCCAAACTTGCTTAACCGATTCAGGTTGAGTCCAATCAAGGACGGCCTGAACTCTCTCGGGGTTGACAGCAATACCTTTGCCAGAGATCACGTGGCCCAGATAGGTCACTTCCGGCAACCAGAATTCACACTTGGAGAATTTGGCATATAGGCGATGCTCTCGAAGTTTCATCAATACCAGCCTTAGATGCTCGGCATGTTCTTGTTCGTTCTTCGAGTAGATGAGTATATCGTCGAGGTAAACCACGACGAATTTATCCAAATACTCCATGAAGATCGAATTGATCAGACGAGAGAAAGTGGCTGGAGCATTGGTTAAACCGAAGGACATGACGGTGTACTCCTATTGGCCATAACGAGTGACAAAAGCCGTTTTTGGAATGTCCCCGTTTCTAATTCTGATTTGATGGTATCCCAACCTCAAATCCATTTTGGAGAAGACAGAGGATCCAGCGAGTTGATCATACAAATCGTTGATCCTGGGGAGTGGATACTTGTTCTTGATAGTGACCAAATTCACTGGTCGGTAATCCACAACCATCCGATCCGATCCATCCTTGTTCTTAATGAAGAGGACGGGGCAAGCCCAAGGAGAAGAGCTAGGATGAATGAAACCTTTCTTCAAAGCCTCATTGAGTTGGGTTTTTAGCTCGGCTAGTTCTAAGGGTGCCATCTTATAAGGTCTTCTAGCTATTGGGACTGTCCCTGGGATAAGTTCTATCACGAACTCAACATCTCTGACAGGTGGAATACCTGACAGTTCTTCTGGAAAGACATCTAGGAAATCACGGACTACCGGAATATCTTCTAGCTCGGGGAGAGGGCTAGCATTTAGGGAATAGAGTTGGCGCTTGGTTGTTCGAGTAGAGACATTAACTATCTCACCTGAGGGATGTGTAATTTGAACATTCCTAGAATGAGTATCAATCTTGGCATAGTGGGCTTTCATCCAATCCATACCTAGAATGATATTGATGTCCGAAGACTTAAGAGCTATCAAAGATGCTAGGAATACTAGTCTATCCACTAGAATTTCATTGTCATGGCTCACTCTAGAAGTTTGCCACTTTGAACCAGGAGTCTGAACTACTAAAGGAGTGGGCATGTCACAGAAAGACATGTTATGCAGCTGTGCATAACCTTCTGAGATGAATGAATGAGATGCCCCAGTATCAAATAGAACAGATGCTGGATGGCTATTAACAAGAAGCGTACCTAGAATGACATCAGGATCTTGAAGGGCTTCTTCGGCAGACACATAATTCACTCGCCCATGGGCAGGGGTTGGCTTCACATAGAAAGATTTCCCTGGTTTTCCGCGTCCAGCGGGCTTAGCATTGTTCTGGGGACATTCACGAGAATAATGTCCCGGTTCTCCACACTTGTAGCATACCACTGTAGCACGAGGGGCAACATTTATTTATGGTCCTCCAAATGGTCTAGGTGGAGGGTTGAACTGAACTAGACGAGGTGCCTGGAAGGATGGCCTCGCGGTGTATCTTGGCGGCAAAGCTGCATTGTGCACCCACACTTGGCGTTTGTTAGGGCCTGGACCCGATGCAGGGTTGAAGTCACGGTTATGCTTCCTCGAAGCCTCGTAGTCAGTTTGTCCGGACTCAGCATTGATGGCCTTATTGACGAGAGCCTAGAAGGTGGTGCACTCGTGCAGACGAAGATCTCGGCGAAGCTCAGCGTTAAGTCCCTTGCGGAACCTAGCCTACTTCTTAGCATCAGTTGAGACTTCCTCTGGAGCATAGCGAGCAAGATTACCAAACTGGCGACTGTATGCATCCACTGACAATCTGCCATGTGTGAAGGCATAGAATTCCTCTCTCTTGCGATCCATCAGCCCTTCCGGGATGTGATGGAGACGAAATGCAGCGCTGAACTCTGCCCATGTTGGTGCAGGTCCCTAGGGACGCATAGCCTCATAGCTTTCCCACCACAGGTTGGCAGGTCCCTCCAGAAAGTATGTCGCAAAGGTCACCTTATTGGCCTCTGAAACATTTGCAGCTCGGATCTTACGTGACATGCTAGTCAGCCAATCATCCGCATCGAGGGGGTCGATCGAATGATGGTACTTAGGTGGACACAGCTTGATAAAGTCACCAGGTGACACTCCATCATGGTGATCATTGCGGGGAGCACGAGCTGTGTTCTATTCAATTCTCTCTAACAGCCTGTTGGTCTCCCTCTTATTCCGTTCAGCTTCTAGCATCACCTCCGCCAGAGATGGTGCATGTGGCAGCTCGTCTTGCCTTGGCTGGCTAGTCTCTCCTTGCTCGGGAGCAAACACGGGGTTGTTCCTAGTTGACACCATCCTGAGGAAAACAATCCACAGCTTAGACATAGAGAACAACAACTCTAAGACATGAGTTAAGGAATGCACTGATCAACATGGCATGTAGGATAAACACCAATCAACATGGTGAAACAACTACCATAAGAACATTAGGTTTCATACACACCATGACTTAGTTTAGTACAAACCCAAGCTATAAACAACTACGGAGAGATGACACAACTCATCGGAGGCATTACAAGCTTCCTATACATTATCTATCTACACCTCCGGAACTCAACTCTCGACCTTGATCATACCCCAGCAGACACGCAGGACTGTGGCGATACAACTACCACCATACTAGGTCTAACATCCACGCACTCAAACATCACCGTAGAATGCCTTGTACAGGTTACCCCCGTGACCTGGGAGCTGAACCTGAGGATCTGGAAACACTCTAGCCTGGGATCCCTGGAAACCATAAGGACACGGGTGTGGCCTTGGTCCCCTTGTCAGTGGCAACAGCGGTCCTCAAAGAGGGCTGATGCCTCCAACATCAGGCCAGTCTACGTGTGCTGGCAAATGAGCCCGCGATGGGGTCAGCATCTCCAAGTCTCCATAGCCTGTCTGCACGACAGGTGCCAACTGCGTCAAGGCTGTCCAAAGGCGTGCACGGGTAGCATAGACTCCATGCGAAGGGCACGTGCATCACGATCCCTGTTCTCCAACATCTGAGTAGTCACCTGCAGCCTAGGGTCCTCATGAGAATGATCAAAGTAGGCTGCACTGAGATATCCATCCTCTCCTCCCATGGAAGCAGGAACATAGCAGAACTCCATGTTCTGTAGAAGACCATGGTGAAACCTCATGATAGTCAGCATGGTGTATGTGGCTTCCTGAACGGCCATATCTATGGTAACTCCCAATCCATGAGTCCAGTGAAGCGGCTCTGCAGCTCCAGGATATGAAGGGTATATCCTAACGGTACACAAATACTGACTCTGGTTGAAATCTCGATACTGCTCCTCCACTGTGTACTCTGGGTACCAGCGATATCCAGCCTCCATCATCACTCTAACCAACATGGCCATGTGACCCGGCACATCGATGCACCTGGTCAGACGGACCACCTGACGGAAAGGACGAGAGGGCATCTGAAACAGAGAATGATGCGAAGACATTAGAGATCCTAGCAGAAATTGGACAGCATAACGGCTGTAATTGCTCAAGAAATTTTTTCAGACAATTGAAAAGAGATTGGAAAGGCATGACCACTCGACTATCTAGACTCAAATCTCTTCTCCATCTGTTTGTCACACCAACAACACTTGAGTAACTGCACTCACGTACAAGCAAGCTAGCTATGAGTCCATGGCTAGTAACTCGTCATCCTAAGCAATAGATGAGAATCCTAGTTCCTATCCCCGTAGAAAAGATGAGAATGACCCAGCATAGAATAACTTGGGAAGAGGGGTAAAAGAGCCTTACGTTCCCTTCCACAATCAATTCCCCTACTTATCTATAGTGTTTCTAGACTCAACTTTGGCCGGTTTGGCTTGGTAGTCATACAGTCAGTCAGGCTCTGATACCAACACTGTTGGAACCCCGATCCTAAGTCATATGATTCCATACAGTAACAAGCCACATCACTTTGCGGCCTCACGCACGGTACTCCACGGTTGCCACCTTACCTTGGCCGGGACCGTTTGCGTCTTTTGGCTCACGTATGTGAACATGTCGCTGGCAATCACACAACAAAGAACCCGGGCCGACATGACTAGTCATAGAACCCAAGTGGCACATCCGTACGGAAACAGGCATACATAACCCAGCAATGCAGGTGTCGGTCTCAAGCGTGTGTAGACGAGTCATAGCAAGCTACAAGGACTCCATTACGTTAGGAGACACGGATGTCATCACTGCACGTAGACGAGTCGTAGCAGGCTACGAGGACTCCATTACACTGCGAGACATTTCCCCGAAGGGACAGACACAGCAGCAAAGAAGGATACATGCCGGTCAATGAATGTGTCCGGAGCAGTAGCAAGCTACCCTGGCTCGGTGGAAGCACAAAGAGGCAGTTTCCCGTAAAGAGTACTACCAAAGGCACACGACTAGGTGTCGGATCCCATACATACCGTTGCACGTCACACGTACGCACGACATGCCCGATATGCATAGATACAACTATGGCATCACAACATAACCATACAACAACATAACTTTTATTTAAGAGGCCCAGACGAGCCTTGCATAATATGTTCTTACAGATAGGGGTCACATGACCCGGCACTCAAGTCATACAAACATAGTCATACAAACCAGCGGAAACTTAAGCTATCTGAGTACAGACGACAAAATATAAAAGAGGCACATGGCTTAACTATCTACAGCCCACCACATGGGCAAGATCGTAGCTGGGACACCAGCTATTCGGCATCGTCAACGTCTAGATAGAACCCACCTGATGGGTCCTGGTTCTCTTCTACAACACTAATTAAGCAAGGATGAGTACAATCGTACTCAGCAAGTCTTTAAAACAGACCTAGTCTATTTATGCTCATGTATCAACAAGGGGGTGGTGGAGTTTATGCAGAAAGCCAGCTTCGACTCATGGCTAACCTACACCACTCAATTTTAACTCCTTGTTACAATTTTAGTTATCGCACACGAGTCCACTACCTCCATCACAATACACTACCATGGATTCACCTTCCCCTTTCGGAAGAGTGCCATTCACGGTACTCACACTTGTGTTGAGATTTCTAGAAGTATCCATTTGATTATCTATGAACAACCTAAGTTCTCCAAGTAGTCCATATCCGAGGACATGGCTATTCAAATGGTTTCATACCCTGCAGGGGTGTACTTCTTCACACATGCTCTCGCCACTTATCGCTGTGTGCCATAAGCCATGCACCTCGGCAACCTTCAAGCGGATGCCCAGCAAGGAAGTCGGCCACGACCGTCAATCACATAAGACCTCTAGTCCAGGATACCGCCTATTTGAGACTGACCCGCATGGAAGTCCGGCCGAAGTTTCCGCTACGGTCCCAAACGATGTGCGCAGGCTTCCCAAGCCCACCATTCGGGTGACCCTTGGTACACCGTGCCACTGCCTACCGCGTCGTAAACCACCCCGAGGGTCAGCTCTACGCAGGCCTCCAGCATGCTATAAACACCAGAAACTACTTGCAATACCTGGACCAAAGACTAAGCGACTGATAAGTCGAGTGGGGTCGAGTTACTGGAACCCAATGTGTGGTAGTATCTCGTCTTGGATCACAAACAGGGAACCCAGTTCCTAAGAACGGTTCCAATGAGACAACCCACTATGTACTCCTACATAGCCTCTCATCGCCACCTTTACCAAATCGTATTCATTATATGCTCAGTACATCGGACAACGTTGTTTCACTCAGTTCATCACCCAGATGAATCCGGCCTGACATAACTCTAAGCATAGCAAGCATAGAAGGCAAGGTGAGCTAAGCACAGCATGGCACAAGCATCTACCAGGTATGCTAGGTTGCAAGGTTTAGCTATTTACTGTGACAAGATCAGGTCATGCATAAGATTAGGATCATCTACCGTGAATGACTGACACGTGATCGTTTGTCCTAATGCAATAAATAAGAGCAGGAGCGAGAGAAGGGGATGTTATCGAAATGATCAATGGGGTTGCTTGCCTTGCTGGGTTGCGGAAGAGTTCTCTCCTTCGTCGGGGTACGGAGTAGTATCCTCCGGATTAGGGCCTACCGCAACGCAGATAGAAGCATTCAATACAAGCAGATGCGACAATATGATGCATGATCATGGCATAGTAGTATGCATGGATGAGCTAATGTAACTAGTGGTCATGTCAATTTGAAATGGATTTAAATATAGGTTCCAAGTTGTTCTCATTTCAAATTCGATATATTGACCTAATGTTAAAATGTCCATGTTCACCTATTTAGGTTGCTCTAACATGCATGAGAATAGTACCATTGGATTCATTGGATTTTTTTGATAAATTTTCATATATAAATTATTTTCATCTGACTTACAGATTAATTTATATGATTTTTCAAAGTTTTAAATAATTTTTGGAATTATTTTTAAATAAGAAATTGAATTATGACATCAGCATGATGTCATGATGACATCAATTGGTCAGCTGACCCGGCCCAGAGTCAAACCTGACATGTGGGGTCCACATGTCACTGACTGGTTAACTTAACTAACTGATTAAAACTAATTCTGTTTTAATTAACTAGCTGGGCCCACCTATCAATGACACATTAACTTGATTAATAATTAAATTGATTACAGATTATCCTAAACTAATCAGGGTCGGGGCCCCACCTGTCATTGACTCACAGAGTCAAGCCAGGGCCCACCAAGGGTCAAACTCGCCGGAGTTGGTCGGCGGCTCGACGCCGGTGACCATCAGGGGCGACGGCGTCCGTCGGGTTTCTCCTACAGGGGGTTATTTGGCGTGCTGAGACCACCGGCGTGTAGCCCGTGCATGACCGCATCCTTCCAAGGCCACAGGAGGTCATGGGGCCACCGGAGCTCGCCGGAAACGAGCTCGTGGCGGCGGCCGGAGCTCGGGCTCGGACGCAAACTTGACACAGGGCACGGGGCGACGCAACGATGGGATCTAAGGGCTCCTGGGAACTCCAGGAGTTCAACCATGCATGCACACGTGAGCTTGGAGGGCTCTACGCACGGCGACGACCATCGACGGCGGCAGGAGGTTCTCGGGTCCGGCGACGCAGCTAGCTAGGGGACGCCAGAGAGAGGGAAAGCATAGGGGGAAGGAAGAGGGGCTCACGGCGGTTCCAGGGAGCTGGTCAGCGGGCTCGGGAAGGCAGCGACGGCGACGAATCGACGTCCGGCGACGGCAGCCTTCGGTAGTGGATCGGGATAGAGAGCAAAGGAGAGAGGGAGGGGGAGAATGAGCTCGGGGGAGAGGACTCTCGTGTCTTCCAGGCGCGGGTGAAGCAGGGGAGCAGCCTGCTCGGTGGCAAGCAGGAGGTGGAGGCCGGCGACGGCTCGGTCGCCACCTTGACCCGTACTGGCGCGAGGTGGAAGATGACCTTCCCACCCCTGGTGGGCTGGGCTGGGCCTTCCACTTCACTGGTAAGTCTTCTCTCTTTTCTTTTTATTTCTGTTTTCTGATTTCAACTAACATTTGTTTATTTCTTTGCAGGTCCAAATACCCTTTCAAATAATTCCAAAACTTTTATATATTCAAATTTGAATATTTCAAACTTGTATAAAAAGTTTCAGATTATTTTGAAAACAGTTATAATGATAATATTTTTATTTGTCATTTTCAGAGACTTAAATCAGTAATTTAAATTATTTGAAATTTTCAAATAATTAGAATGGTCCCTGGTATATCCATGTCCTCAATTATCAGACATAGGGAACAATTTTGATGGGCATTTTGGATTTGTTGAAATTTCATTTATCTGGAATTTCTTTAATTCATTAAGTGCTTGGGGTTTCTTTTCTTTCTCCCCATTTCATATTGATGCAATGATGATGATGATGATGCAAACACATTGCTAGCCTAAGACACTTGCTAGGGTTGTGACAGCAGCAGCCTGTTGTGAGGCCTCCTCTTGTGCCCTCTCGACGTTAGACTGCTTCAAGAGGAGTTCATTCCAGCCTTCGCCCAGCTGCTCCCAGCCGGTTTTCAACTCTTTGAAGGCTTTGGCGAACCAGGCTTGCGTTTCCTCAACATGCCCCTGGAAATCCGCCTCCGCCGCTTGCATAACTGTAGCAAAGGTGTCCAACTTCTCCTTCCGAGTGCGGTAGAGAACCTGGAGCTTCTGGAAGTTATCGCTCATGGCTTGGAGAAGTTGTTCTTCCTTGGGTTGGCTGCTGGCATCCGATTCGCCGATAACTTTGGGTCTGGCAGCAGTGGTGACTTCCTCATCAAAGATCTCTGCTTCAGTTGGCACCCTAGTGTTTGCCGTTCCTAGCATGTTGACGAACAGGTTCTCGTCATCCTTAAGGTATCTCCTTGAAGAGGGGACTTCAGATGTTGACGGCTGATCCTCGGCAGCTGCCTCACCGGCGACCGGGGGCTCCGTGGCCGACGTAGTGCCAGGCGCTCATGTGGAAGGAATGTCGTCAGTGTGGTCACTGGGCTCCTTGTCAGCCTTCTCAGCAGATCCCTCGGTAGTGTCTTCCTATACATCCTTGGCAGCCTCGTCAGCAGCAATCCTGGTAGCCTCGGTGGCAGCATCTCTAGCGGTCTCCTCAATGGCGACATCGACGTCCATTTGTTTCGTCGAAGGGAGATCTGAAAGCCAAAGATGGTGAAGAAAGATGAGGCCAAGGTTGAAGTTCAAGAAGACAAAAAAATATGAAGACAGAATGACAAGTATTCTGCGGCAAGTAGTTTACCTGTGCCAAGCTGTTGGGAGGTAGTTGTGTCCTCCCTGACAACATAGGTTGCCGGTGTATGGCTACTAGCGTCTGTGCTTGCCGGCCTCCCCTCAACAAGAATTGGCTTGCCGACAGAAGCCCTTGCCGGAGATACATCTCTGGGCAGCGTAGTCAATGGAAGCGGCGCATCAGGGGCGGCCTCTGATGGCCTTCTTTGTTGCCGCCTTTCTTCTAAAAGCCTGGTGATGTCAGTGGTGAAGATACACGCCCCAACGCTTGCTAGTGGGAAATGAATAACGTTCTCACGCTGGGGGCTGTATTGAGCGTTGTGTTGTGGGGCTGGACTCTAGGCTGATGTCGATCGGCTCTAGCGCACTTTTGGTACCCGTCAGCGGCTCATTGCCCGTTGAAGTCTATGCCCTCTTCGCCATCCTTTGCGCCGGCGTTTCTGCATCCCTATGGAGATAGGCAAAAGTAAGACAAACAAGTTAAATGAAACTGGAAATTCAAAGGATAAAGAAAAATGTATGGCGGGGTCCTTATTCTTCTTCTTTCGAGATGAAGGCGGAGAGATCGAAGTCCACCTCCGCCACGGTGCCCGGAGGAGGAGAACGAGCGGTCCTATGTTGCTTGGCTGCGGCTGAACAAGAGGGTTACTGTTGGAACTCTTGTCTCTGTGCGGCCTCGCTGGCCACGCCCTTGCTGAGGGCTGCACCGCTCGAGGAAGGTTGGAGAACTGGGGCACCGGAGGAAGCTTTCTAGAGAACACGCTTCTTCTTCCTCTCGAGAGCTAGGGGCTCCTCGTGCGACTGCTCTTCGGCTATGTCTTCGGTAGAAGGATCCCCGGTAGTAGTGCTGCTCTGTTCTCCGACAATGTTGCCCTGCCGGCAAGTTGTCCCTCTGACACCACTTCTCCTTCACTGGCTTCCCCTTCCATGAAGCCAACGTTGTCGGCCTCCACGGCAATATTCGCCTCCTCCATCCTGCTGGCGATGTGGGGACCCCGACTCATAAGTCGTGATCACTGAATGTATGTGCACAGTGATCCCAGAGATTAATCCTCATTGAACACGCAGAAACTGAATTACAAGAGTCTTACATCCATTACATAGCGGTTTACTCAAATATGGCCCTTAAGGCCTTGTCTTCATAATTTTGCAGCGGAAATCCTCAATGATAGCGTGACCCCATGCCATCTGCCTTAACCCTATAGGCATTCTGACTGGGAGGCATCCTAGATCGCATGTCCGTCGCCAAGGTAATATTCATCATAACCTGATCTTTCATGCCTGGCCAATAAAATAACCAGTGGCAAGCCAATGAATACTTTGAATGTACTCGCAAGCAACCCATGTATGGAGCAAGGTAATAACAATGCATGATATAGCACTAATAGGTAGGTTTTGCAGAAAGCTAGTTTTTAGTGCAATGACATGATCAAGTAACTTAAGTAAGCATGCATCAACCATAGACAGGTGTTCATAAGAACACGTCACAGTCATCATTATAAGTAGGGGTTGAACATCTCATGTTCATTCATCACACCAAGTCCTCAGACTTATCTCATGTTTCGCCTGAACATCTCATGTCCAGTCATCATGCCGAGTCATCCGACTCGACTCAAGTATCATTCTTGTCACCACACACACACACACACACCAAGTTTGCAAAAATATCTGGACGTAACACAAGAGTGGCCATCCAACTGTCCATGACCGTGGACACGGCTATTCGAATAGTTTTACACTCTGCAAAGGTTGCACACTTTACCCACAAGACTCGGGGAACTTCCATGTCCTCCACGACTCGCGGTATATAACATACCCGAGGTAAGCACCCGAAAAATGTCTTTCCCATGGTGATACTAAACAAAGAGTCCACTCGTTGGTGCCATCCCTCATGATATACATCACTCGTATCATCCATGAGGGTACGCAATGGTGTGTCCGGTGCCTGTAAAGATAGTGCATGACCTTCCACTCAGGGACGACCCCGTCTCAAGAGTGACCACTTCACTCTTGACACTAGTAATGTGGGCTCCTTGCTAGCATCAACCATAGTAATCAACAAAGCCCTGTCCCATAAGGGGTATCGTGGCCGTGCATGTAAGGTCAGAGTAACGGTCACAACTTACACCAATCCGTTTTCGAAAACCACATCACTTTCTTGTCCCGGCACACCACTTCTTTCTCAAGTGGTCACCCATCTCATCATCATCTCCCTCGGGCATTAGTGGCACCCGACGAGGTTTTTACTAAAATATTTGAAATCATATCTTTTCTTGTCATCACTATGCATAAGTCCCACCCCCACTTGTGTAGCATCTACTAGCATCCTAACTAAACCCACCCGCATAACCCTCATAAGGTGGTAGGGTCATGCCCAATGCAAGTGTCAATGGAAAGGTACCGGAGGCATTCCACCGAAAGGGGAACACCACATCACATGATCAAATATGATGAAAGTAAAGTGCTATATGACATGCAAAAAATGGTTTCCCATCATGGTCAAAGGGCTGCTTGCCTGGCTTGCGAGGTCTTCGAGGTCTTCACACGCTTCTCGTCCACCTCCGAGCACTCCGTCTACCCCATCAACTATTGCCGGAAACAACCATAATAAGCAAAAGAACAAGCAGAGATATAAAAGTGCTCTATAATTAGGAGTTTTATTTTTCTTGGACACCTTGGGTCACAAGAAAAATAACCAGGAAGGTTTCATTGGATGTGGATCAAGGAGAAGTTTTTGAATGGTGGAAATGAAGGAAGTGATGGTTCTATAAGATGTCAACAGAAAATATTTTTATAAAAATGAGTGGATGGACCCAACAATTAGGGCATGATTCTAGAAACATGAGGGAAATGGTTTCACTAGATTTGGAATTGGGATGATTTTCTTATGAATTTGCAAAGATGAGATAAATGGAAAAGTTGGTTTGAGGCCAAGGGGGAACACTTCACTATGCAAAGTTGCTCAAATTTGATTCTGGACAGGAATGGTTTTGGGATGGTTTTATGAACCTAATCAACTTGGATTGAGATGAAACTTTGCAAGATAATCACCTATGATAATGTTGACTTTCTGGAATTTTCCTAGAATTTATTGAGAATATTTCTTATATAAATATTCGAAAAGCTTGATTTGAATAGAAAGGGTTTTGAGGGGATTTTCCTATGATTTGATCATGCCCTTGTGTTGAAACTCATATATATGGGAAATATATGTCCACTGAGTTTCTCAAAAAAAATAAAGCATTTAAATGATTTTTCCCTATAAAAGACCATTTCTGGCCTTAAGAGAAAGCCTTTATATAAAATATGAAAATAATATTTTGTGGTTTTGGGAAGTCATATATATAGTGGGTTCCAAATAAAGCATTTGCGGAAGAAGGATCCACCCAATTTGCGGGCTTGCAGTGCAAATCTTAAATCAGGGGGTTTTGCAAACCTAACTTGAATAAAACCTTTTTGGCCAAAATAATATTTTGTAAAAATTTAATTAATTCCTATTCACATGGCATGATCATTGGACAAGAGTGGGGATCAAGGAAAAAGGGTTTTGATAGTAGGAGGGATTTTATGAATATAGAGCACACGAAAGCAAACAAGAAACCAACACTCAAGTCAAGCATCACAAGCATAGAAAAAGTTTTAATTGGCCCTGATTTTTGAGTCATGATATCTAAGTCATGAGGAAAAATCATAGGGTGTGACAAACCTACCCCCTTACAAGAATCTCGTCCCCGAGATTCCTAGGCTAGGCGTAGAAGAGATGGGGAAATTCAGAGGTGAGGTAGTCTTCACATTCCATGCTGCTTCTGCTCCGGCATGGTTGTCCTTCTGGGTCTTGAAGTGCTTGATGATATGTCTTCGAGTGCATTGTTGACTTTGTCTCGGGGTGAGCGGGGTTCCAGCAACTTGCTAGGCTTGCCTAATGGTTGAGGGTTTGGTGGACGAGGTCCTATCAAAGGCCTGGCTTGCGTGTGTATCCCAAAATCGGAATACCTGGCCAGTAGTGTGTTTGTGTGTTGGTCCTGGGATTGCTCACGTTGGTTAGTGATATCTAGATGTCCCGCGTTTAGAATAGAAGGATCGAGTCTCGATGTAGCTTCTTGTTGACGGGGAAGTCCTTATCTTCCTTAATGTAGGAGGTCTTCAGTCATAGGTGGTCTCCATCCTCGAGAGTGTTGAGGTGCGCCGTCGTGGGCTTCTCGTCGAGATCTTCTACTTGAGTAAGCTTCCTAGGTAGATTCTTCATTCTTTTTTGGTCGTTTTCCTTCATCGTCATGGACGCACGTTCATGGAGGGTCTTTCAAGCATTTGGTCTATTCGTCACTTCATAGCAAGGTCTATGCTGGGTCTCGCCCCTAGGACTGAGCTTAGAGACTTGGTGTCAAAATGGGTTCTACCATCTGGGAAGGTTGCGGGGTTCTAGATAAGCTGACTATTCAGAGTATAGATCAGCCACCTAATCCCCAAGGTCTAAGTATTGGGAAGTGGGGTGAACTACCTTCGATAGGTGGCTTGCCTTCATCGAGTCAGCTTCATGTCCCTGATTGAATCAAAAGGGGGCTAGTAATGAGGTCATGATAGTTGTTCTACTCCGTTCTAGGCATCTGGAGGGAGCGGAGACGTCATGCTCAACATACACCATCATGGTGGTGGAGTAAGGGGTGCTATCAGCTCCTCGGTCCCCCCCCCCTTAGTCAGGAACTGATGGATGACCAATCATGACAAGGGGTTCTTCAATCCTCTTGTTATGCAAGGGCTTCATCATGCTTAGACGTCGGTGCTTCTTGATATAGTCTAGTTGATGCAGCTGGTAGAGGAATGGTTGTTGACTTCTTTTGCTCCTTCTTCGTCATTGTCGTGGCTTGGCAGTCGTAGTGGTTCTTCCTCTTGCGTGGGAAAGAAGGTCTTCTTTGGTAGGGAGGGTGCTTCACGGAGTCCAACTCCTTCAAGATGAGACCTTGATCTTTGAGAGGCATGGTAGTTAGTGTTCCTGGGGCTGGTACAAACTGGTCTAACTTGTTCCTCCTCTGATTGGGTAAATAAGTATGTCATCCCTAAGGACAACAACCTATTTCTCGAGGTACCACATAAACACATTGTTCATGGGGTATGTTAGAGGAGCGGGCATTCATCCCGGATGGTCACTAGTCCAGGGGTCTGTGGTCCATCGTGATCCATTGTGTGTCCACCTTCCTTATGGAAAGGGTGGGTGGTCAAGGTGGAGTGTCAACCATGGTCTTATGACTGAGAGCCAAGACATATGGTCACTTCCGACCTTGTTATGGATTGGCAAAGCTTCAGGGTTTCAAGGAGATTAGGATGTGAGTGAACGTCTATCATCTTATCCTCGAGCACGGTTCTTAGATGCCAATAGTACATTCTATTACTCCAAACAGAAATCACCATATATCCTCGAAGGTATCACCTTATACAAATCAACTCCAATACTACACATGCTACTCATATCTCCAACGTTTTGAGAGTAGGACTATGCTGAAAATCTCATATGCATACTATAGCTAACTCACAAATATCCCTATATAAAAATCCTCAGGATAAATTACAAGCCGCTAAGCTTGAGCATGACACTACAAATCCAAGTGTTTAGCTAATATATCCAAGGTCTGTGAGGTTGCATCTCTGATCTAAGGAAACATGTAGCATACCAATCTGGGATCTTGTTTCCTTCCTACAAATCCAACTTAATTGATCCACGAATATCATCCATTATTACATGATCCATTATTTCTACAAATCTGATACCCGTGTCGTCCCATATATATCCAGATCTTCCAAATCTCCAAATTCTAGAGAGAATTATTATCACAATATATCCATGAACTTCCAATCTCATGGCCAACTAAACTCCAAGGCCGAGCTTATATAGATCCCTAATTTATCCCTAACCTCATCTGATTCCTTCTACTATCATCCTCCGAGAAACATGGTATCATTATCAAGATCATTGGACTAAATCCAATTTACTCTGAACCATGTGGTTTAATTTATGTTGAGCACCTGGTAGGATGACTTATTTAAATCCAAGGTTTGCATCTAGTAAGAATTCCCTACTAGTACTCCGGTTACTATCATGCCACCATCAATCCAATATCAACATTACTTGAGAAGGTCAAGTCATTAATCCACCAAGAATTTCAGCTCGTGATCACAATCGTCCTACTAAATCCAATTGAACAAGGGACAAGTAAGTTATGCTACTCTATCAATCTTGATCCACCAAGTTCGTCCACCAACATTAAGCCTCATAATCCACAAAAGGGTCTGAACTGCTTGCTCAAGGCATCTATTATGCCTAAATCAAAATGTTGACCGCAAATAGTACATCCTCAGAATGATCCTTCCTGATGGCATCAAGGTTTTGGTGCTATTGTAAGGATGAAGGATGTTTGTTCACTATGATCACTAGCTCCATAATGAACCCAGTGCTAGGCAGGGTTTATTGAAGCTCAATAAGTGCTCTGGCAAATCCATGTATTAAACACGTGATTTAGAGACTTGTGTTGGGGAGCTTGTGAGGTATAGGTTAGGAAAGGGAGGGGTTTCCAATCTTGAGGGATAAGCATAACTCTACAGGGTTGCGTCTGGTTGAGTAGGTTGTAGTCAAAGTCTTCGGTTTCGGTTGCTTGTCAAGGTGGATCCCTGGTGCATCTGGTCTTGCTGGTCTTTAGTTGACGAGAGGGGGAGAGGGAAAGTAGCATAGAGGAGAATGCCTAAGGGGGTGGTATAGTGCAAGTGCAATCAAGCAAGTGTCGAAAAGGCCAAACACAAACATCATGGTAAGGTAGGAGATAAAGCCGCGCACTTATGATCTAGGGCAAAAGTGCGACTCACACCAAAGCACAAACATGAAAAACAAGCAACACACATCATGGTTCCATTCGAACCATCAAATGTACTCGACTTCGCATGGGGACACACGACTCATCCTACCCTAGGGGTTCTCGGACTCAGTAGTCGTGCTTGCTTCGTGTCTTGGAGAGGAGTTCGCTTAGCCTTTTGGGTCTCCTTCAGGTGTCTCTATGTCTCCGGTTGTTCTTAATCAAACGATCTTGGTTGTAACTGATGGTCCCTTGAAGACTTCGGGTCTGTTGAGTTGAGACAGAGGTGAATCTTCATGGCAGTTGTTGATAGGGTCTTCTGGTGTCTTCGTAGTCGTGCCAGTGTCTTCTAGTCTTCTGAGACGTTGAGCATTCCAGGTAGGCAACCTTTTATATGTTGTTAACAAGGCATGGTAGAGTTGTATCATGTTGGTCTCGTTGACGATATCATCGGCACCAAGAGCGGGAGATGATGAGGACCGTTTTCCTGCTCACTATAGTGAGGCAGACCAAATGGCGAGGTTCTCATCCACAAGTGGTTACTGTTATAACAACGAAAAGGACAGGGTTGCTCTATTAGAGATGCACTATCATGACATTGCATGTCTTGTGCCCCGGTCATTGAAGGCCAGGGTGGCATCATCCTGGGGCTTGTGTCGAAGGTGTCACCATCATCTAAGTCTTGATGCCCTCATCCTTTGAGAAGGTGTCTTCTGCTGGCAGCTCCTTGTCTAGTGCTGCTAGCTTGGGTTTGAGATATGTCGGCAATCGTCTGGCAAGGTGGCTTCCTTCCAGGTTTCCCACGTGGATTACAAGGAAGCCCGGGGTCAGGGGCACAATGGTAGTAGCGGCCATTTCCAAAGTTTTGAAAAGTAGACGAGGAGAGCCAAAAGAAAAATGGTGGACGTGCTAGGCACAATCCTTCAGTTTATTTGAAAGCTTAGAAGAGTTGACAAATATTGTAGCCTTTGCAAGTGTTTTGAAGGGTCTGGAAAAACAATTTTGTCCTAACTAACGTCCATGCTAACTAAGGGCTTCCTACAGTCAGGATGGCTCTGATACCAGCTCTATGGGGACCCCGACTCATAAGTCATGATCACCGAATGTACGTGCACAGTGATCCCAGAGATCAATGCTCACTGAACACACAGAAACTGAATAACAAGAGTCTTACATCCATTACATACCGGTTTACTCAAATACGGCCCTTAAGGCCTTGTCTTCATAATTTTGCAGCACAAATCTTCAATGATAGTGTGACCCCGTGCCATCTGCCTTAACCCTACAGGCATTCTGACTGGGAGGCGTCCTAGATCGCATGTCTGTCGCCAAGGTAATCTTCATCATAACCTGATCTTTCATGCCTGGCCAATAAAATAACCAGTGGCAAGCCAATAGTACTTTGAATGTACTCACAAGCAACCCATGTATGGAGCAAGGTAACAACAATGCATGATATAGCACTAATAGGTAGGTTTGGTAGAAAGCTAGTTTTTAGTGCAATGACATGATCAAGTAACTTAAGTAAGCATGCATCAACCATACACAGGTGTTCATAAGAACACGTCACAGTCATCATCATAAGTAGGGGTTGAACATCTCATGTTCATTCATCACACCAAGTCCTCGGGCTTGTCTCATGTTCCGTCTAAACATCTCATGTCCAATCATCATGCTGAGTCATCCGACTCGACTCAAGTATCATTCTTTTCACCACACAAACACACACACACACCAAGTTTGCGAAAACATCTGGACGCAACACAAGAGCGGTCATCCAACTGTCCATGACTGTGGACACGGCTATTCGAACAGTTTTACACTCTACAGAGGTTGCACACTTTACCCACAAGACTCGGGGAACTTCCGTGTCCTCCACGACTCGCGGTATATAACATACCCGAGGTAAGAACCCGAACAATGCCTTTCCCATGGTGATACTAAAGAAAGAGTCCACTTGTTGGTGCCATCCTTCATTATATACATCACTCGTATTATCCACGAGGGCACGCAACGGTGTGCCCGGTACCTGTAAAGACAGCGCATGACCTTCCACTCAGGGACGACCCCGTCTCAAGAGTGACCACTCACTCTTGCCACTAGTAATGCGGGCTCCTTACTAGCATAAACCATAGTAATCAACAAAGCCCCGTCCCATAAGGGGTATTGTGGTCGCGCATGTAAGGTTGGAGTAACGGTCGCAACTTACACCAATCCGTTTTCGAAAACCACATCACTTTCTTGTCCCGGCACACCACTTCTTTCTCAAGTGGTCACCCATCTCATCATCATCTCCATCGGCCATTAGTGGCACCCGACGAGGTTTTCAATAAAATCTCTAAAATCATATCTTTTCATGTCATCACTATGCATAAGTCCCACCCCCACCTGTGTAGCATCTACTAGCATCCTAACTACACCCGCCCGCATAACCCTCATAAGGTGGTAGGGTCATGCCCGATGCAAGTGTCAATGGAAAGGTACCGGAGGCATTCCACCAAAAGGGGAACACCACATCACATGATCAAATATGATGAAAGTAAAGTGCTATATGACATGCAAAAAATGGTTTCCCATCATGGTCAAAGGGCTGCTTGCCTGGCTTGCGAGGTCTTCGAGGTCTTCACACGCTTCTCGTCCACCTCCGAGCACTCCGTCTACCCCATCAACTATTGCCGGAAACAACCATAATAAGCAAAAGAACAAGCAGAGATATAAAAGTGCTCTATAATTAGGAGTTTTATTTTTCTTGGACACCTTGGGTCACAAGAAAAATAACCAGGAAGATTTCATTGGATGTGGATCAAGGAGAAGTTTTTGAATGGTGGAAATGAAGGAAGTGATGGTTCTATAAGATGTCAACAGAAAATATTTTTATAAAAATGAGTGGATGGACCCAACAATTAGGGCATGATTCTAGAAACATGAGGGAAATGGTTTCACTGGATTTGGAATTGGGATGATTTTCTTATGAATTTGCAAAGATGAGATAAATGGAAAAGTTGGTTATTTAGTGGATCCAACAGAACAGGTGCATGGTAAAAATGTTCACCATAGCTAGAGAAATCGGGTATGACACTTAGAGTACCTATAAAGTGGAATTACTCCATTTGGAGATTATATGGATGCTCTGGGAATTTTACAAGGTGGCTCTCCAATATTTGAATAGTAGAGAGAAGTGTGTGGGAAAATATGTAGGATATATTTTTGGATAAAGGAAGATTTTAGGAACCTCTAGGATTTTGAATCACCAGATTTGGAGTTAAAATGAATTAGTTGTGAATATTTGAATCCCACTAGTAAAGGAAAAGGAAAGAAAAATCCTCACCTAACTAGGCTAAGACGCGCACTGCGCGCAAGAAAGAGATTGGGCCGGCCCAGTGGCTCGGCCGGGTGTGCGCAGGGGCCACGTCGAAGGCGCAGTCGCGTAAGCCGTCTTCCCCGAGCAAAGGCGACTCCGAGCGAAGCCCGTCTCCACTTAAACAGGGGGGCCGACCCTTGGCTCGCTGACGGGTGGGCCCCGTTGGCAGGTTCGTTGTTCTCCTCCCTCGCCCTCTCGCACGGCCGCGGAGAGGGACAAACCATGACGGCGATTGCTGGGGACTCCGGCCACTGATCGAGCCGCCCGGCCTACCGGCATGCTTAGGGGGCCGAGGAGGTCCTCCCCATGCCGGTCACGGTCACCGAGGGGCTCTGAGCTGAGCAAGGCATCAGCCACGGTGGAGACCGGCGACGGCCATGGAGGATGTGACGACTTCGGTACGGGGGGGAAGGATTTGAAGTGGGGTTCAGGCCCCTGAGGTCTCCGGGAAACTAAGGGAGGAGAAAAGGAGGTCGGGGGTGCTCTTTGTCATCCGGATGGCAGCGGCCCACGGCGGCGGTGCTCCATCTCAGGTCGAGCACACAGAGCGGGGAAAAGGAGAGGGGAGGTCTAGGGGTTCAATAGAGGGAGAGAGGAAGCGAGAGAAGAGCCGAGATGAGCTCGGGGTGGCTTTAAATAGCCCGGGGGCTGGCGCACCGTGGACTGAGGTCCGGCGAGGTAGTGGTCGTCCCAAGCATGCTTGGGGAACCTCTGGCCCATGTCTACGGCTATCGTGGACTTGGTCTTGGGCCAGGGAAGGAAGGAGAGGGAGCGGGGAAGCACAGACATGTCGCGCGTGCGAGCGCGCCCATTGGTGCACTCGGGCGGCCTGTGCGTGTGCGAGCGGAGGCCAGTGGAAGGAGAGAGAGGAGGGGTCCGACTAGTTGCTGTGACGAGGACGTCGAGGCAACCTCGAGGGACACGATGGGGTGGCCCAATGTGGTCGGGCAGGGGATTGGGCGGCGGCTACAGTGTCGGGCGCACTATAGCACGCTCCAGAGCATGCAAATGGCTGGCATGGCACGCTCCGAGGTGCTTTTGGTGCGCCCACCTTGTCCACTAGCTGCGGGGGTTTTCTAGAGATGCCTTGGGGGTGCAAGGAAGCTAGGAGAGAGAAGGGGAGAGAAAAATAGAGGTGGGGAAGGGCAATGCAGGGGCTGGCCAGAGGAAAAATGGGGTTTTACCTTATCAACCCTTGATCTTTGGCCATGCCAGGATTACTGCAGGTAAAAGACACCATGAGAGAGTTGTGGTAAAAATTGGCGGCGAAGGAGAAGTCATTTGGGAGCTCAATTATTGGACTTTGGATTCCACCAGAAGGTGTTTGATCACTGGTTGGGTCATCTTTGGTGCTCCATTGGTTTTGAAACTTAACAGGATCAAATTATGGGAACAAGTAAGCTTGATCACCAATTTTGAGCTCCTTTAGAGAAAGTTTCCAATGTAGACATAATAAACCCTAGAAATCAGCAGGAATAGGTTTCTGTAGATCCATTGATGCTAGGCTTTTACCCTTGGCGCACCACTTAGTGTAGCATCACTATTTGGCTAATAGAGCATGCCCACAAAGTTTGAGGCCAAGGGGGGAACACTTCACTATGCAAAGTTGCTCAAACTTGATTCTGGACAGGAATGGTTTTGGGATGGTTTGATGAACCTAATCAACTTGGATTGAGATGAAACTTTGCAAGATCATCACCTATGATAGTGTTGACTTGCTGGAATTTTCCTGGAATTTATTGAGAATATTTCTTATAGAAATATTCCAAAATCTTGATTTGAACAGAAAGGGTTTTGAGGGGATTTGCCTATGATCTCATCATGCCCTTGTGTTGAAACTCATATATATGGGAAATATATGTCCATTGAGTTTCTCTAAATTTTCTCCAATATTTTTAAAGCATTTAAATGATTTTCCCTATAAAAAGACCATTTTTCTCCTTAAGAGAAAGCCTTTAAATAACATATGAAAATAATATTTTGTGGATTTGGGAAGTCATATATATAGTGGGTTCCAAATAAAGCATTTGGGAAAGAAGGATCCACCCAATTTGGGGGCTTGAAGTGCAAATCTTAAATCAGGGGTTTTGCAAACCTAACTTGATTAAAACCTTTTTGGCCAAAATAATATTTTGTAAAAATATAATTAAGTCCTATTCATGGCATGATCATTGGACAAGAGTGGGGATCAAGGAAAAAAGGTTTTGAGAGTAGGAGGGATTTTATGAATGTAGAGCACATGAAAGCAAACAAGAAAAGAACACTCAAGTCAAGCATCACAAGCACAGAAAAAGTTTTAATTGGCCCTGATTTTTGAGTCATGATATCTAAGTCATGAGGAAAAATCACAGGGTGTGACATGATGTATGCCATTTCTTCTTTAGTGGTGTGGCGGATGAGGTTCGTCTCTTCCCGAATGGCCTTCTCCGACAAGTTGTCAAGGAACTCTTGTGTCCGTTCTGCGGATGGCTCTTCTCGAGCTTCGGCAAGGCCGTGGGCTGTCGGGACCCCGATCCTAAGTCATATGAATCCAGACTGTAACATATCACATCACTTTGCGGCCTCACGCATGGTAAACTCCACAGCTGCAGCCTTACCTTAGCCGGGACCGTTTGCGTCTTTTGGCTCACGTATGTGAACATGTCGCTGGCAATCAAACGACAGAGAACCCGGGCCGACATGACTAGTCATAGAACCCAAGTGACACATCCATACAGAAACTGGCATACGTAACCCAGCAATGCAGGTGTCGGCCTCAAGCGTGTGTAGACGAGTCATAGCAAGCTACAAGGACTCCATTACGCCGTGAGATATAAATGCCATCACTGCACGTAGATGAGTCGTAGCAGGCTACAGGGACTCCATTACACTGCGAGACATTTCCCCGAAGGGACAGACACAGCAACAAAGAAGGATACATGCCGATCAATCAATGTGTCCGGAGCAGTAGCAAGCTACCATGGCTCAGTGGAAGCACAAAGAGGCAGTTTCCCATAAAGAGTACTACTAAAGGCACACAACTAGGTGTCAGATCCCATACATACCGTTGCACGTCACACGTACGCACGACATGCCCAATACGCATAGATACAAGCATGGCATCACAACATAACCATTCAACAACTTTTATTTAAGAGGCTCAGACGAGCCTTGCATAATATGTTCTTACAAATAGGGGTCACGTGACCCGACACTCAAGTCATACAAACAAGTTCATACAAACCAAGCGGAAGCATAAGCTGTCTGAGTACAGACAGATGAAAGGGTAAAAAGGCACATGGCCTGACTATCTACAGCCCGCCACAAGGCATAGGTCGTAGCTGGGACACGAGCTATTCGGCATCGTCGACATCTAGAAAGAACCCACCCGATGGGTCCTAGGTCTCATCTGCAACATTTATTAAGCAAACATGAGTACAAATGTACTCAGCAAGTCTTTAAAGCAGACCTAGACTATTCATGCTCATGTATCAACAAGGGGAGTGGTGGAGTTTATGCAGCAATGCCAGCTTTGACTCATGGCTAACCTATACCACACAATTTTAACTCTTTGTATAAATTTTAGATAATGCACATGAGTCCACTAACTCCATGACAATACACCACCATGGATTCACTTCCCTCTCCTGGGAGAGTGCCATCCACGGTACTCACACTTGTCTTGATATTTTTACGAGTATCCATTTGATTATCTATGGACAACATAAGTTTTCCAAGTAGTCCATATCCAAGGACGTGGCTATTAAAATAGTTTCATACCGTACAGGGGTGTACTTCTTCACATACACTCTCGCCACTTATCGTTGTGTGCTCATAAACCATGCACCTCGGCAACCTTCAAGCGGAAGCCCAGCGAGGGAGTCGGCCACGACCGCCAATCACACAAGACCTCTAGTCCAGGCTATCGCCTATTTGAGACTAAACCCGCACGGAAGTTCGGCCGAAGTTTCCGCTACGGCCCCAAACGATGTGCGTAGGGTTCCCAAGCCCACCATTCGGGTGACCCTTGGTACACCGTGCCACTGCCTACCGCGTCGTAACCCACCCTACGGCCAGTGCTACGCACGGCCTCCAGCATGCTATAAACACCAGAAACTACTTGCAACTCCTGGACTAAGGAATAAGCGACTGATAAGTCAAGAGGGGTCGAGTTACTGGAACCCAATGTGTGGTAGTAACTAGTCTTGGATCACAAACACGAAACTCAGTTCCTAAGAACAGTCCCAATGAGACAACCCGCTATGTACTCCTACATAGTCTCTCATCGCTACCTTTACCAAATTGGGTTCAACATAAGCTTATCACATCGGAACAACAATGTTTCACTCTAGTCCATCACCCAGATGAATCAGACCTGACACAACTCTAAGCATAGCAAGCATATTAGGCAAAGTAAGCTAAGCACATCATGGCACAAGCATCTACCAGGTATGCTAGGTTGCAAGGTTTAGCTATTTACTGTGACAATGACAGGTCATGCATAAGAATAGGTACATCAACCGTGTATGACAGACAAGTGAATGTTTGTCATAATGCAATAAACAAGAGCAGGAGTGAGAGAGTGGGATGTTATCAGAATGATCAAGGGGGTTGCTTGCCTTGCTGGGTAGTGGGAAAGTTCTCTCCTTCGTTGGAATACTCGGGGGTATCCTCAGAAGCAGGGCGTACCGCAATGCAGATAAGAAGCAATCAATACACGCAAGTGCAACAATATGATGCATGATCATGGCATGGTAGCATGTTTTGATGAGCGGATGCAACTAATGTTCAAGTTAAGTTGAAATCAGTTTGAACATAGGTTCAAAATCGTTCTTCCTTTCAAATTCCATATTTTAACCTATTAGCAAATGTCAATGTTCTTCTACATAGGTTGCTCTAACATAAATGATAATAGAACCATTAATTCATTGGATTTTTCTGATAAATTTTCATACATGAATTATTTTCATCTGATTTATAGATTAATTTATATGAATTTTTGAAGTTTTAAATAATTTCTGGAATTCTTTTTAAACTGGAAAAGGATTAATGGCATCAGCCTGACGTCACCACGACGTCAGCTGGTCGGCTGACCAGGCCAGGTCAAACCTGACGTGCGTGGCCCGCACGTTAGTGACGGGGGCCTAAACTCCGCGCTGACCAGAGGTTTGACCCACTCTGGGGCCCACTGGTTAGTGGCAGGAGGCCTAAATAACCAGGGGGATTAGCCCCTGATGATGGCCACGTCGGCGCCCACCAGAGCAGGGCCGGCAGCGACCATCCGCACGGCGGTGACTCGCTAGAATCGCGCCTTCGGCGACCATTTGGCGCGTGGAGGGCACCGGGAGATAGCCCGTGCATGCACGCGTCTAGCAGGGTAGCGGAGAGGGCTCGGGGCCACCGGAGATGATGGCCACGTCGAGCTGAGCGGCGGCGACGGCTCAGGCAGGAACAACTATTGCGCTATAGGTCGCAGGAGGAGGAGCTGAGGGCGGCTACGAGCTCCTGGAGGCGCTACGAGCATGAGCCCATGGCCAGGAGCGAGCTTTGGCCGCTGTGGCCTTCGCTCGGCTCTGGCTACCGACGAGGCTAGAGAAGGGGAACGGCGTCGGGACTAGGGGGAAACGGTCTGGGGCCTCACCGGAGGGGCTTCTCGCACCGAAGCGTGGTCGGGGACGCAGGGATGGCGGCGATTCGCCGGCGTCTTCAGTCGGGCGAGAGGGGAGCAGAGGAGAGGGAGAGGGGGAAACGGGCTCGGCGGCAGCTGAGCCTATCCTCTCGCCAGCACGACGAGGAGGCGGCCACGCAGGCAAGGAGGAGGTGGCCAGCGCATGGCCATCGCCAGCTGCGGGGGCAGCACGCAACTGCTTCTCCTCCTGGTAGGAGGAAGAAGACGTGCTGCCCCTATGGGCTGGGCCTCTTCTTCAGGTAAGCCCAGGTGGGCTTTCTTCCCTTTTTTTTATTCCAATTCTTTTCTAACTTCTGACATTTGTTTTATTTTAATTTCAGGCACATATGCTATTTTAAAATATCCCAAATATTTTATATATTGAAGTTGGAATATTTCAAACTTATCCAAAAAGTTTCAGGATATTTTGAAAACTAAACTAATGATAATGCTTTATTTGATATTTTTAGTAGCTTTATCATTTATTTTTAAATTGCTTCAGTTGTTCAAATATTTAAAATGACCCTTGTTATAACCATGTCCATATTTATCAGACATAGGGAACATTTTTAAAGGGCATTTTGGATTTGTTGAATTTTCACCAACTTTGAATTATTTTGGTTCAATGTGAGCTTGGGGTTTCTTTTAGTCCCCATTTCATGTTGATTCAAAATTGAAACATGATGCAACACCCATGTTGTCCTATGACATCTAGCTAGGGATGTGACATGGGCATTGCACACCGACATCGTGGAGAGGATTGAAGGCAGGGCAGAGTTGTTGCATAGGGGGATTATGCCGGCCGGCAACTTGTGTTTCGCGTCAGACCTGAACAGCTTTTGGCAGAGAGTTGCGTGTTGCATGACCGTCAAGTTATTGTTCAGGCCAGGGCACAGCCTCATGATGTTTGCTGCATTCCGGAATTCCTAGGTTGGTCTCCCTTTGTTCTGTAGAGGGGCGATCCGCCGGCAAACAAAATCAGCCCCGATCATCTCTATTGAGAGCCCGACAACTTTGAGGCGCTAAATCCTGGTAACTGTGACTATGAGCTTCTCATCTTGAGGATCGAGGTTGCTCCAGCTGGTGCCGCATGCCATCTTTGTTTGTCGAGGCAAACAAAAGGGTTGATGGTCTATCTCCTGAATCCAGCAACACCTGCCCCGCCATTCTTCCCACTTCTCATGGAAAGCCCTGTCTGGGTATGTTTCCTTGTTAAATGTCCTAGGGATCCAGGTGATGAAACCGGAAAGGGCTTCTCCCTTTTGGATGCGGGGGGCGAAGAAGTGGCAGAAGAGGGTAGTATTGGGGAATACTCCGGCGAAGTTTCCATAGAGATGGGCGAAGACTGACATACATGTCCTGGCATTCAGCGTGAAATCCAAGAGATGGAAGCCGTATGTGTACAAGATGTCATTGAAGACATCAGAAAATGGAGGACAGATCCCGCAATAAAAAATAATCAGTGAAGAAGGGGAATTTATTGTTTCCACCCTTGGAGGAACCTAGACTCACACGAGTAGCGGGGTGGGCCTTCGTCTCCTTTGCCCACAAGTTCTGGTATCGCTCCTTCGAGGGGGGCGCATCGAGCACCGGAGGGAAGACGATGCGCTCCTTCCGCATCTTCGCCAAATCACCTCCATGACGGCGACTTTCGTTCCCTTGCCCTTGCTCGTCTTGGGAGGCATAGCGACAGTGGGAGCGGAGGCTGAGAACGGGGAGGACGTGGAGGCAGAGGTTGAGTGGGAGAAGCTCTGTTTTGGGCTCGAGGAAGGAGATGAAGGCGGTTTCCAGATTGGAAAAGACAGGGAGTAAATGAGCAAGCGCTTCTGCGGATTACTTTTTATGGGGAAGACGCGAGGCTGCCTCTTTGCTAATCAATAGGAAATGCCTTCACGAGTGCACTGTAGTTACAGCCGCTTCGCGCACGTATCTCACGTCGTGCACTTAATGTGCTTCGTGGGGAGGCGCAGTAAGCGGAATGATTACAACCACAGGCTCCTGCCACGTGTACCCGTGCACTTTTTGGGCCTAGCCCAACAATGCCACGCACCCGTGTGTGGCCCAAGCCTAGGGGCTTCTGTTGATGTACTAAAGTTTGGGCTTTTAGTACCCTATACTTGTGCATGGGCAGTTGTAGCCACACCAGCAGCAAGGCCTGCCAGGGGACTGCCGGAAGCAAGTACAAAGACGTCAAGGAAACATTCAAATCAATAATCACAAGACCGAAGGCCAAAGGCTCGAACCCCAGCAAGACCTTGCCGGGGTGGCCTATAGAGCCCCGGCAAGAAGTGCACCCGACAAGACCTCGCCATCCTATCAGCGCAGAGACCAAGTGTCATCCCATCTGGATATGTGTCAAGGCGCCGGCGATGGAGGAGGCTAAGCAGTGCCGATGGGACGGGCTCCTGTCCAATCTCGTAGAAGGTCATGGACGCCTGACGGAGCATTAAATACGTTTGTCCTACACTGTGAGTGTTAGGTATGATAACACTGTAGCACTGTACACCTTGTTTATGTACTTTACGCCACTGTTGGGATCCCCTTAGTCATATAAAAGGAGGCCCAAGGCATTACGAGAAGAGGATTCGTGGACCTTCCGGCTCACGCGCATAGCGGTTGTGTATTGTTCATAGCGCTCGTGTAGCTAGAACCCAAATACCTGTAATACACAAAAGCAAGAGTAGGGTTTTACGCTTCTCAGCGGCCCAAACCTAGGTAAAAATCTCCCCTCGTGTTGTTCGTCAGATCTGCTCTTTGTGCACACCGTCTCCCTGCCGAACCACAAAGGGATCCACGTGATCCCATAGGTGTCGTACCCCGACAACTTCACATGACTAGTTGTTCATCATAATATTGCTTTGCATGAACATATAGAGCTGACATATTATTTGTGGCAAAGCCACCGATCATCATATTTTTTATACATGTCACGCTAGATCTTGCAAATCCTGGTAAACTACCAGAGGCATTCATATAGAGTCATATCGTCCTATCAGTTTTTCGTGTTGAGTTGTAAGCAAATAAAAGTGTGATGATCATCCTTATTAGAGCATTGTCCCAGTGAGGAAATGATGATGTAGAATATGATTTCCCCACAAGTCTGGATGAGACTCCGGATGAAAAATGAAAAATGAGGGGGGGGGGGCAAATGAGCCCACCACGAAAAAATAGATATATATATATATATATATATATAAACGGGGGAGGTGAATAAAAAAAGAGAAAAAACCCACCATGAAAAAAATGAGAGAAAAGGGGAGAAGGGACTTTGCTACTATCCTTTACCACACTTGTGCCTCAAAGTGTCAGCATGTTCTTCATATATAGAGTCTCTTGTTTTGTCACTTACATATGATAGTGGGGATTACCTTTTCATTATAAACTTGGCTTCTGTATTCCAATGATGGGATTCCTCAAATGGCCGGGGTCTTCATGAGCAAGCAAGTTGGATGCACACCCCCACTTAGTTTCAGTTGAGCTTTCATACACTTATAGCTCTGGTGCATCATTTGCATGGCAATCCCTACTCCTTGCATTGACATCTATCGATGGGCATCTCGATAGCCCGTTGGTACACCTAGTTGATGTGAGACTATCTTCTCCACTTTTTACCCCTTTGATATCTACCAACATATTCTATTCCACCTACATGCTATGACCAATGGTTCACGCTCATGTATAGTGTGAAGAATAAAAATTTGATGCATATTGATAATGTATGATCCAATTACCTAACTAGGACACTGTGGAGCTTAACATTTGTATTAATGTGGTGAATATGGAGCCATGTCTTGCTAATATAATAAAATGAATGGGGGTAAGCATTCTTTGAGGATCGTATACTTTGAAATATTAATGATTTTGTTTCTTATACTTATAAGTATTGTTGTTTTAATGTTTCTTAATTCATCGTTTCTCAATGAGCATACATACAAAATATTACATAATGGGTAGCATGTCAAATCAAAAATTCTGTTTTTATCATTTACCTACTCGAGGATGAGCAGGAATTGAGCTTGGGGATGCTTGATACGTCTCCAACGTATCTATAATTTTTTATTGTTCCATGCTGATATATTATCGTTCTAGGATACTTTTTCGGCATTTATTTACCAATTTATAATATTTTTAAGCACTAACATATTTATCCAGTGGCTAGTGCCACTTGTTGTTTTTGCATGTTTTTTTACTTCTCAGATTTACAGTACCAAACGAAGTCCAATTGCCACCAAACTTTTTTATGATTTTTTCTTGACCAAAAGAAGAAATGGAAGCTTTGGAAGGAGGCCGGGAGCCGCACGAGGGTACCAGCACACAACAGGGCGCACCCCATGGGGGGCGCCCTAATGTATGTTGGCCCCCTCATGGCTCTCCCAATGCCCCTCTCTGGCCTATAAATTCTCTAATATCCCAAAACCCCTAGGGAGGTCCCGTAACAATTTTAAACTGCTGCAAGTCTCTGTTCCGATGGGAACCCATAAAGAGCTTCGTTTCGGCACCCTGCCCGAGGGTGGATCCATTACGGAGGGCCTCTTTATCAACCTTTCTGCCCTCATGATTATTTATGAGTAGTTCACCATAGACCTACAAGTCTGTAGGTAGTGCCTAGATGGCAATTTATCTCTCTCTGTTGATCATCAATACAATGTTCATCACATCTTTGCCTTGATCTATTCGATGTAATCCCTTTGTATGGTGCGTTATTTAGGATTAGCGATGGCAATGGGTACCCATTACCCACGTACCCTGCGGGTAAAAAACCTGTTAAGGTAAGGGTATGGGATAAAAATTTACCCATGGGTACATAAATAGGAAAATTTGAAACCCATTGGGTAGAGCGGGTAAGGGTATGGGATCATATAACCCATACCCACATACCCATGTACCCATATAAAATCTATGTAAACTGAATATTATCTCTACAATCTACACTATGTGAAGAATTTGTGAACTGAAAGTGTGTGTCTATGTGTTGTTGCTATGACTATATGATGTTGTTTATATGTTTATGTTGGTGTAATAATCTATTTTTGTAAACTATATTATATGATGCAGTTTACGACTATAAGTTGTTCAAATTGATGCTTTGCAAATATGGTAATTTTACCTGCGGGTACCCGTCTACCCTGTCGGGTAAAGGATATGGGAAAACATTGTACCCGTTGACGGGTATGGGTATGGGTGATGGGTAAGCTCAGGCGGGACGGGTAAGGGTATCGGGAGGCTCCACCCGTACCCATACCCTGCGGGTGGCATTCCTAGTTAGGATCCGATGGATTGTGGGTTTATGTTCAGATTATTCATGGTAAATATTTGAACTTCTCTAAAACCTAATATGATTCTTGTGTGCATGATAATTATAGCATCATAATTCTCTCCGATCTATTGAAATAGTTTGGCCAACTAGATTGATATTTCTTTGGTGAGTGAGGTGCGTTGTGGTAGGTTCAACCTGGCGAGTTTCTATATCCCAGTGACAAAGTAGGGGACAAGATAAGTCTTTGTGTTGCTTCTACTAAGGATAAAACGATGGCTTTTATTCATATTTCTTGAGTTTACTTTGTCTACATCATTTCATCATTCTCCAAGCATTACTCTAATTTACTTAATAATCTAGATGCATGCTGGATAACGATCGATGAGTGGAGTAATAGTAATAGGTGCAGGCAGGAGTCGGCTTATTTCCTTATGGACATGATGCATGTATACACATGATCATTGCTGTGAAAATTCCATAACTATTCGCTTTTCTATCAATTGCCCAACAGTAGTTTGTTTACCCACTATATGTTATTTTTATGAGAGATGCCACTAGAGGACACTACGCCCCCCGGGTCTATTCACTTGTATATATACAAACGCTACTATTACCTTTCTGCCATTTACTTTCTTTTATTTTACTTTGCAATTTAAAATTATCTACAATTATCTACACAACTCACTTGCTTGCAAATAACAAGACCAAGGGGGATTGACAACCTTCTTGCCAGTGTTGGGTGCAAGTTGTTTGCTCTTTTGTGTGAAGCCGCTGAACATGGTTGAGGATTGGTATTCCTATTGGTTCGATAAACCTTGGTTTCATAACCAAGGGAAATACTTACCCACATTGTGTTGCGATAACTAGTTCCTCTTCACGGAGAACCCAACACAGATCACAAGTATCAGACTTCTTCTTGGGGGTCCACTCTTTCTTCTTATTATTCTGCTTGGGCTTTGATACGTATTCAACGTATCTATAATTTTTGATTTTTCCATGATGATATATTATCATTCTAGGATACTTTTTGGGCATTTGTTTACCAGTTTATAATATTTTTGAGCACTAACCTATTGACTCAGTGCCCAATGCTAGTTGTTGTTTTCTGCATGTTTTTGACTTTTCAGGTTTACAGTACCAAATGAAGTCCAATTGCCATGAAACTTTTTGATGATTTTTATTGTACAAAAGAAGCCCTAGAAGCTTCAGAAGGAGGCCGGGAGCCACACGAGGGCCCCCACAAGCCAACTGGGTGCGCCCCCTGGGGGCGCCCTGATGGCTTGTGCCTCCCTCGGGCGTCTCCAATGCCCCTCTCTCGCCTATAAAGTTTCTAATATCCCAAAAGCCCTAAGAGATCTCCCTAAACACTTTTTCCGCCGCCGTAAGTCGTTGTTCCGATGGGAGCCCATCTACACCTCCGTTCCGGCACCCTGCTAGAGGTGAGATCGATCACTGGGGCCTCTTCATCAACCTTGCTACCCTCACCATGATGTGTGAGTAGTTCACCATAGACCTATAGGTCCGTAGGTAGAACCTATATAGCAATCTGTCTCTCTTGATCTTCCATACAATGTTCATCACATCTTTGCCTTGATCTATCCGATGTAATCACTTTGTGTGGTGTTTTTGTTAGGATCCAATGAATTGTGAGTTTACGTTCAGATTATTCATGAAAAGTATTAGAGTCAAACCTGAATACTAAGATTCTTATTTGCATGATCATCATAGCTTTGTAATGCTCTCTGATCTATTGAGATAGTTTGGCCAACTAGATTGATATTTCTTCAGTGGGAGTGGTGCGTTATGGTAGGTTCAACCTAACGAATTTCTATATCTCAGTGACAAAGTAGGGGACAAGATACGTCTTTGTGTTGATACTACTAAGGATAAAATGATGGGATTTATTCATATTTCTTGAGTTTACTTTGCCTACATAGTGTCATCATTCTCCAAGCATTACTCTGTTTTACGTAGTACTCTAGATGCATGCTGGATAGTGGTCGATAAGTTGAGTAATAGTAATAGATGTAGGTAGGAGTCAGCCTATTTTATCATGGACGTGATGCCTATATACACATGATCATTTCCTTCAAAATCGCATAACTATTCACTTTTGTATCAATTGCCCAACAGTAATTTGTTTACCCATTGTATGATATTTTTATGATAGATGCCACTAGAGAACTCTACGGCCCCCGGGTCTATTTACAAACGCTATTACTACCTTGTTGTTATTTATTTTATTTTATTTTATTTTGCAATTTACAATTATCTACACAACTCAATTGCTTGCAAATAACGAGATCAAGGGGATTGACAACCCTCTTGTCGGTGCTGGGAGCAAGTTGTTTGTTCTTTTGTGTGCAGCCGCTGAAGACAGTTGAGGATTGGTATTCCTATTGGTTTGATAAACCATGGTTTCGTAACTGAGGGAAATACTTACCAACATTGTGTTGCGATAACCGTTCCTCTTCACGAAAAACCCAACGCAGATCACAAGTATCAGGAAGGATTTCTGGCGCCGTTGCCGAGGAATACCATCACCAACTATCAAGTAACTTCGCACAAATTTTCATTCACTTTTTATTATATTTATTTGGTGTTATATTTAGTTTGTCTCACAAAAATAAAAATACAAAACTATTTATCTTTGCTTGTTACTAGTTTTCGTGTTTGAAGTTATGGCGAGCCCATCTTTTTTTCATGTTACTCCCAATAATGATGTTGTCAACTTTAAACAAAGGGGATGAGAAAGTTTGAAAGATGCATGGTATATAAATTTTCATGCTCAAAACAAAGCAATTAATAAGTTATCCACCACTACTTTTCTTCATAATTTTTATGTTGGTGTGACAACTTGGTATAGGTTTGTCCTTGACACCATCACCGGTGGGAACTTCTTAATGTGTCACACGTTGGATGCTTATAATGCAATTGAAAATCTTGTTGGAACACCACCCATTATCGTTAATGAAACCAATCTAACCTTGGAACATGTTATGCAAAGTCTTGATGCTATTGAAAACAAAACGATCACTAGTGAAACAATTGAGGAGTTAGATAAAAAAAACTTCATAATCATATCACTCAATTTGGGTCATAGGTAGGAATGACTTTGAAAAATTTAAAGGAAAGGGACACCATTATTGATAAGAGGGTAGAACAAGGTTTGAGTAGAATTTATAAAATTGAGGAGTTCATTTAAACAGTGGGTTCGACTTTTACACCATCTAAAACTAATGCTAGTACCTCACGAGACAAAAATCCCAAGTTCATATACATTGTTAAGAGCATTAGTACACCTCCTTCTAAAAACGAAGATCTCAAAGTGATTAGTGTTCATCCCAATTTTGTGAAATTAATAAACGATCGTATTTTCAAGCCTCTCGTTGTCCTCATTAATCATAGTTGCGTTATTGAGGAGCTTGATGTCAAAGATGACAACACTTGAAACTATGCATTATGCCTAGCTAGGGGCATAAAACAATAGCGCATGTTGGGAGGCAACCCAATATTTATTTTAAATTTTGTTTGCACTTTCTCTTATTTTTTGATAACATGATTATTGCCTCTGTAATTATCATGTTTTTATATTTTAATTAGTGCTTCTACCAAGTAAAGCCTTTGGGATGACTCACAACATGAGTAGAAACGATGTTGAAACACAACAAAAACTTTGACTCCAATACAGGAATTTTCGTTTCTTATTAGAGCGTGATAATGATATTACATTCTAAATAGTCTGTCCATGCATATTATAAACGTTTTCCTATTTTTTAGAATTTTTAGAGTTACACAAGTATGGGCTCTTTACAGATTGTTATAGATTGTTCTGTTTTAAACAAATTCTGTTTAGCTTGCATAGTTTGCTTTTTTTATGATATGAATTGTATCAGGGGATAAAAGCCATGGATAAGTTAGAATATAGTAAATATTACGGAAAAAATTAATTAACAACCAATTTATAATAGTACCTAAAGTATGCAATATGTTTCTTATACTAACGAATCTCGCAAGTTTAGTTGAGTTTTGTGTGATTGAATTTTTCAAGTTTTGGGCGTGATCACGATGGACCACAGAATAAGGAGTAGCAAGAGCCTAATATTGGGGATTACCAAGGCACCCCAAGTAATATTCTAAGGAAGACTCAAGCGTGTATGCTCGGGTATGCCCCGGAAGGCATCCCCTCTTTCGTCTCAATCCATCGGTATGTCACTTGGAGCTACATTTTTATTCATCACATGATATGTGTTTTTCTTGGAGCATTGTTTGCTTTTGTTTGATTTTTACTCAGCATATCACAATCATCATTTGCTATACACACCTATTTGAGAGAGACACACCTTCATCATGATTTGCTAGAATACTCTATGTGCTTCACTTATATCTTTTGAGCTTGGCAGTTGCTCTAGTACTTCACTTATATCTTTTTGAGCACAATGGGGTGTAGATTTTATAGAAATATTATGCTCTCGTTCTTCACTTATATTTGTTTGAGATCTGAATAAATAGTGACGATAATTTGCATGGGTCATAAGACTAGCCCAAAAATAATAGGTATTCAATGAGTGATAATCAAAAAAATCATGTAGCACATATAGAAAATTTTGTGTTAATGGAATTAATGTGGTAATCTGAAAAGGGTGTGAGTCCACAATTTTTGATTCGTAGAAGTGTCGAGATTAACAGGTGTTAACTTGTTATTCATCTAAAAAATAAAGAGGCATGCTGATGATGTGTGAGCATTTTTATTCCTCTTTGAAATCCTAGTGTTGTTTCGAGTCGAGGGCGCCCGATGGTTAACTCCTACCAACCTCCTCCCTTGGGGCATGCGAGGAGTACTTTGATTTCTGATAAAACTAATAAAACTTCGAATAATTATATGAGTTCTGTATGACTAATGTGATACCTTGGACATATGCGTCTTCGCCTTCTCATATTTGATAGCCTCCTCGGTACTATGCATAGCCCATTCTCACCTCCAGGATCGGTGCAACTTTCGCCAGTTCATCCAAACCCCATGACATGATACACTCTGTTGCACCTTACAAACCCACAAGTATAGGGGATGAGTTGTAGCCTTTTCGATAAGTAAGAGTGTCGAAACCCAACGAGGAGCTAAAGGTACACCAAATATTCCCTCAAGTTCTATCGACCATCGATACAACTCCACGCACGCTTAACATTCGCTTTACCTGGAACAAGTATGAAACTAGAAGTACTTTGTAGGTGTAACGGGATAGGTTTGAAAGATAATAAAGAGCACATAAATAAAAACTAGGGGCTACTAAGATAAAGTAACAATTAAGTTAGTTTAACGAGTGTGGAAAAGTGGTGGTAGGAGTTGCTAAATTGTCCCTAGGCAATCAATAACTAGACCAGTCATCATTATTGCAATTTTATATCAGGGAGAGGCATAAGCTAACATACTTTCTCTACTTGGATCATATGAACTTATGATTGGAACTCTAGCAAGCATCCGCAACTACTAATATCATTAAGATAAAACCCAACCATAGCATTATAAGGTATCAAGTCCTCTTTACTCCCATATGCAACAACCCTCCTACTCGGGTTTATGCTTATGTCACTCACGCAACCCACCATAGGCAAATCATGAACACATTGCTACACCCTATAGCAAGGATCCCTCATGCTTGCATGACATGGAGAGCTTGATAGGACAACACCAATAATAAAACATGAAACTCAAACCAATCATGATCATCAATCAACCCATAGGACAAAACGGATCTACTCAAACATCATAGGATGGCAACACATCGTTGGATAATAATATGAAGCATCAAGCACCAAGTTCAAGTAGAGGGTAGACCAGGTTGTGGGAGAGTGGACCGTTGTAGATAGATGGGGGAAGGTGATGGAGGTGTTGGTGAAGATGACAGAGTTGTTAGAGTAGATCGCCGTCGCGATGATGGTCCCGACAGCGTTCCGGCGCCACCAAGAGAGAGGGGGAGAGAGCCCCCTCCTTATTATTCTTCCTTGACCTTCCCCTTAGATGGTAGAAGGGTTTCCCCTATGGTCCATGGCTTCCATGGTGGCGGAGGGGCGAGATCCCCTCCGATATTGGATCTCTCCCTGTTTCCTTTTGTTTCTGCACTCCCGAATTCCGGCCTTTCACCATTTCTTAAATATCCGAAGATCTGTAACTCCGGTCGGGCTGTAATTGTGAGGGGATCTTTATCCAAAAATTATCTTTCTTGCGGTGAAAGTACAGCTCCAACCAACCTAAGGGGTGGCGAAAAGACTACCAGGCGCGATAGGGGGGTGGGTCGCGCCTAGCAGGCTTTCCACCTCCATGGGCATCGTATCGTTTTGATTCTTTTTCCCAAAAATCACATACATTCCAAAAAAATCTTCGTAAGTTTTTATCGCGTTTGGACTTGGTTTTGTATGGATATTCCGCGAAACAAAAAACATGCAACAAACAGGAACTGGCACTGGGCACTGGATCAATATGTTAGTCCCATAGTATAAAAAGTTGCCAAAAATATATGAAAGTTGTAGAATATTGGCATGAAACAATCAAAATTATAGATACGATGGAGACGTATCAGCGTCACCTAGCATAATCTTGTTTATATAATCTAATCATGGCATGAATATTCAGACACGAGTGATTCAAAGCAATAGTCTATCATTTGACATTAAGAAAATAATACTTCAAGCATACTAACAAAGCAATTGTATCTGTTCAAAATATAATGGAAAAATAAAGTTATTGCGACAATATCATATAGTCTAGCTATGCTCCATCTTCCCCACACAAAGTATTTATATCATGCACAATCCCGATGACAAGTCAAACAATTGTTTCACACCTTTTATATTCTCAAACTATTTCAACTCTCACACAATACATGAGCGTGAGCCATGGATATAGCACTATAGGTGGAATAGAATATGGTGGAGGTTATGAAGAAAAAGGAGAAGATAGTCTCACATCAACTAGGCGTATCAACTGGCTATGGAGATTCCCATTAATAGATATTAATGTGAGTGAGCAGGGATTGCCATGCAACGGATGCACTAGAGCTATAAGTGTATGAAAGCTCAAAAAGAAACTAAGTGGGTGTGCATCCAAGTCGCTTGCTCATGAAGACCTAGGGCAATTTGAGGAAGCCCATCATTGGAATATACAAGCCAAGTTATATAGTGAAAAATTCCCACTAGTATATGAAAGTGACAAAATAGGAGACTCTATCATGAAGATCATGGTTCTACTTTGAAGCACAAGTGTGGAAAAAAGGATAGTAGCATTGTCCCTTCTCTCTTTTCTCTCTTTTTTCTATTTTTCTATTTTATTATTATTTTTGGGTGGGCATCTAAGGCCTATTTTTTTATTTGGGCTTCGCTGGCCTCTTTTATTTTTCATAAAGTCTGGAGTCTCATCCCAACTTATGAGGGAATCATAGCTTCCATCATCCTTTCCTCACATGGGACAATGCTCTAATAATGATGGTCATCGCACTTTATTTACTTACAACTCAAGAATTACAACTCGATATCTAGAACAAAATATGACTCTATATGAATGCCTCCTACGATGTACCGGGGTATGCAATCATCTAGCATAGCAAAATGACATCAAAAAAATGGACAAGACATGAAAACATCATGCTAGCTATCTTATGATCATGCAAAGCAATATGAAAAATGATGGTGCGTGTCGTAATAAACAGAACGGTGGAAGTTGCATGGCAATATATCTCGGAATGGCTATGTAAATGCCATAATAGGTAGGTATGGTGGCTGTTTTGAGGGAGGATATATGGTGGGTTTAATGCACCGGCGAAAGTTGTGCGGTACTAGAAAGGCTAGCAAAGGTGGAAAGGTGAGAGTGAGTATAATCCATGGACTCACATTAGTCATAAAGAACTCACATACTTATTGCAAAAGTCTATTAGTTATTGAAGCAAAGTATTATACACGTGCTCCTAGGGGAGAGGTTGGTAGGAGTTAAACATCGCGCGCTCCCAACCCTCACACAAAGGTTGACAATCAATAAACAAATCATGCTCCGACTTCCTTACATAACGGCTCACCATACGTGCATGCTACGGGAATCACAAACCTTTACATAAGTATTTCTACCAATCCAAAATTACTCACTAGCATGACTCTAATACCACCATGTTTATATCGCAAAACTATTGCAAGGAATCAACCACATCATATTCAGTGATCTACAAGTTTTATGTAGGATTTTATGACTAACCATCTGAATAACCAACTCCTGTTAACTCCCTAAATAGATATAAGTGAAGCATGAGAGTTTAATTCTTTATACAAAATATATGCCCATGATCTAACAAATATAAGTGAAGCAAAAGAGCATTCTACAAATGGTGGTTTTCTATGTGTGAGAAACAGGCAATCCGAACTTCAAATGATATAAGTGAAGCACATGAAGCATTCTATAAAGCCATACTCAAAAGATATAACTGAGGTGCAAAGATCCTTCTCTAATAAACCAAGGACTTTCTCATACCATCATGGTGCATTACTAAAAGAAAAAGAAAAAGGACACGACGCCCCAAGATTTACGCATATCATGTGACAAATAAAAATATAGCTCCAAGTAAATTACCGATGGTCATTAGAAGAAATAGGGGATGCCTTCCATGGCATCCCCAAGCTTAGTTTCTTGGTAATCCTTGAATATTACCTTGGGGTTCCTCGGGAATCCCCAAGCTTAGTCTCTTTCCACTCCTTATTCCTCCATCCATCGTGATCTCACCCAAAACTCGAAAACTTCAATCACACAAAACTTAACAAAACCCTAGTGAGATACGTTAGTATAATAAAACAAATCACCACTTTAAGTACTGTTGCCAACCAATTCATATTTTGTTTTTGCATTGTAGCTACCGTAATATAACTTTTCCATGGCTTATAACACCGATACAATCGATAGTTTCATCAAAACGAGCAAAATAATGCATCAAAAACACAATCTGTCAAAAACAGAACAAATTGTAGTAATCTGAACATTCACCATACTTCTGTACCTCTAAAACTTCTGAAAAGTTAGGACAAAATAAAATATTTGCATAGCATTACTGTATAAAAATTTCAGAAACTTTCGACATTCCAGTAAAAGAATGTAAATTCACGCACTACACCCAAAGTTTCTGTTTTTGCACTGCACACACCAAACAAGTAATCTAATCATTCTAAAGGCAAATCTTGGCACATTGTTTTTATAATACAATGGATTTTTACAAGGGGATAATTATTTTTGTTGAAAATTTTCTGTAATCATGATTCAGAAAGTTTCCATGGGCATGAACAAAGTTCAAGGCTAGCCCCCACCTCAACGTTGCTCGTCTTTCTCACTTTCACTTTATTTTTGAAAAGGTTTTAAGTTCCCCACTTTATTTTTTTGTTTTTAAACTATATAAAAGCACACAACATAATAAAATGACTCTCTAAAACTTTTGGGTTGTCTCCCTGGCAGCGGTTTCTTTAAAGCCATTAAGCTAGGCATATAGTGCTCAAGTAATGGATCCCCCTGGATCCCAAGGTATATCAAAGCCAATTTTAATTAACATTGATTTGTAATTTAGTAGTGAGAAAAAAGTGATACAAATCATGCAACAACGAAGTCTAACTCTCTTCCTAAGCATCGGCATGTCATACAAGAACAATTCATGCACACAAAGTAAATGCCAATGCATAGTATAAACATTTTCTTGCAATTTTATCGTATTGGAAACATAGAGAGGCGGAGATGTACTTACTCTCTCATAATAATTACAAGTAGGAGCAGCAAGAACATGCATATTATTTTTATCAAAATTATCATGTGCAATAGTAGAAGGCAACCCATCTATATAATCCTTAATAAGTGCAAACTTCTCCGATATAGTGTAGTTGGGAGAATTCAAAAAGATATTAGGACTATCATGTGTGGGTGCAATAGCAATAATTTCACGTTTAACATAAGGAACTATATCAAGTTCATCTCCATAAGCACCATTCATATTGGCATCATGGCCACAAGAATAGCAAGCCTCAAGTTCATCAAAAAGGGATATTTCAAAAGAATCCAAGGGATCATAGCAATCAACATAGCATCCGTCCCTCGGTAACCACGAAGGGAAATTAAAAAATGTATGAGTTGAACAGTTACTCCCATTAGAAGGTGGGCACGGGTAGCTAATCCACTCTTCCTCCTTTTGTTCTTCATTCTCCTCCTCATCTTTTTCATCTAATGAGTTTACAATTTCAGCAACTTCCTCTTCCATAGATTCCTCCAAAATATTAGTCTCTTCCAAGGAAGCGGTCATTCTTTCAACAAACTCTTTAACACAAACATTAGAAGCATAGTTTTCATAGCAATATTTAAGTATGGCAAAATTTTCAGATTCGTAAAGAGTAGCATCATACTTTTCAATGAAAGAAGCAATTTCATAGGCACCCTTGAATGCAACAAATTCTTCAATTTGTTCAACATCATTGTAGCAATAGGCCTCCTTGGCATAAGAGGATAATGTTTCATTATCATTAAACACAGATTGTTAGGGAAGGTGTTTTTTAGCTTCCTTAGAACAACAAGTAAAATCATAAATTTCACATAGATTCCAAGCATAGCAACACAAAGGATTAATTTAATGCCACAAGAGTTTCCCTTTTTAATAATTTTACACAAAGGATTGAGATATGCGGTATTACACATAATGAGCATGCTCATTTAATGATTTTACCTCAACTAAGCTAGTTGGGTTTTGAGCACGAGCACAAGTGGATCGAAGATGACCCAAGTAAAATTCTTCGGTGGTACGAAACACTAGTGGTTCCTCAACTTTTGGAACAGCAAGTACAACTATTTTTTTGGTATTTTGCATTTCCTACCCATATCTAAATATATTAAACAACTTAGAACAGAAAATAAAAATTACTTAGTGATAAAGCAAACGAGCACACACGAGAATATTCACCTCACGCTATTGCTCCCCGGCAACGGTGCCAGAAAAAGGTCTTGATAACCCACAAGTATAGGGGATTAGTTGTAGCCTCTTTCAATAAGTAAGAGTGTCAAACCCAATGAGGATCTAAAGGTAGAACAAATAATCCCTCAAGTCTATCGACCACCAATACAACTCTACGCACACTTAACGTTCGCTTTACCTAGAACAAGTATGAAACTAGAAGCACTTTGTAGGTGTAATGGGGTAGGTCTGCAAGATAATAAAGAGCGCATAAATAAAAATTAGGGGCTGCTGAGATAAAGTAACAATTAAGTTAGTTTAATGAGTGTGGAAAAGTGGTGGTAGGAGTTGCGGAATTGTCCCTAGGCAATCGATAACTAGACGCTCATCATTATTGCAATTTTATATAAGGGAGAGGCATAAGCTAGCATACTTTCTCTACTTGGATGTGATAAAGCAAACGAGCACACATGAGAATATTCACCCCATGCTATTGCTCCCCGGCAATGGCGCCAGAAAAAGGTCTTGATAACCCACAAGTATAGGGGATTAATTGTAGCCTCTTTAGATAAGTAAGAGTGTCAAACCCAACGAGGATCTAAAGGTACAACAAATATTCCCTCAATTTCTATCGACCACCGATACAACTCTACGCACACTTAACATTCGCTTTACCTAGAACAAGTATGAAACTAGAAGTACTTTGTAGGTGTAACGGGATAGGTTTGCAATATAATAAAGAGAACATAAATAAAAACTAGGGGCTGCTGAGATAAAGTAACAATTAAGTTAGTTTAATGAGTGTGGAAAAGTGGTGGTAGGAGTTGCAGAATTGTCCCTAGGAAATCGATAACTAGACTGGTCATCATTATTGCAATTTTATATGAGGGAGAGGCATAAGCTAACATACTTTCTCTAGTTGGATCATATGCACTTCTGATTGGAACTCTAGCAAGCATATGCAACTACTAAAGATCATCAAGGTAAAACCCAACCATAGCATTATAAGGTATCAAGTCCTCTTTACTCCCATATGCAACAACCCTCCTACTCGGGTTTATGCTTCTGTCACTCACACAACCCACCATAGGCAAATCATGAACACATTGCTACACCCTATAGCGAGGATCCCTCACGCTTGCACGACACGAAGAGCACCATAGGACAGCACCAATAATAAAACATGCAACTCAAACCAATCATGATCATCAATCAACCGATGGGACAAAACGGATCTACTCAAACATCATAGGATGGCAACACATCATTGGATAATAATATGAAGCATAAAGCGCCATGTTCAAGTAGAGGGTACCACGGATTGCGGGAGAGTGGACCGCTATAGATAGATGGGGGAGGTGATGGAGGTGTTGGTGAAGATGACGGAGTTGTTGGAGTAGATCATCGTCATGATGATGGCCCCAGCGGTGTTCCGGCGCCACCGGGAGAGAGGGGGAGAGAGCCCCCCTCCTTATTATTCTTCCTTGACCTTCCCCCTAGATGGGAGAAGGGTTTCCCCAATGGTCCATGGCCTCCATGGCGGCGGAGGGGCAAGAGCCCCTCCAAGATTGGATCTCTCTCTGTTTCTTTCTGTTTCGGCGCTCCCAGATTCTGGCCTTTCACCGTTTCTTAAATATCCAAAGATCCGTAACTCCGATGGGGCTTAAATTTTGAGGAGATCTTTATCCAAGAATTAGATTTCTTGTGGAGAAAGTATAGCTCCAACTGACCTAAGGGGTGGCCACAAGCCTGCCAGGCGCGGTCAGTGGGTGGGCCATGCCTAGCAGGCTTGCCACTTCCTCGGGCATCGTCTCGTGTTGATTCTTTTTCCCAAAAATCACATATATATTGCAAAAACTATCTCCCTAAGTTTTTATCGTGTTTGGACTTTGTTTGGTATGGATAATCTGTAAAACAAAAAACATGCAACAAAGAGGAACTAGCACGGGGCACTGGGTCAATATGTTAGTCCCAAAAATAGTATAAAAAGTTGCCAAAAGTATATGAAAGTTGTAGAATATTGGCATGAAACAATCAAAAATTATAGATACGACGAATACATATCACACATAAGCCTCATTATATCTTCCTCAAAAAAACCACCATACCTACCTATTATGGCATTCCCATAGCCATTCTGAGATATATTGCCATGCAAAATGCACTGTCACTTCACATGACTAGTTCGTTCATCATCATATTGCTTTGCATGATCATATAGAGATGACATAGTATTTGGGGAAAAGCCACCATTTATCATGTTTTATACGTGTCACGCCAGATCATTGCACATCATGGTACACTGCCAGAGGCATTCATATAGAGTCATATATTCCTATCAATTATTCATATTGAGTTGTAAGTAAATAAAAGTGTGATGATCATCCTTATTAGAGAATTGTCCCGGTGAGGAAAGGATGATGGAGAATATGATTCCCCCACAAGTAGGGATAAGACTCTGGATGAAAAATAAAATAAAAATGGGGGAGGCCAAATTAGCCCACCATATAAAAAATATGAATGGGGGAGGCAAAAAAGCCCACCATGAAAACAACAAAAATAAAATAAATGAGAGAAAAACAGAGAAGGGGCTTCGCTACTATCCTTTACCACACTTGTGCCTCAAAGTGGCACCATGTTCTTCATATAGAGTCTCCTATTTTGTCACTTCTGTATGCTAGTGGGAATTACCTTTTCATAATAAACTTGGCTTGTATATTACGATGACGGGCTTCCTCAAATGCCCGAGGTCTTCATGAGCAAGCAAGTTGGATGCAGACCCACTTAGCTTCGGTTGAGGTTTCATACACTTATCGCTCTAGTGCATCATTTGCGTGGCAATCCCTACTCCTTCATTACTCTTTGCATTGACATCTATCGATGAGCATCTCCATAGCTTATTGGTACGCCTTGTTGATGCAAGACTATCTTCTCCACTTTTTACCCCTTTGATATCTACCATCATATTCTATTCCATATATATGCTATGTCCAATGGTTCACGCTCGTATATTGCGTGAACTATAAAAAGTTTATGCATATTGAAAAATTACAATCCAATTGCCTGACTTGGACACTGTGGTGCTTAACATTTGTATTGATGTGGCGAAGACGGAATCATGCCTTTCTAATATAATAAGATGAATGGGGGTAAACATTCTTTTAGGATCGTATACTTTGAAAATCAATGATTTTGTTTCTTATACTTATAAATATTAGTATGTTGTTGTTTGTTAGTTCATCATTTCTCGGTGAGCATACATACAAAAGATGACATAATGGGTAGCATGTCAAATCAAAAAAATTGTTTTTATCATTTGACTACTCGAGGACGAGTAGGAATTAACCTTGGGTACGTTGATATGTCTCCAACGTATCTATAATTTTTTATTGTTCCATGCTGATATATTATCATTCTAGGATACTTTTGGGGCATTTGTTTACCAATTTATACAAAAGTTGAGCACTACCCTATTGACCCAGTGCCCAGTGTCAGTTGTTGTTTTCTGCATGTTTTTGACTTCTCAGGTTTACAGTACCAAACGACGTCCAATTGCCATGAAACTTTTTGGTTATTTTTTCTTGACCAAAAGAAGACCTGGAGGTTTCGGAAGGAGGCCGGGAGCCGCACGATGGCCCCACAAGCCAACATGGCGCGCCCCAGGGGGTGCACCCTGATGGCTTGTGCCTCCCTCGGCCGTCTCCTGATGCCCCTCTCTAGCCTATAAATTCTCTAATATCCCAAGAACCCTAAGAGAGGCCCTGAAACAATTTTTCCTCCACCACAAGTCTCTATTCCGATGGGATCCCATCTACACCTCCATTCTGGCACCTTGTCGGAGGGGAGATCGATCATGGATGGCCTATCCATCAACCTTGCTGCCCTCACCATGATGTGTGAGTAGTTCACCACAGACCTACTGGTCCGCAAGTAGTACGTAGATGGCAATATGTCTCTCTATTGATCTTCAATACAATGTTCATCGCATCTTTGCCTTGATCTATCTGATGTAATCCCTTTGTATGGTGTGTTTGTAGGGATCTGACGAATTGTGAGTTTATGTTCAGATTATTCATGAAAAGTATTTGAGTCAAACCTGAATACTAAGATTCTTATTTGCATGATCATCATAGATTCGTAATGCTCTCCTATCTAATGATTTAGTTTGGCCAACTAGATTGATATTTCTTCGGTGAGAGTGGTGTGTTGTGGTAGGTTCAAGCTGACGAATTTCTATATCCCATTGACAAAGTAGGGGACAAGATACATCTTTGTGTTGCTACTACTAAGGATAAAACAATGGGGTTTATTCATATTGATTGAGTTTACTATGTCTACATCATGTCATTGTTCTCCAAGCATTCATCAGTTTTACTTTATACTCTAGATGCATGCTGGATAGCGGTCGATGTGTGGAGTAATAGTGATAGGTGCAGGCAGGAGTCGGGCTATTTTCTTATGGTCTTGATGCCTATATACACATGATCATTGCCGTGTAAATTGCATAACTATTCACTTTTCTATCAATTCCCCAATGGTAATTTGTTTACCCACTGTATGTTATTTCTATGAGAGATGCTACTAGAGAACTCTTCGGCCCCCGGGTCTATTCACTTACATATTCTAAAATGATATTACTACCTTGTTGCTATTTATTTTATTTTTCAATTTACAATTATCTACACAAACCACTTGCTTGCAGATAACAAGATCAAGGGGATTGACAACCCCCTTGCCGGTGTTGGGTGCAAGTTGTTTGTTCTTTTGTGTGCAGCCATTGAAGACGGTTGAGGATTGGTATTCCTATTGGTTCAATAAACTTCGGTTTCATAACTGAGGGAAATACTTAGGGACAAATACATTTTTTACCCTAGTTGGAACCTACCCACGGGTTTTGCCCTTAAATTTGCCTCCGAGGTCGCCCAAATGGCCTTTGACTGTTTGACCAATACTTTGAAAATTCATAACAAATTCATATGAACTCAAAAAAATGCAAACAAGATATCAAAATGTTCAGAAAATCATTACCTTTATGTACATGTCATTTTGGTTCAGGAAAAAATACCATTTAAACTACCCATCGTTATTAATGTTATTAACAGTTTTTAAAAATAAAAAGGTCTAAACGATACTTTTTTGTGAATAAAAATTACATGCAAATGTAGGTGATGTTTTCTGAACATGTTGATATCTTATTTGCATTTTTCTGAGTTCATATGAACTTGTTATGAAGTTTCAGTTGACTTTGACCATTATTTTGAAACTTCATATCAAGTTGACTTGAACTCAGAAAAATGCAAATAAGATATGAGGATCTTCGAAGAACATCACCTACATTTGCATGTAATTTTTATTCATGAAAACACTATTGTTTATTCCTTTTTATTTTCGTAATGATGATAAAATTGATAACCATGGGTAATTTAAATGGTACTTTTTTCGTGAATGAAAATGACATGTACATAAAGATAATGTTTTTCTGAACATTTTGATATCTTGTTTGCATTTTTTTTGAGTTCGTATAAATTTTCAAAGTATTGGTCAAACGGTTAAAGGACATTTGGGCAACCTCAGAGGCAAATCTAAGGGCAAAACTGAGCAGGGTCGAAAAGTAAGGGCAAAACCCGTGGGTAGGTTCGAACTAGGGGCAAAAATGCAATTGTCCCAAATACTTACCCCTGCGATAACCCATTCCTTTTCACGGAAAACCGAACGCAGATCGCAAGTATCAGGCTTGCCTTGACCTTGTCCGGAGACGGCTGCAACTTCTGCCTTGCCAGAGGCGTCCGCTTTCCGCTTTTGCTACTTTCCAGCATTGCTCCCCGATTGAGGAGCGTCATTGGATCGCGCTTTGCCGCTACGGAGGAGGTCTTCCTCTTCGCCATTTGCATACTTGTTGGTAATCTCCATGGCTCGACTAAGGGACAGGTCCTCAGCTCGGCGAAACTTCAGGATGAGCTCTCAATACCATATGCCTGCTTTGAAGGCGTGGGTGGCTTGGTCCTCAGACACATTCTCCACAGTGTTGTGCAGCGTGGTCCAGCACTGAATGTACTCCCAAAGTGTCTCACTACTTTTCCATATGCGATGCTGCAACTCCGTCAAACCATCTGGACGATTGTATGTGCCCTCGAATGTTTTAACATGCACTTGGGCCAAATCTCCCAGCAATATAACCAACTTGGGGGTAACTGGTTTAACCAGGCTTGTGCGAATCCCTCCAGCATGAGAAGAAGATGCTTCAGCGCGACAAAGTCATCACCACCGCTGATCTGGACGGCCACTCGGTAATCTTCGAGCCAGTTTTCTGGCTTGGACACGTTGTTAAACTTGCCAATTTCCATTGCCAACCTGTAGTTGGGGGGGTCAGCCTCTCGAATATACCTACTAAAGCATTCAAGACCGAAAGTTCCCAAACCTCTCATTCGGTCCCTATAGTTCCGGTTAATGTCAACCACATTCTGAGTTATGATGGACATGGCATTGAGCTGTGGAGGTCGCTGGTCGGCTTCTTCGTAGCCCCTGCGCCGAATGGGACTCCGCTTGCGGCCCTCCATACGGGGTCGGCTACCGTTAAAGGGTCGCTGGCCGTATGAACCGCCCCTCAGAGGGGGCGTTTGACTGACATCGCGGTTGTCATGCCAGTGCCCTCCATGCGGGCCTCTCGAAAGAGGATGATATCATTGGTTTTTTCTTGGCACGAGTGGCTATGTGCAGACTGCACCGTATCTGTCGGAATCAGGGCTCCACAGACCCAAGAAAGGTTCGAACATTGGGGTGCGCTCGCTCTCCAACCCTACTCGACCTCACAGCTTCACGGCGACTCTCTGATGGCTCTCGCTAAGAAAAACAAACAAGGACGCACTGTTAACCCAGGTTCGGGCCACCTTGCAGTGTAAAACCCTACTCCTGCTTGGTGGATTGCTTGAGGTAGAAGACGAGTACAAGGCGTATTCTTGCCAGCCAAAAGCCTCCCCCTTTCTATGATGGCTGGCCCCCTCCTTATATTGGCCTTGGTCCTCTCCCCCCCCCCAAAAAAAATATCCGGCAGGAAGAGTTACCACAACGGCCAATCTGACAGGGGACAGGGTTGCAGCATATCCTAACAAAAGATGGTCTTTGCCTGCTAGAGCTCTTCGCGGTGACGTGTTGGTGGGCTCAGGGATGACCTCCCTCCTGTCGAGCCCTCGGTCTTGATCCTCTTGCACGGAAAGGGTAACCTTTGGGGATTTGCTTTGGGAACCCGTGAGCTGGCGCTGCTCCCTTATCACCAAAGAGGAAAGCTTCTCGGCTTGCGCCCGCTGGCACGGCTCTGCACGGGGCGCGTCAGCTAATATGTCTCCAATGTATCTATAATTTTTTTATTGTTCCATGCTATTATATTATCTGTTTTGGATGTTTAATATGCATTAATATGCTATTTTATATTATTTTTGGGACTAACCTATTAACCTAGTGCCTTGTGCCAGTTTCTGTTTTTCCTTGTTTTTGAATATTGCAAAAAAGGAATATCAAACAGAGTCCAAAGAAATAAAATTCTACAATGATTTTTCCTATACCAGAAGGAACCGAGGAGACTTGGAGAAGAGGCCAGAAGATCTACGGGTGGGCCACAAGCCACCTTCGTGCGCCCTAGGGGGCGCCCCCTGTCTTGTGGGCCCCCCGTAGCTCCTCCAACCCCTAATTATTAGCCTATAAATTCAGGAATATTCCCCCAATACCAAAAAGATCCACGATAATACTTTTCCACCACCACAAGCCTTTGTTCCCGTGAGATCCAATCTTGGAGCCTTTTCCGGTAATCTGTCGGACGGAGATTTGATCACGGAGGACATCTACATCAACTCCATTGCCCTTCCGATGTTGCGTGAGTAGTTCACCACAGACCTTCGGGTCCATATCTAGTAGCTAGATGGCTTATTCTCTCTCTATGTTCTTCAATACCATGTTATCCATGATCTTCATGGAGATCTATCCGATGTAATACTCTTTTGCGGTGTGTTTGTCGAGATCCAGTGAATTGTGGGTTTATGATCAGATTATCTATGAATATTATTTGAATCTTCTCTAAATTCTTATATGCATGATTTCATATCTCTGCAAGTCTCTTCGAGTTATTGATTTGGTTTGGCCAACTAGATTGGTAATTCTTGCAATGGGAGAAGTGCTTAGTTTTGGGTTCAATCTTGTTGTGTCCTCACCCAGTGAAAAAGTAGGGGTGGCGAGGCACGTATTTGTATTGTTGCCATCAAGGATAAAAGGATGGGGTTTTCATCATATTGTTTGAGTCTATCCCTCTACATCATGTCATCTTACTTAATGTGTTACTCTGTTCTTCATGAACTTAATACTCTAGATGCAGGCAGGAGTCGGTCGATGTGTGGAGTAATAGTAGTAGATGCAGAATCATTTTGGTCTACTTGATACAGACGTGATGCCTATATGCATAATCATTGCCTTGGATATCTTCATAACTACGCGCTTTTCTATCAATTGCTCAACAGTAGTTTGTTCACTCACCGTATTATTTTCCTTCAAGAGAGAAGCCTCTAGTGAAACCTATGGCCCCGGGTCTATTTTCCATATTATATTTTCAGATCTATAATCAAAAAATACCTTGTTGCAATTTTATTTACTTTTATTTAGTTTTATTTCTAGCAATCTTTTATATCCATCTCTATCAGATCTCATCCTTGCTAGTAACCATGAAGGGATTGACAACCCCTTTATAGCATTGGGTGCAAGTGTTTGATTTTTTTGTGTAGGTGCATAAATTGGGGCCTTTCTTGTACCTCCTACTGGATTGATAACTTTTTTCTCAACAACTGAGGGAAATACGTATCTACTTTGTTGCATCACCCTTTCCTCTTCAAGGGAAAACCTGAAAGCACAATGTGCTCCCTTTGTGGTTTTGATAATTCATGATAACATACATTGTCTCTTGGACTAATATTTTCATCTAGTGTATTTCAGATAAAGTCCATAGAGAGAGATGGTGTGGCAAAAAGGAGTGTGGATAGTATCCCCATGAAGAAGAAGGAGAAGGAATAGCATTGGCCAAGCTTCAAGCAAAGGACTCTGCATTTTACTTTTTGTGAGAAGTCACTTTGAGTCCATAGGAAAGCCAATACTATTAAGAGGGGGTAAGGTTTTGTTGGTGAACAAAATGCTCATACGTGCACAAGTGATAGTCATCACATACACCCACAAGCTCTTCCACAAAAGTCTGTCCAAAGCCAAATATCCAAAATTGGTGCAACCAGCACTTTCCACTCGGTGCCACCGATTCCCAGACTCAGACAGACTCAGCCAAACCCTAGCTTTTCGGTGCAACTGATTCCATATCGGTGTCACCGAATTTGGGTTGCCAACTTCCTATTGCGCAAGTTTACAAAATTGGTCCCATCGAGTTTTGTGAATTGGTGCCACCGAGATTGGCAATCTGACCGTTGGTTACCTTATCGGTGCAACCGAGTTGTATGTATCGGTCTCACCGAGATTCAAAAGTTGCCACCTTTGAGGCAACTTGGTACCACCGAGATTAATACATCGTGTCACCGAGTCTGCCTTATTAGGTGTAACGGTTGGATTTTTGGAGATGCCTATATATACCCCTCCACCACCACTCACTCGCAAGAGAAGCACTCAGAACAGTTCCCCACTCATACCTACTGATTTTCTGAGAGAGAGCAACCTACTCATGTGTTGAGATAATGCCATTCCATTTCTACCATATGAATATTGATCTCTAGCCTCCCCAACTTGCTTTCCACCCAATCAACCTCTTCCACCAAGCCGAATCTGTGAGAGAGTGATTGTGTGTTGAGGAGTCTATCGTCTTGAAGCACAAGAGCAAGGAGTTCGTCGACATTATTGAGCCTATTACCTTTTGGAGGCTGGTGCCTCCTAGATTGGTTAGGTGTCACTTGGGAACCTCCTACTTCGTGTTGTGGAGTGAACCAAGAAGTTTGTAAGGGCAAGGAGATCGCCTACTTCATGAAGATCTACCCCGAGTTAGGCTAGTCCTTCGTGGACGTAGGCCGTCATGGTATAGTCAAGGTTGATTCTTCGTGGAACCCTCCGTGGGTAGAGCCCTTCGTGGACTCTCGCGAGAGTTACCCTCCATGGGTTGAAGAATCCATGAACATGGACGTACGATAGCACCACCTATAGGAACCATGAGAAAAATCTGTGTCCTTCATGCGTTTGATCTTCCTATATCTACTCCTTCCTTTCATGTGCAATGTTTTTACTTTCCGCTGCTATATTTCATGACTTGCATGTGTAGGGTGTTCTAGACTTGCAACATATGCTAAAACTGCCAACCCTTGAACTTATGCTTTTGGTAGTTTTAAATTCCTGCTAGTAGTCTATTCAACCCCCTCTAAACATACACTTCTCGTGATTCCGCAATTGGTATCAGAGCATTGGTCTCCATTGCTTCGGTTTCAACACCGTGGAGGAAGATGGATGTGTCTAGTGTGGAGAGTTTTTATTGTAGAGTGCCCATTCTTTATGGAGAGTACTATAGTCAATGGAAGAATGCCATGATTGATCTATTTGACAAATTCCATTTGAGAAAACATATTGAAAATCCCTATGTGCTACCCGTTGATGAATTGCATCCCACACACGAAGAGGAAATTAACATGCTTGGTAACCTTAGAACTACCAATCCCATTGTTAGATGCTTACCAAGATTCATGCTTTCTTGATTGAAGAACTTTGCATGTGCTTATACTTTGTGGACTGATTTGGAGAAACGATATCCAAATCTTTCATTAAGTAATCTTGATAAAATTCTTCATAAAATTGTTGCGTTTCAGAAAATGAAGCCTAGTGATCCAAACTTTGATAAATACCTATTTGATCTCTATGATCTCATGCATGCTAAAGGAGATGTCACTACTATCAACAACATTGTTATTGAAGCCATTCACATTCATAAACTTGAACATTGTCATGGTTATGATTCTAACAAACCTCTTGGTTTTTATGATGAGGAGATTCCGCTAAATGATGACAATGAAGAACATGGCTACTATGCTAAAGATGAGTTATTCGACATCGAGCATGAAAAGATCATGAGGAATCTAAGTCTGGTGGCAAACTTCAAGGATTACATGTCCGGTGGAAAAGAGTGGATTCTTGACAATGGATGCACGGATCACATGACTAGCGATAAAGACATGTTCCAAGAGATCACGCCTAATCAAGGTCCTCGAAGGTATGTGACCTTTGGAGACAACTCTAAGGGTAAGGTACTTGGCCTTGGTAAGGTGGCCATATCTCATGATAGCTCCATTCAAAATGTGATGCTTGTTGAATTCCTTGGCTACAATCTTCTTTCCGTATCTATACTAGCAGACTTTGGTTTCGATGTTCTATTTACCAAAGTAGATTGCCAAGTGTTTCGATTTGATAATCATAAAATTGTCTTTACCGGTATTCGTAGAGGTGATATACATTTTTGATTTCACTAAAAAGGCTCAACCTCGTACTTGTCTCATTGCAAAATCATCTAAAGGTTGGCTATGGCATAGAAGACTTGGACATGTAGGCATGCGCAATCTAGATAAACTTATAAAGGGTGATCACATTCTTGGTGTTAAATATGTTATCTGTGACAAATATAGACTTTGGTAGCGCTTGTCAAGCAGGAAAGAAAGTAGGTGGGAAGTCATCAGGTCAAGAACATCATGACCACTAGGAGACCACTCGGGTTACTTCATATGGATCTCTTTGGTCCCAATGCTTACAAGAGTCTCGGTGGAAACTCTTATGGTCTAGTTGTAGTTGATGATTTTTCCAGATTTACGTGGGTATTCTTTCTTGATGATAAGTCGCAAGTACAATAGATCTTCAAGAACTTCGCACGCAAAGCGCAAAATCAGTTTGAAGTGAAGATAAAGAAGGTTCGAAGTGATAACGGATCGGAGTTCAAGAACACCCATGTTGATACCTTTCTTGACGAAGAGGGTATTTCACATGAGTTCTCGACTACGTACACACCTCAACAAAATTGAGTTGTTGAGAGAAAGAACCGAACCCTCATTAAGATGGCAAGAACGATGCTTGATGAATACAAGATGCCAAAACACTTTTGGGTAGAAGCCATGGAAACAACATTTCATGCCACAAACTGAATCTACTTGCACAAGCTTCTTGGTAAAACGACATACGAGCTTCTCACCGGTAACAAACCCCAAGTTGGATACTTTCGAGTATTCGGCTCTAAGTGTTACATTCTTGATAAACATCGCCGTGCTAAATTTGCTCCTAAATCTCATGAAGGTTTCCTACTTGGTTACGGATCGAACTCTCACACCTACCGTGTCTACAACAACTTCACTCAAAAAGTTGAAGAGACGGTAGATGTGAAGTTTGATGAGTCTAATGGTTCGCAAGTCGAACAATTGCCAAATGATGTAGGTGAAAAAGATCCTCCAGAAGCTATCCAAGACTTGCCCATCGGCAAGATTCATCCCATGGAGGTGAATGAAAGTACTTCATCAACCCAAGTGGAAGCTTCTACTTCGGATCAAGGGTACCGACAATATGACATGGAAGCATCCACAAGCGGTACACGACAAGATGAAGAGGAGGAGGAATTACATCATGAAGATCCACCACAACCTCCTTCACCACCACCTCAAGGAGATGACCACGTTGACAACAATGGAGATGAAGGAGATGGTGATGAAGAAGAAGCTCCACCAACTAACAAGCCTAAGCTACCCCGAGTTCGAGCTCAAGTGACCAAGAACCATCTCCTAAACCAAATCTTTGGTGACACACAAACAGGGAGGATCACTCGCTCTAAAACTCACTTGGCTAACTTTTGTGAGCATTATTATTTCATCTCTAGCATTGAACCCCTGAAGGTTGAACAAGCTCTTGAAGACGCGGATTGGGTGAATGCTATGCATGGAGAGCTTCACAACTTCGAGAGGAACGAAGTGTGGACACTCGTGGAGAAGCCCAAAGACGAGCAAAACATCATCGGCACGAAATGGGTATTTCAGAACAAGCAAGATGAAGACGGCCAAATCATACGCAACCAGGCTTGCCTCGTAGCCCAAGGATATACGCAAGTCGAAGGTATGGACTACGATGAGACCTACGCCCCCGTTGCTAGATTAGAAGCAATTCGAATTCTTCTTGCTTATGCTAATCACCATGATATCACGGTTTACCAAATGGATATTAAAAGTGCATTTTTGAATGGAGAGATTGAAGAAGAGGTTTATGTTAAGCAACCACCTGGTTTTGTAAATCCTAAGAAACCTGACCATGTTTACAAACTTCGCCAAAGCTTTATATGGTCTTAAGCAAGCTCCTCGTGCTTGGTATAAATGCCTAACAACGTTTCTTATTAAAAAGGTTTTGAAATTGGTAAAATTGACACAACCTTATTCACAAAGAGAGTTAATGGTGAACTATTTGTGTGCCAAATTTATGTGGATGATATTATCTTTGGGTCTACTAACCCACATTTTAGTGAGAAGTTTGGAAGGTTGATGTCAGAGAAGTATGAGATGTTTATGATGTGTGAGATGAAATTCTTTCTTGGTCTACAAATCAAGCAAACGAGAGAAGGTACATTCATCTCTCAAACAAAGTACACCAAGGACTTAATCAAGAAGTTCAACATGCAAGAGTGCAAAGGTATGAAAACTCCAATGCCCACTAGCGGACACGATGATCTTACTAAGGAGGGTGACCGGTTGGTAAAAAGGTTTATCGATCAATGATTGGTTCATTGCTTTATCTATGTGCCTCCCGTACCAATATTATGCTTAGTGTTTGCATGTGTGCTAGATATCAAGCTGCACCTAAAGAATGTCATCTTAAGGCTCATAAACGCATTGTGAGATACTTGATGCATACACCAAACTTTGGCATTTGGTATCCCAAGGGATCTTCTTTTAATCTTGTTGGCTACTCCGACTCGGACTATGCCAATGACATGGTTGACAGAAAATCCACCTCGGGTACATGTCAATTTCTTGGTAGATCTCTTGTGTCTTGGTCCTCCAAGAAACAAAACTCGGTATCTCTATCTACTACCGAAGCTAAATATATTGCTGCTAGAACATGTTGTGCGCAATTATTATGGATGAAACAAACGCTTAAAGATTATGGAATCAATGTTAAAAATGTGCCATTACTTTGTGACAATGAAAGTGCCATTAAGATTGGTCATAATCCTATGCAAAATTCTTGAACCAAACATATTCAAGTTCGACATCATTTCATTCGTGACCATATTTCCAAAGGAGACATTAATCTTAAGCAAGTTCGTACTAACAAGCAATTGGCCGATATCCTTACTAAGCCACTTGATGAAAAAGTGTTTTGTCATTTGAGGGAGTTGAACATCATTGATGCTTCAAATTTGAGCTAAGCTCACTCGAATGCTTGCAAGGGGATGAGCTTTATTGTCTATTCCATGCTATTACCTTGAATATCATATACCTTGGAATTCTATGCTCCCTTGTCTTGCATCTAACCCTTTTGCAGGTACTTGGAAGAACAACACTCCACAAGATTGCAATCAACTCATATCTTATGCAATCTTGTCATGACCAAGTATCCACATCCTTGCTTGATGATGGATGGAAGAAGACAACAAAACATATCCTTGACATATATCCGGATTGCTCCCAACTCAAGATGACCTTCATCAACTTCGAGCATCCTCATCAAGTTCACCTACAAGCTACGTCAACAACATCACTCAAAGGTATGTACTCATTTCCCTGATATAGCTTTACTCCAAGACATGAGATAAAGCAACTCAAAAGATATGAAGACATTAAAATTCTTAATCAAAAATGGTAACCCCATTTTGAGCTTAACGATGAGTATGACCTATGATCAAGTATTCTTGCTTGGCTCCTAAGTCAATATACTCCAATATAGGTGACCTAGCCACTACCCATCATCTAGTTGAGAAACTTGATTGGTTCATTCTCTATATTACAAAAATTCTTGGAACCATTCAAATCTTTCCTAGTCGATACCTCTCTGTAAATTATCCCTAATTGGTACAAATCATTTCTTTTTCATCCCTCGTTGATTTACAGTTACAACTTTGTCTTTGGTTCAAATTTTTACATTTTCCAAGTTTCTGTTTTATGCCTCGGAGACTCTGACCCAAAGGACTCGATTCTACCGATTCTGCAGATAAACTACACAACACCATATCGGTACCACCGACAATTTTGTCTCGGAGCCACTGACTTTCTACTTTATTTTAGTCTGAAGGTGTTTCTGTAAATCATTGTGTTCCTTCTATGATTTCTCAATCCTTCGATGATCCCTTTTAATTTAAAAAAATATGAAGGGGGCGAAATACATTCAAAGATCCCTAACTCAAAGGAGGAGAAGTTCTGCAAATTTTCAGTTTAGCCAAAGGGAGAGAAATTATTTTCAATGAATCCCTCATTTTTTCCATGATTTTCATATTCTATGAATCCTACATTCTATGACCCTTGTTATCAAGGATCCCTCGTTCGTCAATGATCCCTGTATCTTACCCTATATCTGAACTTTTTGGCAATTAATGCCAAAGGGGGGAATATACAAAGCTTCAAGCTAAAGAGGGAGATGCATGCTTATGCAAAGGGGGAGATATAATTTAGGGGGAGAGAAGAATAGCAAAGTTTATACTTATATAAAAAAGGGGAGAATACCAAAGTAGAAAAGAATTTTTTTGCTTGAAATAAACAAATATTTTTCCATGAATACTCATCTGTTTATTGCATTTGATTTTCACATGTTAGAACTTTCTCATCTTATCCAATCCCAATATCCAAATGATAAGATTCAAAGGGAGAGGATGTCCTACCATTTTTATATCTAAAGGGGAGAAAACTTCTAAATGATCTTGGGGACATACCAATCTTGAGGAATACTATCTTTTATATGTTCTCCATATCTGGTATTTTTGAGTTCTATTGCTTTTGATTAGTAGAATACTCTTGTGTTTCCTAACATTGTTTTCTTTAGTGTATATCTACTACTAGAATGCTCAAGAACTCAAGGTAAGTATATGCATCATATCTTTGATCAAGATGATCTCTTGCTTCTTGCACATATTGTTTGCAAGAGTGAAGTCTTGAACAAGGATACACCTCATTCATATATATTTGATGCATATTGCCAAGATACACATGACTCATTGTATCCCTTATACTACATGTGTGTCCATGCATTCCAAAGCAACTATCATTTAAAGGGATTGCACACATTTAGGGGGAGCAAGTCTAAGTCATGTGTTTCTCAAAGTCTTCATTATATACATGCATATCTTTATTTGAAGCTTTGATTGTATGTTGTCATCAATTACCAAAAAGGGGGAGATTGAAATCACAATGTGCTCCCTTATGTTGGAAATATGCCCTAAGGCAATAATAAATTAGTTATTATCATATTTCCTTGTTCATGATAATCGTTTATTATCCATGCTATAATCGTGTTGGTCGGAAACTCAGATACATGTGTGGATACATAGACAACACCATGTCCCTAGTATGCCTCTAATAGACTAGCTCATTGATCAAAGATGGCTATGGTTTCCTAGTCATGGACATGAGATGTCATTTGGTAACAGGATCACATCATTAGGAGAATGATGTGATGGACAAGACCCAAACTACAAACGTAGCATATGATCGTGTCAGTTTATTGCTATTGTTTTCTACATGTCAAGTATATGTTCCTATGACCATGAGATCATGCAACTCCCTGACACCGGAGGAGTACCTTGTGTGTATCAAATGTCGCAACGTAACTGGGTGACTATAAAGGTGCTCTACAGGTATCTCTGAGGGTGTTTGTTGGGTTGGCATGGATCAAGACTGGGATTTGTTACTCCGTGTGACAAAGAGGTATCTCAGGGCCCACTCAGTAATACAACATCACAATAAGCCTTGCAAGCAATGTGACTAAGTGTTAGTCATGCGATCTTGTATTACGGAACGAGTAAAGAGATTTGCCGGTAACGAGGTTGAACTAGGTATGGAGATACCGACGATCGAATGTCGGGCAAGTAACATACCGAAGAACAAAGGGAACGTTATACAGGATTAACTGAATCCTTGACATAGAGGTTCGACCGATAAAGATCTTCATAGAATATGTAGGAACCAATGTGGACGTCTAGGTCCCGCCATTGGTTATTGACCGTAGAGGTGTCTCGGTCATGTCTACATAGTTCTCGAACCCGCAGGGTCTGCACACTTAAGGTTCGGTGACGTTTCGGTAGTGTAGAGTTATGTATGGTGGTGACCGAAGTTTGTTCAGAGTCCCGGATGAGATACCGGATGTCACGAGGAGCTCCAGAATGGTCCGGGGGTAAAGATTGATATATAGGAAGTCCTATTTTGGTCGCCGAAAAAGTTTTGGGCTCATCGGTAGTGTACCGGGAGTGCCGGTAGTGTACTGGGAGACCATCGGGAGGGGTATTTCGACCCAAGAGGCTACATGGGCTGTGGGAGAGTAAATACCAGCCCTTAGTGGGCTTGTGGAAGTCCCACACAAGGCCCATGCGGTTGGGAAGAAAAGCCCAAATAGAAAAAGGTGGAAAAAGGCAAAAAAAAAGGCAAAAATAAGGAGTCCTAGTCCTACTAGGATTGGAGGATTCCTCCTCCAATCCTCCTTGGTTCGGCCGACCCAAGGGTTGGCTCCTTAGGAGCCAAGCCTCCTCCTATCTTCCTCCTATATATACTAGAGGTTTTAGGGTTTTTGGCACTAGTTTTTCAGCCACGTGCTACCCGTTCCTCCAGTGCATAGTTGCGAAAGTTCGTCGTGTTGAGACACCACGTGATGATTGGGTGTGATAGACTCTACGTTCACATACAACGGGTGCAAGCCAGTGTTGCACGCGCAGAACACTCGGGTTAAACTTGACGAGCCTAGCATGTACAGACATGGCCTCGGAACACAAGAGACCAAAAGGTCGAACATGAGTCATATAGTAGATATGATCAACATGATGATGTTCACCATTGAAACCACCTCAACTCACGTGATGATCGGACTTGAGTTGGTGAATTTGGATCATGTATCACTCGAATGACCGGAGGGATATCAATTTGAGTGGGAGTTCTTAAGTAATATGATTAATTGAACTCATTATCATGAACATAGTCAGTAGTGTCTTTGCAAACTGTGTTGTAGATTACTATCTCACGCTGTAGCTCCCTTGAATTTTTATATGTTCCTAGAGAAATAAGGTTGAAAGATGATGGTAGCAATATTGCGGACTGGCTCCGTGATCTGAGGATTGTCCTTGTTGCTGCACAGAAGGCTTATGTCCTTAATGCACCGCTTGGTGTGCCAACCCCTTTACGTCGTCTGTAGATGTTGTGAACATCTGACAGGCACGTTCTGATGACTACTTGATAGTTTAGTGGGTCATGCATTACGGCTTAGAATTGAGGCTCCGAAACATTTTGAACGTCACGGAACATATGAGATGTTCTAAGAGCGGAAATTAGGATCTCAGGCTCGTGCCCGTGTTGCGAGATATGAGATCTCCAACAAGATTCTTTGCCTTTAAGATGAAAGAGAATAGCTCAATCGTTGAGCATGTGCTCAGATTGTCTGGGTGCTACAATTGCTTTAATCAAGTGGGAGTTGATCTTCCGGATAAGATAGTGATTGATATAGTTCTCCAAGTCACTATCACTAAAGCTACTAGAACTTGGTGATGAACTATATAATGCCAGGGATAGAAATAACGATCCCTGAGCTATTCGTGATGTTTGACACCGCAAAGTTAGAAATCAAGAAGGAGCGTCAAGTGTTGATGGTTAGTCAAACCACTAGTTCCGAGAAGGGCAAGAGAAAGGAGGGAAACTTGATGGATAGCAAGTCAGTTGCTGCTCCAGTGAAGCAACCCAAAGTTGAACCCAAACCCGAGACTAAGTGCTTCGATTATGAGGAGAGCGGTCGCTGAAGCGGAACAACCCTAGATACTTGGTAGATAAGAAGGCTGGCAACGTCGACAGAAGTATATTTGATATACGTGTTAATGATGTGTACCTTGCGAGTACTCCTAGTAGCACCTGGTTCGGTTGCTAAATGTCAGTAACTCAAAATAAAAGCTACGGAATAAACGGAGAACTAGCTAACGGTGAGGTGACGATGTGTGTTGGAAATGTTTCCAAGGTTGATGTGATCAACATCGCACGCTCTCTCTACCTTCGGGATTAGTGACGAACCTAAATAAATGTTATTTGGTGTTTTGCATTGAGCATGAACGTGATTAGATCATGTTTATTGCAACACGGTTATTCATTTAAGTTAGAGAATAATGGTTATTCTGTTTACATGAATAATACCTTCAATGGTCATGCACCTAGTGAGAATGGTTTGTTGAATCTTGATCGTAGTAATACACATGTTCATAACATTGATGCCAAAAGATACAAAGTTAATAATGATAGTACCACATACTTGTGGCATTGCTGCTAAATGTCATGTTGGTATAAAGCGCATGAAGAAACTCCATGCTGATGGATCTTTGGAATCATTCAATTTTGAATCGGTTGAGACATGCGAACCATGCCTCTTGGGCAAGATGCCTAAGGACCCCGTTTTCCGGTTTGATGGAGCGGGCAAGTGATTTATTGGAAATGATACATGTTGATGTATGCAATCCAATGAGTCTTGTAGTGTGCGGTGGATATCGTTATTTTCTTACCTTCACTGATGATTTGAGTAGATATAGTGTATATTTACTTAATGAAACACAAGTCTGAATCGTTTGAAAACTTTAAGCAAATTCAGAGTGAAGTTTAAGATCATCGTGACAAGAAGATAAAAATGTTTGCGCTATGATCGTGGAGGTGAATACCGGAGTTACGAGTTTGGGATACAACTTTAGACAATGTGAAAGTTGTTTCACAGCTCACGCCACCTGGAAGACCATAGTGTGATGGTGTGTCCGAACGTCATAGTCATGCTCTATTGGATATGGTGCATGCTATGATGTCTCTTATCATTTTGCTACTATAGTTTTGGGGTTATGCATTAGAGACAACTACATTCACTTTACATAGGGCACCATCTAACTCCGTTGAGATGACACCGTGTGAATTATGGTTTGGTAGAAACCTAAGCTACCATTTATTGATGTTTGTGGCTGCGACGCTTGTGTGGAAAAATGTTTTCACCTAATGAGCTCGAACCCAAAGCGGACAAATGCACCTTCATAGAATACCCTAAGAACGGTTGGGTGAACCTTCTATCTCAAGATCCAAGCATAAAGTGTTTGTTGCTAAAACTGGGTCCTTTCTCAAGAAAAGTTTCTCTCGAAAGAATTGAGTGGGAGGAAGATGGAACTTGATGAGGTTGTTAAACCTTTGCTTCACCCAGAGAGTAGCGCAGCGCAGAAAGATGTTTCTGTGAAGCCTACGTCAGTTGAAGAGGAAGTTAATGATGATGATCATGAATCTTCGGATGAAGTTACTATCAAACCTCGTAGGTCGACAAGGACGCGTACTGCTCCTGAGTGGTACGACAACTTTGTCTTGGAGGTCATGTTGTTGGACAACAATGAACCTACGAGCTATGGACAAGCGATGATGGGCCTGGATTCCGACAAATGGTTAGAGGCCATGAAATCCGAGAAAGGATCCATGTATGAAAACCAAGTATAGACTTTGGTAGACTTGCTCATTGGACGACAAGTCGTCGAGTACAAATGGACTTTTGAGATGAAGACAGACGCTGATGGTAAATGTCACCATTTATAAAGCTCGACTTGTTGCAAAGAAGTTTACGACAAGTTCAAGGAGTTGACTGTGATGAGACTTTCTCACTCATAGCGATGCTAAAGTCTGTTGGAATTATGTTAGCAGTTGCTGCATTTTTCAATTATGAAATCTGGCAGATGGATGTCAAAACATCGTTTCCTTAACGGTTTACTTGAGGAAAGGTTGTATGTGATACAACCAGAAGGTTTTGTCAGTCCTAAGGATGCTAAAGGTGAGCAAGCTTTAGTGATCCTTCTATGGACTGAAGCAAGCATCTCGGAGTTAGAATATACACTAAGATGCTTGATGAGACTTTCAATGAGTACATACCTTGACGGATTTTGAAAGAGTTCAAAGTGGACCGGTCAGAGAAAGAGTTCTCGCCTGATTTGTAAGGTGTGAAGTTGAGCGAGACTCAAAGCTCGACAACGGCAGAAGAAAGAGAAAGGGCGAACGTCGTCCCCTTAGCCATAGGATCTGTATAGTATGTCATGTTGTGTACCGCACCTGTGTGTGCCTTGCCATGAGTCCCTCAAGGGGTACAAAAGTGATCCAAGAGTGGATCACTGGACAGCGGTCAAGATTATCCTTAGTAACTAAAAGTCTAAGGGGATGTTTCTCGATTATGGAGGTGATAAAGAGTTTGGCGTAAAGAGTTACGTCGATGCAAGCTTTAACACCAATCCGGATGACTCGTAGTAGCAATCTGGATACGTATAGTGGAGCAGCCATTTGGAATAGTACCAAGTGAAGTGTGGTAGCAATGTTTATAGTTTGACATAGAGATTTGCAAAGTACACACGGATCTGAATGTCGCAGACCCGTTGACTATAAGACCTCTCTCACATGCAAAGCGTGATCGAGCCCCAGAACTCATTGGGTGTTAGATTCATAACAATGCGAATCACATGGTGATGTGAACTAGATTATTGACTCTAGTGCAAGTGGGAGACTGTTGGAAATATGCCCTAGAGGCAATAGTAAATTAGTTATTATCATATTTCCTTGTTCATGATAATCGTTTATTATCCATGTTATAATTGTGTTGATCGGAAAATCAGATACATGTGTGGATACATAGACAACACCATGTCCCTAATATGCCTCTAATAGACTAGCTCGTTGATCAAAGATGGCTATGGTTTCCTAGTCATGGACATGAGATGTCATTTGATAATGGGATCACGTTGTTAGGAGAATGATGTGTTGGGCAAGACCCAAACTACAAACGTAGCATATGATCGTGTCAGTTTATTGCTATTGTTTTCTACATGTCAAGTACATGTTCTTATGACCATGAGATCATGCAACTCACTAACGCCGGAGGAGTACCATGTGTGTATCAAACATCGCAACGTAACTAGGTGACAATAAAGGTGCTCTACAGGTATCTCCGAGGGTGTCTGTTGGGTTGGCATGGATCAAGACTGGGATTTGTTACTCCGTGTGACGAAGAGGTATCTCAGGGCCCACTCGGTAATACAACATCACAACAAGCCTTGCAAGCAATGTGACTAAGTGTTAGTCACAGAATATTGTATTACGAAATGAGTAAAGAGACTTGCCGGTAATGAGGTTGAACTAGGTATGGAGATACCGACGATCGAATCTCGGGCAAGTAACATACCGAAGAACAAAGGGAACATCATACGGGATTAACTGAATCCTTGACATAGAGGTTCGATCGATAAAGATCTTCGTAGAATATGTAGGAACCAATATGGGCATCCAGGTCCCGCTATTGGTTATTGACCGTAGAGGTGTCTCGGTCATGTCTACATAGTTCTCGAACCCGCAAGGTCTGCACACTTAAGGTTTGGTGACGTTTCGATAGTATAGAGTTATGTATGGTGGTGACTGAAGGTTGTTCGGAGTCCTGGATGAGATCCTGGACGTCACGAGGAGCTCCAGAATGGTCTGGAGGTAAAGATTGATATATAGGAAGTCCTATTTTGGTCGCCGGAAAAGTTTCAGACTCATCGGTAGTGTACCGAGAGTGCCGGTAGTGTACTGGGAGACCATCGGGAGGGGTATTTCGACCCAAGAGGCTACATGGGCTGTGGAAGAGTAAATACCAGCCCTTAGTGGGCTGGTGGAAGTCCCACACAAGGCCCATGCAGCTGGGAAGAAAAGCCCAAAGAGGAAAAGGTGGAAAAGGCAAAAAAAAAAGGCAAAAATAAGGAGGAGTCCTAGTCCTACTAGGATTGGGGGATTCCTCCTCCAATCCTCCTTGTTTCGGCCCACCCAAGGGCTGTCTCCTTGGGAGCCAAGCCTCCTCCTCTCTTCCTCCTATATATACTAGAGGTTTTTGGGTTTTTGGCACTAGTTTTTCAGCCACGTGCTACCCATTCCTCCAGTGCATAGTTCCTCTAGATCGGATTTCTGTAGTGCTTAGGCGAAGCCCTGTCGAAATAGCTCCACCACCATCGCCGGACCGCCGTCATGCTGCCGGAGAACTCTTCTACCTCTCCACTCCCTCTTGCTGGATCAAGAAGGCGGAGATCGTCATCAAGTTGTACGTGTGCTGAACGCGGAGGTGCCGTCCGTTCGGCGCTAGATCGGAAGGGCCGTGATCAAGATCACGAGACGGATCGTGCTAAGTTCGCGGGACGGATCGTGATTGGATCGCGGGACGGATCGTGATGAGATCGCGGGACACTCGGCGATTTGGATCGTGAAGACGTTCGACTACACCAACCGTGTTTCTTAACGCTTCCCGCTTAGCGATCTATAAGGGTATGTAGATCCACTCGCCCTCTCGTAGATGCTCGTCACCATGGATAGGTCTTGCATGAACGTAGGAAATTTTTTGTTTCCCACGTGATGTTCCCCAACACCTTGGTGGTTTCATAATTCATGACAACATACATTGTCTCTTGGACTAATACTTTCGTCTAGTGTATTTCTGATAAAGTCCATAGAGAGAGATGGTCTGGCAAAAAGAAGTGTGGAGAGTATTGTAACGCCCCGGACACACCCGTCGATAGTCGTTACTCCTGGCGGGATCTAGACTGGCCTCACAGATCAATACTGGTCAAGCCAAGCACACTTAACCTGAGAGTTCTGTTCGAATGGGCTCTCAAAAAAGAAGGAATTCCTTATTGATATGAGTAGTCTATCATCCCTAATAAGCCAGGCTATCACATACACCACCACTCAGAGGAATCGACGTCCTCGTCGGGTCACGGGAACGATTCCTAGACCCCGGGCCACTAACGAAACAAAGATTGCTTGGAAGCACAAGATATGCAAAACTTCTTTCACCAAGGGGATACATTGAGAGCATGGATCATTGGTGAGAACCATGATAGAAACAATCCTAAGGAAATGCTTTAGGTGAAATCCAACCCAAGCTAACTCCGAGAAGACAAGATGGATTTACTTATCTTATTATTGACAATTTTCCTTCGAGACTCCTCATAATCAAGAATTTAATAAGACCATCTCAAAAGACAATGGAGAAGGAATTGAACTTAGAAATCCAAGATAAAGAACACTTGAGCACCTCCAACAAGAATCTTGAAGAACACTTCGAGAAGAACTACCTCCTTAACAAACCACCATGAAGAAGCATCGGGATGAAAGGACGATCAAAAGAATGAGGTTGAAAGAATAGATTATGATGTTGCAAAGATTTAGATAAATATCCGTGATAAGATACTTGAGAAAACTTCGAACTCCGGAAAAGAAACGATGATCACTTGGGACAAGGAATTTGATATCATGAACTCCGGAAAAAGGATTAAGATCACCTTGACCAACAAGAATAAGAATTATGTTATGCTTATACTTCATCAAGTTAAATTGATGACTAGCAACGGATTTCACACACCACTTATTCTTTTTGCAAATAATTGAAGAGAGAGAGAGAGATCACAAACTTGAAGAAGTCTTGAACAATAACACTGGTAAGAATTAGAAACTAAAGAGGATACTGCAAACAAATGAAATAACATGAGAATGAAGAGAGCATGATCCACCTAATAGAAAACTTGAACAAAGCACCAGAATAATTGAGATACGAACGAAGGAACAACAATTGAGAAGAATTTGAGAACAAAAGCTGAAAGCTGAGAAAGAAGAAATCTTCTGAAATGATGGCCTTCGAATGATTGGGAAATGAATACCACACTGAAATGCTTCGGATAGATATGGAAAGAATTACTCATGAACGAAACAATTGAGAGGATCGCACGAAGCTAGAAACACGAATCTTTAGGACAGATGGACCAAGAATTAAGAGAAATTCTTCTACGGACTTCAATGATGAGATTATGACGAGAACACAAATTATTGAGACACTCCGGAATAATGAATAAGGAAAGGTTGATCCAACGATGAAAAATGCTTAGAAGCAATCTTCGAGATGGAATATGACTGATGAAATTCATTCTTACGTCATATTTGAAGAGAACTTTAGAATATCTCCGGAAAGATTAGAAGAGTCAGGTAAGATCCTGGGGGGGAACCTGTGGGTTATTGGCCCACTCAAAAGAAACCATCGTTGAGACAATTGCTTATAAAGATATATTGCACCCAAAAAAATTATGAACTTGATGAGGTGAGCACCTCGAAATAATTTAAGAGGATATGAATGGAAAAGTAATTCTTCTGAGATATCTTCAGCACTCCGGATAGAATAGAGAGAGACGATAAACAAGATATACTTGGACAAAATTTCCGACATGGGGAAGCATTTAGCGATTGGAAAGGATATGAAGAACACCGAGATCTTGAATTCAATGCGCCAGGAAGGAAAACAAGAATAAAGAAATGATGAATTCGAATCACTTGAGGATCTTCACAATGAATCACCAGAACTCCACGGTCGATTATTTAGTTCACTCTCGTTTAGGTACACGACAATATTAAATGTTATTAAACATGGCAAGAGGTGAAGCATACACAACTACATCATCTATACATGCTGAATGAGGCCGGAAGCAACATATAGCATTTCCAAAACGTCCCGATAAGAATAATATGATTTTGATCCAGATCTGAAATAAGAATATTTTATAATTATTAAACAGAAAAAAAGTACACCATGAGATTCTATACGTTTTTCTAGTCAAGTTATATATGTGGACTATTTTTATCGGAGCTATGGTTATTTAGATATGAGTCAAACCGTTCTAGCATTGCATTAACGCGAATTTAATCAAACGGCAGGTTTAACCATTTAAACATGGATGGAAGATGCATATTCTGAACCTACCCAAAATTTTAGTCAAGTTTTACATATAAAGTATTTTAATCCGATGCATGAATAATGATTTATAAGCAATGTAAAATAATGATATTTTCTACATATAGAAAATCCTGGACAATTGGATTAATCGGAGCGGATCGGAAAAAATACAGACGGGACGAATTGCAATAGTTTGCAACGGCCCAGGTGTAGATCTGGCCCAGCGACGGAATGTTTGTATGCACGATTTAGAACAGGGAAAAAATGGGGATAACCAGGGGTCAAACCGAAGACCTCTCAATTCGAGAGGTAATACGCTAGCCAGCTCGACTAATCTGTGCTAGCGATAATTTGGGGGTTCAAACGTAGATGAACAATCATGTCGCGGGGTGCAGATGTGTGCAAAAGAAAAAAAAAACAAGGCGGCTAGGGTTTGCACACATGACCTTCAGGTTGTAAACAAGGGAGCTGACCAGTTGGGCTAAGAAACCGTTGTGACAAAAGAAGGATGCTTCCAATATGAACATATACCAGCGTTGAACCTGAAATCTGAACGAACTGAATCGAAAACGGGTCAGAACCTGGCGAAGAAACAACAGGCCGGCCTGGCTGTGCTCAAGCAGAGTGCAAATGAAAAAGGAAGAGGGAAATACATCAGTGGTGTTTGAATTTATCACTGATGTTCAGTTTAGTTTTTGAACTTAAAAAATACGTCGAACTGGTTTTAAAACTTGATACGAATGTGCAAATACAATGCTAATTTCATTCATATACATAGAGTGCGTCCACGAGCACTGTATTGGCTGACTTAGCAATGACATGGCATAGGGCCCACTTATAGCAACGAAACATAATTATTTAAATATTATACGTCTATATGACTAGTGGGCCCTACGTGTCAGGCAAATTAAAATGAAAATTGGTGTAGTAAGAATTCGAAGCTACAACATGGAGTGAACGTGCAGCATCGGCCGGCCACCACAACCACCTTGTATTTCTGTCAACTATCGCTTCAGATGTTTAATGTAGTGTACACAATGCGATTACTATTAAAAAAGAAAAACATATGCAAGTAATAACTATAATAATAAAAGTTAGATTTGAATATTCATGTATTATTAATATTTACCTCGTGGTCAAAAAATATCCACACACAATATCATTTGAAAAAATATCATAAAAAGGGCTCTATGCCATGTTGTCGGTTACGGATACTTTTGGTACATAAATAATAACCCCATGGTACGTAAATATTCATGTGCACACAAAATAAATATATAATAGTTTGCAACAAAATATCTTACTAAAAATTTCCTGTAAATTTTTGAATTATTCCCAAGTTATTTACGAAATATAATACATGAGTGTTCAAAAAAAATTAATAAATAAAAGTATTTCAAATATATGTATGATTTTCAAAAATACATGAATATATTTAGTAATACATGAACATTTTTTAAAAGGGCTCTCCAGAAAACTAAATTTTAAAAATGCTCATGTAGTTCTAAAAATATTGACGTATTTTTTCAAAAACATACATATAATGGTAAAACAAATATGACTTATAACCATGTATGCACAATATAAATAATAAAAATATTTTAAAATTAATAGTAAATATTATTTCAATCATCCAAACATTTGAATAATGATACACATATTTTTACAACTCATAATTATGTTGTTAAATAATATATTTGTATAACTAAAAATACTTGTAATTTAAAAGGTTTATATGAATACTTGTATTATAGCTCATATATTTGAAACTTTTGTATTTAGTAAACATTTTTAACACTCATGTATAATATTTAAAATAACATGTGCACACAGATATTTTTTGACCACGAGGTAATTCTTAATAACACATAAATATTCATATCTAACTTTTATTATTTTGATTATTATTTGCATACGGTTTTTTTAAATCGCATTGTACACTACATCAACCGCCGGGAGCTATAGAAAGTGGGCGTGGTGGCCAGCCCATGCTTCACTTTGACTCTGGTTGTGGGTTCGAATTCAGAATTCTATTTGCACTATTTTTCATTTTAATTTCCTGTCAGGTGGGGCCCACTAATCATGTAGACATATAGTATTCAAAGAATCTTGTTTCGTTTTCTACAAGTGGGCTGCATGCCATGTCATTGCCAACTCAAACAAAATACAATGCCATGTGAGCGCATTTTACGTATAAAAATGAAAGTTTTAAAATCAGTTTGACGTATTTTTTAAGTTCATATATTAAATTAAACATTCATGACAAGTTTAAACATTATTGGTGTATTTACAGACTTCTGGGATTCGAAACCCAGACCCGCTGGATGTGCACACGGACTGTTAACCAGTTGAGCTAGCAACGATAGCGATGGATAAAGGCGTTTTCCACACATGAACCATAGACTGGCGCTGATCTGAACGAAACTGAAAAACAGAGAGCAGAGAAGTCTCATGGCGAGCTCGCGTCGCGTACGGTGCGGGGCAAGAGCTACAGCGGCGTTGCGTGGGGCACGAGGATGCAGGGCTGCGGTATGTGCGTGCGCAAGCTCTGCGTGGGTGCAGCAAGCAGCGGCTTGTGTGGCTCTGGACGACCTACAGGAGGCGCAAGATGGAGCTCGTGGCCACGATCGATGGTGAGAGCACGGATGAAGCAGTCTTGACATGACGAAATAAACGACTGAGGTACCGTAGAGCATGCACGGGACAACAGAGAGGAAGAGGGTTTTACCTAACTCACCCAAAACATGAAGGTAGCGCCGGTTACGCGGAGGAGAGAACTAGGTGAGGCGCTGAACTTGGCGGGGTTCTCTGTCCGTGAAGAAGATGTAGCAAAGGAGGAAGACGGGGTCGGGGACGTCGATCCAGGGGCAGTGTCGAAGCATGCGTGGGAGTGGAAGGTTGGGGACGATGATCCAGTGCTCCTCGTGGCAGCATACGAAGGGGGGAGGCGTCGGACGCTGCCCCGAGCTCACTTGGGCCATGGCGGTTGTGGCTGCGTGGTGTCTTACATGGGCGGCGGCGAGGGTAGGCGAGGGCGGAATGGGTCGAGGAACCCTAGGAGTAGGCCTAGAACATGCTCTATAAGGGCTAGGGAGGAACTCCGGCCGTCAAATCAAAGAGGACAGCGACGTGGATGCACTGGATGCGTGCCGTACAGAGGAAGAGGATGACCGAGGGATCGGTAGGAGTTGGGCTGGGAAAAAGGTTAGGTGGGCTTTCAGTTGGGCTTAGCTAGGTTCTCCCTCGCATTTCTTTCTCCCATTTCTTCAAATAGAAATTTAAGAGAGAGAGAAAACAAAAGTACGAAACACTAAGTAATCGGAGAGGGGAGTTGGCTAAGATCAAAATATCTCTAGAATGCTGGAATATAGCCCATTTTTATAAAATTGGTTTGGACAATTTTACAAACTGTAAATTTAAACAACTTTGAATTTAGTTCAAGCTTGCCTGAATTTAAAACCTAACCAGACCAACCTCAAATGGGACTAAATTTTGGAGGGGCACCCTACATAATAAACACGATTTACAGGCACAAGATGAACATTTATGGAGGAAGTAAGAAAACCAAACATAATGAATTAAATTCATTATGTTTGAATCAGAACTCCCTTTTAAAGAAACTATGGATGGGGTGAATATTGAGAGGGTGTCTGGACAGAATGTAAATGAAGTATAGGCAAGGTTTTGGGCAAGAATGGAATGCAACTAAAAGTAGAGAATAGGGAAAGGACGGAATTTGCACTCTGGGTTAGAAATTTTGGTGCAAAACTTGATGGAAGTGAGCATGGGGTTTTGGAATGATCACATCGAAGGAGAAGGCAAGAACATTAACAAGGCAAATAAATCAAACACACAAACTTCATGGAGATGATGCATGATGTAAAAATAAAATAGAACACACATCACAAGCATGCAAGTCATGAGCCTATCATAAAAATACTGGAGGGCTTGGTCTCAAAATGGTCAACGACAAATTTCGGGAGAACCGGCAACTACGAACGGATGCGAGTTTCGAAAAATGATGGCAATGGAGTGTTGATGCAATGCGGATGATGCGAATGATGCGATGATGAATGCAACAACCAAATGAATCACACGATGACAACAGAATAAAAGGGGAATCTTCTGGAGCGTCGGTCTCGGACTGTTACAACTCTCCTCCACTAACAAGAGATCTCGTCCCGAGATCTTAGAATGAGAAGAGGAAGAGAAAGAGAAAGGGGAAGATGTAAAACTTAGTTGCTTCTCTAACAAATGAGTGACACCAATGATCATTGAAGGTTTCAACGACATGAAGGATGACACAAGGAACAAGGAAGAATTCATAAGAAATTTGGGCAGCACCTCAGTAGAAAAGAGAGGCAAACATTTGATATGATGGAAAGAAATTGAAAGAGAGATACCAAACTTCGGTTGGATTAGAATCAAAACTTCATAAGATGGAAGGATCATGAAAAGATTTCACAGCACTCCGGTTAATGGACAAGCAAGGGAAGACATGATCTTAATCAAACTAGATGTGATTTGAAAAGAGCAACACCACAATGCCTACGGAACAAAAGAATAGAAGCTAGATCTTTGGAGAGAAGAGAACAGAGAAGAAAATGACAACTTTTACCACCATTGAATTTGAAAAGCATGGTTGAATGGAGTTGATGGAGAATCAACGACAAAAATAATATCTTGTTATGGGCTTATGGAAAACATCTCAAAATTATGAGGTGACAACCTGCCACAACAGAAACAATTGATTGCTTGAGAGCAACAAGATATGCAAAACTTCTTTCACCAAGAGGTGGAGGAGACACTTGAATCATTTATAACACCATGATAGCAACAATCCTTAAGAAATGCCTTAGGTGAGATCCAATCCAAGATAACTCCGAGAAAGGAATGATGGGTTTAAATGTCTCATTCTTGACAAATTTCCTTCGAGACCCTCATAAATCAAGAATGCTACAATACCATCTCAAAAGATAAAGGAGAAATAATTGCATTTTGAAATGCAAGAGAAATAATACTTTAGCTACCCCAACAAGAATATTGAAGAACACTTCGAGAAAGAATTACATCCTTACAACCCACCATGAAGGACCTCTTGGGGAACACCGGGATGAAAGGACGTTCAAAAGAATGAGGTTGAAAATAATAGATTAAGATGTTGCAAATATTTAGATGAAGCTTCGCGGAGATATGCTTGAGAAAAACTTGGAACTCCGGAAAGAAAAGATGAACAACTTATAACCAAGAATTTGATGCCAAGAACACTCTAGAAGAAGGATTGGAAACACATTGATGAAACTAGAATAAGAATTATGTTATGCTTATTCTTCATCAAGTTAAATTGATGACAAGCAACGGATTTGGCATACTACTTATTCTTCTTGAAAGATTGAAGAGAGAATACCATGAAATTGAAGAACTATTGAATGAGACATCGGTAGGAATTTGAAACGGATGAAGATACTACGAATGAACAGAGATACATGAAAGCAAAGATATCATGATCCGCCTAGAGAAATCTTGAACGAAGCACCGAAATAATTGAGATGCGAACGAAGAGACAACAATTGAGAAGAATTTGAGAACAAAAGCTGAAAGCTGAGAACGAATAAAGCTTCTAAAATGCTGGCCTTTGGAGGATTGAGAAATAAAAACAACTATGAATGCATCGGATAGATATGGGAGGAATCACTCATGATTAACAACAATCGAGAATATAGCACGAAGCTGAGATGACAATCTTCAAGGAACGGATAAAGATTTAAGAAAAACTCCCCTATGGACTTCAAAGCTGCGGATGATGGCGAGAAACACCACCAAGAATTACTGAGACACTCCGGAACAAATGAATAAAGAAGGTTGAGCTAACAATGAAAATGAGTTAGAATCGATCATCGAGAAGGCATATGACTGATGAAATTCATTCTCACGTCATATTAGAAGAGAACTTGAGAACATCTCCGGAAAAGATTAGAAGAGATAGGTAAGATCCTGGGGGAAAACCTCTAGGTTATGGGCTCACTCAAAAGAACCACCGTTGAGACAATTGCTTAAAAAGATATATTGCACGAGAAAAATAATTAAGAACTTGATGAGGTAAGAACCTCGAAATAAATTTAAGAGGATATGAATGGAAATGAAAGTCTTCTCAGATATCTTCAGTACTTTGGATAGAATAGAGAGAGACGAAAAACAAGAGATACTTGGACAGAATTTCCGACACGGGGAAGCCTTTAGCGATTGAAAAGGATATGAATAACGCCGAGATTTTGAATTGAATGCGCCGGCAAGGAAAACAAGAATAAAGAAATGATGAATTCGAATCACTTGAGGATCTTCACAATGAATCATCAGATATGATACAAAAGAAAACATAGTGGAAGCATTGATGAAAAGAAAGGCATTTGGATGAGAATTTAATCATTGGAGAAAAAGGGAGGGAGGGTGGGGAAACACAAAGACAACTTAGTACGGATGAAAAGAACTCCGGAAAGAAACATGAGGATTGATCTTGCAAATATTGGAGATGATTGAATATCTTGAAGAGGAACGCACCGGTTGAAAAGAATTTCATGACAACTCTAGTTGAACAAAAGGGTTAGCATTCCCGTAAAATATGAGAACACTACTTAGAAAATATATGACATCACCACTTGACATTGAAGCAACTCAAATTACCATATTCAAAAACAAACAAAGGATGAGGCTTACGAAACAAGCCAGAACAAATACATACCCATTATGCACTTGTTGGAAAGATAATCCTAGGTACCTACTTGAATTCCCACCTAAGAACTTCCGAAATCTTTGGTTATGCAATCGGGTGTTGGGGATATAGGGAGGCAAAATATGTCACACAACTAACAAGCCCTACACTCCAATTGTATCCCTTCATCAACACATAACCAAGAAAACCTCGGAAATCGTGTACCCTAGGCCTTCAAAAAACATCTGATGTACTAGATGTGGCAATTCATCTTATCGCTCTCCCCGTACTGGGTGGCACCAACTACTCTCACCACAAAGAGTATATAAGTGTTTTCAATGTCGGTGACCTTTGGTATTCCGGAACTGCAACGATACAAATGTGATGACAACACCTCAAAGCTCAACTCTCCGGGACACTGCCACAACCCCTAAATGTCATGAGGCACCAAGAACAATGTTCTCGTCACAAAGATATCAGAACGATCCCAACAATACCCGCGTGATCCTACAAAAAAATTGAGTGAGAAGAGGGTAGAATTAAAATTCCTAAGTCATAATTCCTCACTAAAGTATAGAAGAGGAGTAAAAGAATCCTACACTCCGATATAACTAGACTCAAAATATTTTTTCTCTAGACTCGACTCAACCAAGTTCGGTCAATCAAGGGGGCTCCTAGGTCGGTACAAGCTCTGATACCAACTTGTAACGCCCAGACACACCCGCCGATAGTCGTTACTCCTGGCGAGATCTAGACTAGCCTCATAGATCAATACTAGTCTTTTCTGCACACTTTTTCCTCACTCAGGCGCACTCGGGACCAACTTCCCAGACGGTTACCCATCCTACAACTACTCCAAGCCAAGCACGCTTAACCTAGGAGTTCTGTTCGAATGGGCTCCCGGAAAAGAAGGAATTCCTTATTGATATGAGTAGTCTATCATCCCTAATAAACCAGGCTATCACAAGTATCCCCATGAAGAAGAAGGAGAAGGAATAACATTGGCCAAGCTTCAAGCAAAGGAATCTACATTTTACTTTTTGTGAGAAATCACTTTGAGTCCATAGAAAAGCCAATACTATTAAGAGGGGGTAAGGTTTTGTTGGTGAACAAAATGCTCATAAATGCACAAGTGATAGTCACCACATACACCCACAAGCTCTTCCACAAAAGTCTGTCCAAAGCCAAATATCCAAAATCGGTGCAACCAACGCTTTCCACTCGGTGCCACCGATTCCTAGACTCACACAAACTCAGCCAAACCCTAGCTTTTCGATGCAACCGATTCCACTTCGGTGCCACCGAGTTTGGGTTGCCAACTTCCTATTACGCAAGTTTACAAAATCGGTCCCGCCGAGTTTTGTGAATCGGGTCACCGAGATTGGCAATCTGGCCGTTGGTCACCTTATCGGTGCAACCGAGTTGTATGTATCGGTCTCACCGAGATTCAAAAGTTGCCACCTTTGAGGCAACTCGGTACCACCGAGATTAATACATCGGTGTCACCGAGTCTGACTTATTAGGTGTAAGGGTTGGATTTTTGGAGATGCCTATATATACCCCTCCACCACCACTCACTCGCAAGAGAAGCACCCAGAACAGTTCCCCACTCATACCTACTAATTTTCTGAGAGAGAGCCACCTACTCATGTGTTGATATCATGCCATTCCACTCCTACCATATGAATCTTGATCTCTAGCCTCATCAACTTGCTTTCCACCCAATCAACCTATTCCACCAAGCCAAATCTGTGAGAGAGTGATTGTGTGTTGAGGAGTCTATCATTTTGAAGCACAAGAGCAAGGAGTTCATCGACATTATCGAGCCTATTACCTTTTGGAGGCTGATGCCTCCTAGATTGGTTAGGTGTCTCTTGGGAGCCTCCTACTTCGTGTTGTGGAGTGAACCAAGAAGTTTTTAAGGGCAAGGAGATCGCCTACTTTGTGAAGATCTATCCTGAGTTAGGCTAGTCCTCCGTGGATGTAGGCCATCATGGTATAGTCAAGGTTGCTTCTTCGTGGAACCCTCATTGGGTAGAGCCCTCCATGGACTCTCGCAACCGTTACCCTCTATGGGTTGAAGACTCCATGAACATGGACGTACGATAGCACCACCTATCGGAACCACGGGAAAAATCTTTGTGTCCTTCATGCATTTGATATTCCTATCTCTACTCCTTCCTTTCATGTGCAATGTATGTACTTTCCGCTGCTATATTTCATGACTTGCATGTGTAGGGTGTTCTAGACTTGCAACATATGCTAAAACTACCAACCCTTGAATTTATGCTTGCGGTAGTTTTAAATTACTGCTAGTAGTCTATTCACCCCCCCCTCTAGACATACACTTCTAGCGATCCCGCAAAACCAACGCAAGCTCAAGAAGTAGCAAGAAGGATTTCTGGCGCCATTGTCGGGGAGGATACATAGCAAGTCTACATCAAGAATACCAAGTACCCATCACAAACTCATCTCTTGCATTTACATTATTTTCCATTTGCCTCTCATTTTCCTCTCCCCCACTTCTAAAACGATTTTCAGAAAGAAAAAAAAAGATTTGCCCTTGTATTCGCCTTTCTTCCGCACGTCTTTCCGTTTGCTTTTTGTTTGCTTGTGTGCTAGATTGCTTGCTTTGTCATGATGTCTGAGAATACTAAATTGTGTGACTTCTCCAGTACTAATAATAATGATTTTATTAGTACTCCAATTGCTCCCGTCACTAGTGCGGAATCTTATGAAATTAATGTTGCTTTGCTTAATCTCGCTACGAAAGAACAATTTTCCAGCCTTCCTAGTGAAGATGTCGCATCCCATCTAAATACTTTCATTGAGTTGTGTGACATGCAAAAGAAGAAATATGTGGATAATGATATTGTTAAATTGAAGCTATTTCCGTTCTCACTACGAGATCGTGCTAAAACTTGGTTTTCATCTTTGCCTAAAAATAGTATTGATTCATGGAATAAGTGTAAAGATGCTTTTATTTCCAAGTACTTTCTGACTGCTAAGATCATCTTCCTTAGGAACGATATAATGAATTTTAAGCAACTTGATCATGATCATGTTGCACAGTATTGGGAGAGGATGAAATTAATGATTAGAAATTGCCCCACACATGGTTTGAGTTTATGAATGATTATACAAAAAATTTATGCAAGATTGAATTTTGCATCTAGGAATTTATTAGATTTCGACGCGGATGGCACTTTTATGGAAATCACATTAGGGGAAGCTACTAAACTCCTAGATAATATTATAGCAAATTACTCTCAATGGTATACCAAAAGATCTCCTACTAGTAAAAAAAGTGCACGCTATTGAAGAAATAAATACTTTGAGTGAAAAGATGGATGAATTAATGAAATTATTTTCTAGTAAGAGTGCTCCTATTGATCCTAATGATATGCCTTTGTCTTCTTTGATTGGGAATAATAATGAATCTATGGATGTGAATTTTGTTGGTAGGAACAATTTTGGTAATAACGCATATAGAGGTAATTTCAACCCTAGGCTGTTTCCTAGTAATTCCTCTAATAATTATGCTAATTCCAACAACAATCCTTATGGAAATTATAATAATATTCCCTTTGATCTTGAGAATAATATTAAAGAATTTATTAGTTCTTAAAAGGTTTTCAATGCTTCGATTGAAGAAAAATTGCTCAAGATTGATGATTTGGCTAGGAACATTGATAGAATTTCGCTTGAGATTGATTCTTTGAAAATTAGATCTACTCCAGCCAAGCTTGGTATTAATGAGTCTTTAAAATCTATGAGAACTTCTATTGATGAGTGTAAGGAAAGAACCGCTAGAATGCGTCCTAAGCGTGAATGGCTTGAAAAAGTGAGTTCTCGTGATAATAATGATGAAGATCTTAAAGTGATTGATGTGACTCCTGTTGAATATTTGTTTTACAATATAAATCTTGATAAAGATGGGACTGGAGAAAAGTGAAAGTGCGTTATATCGACTAGAGGGGGTGAATAGGCGATTTTTACAAATTCATCACTTGAGGAATTTCAACTTGAGGAATTTGTAATGTGATGAATAACTAGCAGCGGAATGAGTAATCAAGTGCACGAGAAACATAGCAGTAGCATAGTAATCATGATGAAATAAAGCATGCACAGATTACAGGTAGCATGATACAGGATAAGCAGCTGAGGAACAAGGTAACTTGAAGAATTTGAGGTGAGGAAATTGTGAAAATCTTCAGTCAAATTCTTCCAACAGTAAAGATCAATTTCATCAACAGGTATATGAGGAAATGAAATGGTTAAGGAAATAGAACCAGGTAGCTCGATGAAGACAATGGTTTGATGACCCAGTTCCAACTGATGTGACAGTCGTACGTTTGGTTTGGAGCGGCCTGGTATTTAAACCAGAGGACACACAGTCCCAGGACACACAGTCCTTACCGTATTCTCCTTGACCTAAGGTCGCAAAGTCCTCGCCCAACACTCGTGGTAAGTCTTCAGGGTAGACTTCCAAAAACCCCCACAAACTGGTCACCAGGAGATCCACAATTGACTGCTGGATGCTCTAGACCAAGGTCACTTCATGATCCCCAATTGACTGCAGGATGCACTAGACCATGACGCCTAACCGTCTGGAAGATACACAGTCTTCAAAGGTAAGAAGCTTTGGTTCCACACAGGAACAATCTCTTCAGTGATGCTCAATCACTTTGGGTTTGGTGGTTTGGATTTGAGTTTTTCCTCACTGATGATTTTCTCTCAAAGTCCTGGAGGATGGGCTGCTCTCAAATGACAAGTGTTAGTTCTCTCTCAGAGCAGGCGACCAACTAGTGTTTGTGGGGGGTGGATATTTATAGACAGGGTGCAACCTCACATGATAAGACATAAATGCCCCCAATGATATGACCGTTATGTGGATAAGATGATTGGGGACAACTGGCGCTAAGCACAGCAATGGTCGAAATTTCGAACTATGAAAGTCCTCGGGCTTATCATGTTCCTCACTTGTAGGAAATTCGCACTGGCGAAATCCTAACTCCTCAGTCAGATCAATTTCATTAGAGACCATAAGAACATCGTCTCTGTCACTGAAGAACTTGATTGAACCGTAAGAGATTTCCAAAGGCTTCACTCGAAGGATTGGATAGGTTGAGGCTTTTGAGTTGAGCATCAGTTGGAAATTTTCCTTAGTATTACCTCGGCCCCCTTTAAAAGTATGGTGTTTCCTATGACTCAAAGGAAGGAAATGAAACTACGAAAACAAAAGTCTTCATGCTTCATAGTCCTCATTCATATCTTCAAGGTCACACCAACTTCTTCATTTTCAAAGTCTTTAGGGAATACCAAAGTCTTCAGTTGAAGACATACATATTTAGGGGTCGGTAATCTCCGAATATATCAAACTCCTCATCGACTTATAGAGCTTGTGTACACTCACAAACTGTAAGACCCGAGTTGAGCATCAGTTGGAAATTTTCCTTAGTATTACCTCGGGCCCCTTTAAAAGTATGGTGTTTCCTATGACTCAAAGGAAGGAAATGAAACTATGAAAACAAAAGTCTTCATGCTTCATAGTCCTCATTCATATCTTCAAGGTCACACCAACTTCTTCATTTTCAAAGTCTTTAGGGAATACCAAAGTCTTCAGTTGAAGACATACATATTTAGGGGTCGGTAATCTCCGAATATATCAAACTCCTCATCGACTTATAGAGCTTGTGTACACTCACAAACTGTAAGACCCCGGACACACCCGCCGGTAGTCGTTACTCCTGGCGGGATCTAGACTGGCCTCACAGATCGATACTAGTCTTTTCTGCGCACTTTGTCCTCACTCATGCGCACCTGGGACCAACTTCCCGGTCGGTCACCCATCCTAGAACTACTCCAAGCCAAGCACGCTTAACCTGGGAGTTCTGTTCGAATGGGCTCCCGAAAAAGAAGGAATTCCTTATTGACATGAGTAGTCTATCATCCCTGATATGCCAGGCTATTACAGACACCACCACTCAGAGGAACCGACGTCCTCGTCGGGTCACAGGAACGTTCCCTCTTGGCACAAACGTCTGTGCTTCCAGTCCGATACATGTGTCATTCCGTGTGCCACGACGGGTCACCAACTTCGTGAACAACATGACCGCGCACCTGTCGGCAAACATCCGTGAAACCACGAGGGTCGGTTCTGATACCAACCTGTAATGCCCCGGACACACCCGCCGGGACCAATGCTCCAGAAGATTCCCCTTTTATTTCCATTCTCGTGTGTGTTTCGTTTGGTTGTTGCACTCATCATCGCATCATTCGCATCATCTGCATAGATCGTCACCCATTTTCAAAAACTTGCATCCGTTCGTAGTCGCTAGTTCTCTCTGTTATTGTCGTTGCCCGTTTCGATCCCAACCACACACGCACACGCCGGTGGCATCGTTCAAAAACCCGTTTTTAAAGTGCGCAAAAAATATTCTCGAATTGGGTCAAAACTTGGCATGCAATCTTGTTATATGGTAGGTGGACCGCCTGCCAAATTTCATCGTGTTCCAAGTTCGTTTGATACCCCATTGGTCAACCAAAGCAGTGTTGTCATCGGTTATTCGTCAGACGTTTTCGGTGTTTTTAAAACCTCGTGTCACGGGCCGCAAACCTCCCTATCATCTCCCCCTAGCCCATCTACATAGCCACGCAGCCCACTTAGCCCCCCCTCTGCTTTCGGGCCGTCCGATCGAGATGCAAAACCCCCTCTCCTATCCCCCATTTCCTATTTAAGCACCCCCTAGCTTGCCCTAAACGGAAACCCTAGCCCTCCCCTCAATTTTCGCACCACCCAAGCCCCAGCCGCCACCTCCATCGCCCTGTCTCCCTCCTCCCGCTGCCAGGGCCGCCAGGGCCCAGATCGGGCCCTAGGAAGCCCATCGGCGTCGGATCCCGTAGCCGCCGCTAGCCCCCCCTCCCGCATCCGCAGCGAGGGAGCGAGCAGTAGCCCGCAGCCGCTGCTGGCGTGCAGCTCATCCAGGCGAGCCCCACTGTCGATTCCTCCATATCCTCTCGATCTCTCTCTAATCTGCGTGCTCTCTCTCCCTGTGACCACCCCTGCAGGAGCTCCTCCTTGGCCGCCCCGGATCTCCCTCCCAGAGTCGTCTTAGGCCCTCTTGTCGCCGGGAACGGAGCCACTAGCTTGGATCCGCTAGTTCCCCTCGCCTCCTTGTTGTTCCGGTCGCCGGAGGCCCGCCATGCCGCCACCCATGCTCCTTGTGCTGCCATGGCCTCCTGCCTCGTGCGGGCACACGGGAGGAGACAATGGCATCGGCCCTGTGGGCCACCGAAGCGCCAAGGCCTAGTGCCCCGGCTGGCCTGAGCCAAGCCGACATAATCATGGGCTTGGCCCAATGCGGTGAGAGCCCCTAAATCCCGCTCGAGCGTCGTTTCGCTATCCGTCACCGGTTCCTGCTGTTGGGCTAGTTAGATTCGGCCCGGGAATGTATTTTTTTTCAGTCTCTATGGATTTATCTATTATCTAGTGAATAATAAAATTGCAGAAAAAAACCCGTTCTCATGAATTTTATAACTCGAGATTCGTGCATCACATGTAAAAACTTTATATATGAAACTTGACTAGAATTTCGTGTAGATTCACAATAACCAACTTTCACATGTGTTTAAAATGATTAACTTGCTGTTTTCATGTATTTTGCATATATGCCATGCTAAAACGAGTTATTTCATAACTAAACAACCGTAGCTCCGATAAAAATGTTCCACATATGTAAATTGGCTAGAAAAATGTGTAGAACCACATGGTGACATTTATTTTGCTGTTTAACAACTCTAAAATTGTGTTAGGACAGATCTCGACCAAAATCTTAAATTGCGTATGAGGTTGTTTCGGGAATGCTATAAGTTGTTTCCGACCTCATTTAAGATGCCTAGATAGTGTAGTTTACTTATGCTTCACCTCTTGCCATGCCTAACAACATTTAACATTGATGTGTACCTAAAGGGGAATGAACTAAATAATTCGAACGTGGAGTTTCGTCAATATGCAACTCGTTGCATATTGAACTTCACTTAATGTGTAGTAGTTGTTTGTTGTTCTTGCCATGTCATGCCTTGCATATTAAACCGAACATGCGTCATATTTGTTTGCGCATCGTGTCATGCATATGTTGTGGTGTATCTTGTCTTAATTGTTTTTTCGGATTGCTTCTTCTCGATAGAATTCCGAAAGTGTTCGGAGTGTGAGGATTCATTCGACTACGTTGGCTCATCTTCTTCATGGACTCGATCTTCTTCCAAGCGGGATCTCAGGCAAGATGACACATTTACCTGGATACCACTACTATCATTGCCGTGCTAGTTGTCTCGTTTTTCTATCGTGTGTCACGCTACCTACCACTTGTTTGTCAAGCCTCCCAACATTGCCATGATAAGCCTCTAACCCCTCCAAATCCCAGTAAACCATTGTTTGGCTATGTTACCGCTTGCCCAGCCCTTCTTATAGCATTTCTAGATGAAGGTGCAATTGCTTCCATGTGTTAACATGGACATTCTTTTGTTATCACAATATGATTGCTATTTAATTTAATGCACATATACACTTGGTAAAGGGTGGAAGGCTTGGCCTTTTGCTCGGTGTTTTGTTCCACTCTTGCCGCCCCTAGTTACTTGTGAACCGGTGTTATGTTCCATAATTGAGTGCTCCTAACATGCTCGGGGTTGTTATGGGGACCCCCTTGATTTTTGTTTTGGGATAAAACTTGTCTGGCAAGGCCCAACATTGGTACTACATTTCCCTAATAATTAATGAAATTACATAGGGACCTGCCGTCACCCACGGATCTTAATCAACAACCCAGGCCAGTGCTCCTCATGAGTGCTGGTCCAAAATAGAGCACCGTGCGAGGCCAACCGGGGCAACTCGGGAGATGTCTATCAGGCCACCGTATGCTTCGCTTATCTGTCTTGTCCTGAGAACGAGATACGCGGCTCCTATCGGGTTCGTCGACACGTCGGGCGGCCTTACTGGATTTGTTTTACCTATCTCGGATGTCTTGAGTAAGGAACTCTGATCTTCTTCGGGATATCTCAAGGTGTCGGATTTCCTTTGGAATTGCCTAGGATGATCACGAGATCTGTGGTCGAGGTTATTCCCGCTGCGTGTGGTTAATTAGTGATGGACGAGTTGGAGCACCCTTGCAGGGTTAAATCTTTTGGAAAGCCGTGCCTGCGGTTATGTGGCAAAGTTGGATACTTTGTTTAACACCCGATCATAGCAAACTTGAAGTAAACTCAAATAAAATACACCAACTGTGTGCATAACCGTGACTGTCTCTTCTCGTGAGTCCTTATCCGAGAGAGAACACGGTGAGGTTATGTTTGACGTAGGTAGGTGTTTAGGATCAGTTAGTGATCATCACTAGTTCACGTCCGTTTTGCATAGACCACCATACTTTACTTTCTGTATTAGTAAGTTAGCCACTCAAATAAATGCTTAGTCCCTTGCTGCAGCCTCACCACTTAACCATACCTCACCCATTAATCTTTAATAGTCTTGATACCCTTGGAAATGAGATTGCTGAGTCCCCATGGCTCACAGATTACTACAACAACAGTTGCAGGTACAGGTAATGTGATGATTTGACGTGAGAGTGATGCATGTTTGATTTGGAGTTATTCTTCTTCTTCATCAATCTAGGATGGGTTCCAGGCGGCAGCCTGGGATAGCAAGGGTGGATGTCATTTTATTGTTTGATTTCGTCCGTAGTCAAACCCTGCTCTTCTGTATGATGTTTGAGTATGTTGTCGTATTGATGCAACTCTGATGTAGCTTGTGGAGAGTGTAAGCCAATTCCATATACTCATCTGTTCTGTACATGTACTTGGAATGATATCATTCTTGCAACACGACGAGATGCGCTTCTATCCCTGTTGAGGCCCTCATGTCGAAATAAGGATAGGACCGCATCTTGGGCGTGACAAGTTGGTATCAGAGCCTGTACCGACCTAGGAGCCCCCATGATTGATAGAACTTGGCCGAGTCATGTCTAATAAAAAAACTATTATGAGTCTAGTTATATCAGAGAGTAGGATTCTTTTTACTCCTCTTCTATGCTCTGGTGAGGAATTACGACTTAGGAATTTTGATTCTACTCCTCTTCTCGCTCAATTTTTTTAGGATCATGCGTGTATTTTGGAAACTATATGATGTCGATGTGACGGAGTTCTGTGTTGGTGCCTCCTGTCTAACTTGATTTCTTCCGGGGAGTTGAGCTCCAGGGAATTCTTGGCACATCGTTATCATTCAGCTTCCTTAGTATCTTAGGACGGAGGGTGTTCGGAATTGCTTCAATACTTGTCATGGTGAGATAAGGTCGGAGTCACCCAGTACTGGGGAGGCATCTGGGGTACCACCATGGTTTGTATCGTTGTGCTTTCGAGGATCTGAGTTAGATGGACTTGCGAAAGCCTCTGGTTATGTGTTGAAGGATGGATACAGTTGGGGTGTAGGTTTGTTAGTTGTGTGAGATATTTCCTCCTTGTATCCGCCACACCGGATTGCATAACCAGAAAGTTTTCGGAAGCTCTTAGGTGGGAATTCAAGTAGGTACCTAGGATTATATTTCCAACAAGTGCATAGTGGGTATGTATTTGTTCTGGCTTGTTTCATAAGCCTCGTCCTTTATTTTGTTTTGAATATGGTAATTCGAGTTGCTTCGATGTCAAGTGGTGATTTCATATCTTGCTAAGTAGTGTTCTCATATTTCTGTGGGAATGCTAATTCTTTTGCCCAATCAAGTTATCATATCAATTCTTTTCAACCGGTGCGCTCCTCTTCAAGTTGTTCAATAATCTCCAATATTTGCAAAAACAACCCTCATATTTCATTCCGGAGTTGTCCCATCTGTTCCAAGTTTTCTTTGTTTTTCCCACCCTCCCGTCCTTTTTCTTCAATAATTAAATTCTCATCCAAGTGATTTCTCTTCATCAATGCTTCCGCTATCATTTCATCATATTGTATCCGGTGATTTCTTGTGGAGATTCTCAAGAGTTTCATTTCAAGATCTATCCTCATATTCCTTGTTCTCGTTGTTATTCTTCTCCGGTGATCCTTTATGAAGATGCTCAGTGCTCAAGTTATCATTTCTTTTTCGGTGGATTCAATTCAAGTTCTTGGTATTCATCATATCATCTTCATTATCTATTTTCTCTCCCATGTTGGAATTCTTTATCAAGCCTCTCTTCCTTATTCTTATCTCTATTCTACTCGGAGTGCTGAAGATATCTCAGAAGACTTTCATTTCCATTCATAATCCTTTCAAATTATTTCAATGGTCTCATATCATCAAGTTCTTAATTTGTACTGGTGCAATATCTCTTCTAAGCAATTGTTTCAATGGTGATCTCTTTGAGTGAGCCCATAACCCATAGGTGTTTTCCCCAGGATCTTACCTGACTCTTCTAATCTTTTCCGAAGATGTTCTCAAGTTCTCTTCTAATATATGACATAAGAATGAATGTCATCAGTCATGTGCCTTCTCGAAGATCGCTTCTAAATCATTTTCATTATTGGCTCAACCTTCTTTATTCATTATTTCGTAGTGTCTCAATCATCCATGGTGTTGGTTCTCGTCATCATTCTTAGCATTGAAGACCGAAGGAGAGTTTCTCTTAAATCGTTGTTCGTTCTTCCAAAGATTCATGGTTTCAGCTTGTTGCTATCATCTCAGATTGTTTATAATCATGAGTAATTCCTCCCATATCTATCTGGTGCATTCAGAGTTGTTTTTATTTCTCGAGCCTCTGAGGGCCATCATTTCAGAAGATTTCTTCATTCTCAGCTTTCAGCTTTCGTTCTCAATTCTTCTTAATTGTTGTTCCTTCGTTCGTATCTCAATTATTCCGGTGCCTTTTTCAGTTTCTATTAGGCAAATCTTGATCTCTTCATTCTCATGTGTCCTCTTTAGTTTCTAATTCTTTCCGGTGCTTCGTTCAAGTTTTCCATTAGGTGGATCATGATCTCTTCATTCCCATGTATCTTTGTTCAATCATTGTATCCTCATTCGTTTGTGAATTCTAACCGGTGTTCTCGTTCAAGACCTCTTCAAGTTTGTGCTCTATCTATCTTTCCTATCATTTCCAAAAGGATAAGTGATGCCAAATCCGTTGTTTGTCATCAATTTAACTTGATGAAGGATAGGCATATCACAATTCTTATTCTTGTTTCATCCAAGTGATTTCAATCCTTCTTCCGAAGTTCTCCATGATATCAAATTCCTTATCCCAAGTGGTCAGCTTTCTTTTCTAGAGTTCCTAGTTTTGATCAAGTATCTTGTCCCGAAGCTTCATCTAATTCATAGCAAGGCCCCAATCTTGTTCTTTTTCAACCTTCGATTCTTCTCTATCATCCTCTCATTTCCGGAGGTTCCTCATGGTGGTTCGTCAAGGAGTTAAGTCTTTCTCGAAGGGTTCATCAAGATTCTTGTTGGATGTGCTCAAGTGTTCTTTATCTTGGATGTCTAAGTTCAATTCCTTCTCCATTGTCTTTTGAGATGGTGTTATTAAATTCTTGATTATGCGGAGTCTCAAAGCAAAGTTGTCAAGTTTAAGATAAGTAAACCCATCTTGTTTTCTCGGAGTTATCTTGGGTTAGATTTCACCTAAAGCATTTCCTAAGGATTGTTGCTATCATGGTGTTATAAATGATCCAAGTTTTCTCCTTCTCCTCTTGGTGAAAGAAGTTTTGCATATCTTGTTGCTCTCAAGCAATCAATTGTTTCTGTTGTGGCAGGTTGTCACCTCATAATTTTGAGATGTTTTCCATGAGCCCAGAACAAGCTAGTCTTTTCGTTGTTGATTCTCCATCAACTCCATTCAACCTATGCTTTTCAAATTCATTTGTGCTGGAAGTTGTCATTTTCTTATCCATTCTTTTCCTTCCATCAATCCAGTTTCCATTCTCTTTTTACGGAGGCCTTGTTATGTTGCTCTCTTCAATCTATCATCTTGCCTTGTCAAGATCTTGTTCTTTCTTTGGTTATTCATTTAACCGGAGTGTTGTGCAATGTTTTCATGATCCTTACATCTTATGAAGTTTTGATTCTAATCCAACCATAGTTTGGTGTATCTCTTTCAATTTCTTTCCATCACATCTAATTTTTCTTCTCTATCCTACCGAAGTGCTGCCGAAATTTCTTGTGAATTCTTGCTTGTTCCTCATGCCATTCTTCTTCTCGTTGAAACCTTCAATGATCATTGGTTTCACTTGTTTGTCAGAGAAGCAACTAAGTTTTACCTCTTGCTCTTTCTCTTCCCCTTCTCATTCTAGATCTCGGGACGAGATCCTCGTGTAGTGGAGGAGAGTTGTAATAGCCCGGGACCGATGCTCCAGAAGATTCCCCTTTTATTTCCATTCTCGTTTGTGTTTTGTTTGGTTGTTGCATTCATCATCGCATCATTCGCATCATCTGCATAGATCGTCACCCAGTTTCGAAAACTTGCATCCGTTCGTAGTCGCCAGTTCTCTCCGTTCTTGTCGTTGCCCGTTTCGAGACCAACCACACACGTACGCGCCCGCGGCATCGTTAAAAAACCGTTTTTAAAGTGCACGAAAAATATTCTCGGATTGGGTGGAAACTTTTCATGCAATCTTGCTATATGGTAGGTGGACCGCCTGCAAAATTTCGTCGTGTTTCGAGTTCGTTTGATACCCCATCGGTCAACCGTAGCAGTGCTGTCATCGGTTATTCGTCAGACGTTTTCGGTGTTTTTAAAACCTCGTGTCATGGGCCACAAACCTCCCTCTCATCTCCCCCTAGCCCATCTACACAGCCATGCAGCCCACTTAGCCCCCCCTCCGCTTCTAGGCCGTCCGATCAAGATCGGACGGTCCGAAAATGGTGCAAAACACCCTCTCCTAGGCCCCATTTCCTATTTAAGCACCCCCTAGCCTGCCCTAAATGGAAACCCTAGCCCTCCCCTCGATTTCCGCACCACCCAAGCCCCAGCCACCACCTCCATCGCCCTGTCTCCCTCCTCCCCCTGCCAGGCCCACCAGGGCCCAGACTGGGCCCTGGGAAGCCCATCTACGCCGGATCCCACAGCCGCCGCTAGCCCCCCCGCATCCACAGTGAGGGAGCCAGCAGTAGCCCGCAGCCTCGCCGGAGCCAGCCGCCGCTGACGTGCAGCTCATCCAGGCGAGCCACGCTGTAAATTCCTCTATCTCCTCTTGATCTCTCTCTAATCCGTGTGCTCTCTCTCCCTGTGACCACCCCTACAGGAGCTCCTCCATGGCCGCCCGGGATCTCCCTCCCGGAGTCGTCTCAGGCCCTCTCGTCGCTGGGAACGGAGCCCCCTGGCCCGGATCCGCTAGTTTCCCTCGCCTCCTCATTGTTCCGGTCGCTGGAGGCCCGCCATGCTGCCGCCCATGCTCCTATGGCGGCCATGGCCTCCTGCCTCGTGCGTGCACAGGGGAGGAGACAACGGCGTCGGCCCTGTGGGCCACCGAAGCGCCAAGGCCCAGTGCCCCGGCTGGCCTGAGCCAAGCCGCCACAGTCATGGTCTTGTCCCAATGTGGTGAGAGCCCCTAAATCCCGCTCGAGCATCATTTCGCTATCCGTCACCGGTTGCTGCTGTTGGGCTAGTTAGATTCGGCCCGGGAACATATTTTTCAGTCTCTGTGAATTTATCTATTATCTAGTGAATAATAAAATTGCAGAAAAAAACCCGTTCTCATGCATTTTATAACTCGAGATTCGTGCATCACATGCAAAAACTTTATATATGAAACTTGACTAGAATTTCGTGTAGATTCACAATAACCAACTTTCACATGTGTTTAAAATGATTAACTTGCTATTTTAATGTATTTTGCATATATGCCACACTAAAACGAGTTATTTCATAACTAAATAACCGTAGCTCCGATGAAAATGTTCCACATATGTAACTTGGGTAGAAAAATATGTAGAATCACATGGTGACATTTATTTTTCTGTTTAACAACTCTAAAATTGTGTTAGGACAGATCTGGACCGAAATCTTAAATTGCATATGAGGTTGTTTTGGGAATGCTATAAGTTGTTTCCGACCTCATTTAAGATGCCTAGATAGTGTAGTTTACTTATGCTTCACCTCTTGTCATGCCTAACAACATTTAACATTGATGTGTACGTAAACGGGGATGAACTAAATAATTCGAACGTGGAGTTTCGTCAATATGCAACTCGTTGCATATTGAACTTCACTTAATGTGTAGTAGTTATTTGTTGTCCTTGCCATGTCATGCCTTGCATATTAAACCGAACATGCATCATATTTGTTTGCGCATCGTGTCATGCATATGTTGTGGTGTATCTTGTGTTGATTGTTTTTTCGGATTGCTTCTTCTCGATAGAGTTCCGAAAGCGTTCGGGGTGTGAGGATTCGTTCGACTACGTTGGCTCGTCTTCTTCATGGACTTGATCTTCTTCCAAGCGGGATCTCAGGCAAGATGAGACATTTCCCTGGATACACTACTATCATTGCCATGCTAGTTGTCTCGTTTTTCTATCGCTGTGTCACGCTACCTACCACTTGTTTGTCAAGCCTCCCAACATTGCCATGATAAGCCTCTAACCCCTCCAAATCCCAGCAAACCATTGTTTGGCTATGTTACCGCTTGCCCAGCCCTTCTTATAGCGTTTCTAGCTGCAGGTGCAATTGCTTCCATGTGTCCACATGGACATTCTTTGTTATCACAATATGATTGCTATTTAATTTAATGCACATATACACTTGGTAAAGGGTGGAAGGCTTGGCCTTTTGCTCGGTGTTTTGTTCCACTCTTGCCGCCCCTAGTTACTTGTGAATCGGTGTTATGTTCCATAATTGAGCGCTCCTAACATGCTCGGGGTTGTTATGGGGACCCCCTTGATTTTTGTTTTGGGATAAAACTTGTCTCACAAGGTCCAACATTGGTACTACATTTGCCTAATAATTAATAAAATTGCATAGGGACCCGCCGACACCTGTGGATCTTAATCAACAACCCGGGCCAGTGCTCCTCATGAGTGTTGGTCCAAACTAGAGCATCGTGCGGGGCCAACCCGGGGCAACTCGGGAGATGTCTATTAGGCCACCATATGCTTCGCTTATTTGTCATGTCCTGAGAACGAGACACGCGGCTCCTATCGGGTTCGTTGACACGTCAGGAGGCCTTGCTGGATTTGTTTTACCTATCTCGAATGTCTTGAGTGAGGAACTCTGATCTTCTTCGGGCTATCTCGAGGTGTCGGTTTTCCTTTGGAATTGCCTAGGATGATCACGAGATCCGTGGTCGAGGTTATTCCCACTGCGTGTGGTCAATTTGTGATCGACAAGTTGGAGCACCCCTACAGGGTTAAATCTTTCGGAAAGTTGTGCCTGCGGTTATGTGGCAAACTTGGATACTTTGTTTAACACCCGGTCATAGAAAACTTGAAGTAAACTCAAATAAAATACACCAGCTGTGTGCGTAACCGTGACTGTCTCTTCTCGTGAGTCCTTATCCGAGAGAGAACACAGTGGGGTTATGTTTGACGTAGGTAGGTGTTTAGGATCAGTTAGTGATCATCACTAGTTCACGTCTGTTTTGCGTAGACCACCATACTTTACTTTCTGTATTCGTAAGTTAGCCACTTAAATAAATGCTTAGTCGCTTGCTGCAGCCTCCCCTGAAGATGTGCATATTTGAGGAATTTGCTTTGGACTGCAAATGCACATGGCAGGTTAAAAACATGCAGAATTCCCCATATATCTTGTAATTCATACACGCATTTTAACATATGATATGAAGAATTTTGAAATGCATGATGAAAATGGTGTCTGACGAAATTCAGCATGCATGCATTAAGGTGCTTGAGGAAATAAGCATGCAGAAAGCAGTTCAAAGGAGTCAGACCACCATCGGACTTAAATTTACAACTCAACCAACAAAAGCTTCAGAAGAGCGAGAGTTGTAACTTGAACAAAAACAGCCCATATATAGAGACCCGTTTGAAAACTAACTCAAATTTTCTCCCCCTTTGTCTTCGAAGACCCAAAAGGGACGAAAAAGTGAGGACTAACGCCCCTTGAAGAATTTCATCTTGAAGGTGATGTAGGAGAGCCAGCGTTGTCAGGGTCGTTTGTCGATGCAGGGCCTGCCGCAGTGTCGTCAATATACTCAGCTTCATTTGTCTCACGCGATGAAGAATATGATTGTAACCAACTGAGGAACTTGAACTTTCTTGAATTTCTTTTGAGGAGGATGAGACCAGTCAAAGTTCTGCTGAAAGTCCATGTCCTTGAGTTCCTCAGGAGTCTTGAGATGTGCGAGAATAGCCCACATGATTGCAGATTTCATGCACATAGTAGTGATTTTTCCTCATAGAGTTCTGTGTCACAGTCATGTTTTGAAGAATTGAAGCAAACGGACACTTCACCCACTTGTGATTGTGATCAACCTTTTGATGACGACTTATGAAAATATAACATTCAGTCATCACACGAGGGGAAAACTCTCAAGGTTTTTGCGCTGAGGCTTTTGCAATAGAGTCCTGGGTAGCAGTGTCATCATTGGTGGAGTAAGATGCAGCTCTGCGAAACTGACAATCCAATGGACAAGTACCTTCATCAATGACAGCTTTGCCTTTTCCTTCAACTGAGGCAATTGTGTTCTTGAAGACTTCAATCGGAGGCAAAAAGCCGAAGTGATTTTGGAAGTCAGCTTTCAAGGGAATTGAAGACCTTGATCTGATGAATTTCATGATCCAGGGAGCATAGGGCTTCAATTCAAAGGGGGCTAATGCTGCATTGGCCAAAGTCCCCATGAAGAAATCGTGGTAGTTGATGGGAATCCCATGAATGATGTTGAATAGCATGTTCTTCATGACTCCTTCTTCTTCTTCAGAGTTGTGACCCTTCTAAGGACAAAGGGTGTTGGTGAGGATGCGATAAACCGTCCTGGGCACATAGAGAAAATCCTTCACAAGGAAGGTGGTCCTTTGAGGTTTTCCAGGGGCCAATGGCTTCATAAGTACTTGCATCATATGGTTGGGTAGAGCAGGTTCATCAAACAGGCAGCGGGCTTCTTCTAAAGGAATTGGAACTGGGACTGACCAAAGCAATTCAGAGGCTCGTGCAGTGTAGTGAGTAGATCCAGTCATCTGGTCCAAGACCCATGAGCTGACGTCAAAAGCATTACCTTTGATGTGCAAGATGGCATAGAATTGAAGAATTAGCTCTTCATTCCAATCGTAGATATCCACATAGAACGGAAAAAATCCTGCATCGTGAAGAACTGCAAGCACCGGTGTGAAGGATGGGATTGTTTCCATATCCGCATGAGGAATTTGATGGTGCTCAAAGACTTTCTTCTTGTCAAACAGCACTGATGCATAATAGTTCATCTGTGTAGGAGTCCAGAATCTGGTGTGACTCGCTCTTGCATGGATTGGATCCATCAAAGAATATGTGCTCATTGAAGAAATTAGTTTTGATGAATTTGGGGTGCTTTGAGCCTTTGAATTGCATTCTTGGATTTGGCTGAAGGTTGGGTTTAAAGTGGCCCACAATCTCCTTAGGCACATGAGGAATTTCTTTTGACTGGGAATTTGCACAGCAGTTTCTTCGGTGGCAATTGGAGCAAGAATTTCCTTAGCTGATGCAGCTAGAATTTCTTCAGTAGCAATGGCAGTCAAGCCATTAGATCCTGGTTGAATTTCTTCAGTTTGGGCTGGAGACTGAGGAATCTATGATAGAGGAGTGGTGATTGGGGAATTTTGGTGTGCTGCTTCCCAATATTCATCATTGATAACATGTGTTGTGTTTCAAATGTCCACGTCCTCTTCAACAGTCAACTGAGGCTTAGGCGGTGATACCTATGGAGTTGAAGCATTTGCTTCTACTTCAATTTCTTCATCAATCTGCTCCAAGGTAGCAGCAGATTGATCCTTTTCTTCTTGATCATCATTTGGGATGACATAGTCAACACCAAATGGCACAATTTCATAGGCTGGCACAAAGCTGATAGGAGTTGCATCAAACAATTATGTTGAAGAACTTGGCAGTGTCTTCAATTTCTTCACTACTGAGGAATCTGAAGTTGATGCTTTTCTTTTCAGTGCCTTTTTCTCTACGACCTTGGTATTCTTCGTGTCTGATGCAGAAGGAAGGTTGATGATCTTCACCCTTGATGATTTTACTGTTTCTGCAGAGGGTGAAGGAGGAGCATATTCTTCAGGCGCAACTGATGCAGTCACCCTTGTAGTCTCAATTTCCTCAGACGCAGCAAAAGCTTCAGCTGGCCTGGCAATTTCTTCAAGCACAACAGTGGAGGTTGTCCTGGCATGTTCTTCAGCAGCCTGAATTTCTTCAGCTACGTGAGGACTTTGTGGTTGCGATCGAGCTGCAACCCTTGAGTTATGATCCTTAATGGTGGCTTGGGCTGCCCTGATAAATCTTACTTTGGTGCCCTTCCATTTAGCATCAAATTTGTCTTGTTCTTCAGAGAGGCAACAAATTTCAGACTGAACAGTGATGAGTTGATTTGGAGTCAAATTCACCACATTATTCCTCGGAGATTTTTCTTTTCGAGCCCGGCTCCTCTTAGCTCTGAGAGCTTGATCACTTTTCCACTTTTCCTCAGCAATGAAGTGTGTGAGGACATGATCCACACCAAGAGGTAGGTTCAGTGAGGAAAGTGGGGTGCTGGGATCCTCATGCCATATATTAATGAAGTTGAGGATCATCTTGGGATCCAGCATAAGAGGAACAGAGCTGCCTTTGGCTATTGCAGCCTTTTGCTGACTTTCTCTGATGATTTCTTCTAGTTCTTCATCATTAGCCTCATCATCATCCTTAGATCCTCAGGGTACATTCACTATAGCTTTGCTAGTGTGAGGACTTGGTCTTTGACCTCGTCCAACAGTTCTCTTTAGCTTCAACATAGTAGGACTTGTTGAAGATTGTGCTTGAGCAGAGGGACTTGTAGAAACCCTTGAAGCAATTGAGAAGCCCTCTGTCCTCTGACTTGATGCAAGGTGCACAGGTGTTGAGGACTTTGCGGCAGCAACAGAGGACTAGGCAGCTACTGAACCAGTGACCGAGGTCTTTGAAGGCTTTGCTTGAGGAATCTGAAGTGATGATTTTGAAGTTGAAGATTTTGACTTCATAGCAGATTTCTTCATAATAGATTTCTTCGGAGCACTAGCAGAGGCTCCGGGAGTGGTAGCAGCAGCAGAGTCTTCATTGAATTTCTTCACAGCCTCTTTTGCTTTCTTCACCAGCTTGGCTTGCTGTCTTTCCCATTCATGAGGAAAGTCATTACCCATTTTGAGACTAGTGGGATGAGCTGTTTGGTTTGGAGTCAAGGGTGGCCTATTGCAAGGGGGTTTAACTGCGAATTTCTTCATATACTTGGGAGTGACATAGAGATATTCTTTCCACTCCTTTGCCCATCTCCTCTCAATTTTCTGTATGTGAATCTTTCTCTGCTTTGTTATTTCCTTGCCATGAGTTTCTTCATCTGGAGTGCAATATTCCTCATACAAGTCATCAAGTATCTCAAACGCAGTCTGAACTTTAGGTTTCTTTCCACCTTTCTATGGCTTCTTCCCATCAATCATTTTCTTCAAATGAGGATTCTGAACTCTTGATGATTCTAAAGATGTACACAGTTTTTCCTCAAGAAATGCTACAAATGAGTTAAGTTGATGAGAACCTAGTGATTCATCTACGGACATGTTTGTACCTGTGAATAGAGTATAGGTGTGAGGAATTTGAAGAGGTCATATGCGTTCTCAGAAGTTTTTCAAAAACATCAAGTGTGAGGAATTTGACCATGGGTGTCTTGAGGATTTTCACTAAGTTTTCTTTGTCTTAGGTTCCAGAGTTGTGCAAATATTGAGGATCCACACAATTGAGGAATCTTGAAGAAAATCATAACTTAGGAAAAACATTAAGTGTATCAAAATGTAAGGTGCTTTAGAATGAGATTCTTGAAGAATAAACACCTTTGAGGAAATTGTGGACAACTTGAAGATCAAACTAAGGCAGTAAAATCAAATTTTATTTACCCTGATGAAGAACACGACAAACGGTGAGATGAAATCGAGGAAGTTCGTCTGTCCAGATATCCCATACCCTAGCTTGGCACAGGGAGACAGCTATAGCGGCGACGGAGTGAAGATTTTCGTGTCCGATTCGAGTATGGCGACGGTGAGGTTGAGGCAGTCAAGCTCTTCCACATCGGCGGCGATGATTTTAGCGGCAACGCTAGGTCGGAGCTCGGGAGAGAGTAGGAGTGAGGAGTAACCGAGCACAGTGAAAGGGAAGGGGTATTTATAGCGGAGGTGAAAACCAATCTGTCCAAAGATTTTTGATAAGATTGCCCCTGACCCTTGGTCTCCTCGCGACATGTGTCACCCATGTTTTGAGTAGTGGCGATAGTGAGAGATCATGGGTTATCCAGTCGTGGGAATCATAATAGTTTGAGCGGGAAATGCCAAAAATTTAGCTGGTGAAAATTTTAAAGTTTCCATTCGCAAATTCTTCAGTTGTCAAGGACATAGTGAATACTTTGAACGAGTTTCATAGTAGAACATGTATGAAGAATTTGTGAATAGACTGGGTTGAGTTTAGCATAGAGGGGAAACGGGTCCGATCACATTCACTTAGATGAAAATCAACTTGAAGAATTAGCAATAAGTGAATGATGTTGAGGACATTGAAAACTCAAATATATATATATATAGTCAATGAAGAACATGAGTTTCATAGTCTGAGGAATTTGAAAAGTTGAGGAATTTGCAAACGTGAGGAATTTGAAAATTTGAAGAATTTGCAAAATGACGAGAAACTCAACTTTGAAGAATTTCAACTATGGTTGGTGGCGTGACCCACCGTATAAGAATGATGATTTCAGACACCACGTACAATTGTCGTAGGGTTCTGAGAATTAAGTTCTTCATTAATTTCTTCACACTTACAGGGTTATTCTTCATTGATTGAAGAAAAACGTTACTTCGTGTGTTGCACATCTAAGTCATCAATTTTTCTTAAATGTTAGGATGTTTGTCCTTTTTCAAAGAACATTCGAAGATTCTAAGATATTTAGCTCACACGGCAACTTGCAAAATCTCTTTTCACACAAGGGCTTCATGGAGATATCGGCCAGTTGTTCTTCAGTGGGGATGTGGTCGATGGAGATGTCGCCCTTGAGTACATGATCTCGAAGAAAGTGATGACGAATCTGGATGTGCTTGGTCTTGGAATGATGAACTAGATTGTAAGCAATCTTGATGGCACTCTCGTTGTCACAGTAGAGAGGCACATTCTCCACCTTGATGCCATAGTCCTTGAGGGTTTGCTTCATCCACAGTAGCTGAGCGCAACATGAACCAGCACCAATGTACTCAACTTCAGCAGTAGAAAGTGACACGCAGTTTTGCTTCTTCGAGGACCAACAGACTAAGGATCGTCCAAGGAAATGACATGTGCCTGAGGTTGACTTGCGATCCACACGATCTCCAACATAGTCAACATCAGAGTATCCGACGAGGTGAAGGTTTGAGCCCTTGGGATACCATAATCCAAGCATTGGTGTGTGAGCTAAGTATCGAAGAATATGTTTCACAGCCTTATGGTGTGATTCCTTCGATGTTGCTTGGAATCGGGCACACATGCAAACACTTAGCACAATATCAGGCCTAGATGCACATAGATACAATAAAGAGCCAATCATGGAGCGGTACACCTTTTGATCGAAATCTTTACCATTTTCGTCAGTGCAGAGGTGGCCTTTTGAAGGCATTGGGGTTTTGACGCCTTTGCAATCTTGCATGTCGAATTTCCTCAGGACATCCTTGAGGTATTTCTCTTGAGAGATGAATATGTTGTTGTCTTGCTGACGAATTTGAAGACCTAAGAAGAATTTCAACTCTCCCATCATAGACATTTGATATTCTTCACTCATCATATAGGCAAATTCATCACTATAACGTTTGTCAGTACAGCCAAAGATAATATCGTCTACATATATTTGGCATATGAACAGTTCATTGTCATAGGATTTAGTGAAAAGTGTTGGGTCGAGTGAACCGAGTTTGAAGCTTTTCTTCATAAGGAACTCCTTCGGAGTATCGTACCATGCTCGAGGGGCCTGTTTGAGGCCATAGAGGGCCTTGTTGAGTCTGAAGACTTTGTCAGGATCCTTAGGGTCTTCAAAACCTAGGGGTTGAGCAACATATACTTCTTCCTCAAGCTTACCATTGAGGAATGCACTTTTCACATCCATTTGATATAAGATGATATCATGATGGTTAGCATAAGCAAGCAATATGCGAATAGCATCAAGTCTAGCAACAGGTGCAAAATTTTCATCGAAGTCAATTCCTTCAACCTGTGTGTAGCCTTGAGCTACAAGACGAGCCTTATTTCTTACCACAAGGCCATTTTCATCTTGCTTGTTGCGGTAGATCCACTTGGTACCTATGATGTTATGCTTGCGAGGATCTGGCCGCTTGACAAGTTCACACACCTTGTTGAGCTTTAATTGATGCAATTCCTCTTGCATAGCTTGAATCCACTCAAGCTCCTTGAATGCTTCATCAACTTTGGTGGGCTCTATGATAGAGACAAAAGAAAATTTCCCACAAAATTTAGTCAAATGTGAAGCTCTTGAGTGAGTGAGGGGACCTGGTGCATTAATGTCATTGATGATTTTGTTAATCGCGCTTCATTTGCAACTCTTGGATGAGCAGGTTGACATGGCTGAGGATTTTCTTCAGCACCATTGTCTTCAGGTGTATCAATATGAATATCTTCATTCGGTGGAATGACTTCTTCAGTGGGTATGACATCTTCAGTAGCCTTCAGCTTAATGGATTCCTCGGGAGACTATTCATCTAACACAGAAGGCAGGTGCGCTCTTTGCGAGCCGTCAGTTTCATCGAACCGCATACCTACAGTTTCAACAACCTTATGGTGGTAGGTGTTGAAGACTCTGTAGGTGTGCGATTCCTTTCCGTAACCAAGCATAAAACCTGCATGTGCTTTCGGTGCAAATTTGGAACTATGGTGAGGATCTCGAATCCAGCATTTTGCACCGAAGACTTTGAGATAACTTACATTGGGTTTCTTGCCAGTCAACAGTTCATACGAAGTCTTCTTTAAGAATTTGTGAAGATATACCATGTTGATGATGTGGCATGCTATATCAATTGCCTCAGGCCAGAAGCGACGAGGAGTCTTGTATTCATCAAGCATGGTGCAAGCCATCTCAACAAGAGTCATGTTCTTGCGCTCCACGACATCGTTCTGCTGAGGAGTATATGGGGCAGATAACTCATGAGTAATACCAATTTCATCAAGATATTCATCAAGATTTGTGTTCTTAACTCAGTCCCATTAGCACTCCTGATATGCTTGATCTTGACGCCAAAGTTCGTGGAGGCCTTGAAGCAAATCATCCGAAGACATCCTGCACTTCAGACTTGTACAGAATAATATGCACCCAAGTGTAACGAGAGTAATCATCAACAATGACAAATCCATACAAACTTGAAGAATTTGTTAGTGTGGAGTAATGGGTGGGGCCAAATAGGTCCATGTGAAGCAATTCAAAGGGTCGAGTCGTGGTCATGATTGTCTTCGAGGGATGCTTGGATCTGGTCATCTTCCCAGACTCACATGCACCACAGAGGTGGTCCTTGAGGAATTTGACACCTTTAATGCCAATGACGTGCTTTTTCTTCATATAAGTGCGCAAGTTCCTCATACTAGTGTGTCCAAGTCGTCGATGCCACAGCCAGCCTTCTGAGGACTTTGCAAGTAGGCACGTGGCAGGCTGAGGACATGTACAAAACTCAACAATTTACAAGTCTCCTCTCCTAAATCCTTCGAAGACTTTGGAATGGTCAGATTCCATGATGACAACACAACGATAGTTTCCAAAGACGACAACCATATCAAGATCACAAAAGCATTGAGACAGACATAAGACTGAACCTGAGGGATTCAACAAGCATCACCTTATCCATGTGTCGGTCCTTTGAGATTGCAACCTTACCTAGACCCAACACCTTGCTTTTTTTCCTTTGTCAGCGTAGGTGATATGCTTAAGACGAGCTGGGGAAAGTAGCATATTCATCATTAGATTCTTGTCGCCAGTCATGTGGTTGGTGCATCCACTATCAAGCACCCACTTAGTAGCTTTTGGAGGTTCATCCAGCAGATGAATTAGTACAACTTATGAACTCATATGCTTCAGAGTGAATAATATGACATCAAATTCGCCAGGTCGAATTTTATCACACAATATGGTAAGTACAGCACTGTGAGGACATGAGAAATGAGGAATTCATTTCTGCATGATTAGCTTGCGTCCTTTCAAGCATTTCCTCGGGTCTCTAGTAAATTCATCATACGTTCAAGTTCATTTGGAGACTTGACCCTGCATAAGAGATTAGTTCAATTTCTTCACCACCCACATCTGGAGGGGTGGCAAAGAGTTCATCATTATGTGAGCACCATATGAGAAGGGAGGCATTGAAGCTAGTGCGCTTCGTTTCACAGGACGAGGGTTAGAGTACTCATATGAATAAGCAGATAAATTCTTCGAGGACTTATTAACATAATGATTTGAAGAATAATGCACATATTTAGAACTCTTAGATTTTCCTTGCGAAACAGATGCACTAGCACGAGAATGATATTTTTGACCATTTGAGGAATTTGGTCCAAGTGAAGACTTTGGTCCATATGAGGAATTTGATTTGAGGTTCCTGTTCTTCATGAGTGGTGTCGTGAGGACATTCACTTGAAGATTTTGTAGGCAGCTCTTGGGAACCTAGATTTTCTTCATAGGTGAACCATTCCTGCAGTTAGTTCCAACAAATCTAGCAAATACTTCACCTTTCTGATTTTTGAAGAATTTGTAGTTGGATTCAAGTGACTCATTAGAGAAATATGAAGTTTCACAAGTAAAGCCACATAAAGTGGATGGATCTACAGGAGGCCCTTTTGTAGCAACGCATGAGGTTTTGGGGTACTGCTCAGGTTTCTAGTAGGATCCATCAGCATTGATTTTCCTATCAAATGCAATACCCTCTTTCCTAGGGTTCCTATTCAGAATCTACTTTTTGAGGACATCGCAAAGGGTTTGATGCCCTTTGAGACTTTTGTACATGCCTGTCACATACAATTCCTTCAACCCTGCATTTTCGTTAGTGATACTTGTGGTATCCTTAGATGAGGAATTTGAGACCACTGGAATAGTTGAAGAATTTGCAGCAATAGAAGCATTTGAACATTCAGGTGAAGAATTAGCAGTTTCATGTTCGATGCATTTCAAACAAGGTGGAACTGATCTGTTGAGCCAGTAAGGAATCGTTTTCCCTTTGGAGATCCTCATGTGACACTCTTTTTTTCTCAAGATCTTTCTATATTTGAACAAATTCATAAGAAAGCCTCTCATGATCAGCTAAGAGAGCATTATGATGACTCTGAAGGTTATCATACTTTGTCTAAAGACTTTTGAGATCGTCAGATAGAGTTTGAGTTCGATCCACTTCCTCATTCAACAGATCGTTGCTTTTGTCTAGCATTTTCTAAAGCTTTTCAAGTGCACTTTGTTGCCTAGTAGCAATATTAGCAAGTTTGGCATAGCTAGGTTTCACATATTCATCAGATTCACCATCACTTGATTCATAGGAGGATTGATGCTTATGTACCTTGGAACCTTTATCCATAAAGCAATAGGTGAGAGCATAATCATCATTGCTGACGTTAGAGTCGTTGGAGTAGTCATTTTCTTCATCATTGAAGATAGACTTGCTGACAAAATCCGTAGCGAGAGCAAGGCTAGCGACACTAGATTCAGATTCCACCTCAGATTCTTCCTCTTCTTCATATTCTTCAGACACTTCTTCTGAGTCCATTTCCTTGCCAATGAAAGCTCGAGCCTTCCTAGAACCATTCTTCTTGTGCGTTGAGGACTTTGAAGATGAGGACTTTTCAGATGAGGACTTTGAAGATTTCTTCTTTTTCTTCGAGTCATCAGAATTGTCGTCCTTGTATTTCTTTTTCTTCTTCTTTGATTCTTTTTCCCAGAGAGTACAGTCAAAGATGAAGTGACCAGATTTCTTAAATTTGTGACAAGTTCTCTTCTTGTAGTCAACAGAGGAATCTGATTTCCTCAAGCCACTTTTTGATGACTTTCCAAATCCACCTCTCCTTGAGAACTTTTGGAATTTCCTCACGAGCATTGCCAGCTACTGACTCAGTTCTTCCGGATCACCAAGGCTACTCTTAGAATCTTGGCCTTCAGATGAGGAAATTGCTTTTGCCTTCAGAGCACGAGATCTTCCATAGCTTGGCCCGTAGAGGTCTCTCTTCTCAGGTTGTTGGAATTCATGAGTATTGAGTCTCTCAAGAATATTAGCAAGATCAAGTGACTTGTAGTCTCCACGTTCTTGAATCATCAAGGCCAGAGTATCGAATGAGGAATCAAGAGATCTTAGCAGTTTCTTCACCACTTCATGGTTGGTGATATCTGTAGCACCTAGTTCTTGAAACTCATTGGAGGTATCAGTGAGACGATCAAAAGTTTGTTGAACATTTTCATTGTCGAGTCTCTTGAAGTGGTTGAAGAGATTGCGCAGAACATCAACACGAGAGTCACATTGAGTGGAAACACCTTCGTTGACTTTGGACAACCTATCCCAGATAAGCTTAGCAGACTCCAAAGCACTCACTCTACCATAATGACCTTTGAGCATCATGAATCTCATGACAAGCACATTTAAGTCTAACCCGCTTCCTATGCATAGGGATTTTGTGAGCAAACAATTTATTGGATCAAGAATCAACTAGCATAGGAAGGCAAAACAAGCATAACTTCAACACCTTGAACACATAGAGAGGAAACTTGATATTATTGCAACTCCTACAAGCATATGTTCCTCCCTCATAATAATTTTTAGTAGCATCATGAAGGAATTCCACAATATAACCAGCACATAAAGCATTCTTTTCATGATCTACAAGCATAGAAATTTTACTAATCTCCACACAAGAAAATTTCTTCTCATGACTAATAGTGGGAGTATCATAAAAGAATTGAATACTACAAATTGGTTCCACACTAAAAGAGTAATATTCAGTAAAAGGATATTCATAATTATGACAAGTATCATAATAGTAATCATCACTCTTTTTGATTGCATAACTATCATCACAATAATCATCATAAGTAGGAGTCATGCAATCATTATAACAAATTCGATCATTCAAAGTAGGGGGAATAAAAAGATCATCTTCATTAATCATAGCATCCCCAAGCTTGGGACAAACATTAATTGCAGCAAATAAATTCTCAAACATGTCATTTTAATCAAACATAGCATCCCCAAGCTTGTGGCTTTGTGTATCATAAACATCACTCTTATCATTAATGGTATGAATAGCACCAATAGTATAGCAATTATTATCATCATCCTCCAAGTTGGTGCCATAAATATTTTCAAGATTATAAGAAGTATGATTATCTTCCCAATCATAATTATCACAACAATCAATCAATAGGCATAACAAAATGATCCTCAAGTGCATCATCTTCCAAAATTATTTTTGATCCATTCTCATGAGGACTATCAATAATGAGAGCAACATTATTTGGGAGATACATCTTTACCTTTACTTTTCCTTCTTTTCTTCTTCTTCACCACATTATGTGTGGGTCTATTTAATTCCTCCAAGCTTCTTTTTGAAGAGGTTGGTTGAATAAAAAGCTCCTCCTTGTTACCTGATTCATCATAAGAAAAAATAGGAGGATATTGGGAAACATCTTCCCCTTCATTCTTCTCTTCATCTTATATTTGTTTTATTATCTTTAAGTAATTGGTAATATAAGGATTCTCAATGAAATTTACCATGCATACATATAGATTTCATTTAGATCAAACTTAAACATTTTCATGAGAACCCAAGCTGGAACATCCTTAGTTTTATGTTTCATTTCTTCATACCCCAAAAATAGACTAAGTTCATTATGATGCTCAAGGGTAATGAGGTTATCCCACAATTTTTGGACACAATTCGATCATGATAATATTTCACATTGGAAATTAAAATGTCCACTTTGATTGCAAAGTTCACAAGGGCACGAGAAATATTAAGTCTTTCAGCACAAACATATAGCCTCTCTTGCAACCATTTAGTTTCTAAATACGTATGCCTCTTACAAAGTCTATCTTCCCTTTTAGTCATGTCTTTACAAACTCTATGTACTCCACAAAAATTGACATCCTTATAACAAATCTTTCTATCATGACAAGTGCAATCATAATTAGTACTATGGATATTCAAAGAAGTCATACTAACAACATTCCAATCATGCTCATCACTCAAAGATTTAGTGCCAAACATTTTAATAACTCCTTCTTCTAACACTTGAGCACAATTTTCCTTTCCATCATTTTCATGAAAGACATTAAAAAGATGAAGCATATGAGGCAACCTCAATTCCATATTTTTTGTAGCTTTCTTTTATAAACTAAACTAGTGAAAAACAAGAAACTAAAAGATTTAATTGCAAGATCTAAAGATATACCTTCAAGCACTCACCTCCCCGGCAACAGCGCCAGAAAAGAACTTGATGTCTACTATGCAACTTTATTCTTGTAGACTTTGTTGGGCCTCCAAGCGCAGAGTTTTGTAGGACAGTAGCAATTTTCCTCAAGTGGATAACCTAAGGTTTATCAGTCCGTGGGACACGTAGGATGAAGATGGTCTATCTTGAACAACCCTGCAACCAAATAACAAAGAGTCTCTTGTGACCCCAACACACCCAATACAATGGTAAATTGTATAGGTGTACTAGTTCGGCGAAGAGATGGTGATACAAGTGTAATATGGATGGTAGATATTGGTTTTTTAATCTGAAAATATTAAAATAGAGAGGTAACTAATGATAAAAGTGAGAACAAACGGTATTCCAATCCTTAGAAACAAGGCCTAGGGTTCATACTTTCACTAGTGAAATTTGTCTCAACAATACTAACATAGTTGAATCATATGTAAATACCTCACGTGCGACAAAGAGTTCACTCAAAAGTCACGAATAGCGGAGAACTAATGAAGAAATTATTGTAGGGTATGAAACCACCTCAAAGTTATCTTTTCCGATCAATCTTATGAGCTATCCCTAAAAGTGTCACGAACAGACCTAGAGTTCGTACTAAAATAACACCTTAAGACACACATCAACCAAAACCCTAATGTCACCTAGATACTCCAATGTCACCACGAGTACCCATGGGCTTGATTATATTATATGCATCACAAAATTTCATATTCATCATGTTCAATCCAGCACAAAGAACTTCAAAGAGTGCCCCAAAGTTTCTACCAGATATTCAAGACGAAAACATATGCCAACCCCTATGCATAGATTCCCAAGGTCACGAAACCTGCAAGTTGACCACCAAAACATACATCAAGTGGCTCAATAGAGCAACCCATTGTCACCACGGATATCCCATCGCAAGACATACATCAAGTGTTCTCAAATCCTTAAAGACTCAATCCTATAAGGAAAATTCAAAGGGAAAACTATATTCATCACAAGAACATAGAGAGGGGAAAACTCCATATGATTCATCTATATTAATAAAGCTCGCGGTACATCAAGATCGTGTCATCTCAAGAATAAGAGAGAGAGAGAGATCAAACGAATAGCTAATGGTACATACCCTCACCCCCTAGGATGAACTACTCCCTCCTTGTCATGAAGATCGCCGGGACGATGAAGATGGCCTCCGGTGATGGTTTCCCCCTCCGGCAGGGTGCTCCAAACCAGACGTACGACTGTCATAGAAGTTGGAACTGGGTCATCAAACCATTGTCTTCATTGAACTACCTGGTTCCATTTCCTCAACCCTTCTATTTCCTCATATACTTGTTGATGAAATTGATCGTTAATGTTTGAAGAATTTGACTGGATACTTTCTCTATTTACTCATCTCAAATTCTTTAGTCACCTTGTTCTTCACCTGCTTATCCTGTATCACACTACATGTAATCTGTGCATGCTTTATTTCATATTGATGACTATGCTATTGCTATGTTTCTCATGCACTTGAGTACTTTTTCTGCTCCTAGTTGTTCATCACATTTCAAATTCCTCAAGTTGAAATTCCTTAGTGATGATTTGTAAAAATTGCCCATTCACCCCCCCTAGTCGATATAACGCACTTTCAATTGGTATCAGGTCAAGGTACTCCCTTGTTTTGTGTGGTTTTGGTTTAACCACCTGGAGTTCTAGTTATGTCGACCACAGGTATGATCAAGGTTTCCGTAGGTTGTCCTACCTTCGATGGGACGGACTACCCCTACTGGAAGAACAAGATGCGCATGCATCTTGAGGCAATTGACAACAATCTCTGGTACGTTGTGGAAAATGGTGGTCCCTCTGTTACTCCCATGGTCAACGCTGCTAGTGTGAAGAGATTTGACCAACTCGATTCTCAAGCGAAAAATATCATTTGTGTCCATCTGAGCAAAGGTCGGTATGGCAGAGTGAGTGCTTTGGAGTCTGCTAAGCTTATCTGGGATAGGCTATCCAAAGTCAATGAAGGTGTTTCCACTCAACGTGATTCCCGAGTTGATGTTCTTCGCAATCTCTTCAACCGCTTCAAAAGACTCAACAATAAGAATGTTCAACAAACTTTTGATTGTCTCACTGATATCTCCAACGAGCTTCAAGCAATTGGTGCCACTGACATCACTGACCACGAGGTGGTGAAGAAACTGCCAAAATCTCTTGATTCTTCATTCAATACACTAGCTTTGATGATTCAAGAGTATGGACACTAAAAGTAACTTGATCCTGCTAATATACTTGAGAGACTCAATACTCGTGAATTCCAACGAGCTGAGAAGAGAGACCTTTCTGGGCCAAGCTATGGAAGATCTCGTGCACTGAAGGCAAAGGTAATTTCCACATCCAAAGGCGAAGAATCTGACAGTAGCCTTAGTGATCCTGAAGAACAGAGTCAAGAGCTGGCTATGCTCATGAGGAAATTCCAGAAGTTCTCAAGGAGATGCCGGTTTGGAAAGTCATCAAAAAGTGGCCTGAAGAAATCAGATTCTTCATTAAGCGACTAAAAGAAGAGAACTTTTCACAAATGCAAGAAATCTGGTCACTTTATCTCTCACTGTCCTCTCTGGGAAAAAGAATCAAAGATGAAGAAATACAAGGACGACACTTCTGATGACTTGAAGAAAAAGAGGAAATCTTCAAAGTCCTCATCTTCAAAGTCCTCATCGCACAAGAAGAATGGTTCTAGAAAGTCTCGAGCTTTCATTAGCAAGGAAATGGATTCTGAAGAAGATTCTAAAGAAGAGGAAGAAGAGGAAGAATTTGAGGTGGAGGCAGAATCTGGTGTTGCTAGCCTTGCTCTCGCTACTGCTTTCGTCAGCAAGTCCATCTTCAAAAATGAAGAAAATGACTACTCCAACGACTTTGATGTCAGAAATGATGATTGTGCTCCAACCTATTGCTTCATGGCTGACGGTTCGGAGGTACACAAGCATCATTCCTCCTATGAATCAAGTGAAGGTGAATTTGATGAATATGTGAAACCCAGCTATTCCGAACTTGCTAATATTGCCACTAAGCAACAAAGTTCACTTGGAAAGCTTCAAAAACTGCTAGACAAAAGCGATGATCTGTTGAATGAGGAAGTGGATCGGACTCAAACTCTAACTGATGATCTCAAAAGTCTTCAGTCAAAGTATGATAAACTTCAAAGTCATCATAATGCACTCTTAGTCGATCATGAGAAGCTTTCTTATGAATTTCTTCAAAGAAAGCAAGATCTTGAGAAACAAAGAGTGTCGCATGAGGATCTTCAAAGGGACAACAATTCCTTACTTGCTCAACAGATCAGTACCGCTCAGGAAGAACTTGTTCCACCTTGTTTCAAATTCATCAAACATGAAACTACTAATTCTTCACCTGAATGTTCAAATGCTTCTATTGTTGCAAATTCTTCAAATATCTTTATGGTCATAAATTCCTCATCTGAGGATACCACAAGTATCACTGATGAAAATGCAGGGTTGAAGGAATTGTATGTGACAGGCATATACAAAAGTCTCAAAGGGCATCAAACCCTTTCTGATGTGCTCAAAAAGCAGATTCTCAACAGGAACCCTAGGAAAGAGGGTATTGCGTTTAAGAGGAAAATCAATGCTAATGGATCCTACTGGAAACCTGAGCAGTACCCCAAAACCTCATGGGTTACTGCAAAAGCACCTCCTGTAGATCCATCCACTTTATCTGGATTCACTTGTGAAACTTCATATACCTCTGATGAGTAAGTTGACTCCAACTACAAATTCTTCAAAAATCAGAATGGTGAAGTATTTGCCAAATTTGTTGGAACTAACTGTAGGAATGGTTCACCTATGAGGAAAATCTGGGTTCCCAAGAGCTACTTGGAAAATCTCAAGTGAATGTCCTCTCGACACCACCTATGAAGAAAAGGAACCCCACATCAAATTCCTCATACGGACAAAAGTCATCACTTGGATCAAATTACTCAAATGGTCAAAAGTATCATTCTCGTGCTAATGCATCTGTTTTGCGGGGAAAATCTAAGAGTTCTGAATATGTGAACTATTCTTCAAATCATTATGTTCATAAGTCCTCGAAGAATTTCTCTGATTATTCATATGAGTACTCTAACCCTCGTCCTGTGAAACAAAGAGCACTAGCTTCAATGCCTCCCTTCTCATATGGAGCTCGCAGTATGATGAACTCTTTGTCACCCTCTAGATGTGGGTGGTGAAGAAATTAAACTAACCTCTTATGTAGGGTCGGGTCTCCAGACAAACTTGAACGTCTGATGAATTTGTTGGAGACCTGAGGAGATTCTTGAAAGGACACAAGCTAATCATGTAGAAATGAATTCCTCATTTCTCACGTCCTCACACTACTTTACTTACTATGTTGTGTGATGACATTCTTTCTGATGAATTTTATGTCATATTCTTCACTCTGAAGCATATGAGTTTGTAAGTTGTACTAATTTATCTGCAGGATGAAACTCCAAAAGCTATTCAGTGGGTCCTCGACAGTGGATGCACCAACCATATGAGTGGTGACAAGACTCTACTGATGAATATACAATTTGCCCCATCTCATCTGAAGCATATCACCTACGCTGACAAAGGAAAAAAGCAAGGTATTGGGTCTAGGTAAGGTTGCAATCTCAAAGGACCAACACATGGATAAGGTGATGCTTGTCGAATCCCTCATGTTCAACCTCATTTCTGTCTCAATGCTTTGTGATCTTGATATGGTTGTCATCTTTGGAAAATATCGTTGTGTTATTGTCATGGAATCTAACAAATCCAAAATCTTTGAAGACTTTAGGAGAGGAGACTTGTATATTGTTGATTTCTCTACAGGTCCTCAGCCTACCATGTGCCTACTTGCAAAGTCTTCAGAAGGCTGGTTGTGGCATCGACGACTTGGTCATGCTGCCATGAGGAACTTGCACACGCTCATGAAGAAAAAGCACGTCATTGGCATTGAAGGTGTCAAATTCCTAAAGGACCATCTCTGTGGTGCTTGTAAGTCTGGAAAGATGACCAGATCCAAGCATCCCTCGAAGACTATCATGACCACTACTCAACCCTTTGAATTGCTTCATATGGATCTCTTTGTCCCCACTCATTATGACACACTAACAAATACTTCATGTTTGTATGACTTTGTTATTGTTGATGATTACTCTCATTACACTTGGGTGCATATTATTCTGTACAAGTTTGAGGTGCAGGATGTCTTCAGACGAGTTCCTTCAAGTGCCTCAACAAACATCAGCGTGAAGATCAAGCACATCAGGAGTGACAGTGGGACTGAGTTCAAGAATGTTGGTTTTGATGAGTATCTTGATGAACTTGGTATTACTCATGAGCTATCTGCCCCATATACTCCTCAACGGAATGGCGTCGTGGAGCGCAAGAAAAGGAGTTTGTTGAGATGGCTCGCACTATGCTTAACGAATACAAGACTTCTCACCACTTCTAGCCTGAGGCAATCAACATTGCTTGCCACATCATCAACAGGGTATATCTTCACAAATTCTTCAAGAAGACTTCATATGAACTTATCACTGACAAGAAACCCAATGTGAGTTATTTCAAAGTCTTTGGTGTTAAATGTTGGATTAGAGATCTTCGCCACAGTTCTAAATTGCACCAAAAGCACGTGAAGGTTTTATGCTTGGTTACAGAAAGGACTCGCACACCTACAGAGTCTTCAACACCTACCACAACAAGGTTGTTGAAATTGTAGATGTGTGGTTCGATGAAACTAATGTCTCGCAAAGAGCACAACAGTCTCCTGTTCTAGATGAAATGTCTCCTGAGGAATCCATTAAGTTGAAGGCAATTAAAGATATCATACCCATTAAAGAACCTCAACCTATTGAAGAAGTCATTCCAACCAATGAAGACATTCATGTCGATACACCTGAAGCAAATGGTGTTGAAGAAAATCCTCAGCCTCATCAACCTGCTCATCCAAGAGTGGCAAATGAAGTGCAGATTCACAAAATCCTCGATGACATCAAGGCACCAGGTCCCCTCACTCGCTCAAAAGCTTCACATTTGTCTAACTTTTGTGGGAATTTTGCTTTCGTCTCTATCATAAAGCCCACCAAAGTTGATAAAGCATTCAAGGAGCCTGAGTGGATTCAAGCTATGCAAGAGGAATTGCATCAATTCGCACTCAACAACATGTGGGAACTTGTCAAGCATCCAGATCCTTGCAAGCATAACATCATAGGTACCAAGTGGATCTACCACGAGAAGCAAGACAAAAATGGCCTAGTGGTGAGGAATAAGGCTCGTCTTGTAGCTCAGGGCTACACACAGTTTGAGGGAATTGACTTTAATAAAACTTTTGCACCTATTGCTAGACTTGAAGCTATTCGCATATTGCTTGCTTATGCTAACCATCATGATATCATCTTATATCAAATGGATGTAAAAAGTGCATTCCTCAATGGTAAGCTTGAGGAAGAAGTATATGTTGCTCAACCCCCAGGTTTTGAAGACCCTAAGCATCCTGACAAAGTCTTCAAACTCAACAAGGCCCTCTATGGCCTCAAGCAGCCCCCTCGGGCGTGGTATGACACTCTGAAGGAATTACTCATGAAGAAAGGCTTCAAACCCGGTTCACTCGACCCAACTCTTTTAAAAAAATCCTATGAAAATGAATTATTCGTGTCCCAAATATGTAGACTATATTATCTTTGGTTGTACTGACAAACGTTACAGTGATGAATTTGCTTATATGATGAGTTAAGAATATCAAATGTCTATGATGGGGGAGTTGAAATTCTTCTTAGGTCTTCAAATTTGTCAACAACACAATGGCATCTTCATCTCTCAAGATAAATACCTCAAGGATGTACTGAGGAAATTCAACACGTAAGACTGCAAAGGCGCCAAAGCTCCAATGCCTTCAAAAGGCCACCTTTGCACTGACGAAAATGGTACAGATTTTGATCAGAAGGTATATTGCTCCATGATTGGCTCTTTTTTGTATCTATGTGCATCTAGACCAGATCTTATGCTTAGTGTTTGCATGTGTGCCGATTCCAAGCAACTCTGAAGGAATCACACCATAAGGCTATGAAACATATTCTCTGATAGTTAGCTCACACACGAACACTTGGATTATGGTATCCCAAGGGCTCAAATATTCACCTCGTCGGATACTCAGATGCTGACTATGCTAGAGATCGTGTGGATCGCAAGTCAACCTCAGGTACATGTCATTTCCTCGGACAATTCTTAGTCTATTGGTCCTCAAAGAAGTAGAACTGCGTGTGACTATCTACTGCTGAAGCTAAGTACATTGATGCTGGTTCATGTTGCGCTCATTTGCTATGGATGAAGCAAACGCTCAAGGACTATGGCATCAAGGTGAAGAATGTGCCTCTCTACTGCGACAACGAGAGCGCTATCAAGATTGCTTACAACCCAGTTCAGCATTCCAAGAGCAAGCACATCCAGATTCGTTATCATTTTCTTTGAGATCATGTACTCAAGGGCGACATCTCCATCGACCACATGGACACTAAAGAACAGCTAGCTGATATATTTACTAAGCCCTTGGATGAAAAGAGACTTTGCAAGTTGCGGTGGGAGCTAAATATCCAAGAATCTTCGAATGTTCTTTGAAAAGACACACATCCTAACACTTATGCAAAATTGATGACTTAGATGTGCAACACACGAAGTAACATTTTTCTTCAATCAATGAAGACTAACCCTCTAAGAGTGAAGAAATTAATGAAGAATTTGATTCCCAGAACCCTACAATAATTGTATGTGGTGTCTCAAATCATCATTCTTATACGGTGGGTCATGCTACCAACCGTAGTTGAAATTCTTCAAAAGTTGAGGTTTTCGTCATTTTGCGAATTCTTCAATTTTTCAAATTCCTCAAATTTTTAAATTCTTCAAACTATGCAACTGATGTTCTTTATTAACTATATACTTATATATATTTGAGTTTTCAATGTCCTCAACAGCATTCACTTATTGCCAATTCTTCAAGTCGATTCTTGTCTAAGTGAATGTGATCGGACCCTTTCCCCCTCTATGCTAAACTCAACCCAGTCTGTTCACAAATTCTTCATATGCGTTCTACTTTGAAACTCATTCAAAGTCTTCATTGAGTCCTTGTCAGCTGAAGAATTTTTGAACGAAAACATTAAAAATTTCACTCTAAAATTTCAGCACGACTAGATAACCCACGATCCCCCACTATCTCAACTACACAGTACGTGGGTGACACATGTCATGTGGAGAGCAAGGGTCAGGGGAAATCTAGTCCAAAATCTTCGGATTAGTCAGTTTTTACTTCGGCTATAAATACCCCTTCCCTCCCCCTTGCTCGAGTTACTCCTCACTTCCCTCTCTCCCGATCTCAGACCTAGCGCCCCCGCTAACTTCATCGTCACCGTAGAGGAAAAGCTTCACTACCTTGACCTCCCCGTCGCCGTACTCATGCCGGCCGTGGAAATCTTCACTCCGCCGTTGCCATAGCTATCTTCCGTCGTCGAGTTAGGGTGCAGGAGATCTGGATGGACGAACTCCTCATTTTTCACATCTCTGTTCGTCATGATCTTCGTCAAGGTAATTAAAATCAAATTTTACTGCCCTACTTTGATCTTCATGATTTTCACAAAATCCTCAAAAGGTGTCTATTCTTCAAGAGTCATCTTCTTAAACACCTCATGTGTTTCATTCCCTTGATGTATTTCTCTAAGTTCTGATTTTATTCATGATTCCTCAATTGTGTGGATCCTCAAAATCTGCACAACTCTGGAACCTAAGTCAAGAACACTTAGTGAAATTCCTCAAGCCATCTATGGTCAAAATCCTCAACTTGATATATTTTGAAAAATTTCTGAGAACGCATATGACCTCTTCAAATCCTTCGCACTTGTACTCTGTTCATAGGTACAAAATGTCTGCTGATGAATCACTAGGTTCTCATCAACTTAACTCATTTGCAGCGCTCCTTGAAGAAAAATTGCATGCATCTTCAGAATCATCAAAAGTTCAAAATCATCAAGTGAAGAAAATGGCAGATGGCAAAAAACCTTAGAAGGGTGGAAAGAAACCAGCCTCCAACACTACATTAGATATCCTTGAGGATATATATGCTTAGTACTGCACCCCTGATGAGGAAATCTATCGGAAGGAAACTAGTGAAAAACGGAAAATCGCATTCAGATGATTGAAAGGAGGTGGGTGAAGGAATGGAGAGAATACCGATATGTCAACCCCAAATACAAGAAGAAGTTCGCCCTCAAACCTCCTTACAAAAGGGCTCCTCCTGTTGTTGATCAAGAAGTTGATCCCAGTAGCATTGCTCGTGGTGAGGACTTTCCTGCCGAATGGGCTAAATATCAGAAAAGGCTTCAGAGGATTTCCAAAGAAGCAGTGAAGAAATTCAATGAAGACTCTGCTACTGCTTCCTCTGCTGCTGCCTCTGCCTCTGCAACTGTTGTGCCGAAGAAGTCAACATCAAAGGCAAAGTCCTCAACCTCAATGCCCTCATGTCCAAGTACTTCAAAGTCTGCTTCAAAGTCCTCAATGCAAAATCCTCAAGCAACTTCCTCAAAGGCTGTCACAATGCCTTCAGTAGCTGCACAATCCTTAGCCGCGGCCACAAAGTCCTCAACTCCAATGCATGTTGCAACATGTCAGAGGACTACTGGTTTTTCAATTGCTTCAGGGGCTTCAGCAAGTTCATCATCCCAAGCACATTCCTCAACAAGTCCTTCTCTGCTGAAGATAAATCCTACTTGTGTACGAGGTACTCGACCAAGTCCTCATCCAAAGAGAGTTGTGTTTCAAGTACCATCAAATTCTTCAGATGATGAAGCTGATGATGAGGAACTTGAGGAAATCATCAAAAACAAGCAAGAGAGAGTGGCTCAAGCAAAGGGCACTCAAATTCCTCTCTTGTTGGTGTTGGGGAACGTTGCATGGGAAACAAAAAAATCCTACGCACACACAAGATCTATCCATGGTGATGAGCATCTACAAGAGGGAGAGTGGATCTACATACCCTTCTAGATCGCTAAGCGGGAAGCGTTACGAAATGCGGTTGATGCAGTAGAATGTCTTCGCGATCCAAATCGCTGAGCATCCCAAGATCCCATCACGATCCATCTCGCAATCCAATCACGATCCATCCCATGATCCCATCACGATTCGTCCTGCGATCAAATCATGAATCGTCTCACGATCCTGATCACGGTCCTTCCGATCTAGCACCGAACGGACGGCGCCTCCGCACTCAGCACACGTATAGCTCGATGACGATCTCTTCCTTCTTGATCCAGCAAGAGGGAGCGGAGAGGTAGACGAGTTCTCCGGCAGTGTGAAGGCATGGCAACGATGGTGGTGGAACTATTCTGGCAGGGCTTCGCCTAAGCACCACCGAACAAGACTAGAGGAGAAAACAATCTAGATGAAGTAGAGGGAGCACGTGGCAATTAGGGTTAGCTCTCCCCTCTTAATCCTCTAGTATATATAGGAGGGAGGGAGGGGAGTAGGCAGACTCAAACCTTCAAGGGTTGGCCGAAATTGGAGGTGGAGGAGTCCTACTCCAATCCTACTAGGAGTAGGATTCCTCCTCTCCACTTGGAAACCCTTTCACCTTTCCACCTTTGGGTTTTTCCCACCCCTAGCCACATGGGACTTAGTGAGGGGTTCGTCCGGACCACTAGGGTCTGGTTTGACTCCTCCCATAGCCCATTAGGTCCTTTGGGTCAACACACCCCTCCTGATGGCCCCCGGTACCCTCCTGACACTCCCGGTACACTACCCAAGTACCCGAAACTTTTCCTGTGACCAAAACAGGACTTCCTATATATCAATATTTACCTCCGGACCATTCCGAAGCTCCTCGTGACGTCCAGGATCTCATCTGGGACTCTGAACAACCTTCGGTCACCACCATACATAACTCTACCATATCGAAACGTCACCGGACCTTAAGTGTGCAGACCCTGTGGGTTCGAGAACTATGTAGACATGACCGAGATACCTCCACGGTCAATAACCAAGCGGGGCCTGGATGCCCATATTGGTTCCTACATATTCTACAAAGATCTTTATCGGTTGAACCTCTATGTCAAGGATTCAGTTAATCCCGTACGTTGTTCCCTTTGTTCTTCGGTATGTTACTTGCCCGAGATTCGATCGTCGGTATCTCCATACCTACTTCAATCTCGTTACCAACAAGTCTCTTTACTCGTTCCATAATACAAGATCCCTTGGCTAACACTTAGCCACATTGCTTTCAAGGCTTATTGTGATGTTGTATTACCGAGTGGGCCCTGAGATATCTCTCCGTCACACGGGGTAACAAATCCCAGTCTTGATCCATGCTCACTCAACAGACACCCTCGAAGATACTTGTAGAGCATATTTATAGTCACCCAGTTACGTTGTGATGTTTGATACACACAAGGTATTCCTCTGGTGTCAATGAGTTGCATGATCTCATGGTCATAGGAACAGATACTTGACATGTAAAAAACTATAGCAGTAAACTGACACGATCATATGCTATGTTTATAGTTTGGGTCTTGTCCATCACATCATGGTCACGTTATGAAATTACATCTCATGTTGATGGCCAGGAAACCTTGACCATATTTGATCAATGAACTAGTTAACTAGAGGCATACTAGGGACAAAGTGTTGTCTATGTACCCACACATGTATTTGAGATTCCAATCAATAAAATTATAGACTGGATAATAAATAATTATCACGAACAAGGAAATATAATAATAACCAATTTATTATTGCCTCTAGGGTATATTTCTAATAGTTGGACCCAAAGACTGTGCTGAACTTCATCGATATTTGGCACAAGGACCCCAACACTCCACTTGATGATTTGAATATGCCTCCTGGTCTAGATCATGTCCTCACTGCTTTCATCGCTGGAGAAAAGTGGAAGTATGAGAAAGCTCGACGAACCAAAACGTCTCGGTACAAGAAGGAGCACTTCATGAAGAACAAGGTTCTGAAGCTGTCTCTAGAACAATTTGTGTCCATGCAACAAGAGATCAAAGGCCTCAGTGAGGGATTTGATCGTTACTATGTTGATTGGCAAGGAGCCAAAGTTTGATTCATCAAAGTGGCTGATAGAGCCATCTCAGACCACAAAAGGAGGGTTACACCTCAATCACAACCACAAATTCCTCAAGCTGGAACTTTTGCTCGGCCTGCTGAAGAAACTACAAGCGCAGCTGAAGAAATTTAGGCTGTTAAAGAATCTGCCAGGGCAACCTCCACTGTTGCGCCTGAAGAAATTGCGAGACCAGCTGAAGCTTTTGTTGTGCCTGAAGAAAATGAGATTAGAAGGGCGACCGCATCAGTCGTGCCTGAAGAAATTGCTCCATCTTCACCCCATGCTCAAACTACAAAGTCTTCAAGGGTGAACAATATGAGCCTTCCTTCTGCATCATAAGTGAAGAAAACAAAGGCAGCAGAGAAGAAGGCTGCACAAAAACAAAAAGCATCAACTTCAGATTCCTCGGCTGTGAAGAAGTTGAAGACTATGCCTAGTTCTTCAACCGAGCCCATTGATGCTACTCCAATCTCCTCTGTGCCTACTTATGAGATAGTTCCATTTGGAGTTGACTATGTCATCCCAAATGAAGAAGATGAAGAAAATCATTCTGCTGCTTCCAGGGAGCATATTGATGAAGAAATAGCGGTAGAAGCAAATGCTTCAACCCCTCTGGTATCATCATCCCAGCCTTAGTTAACTGTTGAAGAGGCTGGCGTTGAAGAAGTTGATGAGGATGTGGATACTGGAAATACCACTCCACTGATTAATGATGAATATTTGGAAGCTCCACACACCAATTCACCAATGACCACTCCCCTCACCCAAATTCCTCAGTCGCCTACTTAGACTGAGGAAAATCAAACATGATCTGAAGGTTTGACCACACCTCTCGCATCTATTCCTGAAGAAATTGCTTCTCATATTCCTCAGTCTGAAGAAGTTCCTATCACGCCCAAGGAGATTGTGGGCCGCTTCAAGCCATATCTTCAGCTGAACAAAGTTTCCATCTAAAGGAACACCCCAAATTCATCAAGGCGAATTTTTTCGATGAGCACATATATTTCACATGGCCAAATCCATATGCCTCATCAAGGGCCGGACGCACAAGATTCTAGACTTCTTCACAGAAGAATTTCTATGCTTCAGTTCTGTTTGACAAAGAGAAAGTCTTCGAGCATCAGAAAATTACTCATGTGGATATTGGAGTCCATTCCATGCTTCACTCCTGTGCTCATAGTCCTTCATGATGCTTGAATTCTCCCTTTCTGTGTTGACATATGTGACTAGAATGAAGAGCTAATTCTTCAATTCTATGCAACCTTACACATCTCAGGTGATGCTTCTGATGTCAATTCATGGATTCTGGACTGGATGACTGGAACAAATCACTACACTGCTCCAGCCATTGCATTGCTTCGGGTTGTGCCAATAGCTATTCCTTCAGAAGGAGCACGATGCATCTATGATGATCCTGAACTACCCAATCACATGATGCAAGTGCTGATGAAGCCTTTGGCTCCTAGCAAACCTCCAAGGACCTCCTTCCTAGTGAAGGATTTGCTCTATGTGCCCAGGACCATATACAAGATATTGACCAAAACCCTCGGTCCTATCAAGGGCCACAACTCTGAAGAAGAAGAAGAAGTTGTGGGTGTCATGAACAATCTGTTGTTCAACATCATTCATGGGATTCCCATCAATTATCATGATTTCTTCATGAGGACTTTGGCCAACATAGCTATGTCAACTTTTGAGATGAAGCCTTATGCTCCCTGGATTATGAAATTCATCATATCAAGGTCTTCAGTTCCCTTCAAGGCAGACTTTCAGAATCACTTTAGCTTTTTGCCTCCCATTGAACTCCTCAAGAATACATTTTCCTTAGTTGAAGGAAAAGGCAAAGCTGTTGTTGATGAAGGCACTCGTCCACTGGATGGTCAATTTCGCAAAGATGCATCCTATTCCACCAATGATGACTCTGCTACCCAAGATTCTGTTGCAAAAGCCCTGGCTCAAAATCCTCAAGTCGTTGCCCCTCATGTGATGACCGATTGCGAGCTTATCCTACGTCTTATTTAGATGGTTGATCACAATCACAAGTGGGTCAAACGTTAGTTTGGTTCACTTCTTCGAGACATGACTGTCACGCACAATTCTGTGAGGAGGAACCACTATTATCTTCATGAAGTCTTCGATCGCACATGGGCCATTCTATCTCACCTCAAGACTCGTGAAGAAATCAAGGAGATGGAATTTCAGCAGAACTTTGATTGGTCTTACCCACCAAACAAGAAGTCGAAGAAAGTTCAAGTTCCTCAGTTGGTTACAATCTCATATTCTTCATCGCACGAGATGGGTGAAGGTGAGGAAATTGACGACACTGATGTGGGCCCTGCATCAACAAACAACCCTGACAACACTGGCGCTCCACCACCACCTTCAAGATGAAATTCTTCAGGGGCGTTAGTCCTCATTTTTCGCCCCTTTTGATCTTCGATGACAAAGGGGGAGAAAAATTGAGTTAGTCTTCAAGTGGATCTTTATATATGGGTTGTTTTTTGTTTAAGTTACAACTCTCGCTCTTCTAAAGCTTTTGTTGGTTGAGTTGTAAACTTAATTCCGATGGTGGTCTCATGCTTTTGAACTGCTTTTCGCATCCTATTTTCTCAAAGTACTTTAATGCATGCATGCTGAATTTCGTTAGACACCATTTTCATCATGCATTTCAAATTCCTCATGATATATTTTAAATGGGTGTATGAATTACAAGATATAGGGGGAGTTCTCCATGTTTTCAACCTGCCATGTTCATTTGCAGTCCAAATCAAATTCCTCAAATATGCACATCCTTAGGGGGGGTTCTTCTATATCTTTCAATCAAATTCCTCAAACTCAGTAATTACACTTCGTATGTTTATCCCCGTTGAAAACTTAACCTATTTGTCATGAATCACCAAAAGGGGGGAGATTGTTAGTGCATCTAGTGCCCCTTAGTGATTTTGGTGTATTGAAGACTTATAGGTTAAGGAACTAACGTGTTTGTGAGTATGCACATGTTCTATAAGTCGATGAGGAGTTTGATATATTCGGAGATTACCGAGCCCTAAAAATGGATGTCTTTATCCGAAGACTTTGGTATTCCCTGAAGACTTTGAAACTGAAGAATTCAGTGTGACCTTGAAGATATTAACGAGGACTATGAAGCGTGAAGACTTTTGTTTTCGTACTTTCATTTCCTTGAGTCATAGGTAACACCATACTATTAAAGGGGCCGAGGTAATACTAAGGAAATATTCCAACTGATGCTCATCTCAAAAGCCTCAACCTACCCAATCCTTCGAGTGAAGCCTTTGGAAATCTCTTGCGGTTCAGTCAAGTTCTTCAGTGACAGAGACGATGTTCTTCTGGTCTCTGAAGAAATTGGTCTGACTAAGGAGTTAGGATTTCGCCAGTGCGAATTGCCTATAGTGAGGAATATGTTAAGCCCTGAGGAATTTGACAGTTCAAATTCCGACTGTTGTTGTGCTTAGAGCCAGCTATCCCCAATCATCCTATCAACATAATGGTCATATCATTGGGGGCATTTATGTCTTATCATGTGAGGTTGCACCCTAGCTATAAATAGCCACCCCCACAACCACTAGTTGGTTGGCTGCTTCGAGAGAGAACTGACACTTGTCATTTGAGAGCAACCCATCCTCTGAGGACTTTGAGAGAAAATCATCTGTGAGAAAAAATCCCCAGAACCAAACACCAAACCCAAAGTGATTGAGCATCACTGAAGAGATGGTTCCTGTGTGGAACCGATGCTTTTTACCTTTGAAGATTGTGTATCTTCCAAACGGTTAGTGTGTCATGGTCAAGAGCATCCAGTAGTAAATTGTGGATCATCGGGTGACCAGTTTGTGAGGGTTTTGGAAGTCTACCCTGAAGACTTACCATGAGTGTTGGGAGAGGACTATGTGACCTTAGCTCAAGGAGAATATGGTAAGGATTGTGTGTCCTGGGATTAAATACCAGGCCGCTACAAACCAGACGTATGGCTGTCACAGCAGTTGGAACTGGGTCATCAAACCATTGTCTTCATTGAGCTACCTGGTTCCATTTCATCAACCCTTCTATTTCCTGATATACTTGTTGATAAAATTGATCGTTACTGTTTGAAGAATTGACTGAAGACTTTCTCTATTTCCTCATATCAAATTTTTGAGTCACCTTGTTCTTCACTTGCTTATCATGTATCACGCTACCTGTATTCTGTCCATGCTTTATTTCATTATGATCACTATGCTATTGCTATGTTTCTCATGCACTTGAGTACTTTTTCCACTCCTAGTTGTTCATCACATTTCAAATTCCTCAAGTTAAAATTCCTCAGTGATGAATTTGTAAAAATCGCCTATTCACCCCCCCCCCTCTAGTTGATATAACACACTTTCAACACCACCTAATTGTTCCAAGAGAGCAACGAAGAGCTTGTTGGTCTCACCTTTGAGATTAACAAAGAACTTGTTAAACTCATTTGCTTCCTTCTTTGCCTCCTCACGTTTTTCCACACAATCCATCAAAGAAGGATTAGTAGAAATTACCTTGTTGGTGGCCTTGGCCATGAGGCACTTAGGGGTGGTGATGAAGTTCTCGTTGGACGAGTCGAAGAGTGACACCATTGATGGGCAAGTGGTAGCAATGGCCACGAAGACCTTTGTTACCGCTTGCATCATCATCGGAATAGTACTCTTCTTGCACCACCAACCCCTTTTGAGGCACCTTCTACGCATAGTTATTGTTCTTCCTTGGGAAACACTTGGACTTATCTTTGCGGATAAGCTTGCCTTCATTGTATTCCCTCTTCTTGTAAGGACAACTGAAAGGACCACGGTGTCGCCTAGAGGGGGGTGAATAGGCGCTTTAAAATCTTTTACGGATTTGGCTATATCCTAATGCGGAAATAAACTAAGCGGACACTTTTCAAGCAAAAATCTTAAATATACTAGGCTCACTAAGTGCACCAACAACATAGGATAAACAAGATAAGAACAACTAGGATATGAGTAAGCACAAGTAAGTTACACAAACTTACTTAATGTATATCACAAGATATGGAAATGAATGTTACAAGCTAGCAATTCACACTAAGCACAAGATATATCAATAGTAGCAAGTATGAACTGCGGACTATAAAGTGTTGGCCTAAATAATCTCTACGATGTGGTAACCAACACAATATAATGAGGACAACAATATATATAGTGAATGCAAGGTCAAGTGGACAAAGTAAACCACAAGTAGTGGCTAGGGTTAGAAATAACCGAATACACGGAGATGAGGATGTATCCCGACGTTCACTTCCTTGGAGGGAAGCTAGTCACCGTTAGAGAGGTGGATGTTACCACGAAGGCACACCAACGCCACGAAGGCTCACCCTATTCTCCCCTTGATATATCACCACGAAGGCGATTCTCAACCACTAGTGGTAGACCTTGAGGCGGCCTCCAAACCTTCACAAACTTTCCGGGGGACAAATCACAAGTTTATTCCTCACCGGAGCACTCCTACCACATAGGAGTCTCCAACCTCCAAGAGTAACAAGATCAAGGGGGGAATGCTCAAGACTTGCTCAAATCACGAATTCCTTTGGTCAAGAGAGGGAGAGGGAGTGGATCTATCACTTGATTGGAAATTCTCTCAAGAACTCTCACTAATCTCTCCGGGATCTGAGATTTGGTGTAGGAGAAGTGAGAGGGAGCCATTTTGGTGTTCTAGGGTTCTTTTGGATTGAGTGGTCAACCCCTCCACGAAGTGGTGAAGGGGTATATATAGCGTGGGTGAAAATATGGCCATTGTAGTGTAAGTGACTGTGTCGGGCCGGACATCCAGGCCAAGGGCCGGGCATTCGGTGGCTCTGAAGTGTGCGCACCAACACACAAAAACAGAGTCAAGGTACAAGGCCCGAACATCTGGCCAAGTCCCCGGACATCTGGCCAAAGTTGAGGCCCCGGACATCCGGACAAGGTCCCGGACATCCGGGGGACACAAACAACATTTCGTGATAGTTTCTCGACATCGGCGGCCCGGATTTCCGGGGAAGATCCCGGATATCCAGGGGACACAAAAACTGCAGGCACCCCAAAAGTAAAACATGCATAACTTTCTCATACAGACTCCGATTTTGATGATCTTGGGCTCGTTTTGAAGCTAGTGAAAAACTTCCTCACATAGATAACCACCAAAGATAAGATAAAATGGAAGGTGAAAAGTATTCACATGTTAGATCATATACTTTGGGGAACCTAGTTGGCTATGTGTTGCTTCGGTAAATAGGATAGGAGTGGAATTGTGTATAGAAGATGTTGACTTGAGCAAGTCCATCACGAACCCCTTTGATCCCCTCTTAATAGTTCAGGATCCCTATAACTCAAGAATCATAAAAGAGCTACACTACATAGCTATCGAGAATCCATACTTGAGTGTATATGTTTCTTCGGTGGTCATCACCCCACAACACTAATGCCAAAGGAACTAATACCTTTGACTCGAGGCTTTCACTTGAGCTTGATGTTGATGTTTCTTCTTGGATCAAGTTGAAGGCAAGACATTGGTGAAGTCTTCAAGTAGCTCTTCCATATACAATGTGGCTAGACATTGCTTTGTATTCATCTTCACTTTGTCCATCATGTGATCATCCACAAGCTTCAAGCATGTGATCCTTCAGGATTGTTATCTTGAACTTGCCTTTGTCAACCATGATCATGAACACTTGATGTAATCCTCTCATGGACACCTGGAATCTCTCTCTTGATGCGAGACCATGAGAATAACCTAACCCTCATAAACATAGACAACACATACCATGGGTTAGTACACAAAGTGCAATTGACAATTTCTTATCATACCACAAGATCCTATGTGATGCATAATTTGAACTTGTGTGTTGACCATTTAAAGTTTGATTCTTTGATCTTTATCTTGGTCAACCTTTATCTTTACTCCATGCTTAATCTTGATGCCTTGAAGGCCATATTGAATTCTTCATTATGCTTCATTTCTTCAAGACATGATTACCCATATCTCAATTATCATATGACCATATAGAGTTTATCCATGAATACCATATTGGTCATCATTTGTTATCCTTCATGATCCATCACAATATCTTGAGAGGCATAATGAATTCTTCACATGAATTACTTGCTTCAAGACATAATCATCCATGACTCAACATATGAGCACATCATGATCCTATCTTCAAGCCATATGTAGAATTCTTCTCTTTAATGATTCTCTCAAGATCATGATCCATCATGGCTCAACCTTGATTCACAGATATATGTATATGGCATTCATTCTGAATCCATTCAATCTCCTTCTTGCATCAACCATGGAACAAACATCTTTCAATTCATCCAATATTCTTCATGCATTGCAAATGGAACTTTCCTTCAAATGTATAACTTAATTCAAACATTAATCCATTAGGATTGTCATCAATTACCAAAACCACACATGGGGACTACATGCACTTTCAATCTCCCCCATTTTGATAGTTGATGAGAATCTCAATAAGAGAGTTTATATATTGAATTTTAGAACAAGTATGCAATTCATCCGAGGATAAATTGAATACTTGAGGTGGTTTTGATAGCATCAAGTGCCACAAAGATACTTGAAATTATCAAAACCGGTTGTACTAGCATCAAACACTACACAAGAATTTGATGATAGCACACCCACAATATATAGAGCAAACTCCCCCACAATATATGCATGTGTGAATGAACTTTGAATGTCATTACATATATTGGTTGACACAAACTAGGTGAAGTTTTCTCTATATAGTATATACAATACTCATCCATGCAACACACATATATAACAAGGGTAGGTAAGCACGAGTGACAACAAGCAAACTAAGAACACTTATCTTTAAACCCTCAAAACTTCTCCCCCATTGGCAAAAAATGCCAAAAATGGGAAAAATCTAGAAGCCAATATAGTATGAGTTCCTCCTTAATGTGTGCATGTTACAAAATGTGAGTGAAAATCAAATGCACATATTCAATGATGAAAATTTGAGGAGCTTAGGATCTACAGAATGCAACAAGATACTATGCTATGAGAATAAGCATTCTACATGTGAGAAAAACATTCAAAAGATTGGAAAAAAATATCTGGACAAGATATAATATAGATACCCAATTTGATCATCATGATAAGTATGGGTCCAACATATATTCAAAACACATGAGTGCACAAGATTATATGCAAAACATACAAGCACTCACTTCTCACTCTCTTACCAAGACCACCACCGAATCAAAGAAAGGAAAAAACGAGGTGACCGGCAAGGAGTAAATGATATCAAGGTAAGATCTGAACTTTCTTATGTATAATTTTTTTAAGTGGACAATAGTAGTCTATGTATCCACAAGGAAACTTGCATACACAAAATAGTCGCAATTGGTAAGAACATTATATGCATAAGTGAATCCATTATTATACAACTATGATCCTAGCATAAGAGCAAGATACATGGCACAAAGCACATGGCACAAATTGATCTCATTGGCATAACAATGAATTACTAAGTAAGATAGCAAATACCACAAGCAAAGTGTTTTTGCAATTTCATCAAAATTACACATGAGAGAATATTTTAGGAATAGATATGCAATGAATTTCTTAATTGTCATATTTTGGGATAAGTGAATCATGAATATGATTTTCTGTATCCTCATTATATGCTTCTTCTCAAATGACTCACAATTGCAATAAAGTGATTTTTTAAGAACATGCAATAAGCACAACTTTTAACAAGTAGTAATCATGCCATGATGCAACCTACACAAGGTTGACTCTATTTATGTATATGCATGAAGTAAATACTTGTTACCGAGAAAGCATTGGTATGAATTAGTATATCAATGAGGCATCCAAGCTTGGCGCTAATTCTCTTGTGGTGACACCACGTTCTTCATCAATAAGCCAAGCACACAATGTTTCTTCAATGTACCTAAATCACTTTTAAGTACATTTTGGTCCCCAAACCTATTTGGTCCGAAGTATTTAGCATAACTACAAAATATAGGGCAAACACCACTTAAGTATGTGCATATAGATATGAATTTGAATTTCATGCACATTGTAGCTATTAAGGATTTGATGGATATACCATATATATTGGATCAATTAAAGCAAACAAGACATGAGAATTTACACATAGTAAATATGCATGCACAAGCTTATCAAAATCCAGGGAGATACAAATTGGACAAATGAACAAATAACCGTTAATACTTCCAATAACATCACTAGTCATTCATGTTGTCCAAAATGAATCAAAGTGAAAAATCAACATATGATAGCACACAAAGTTCAACATATGAACCAAAGAAAACCAATGAGGATATAAGATATGCATTGCACAGATAATCATAGGAATATCTCACTCAAGTAGATATAGGACACTATAAATAATGAGATAATAAACTCCCATAAATCCATACAAACCAATAAGATGAACTCGAATGAAATGGTACTTCGAGTTATCATTCGTTGTAGAAACCAAATAAGTACATGATCATCTATACTAACACAAGCATAACATGAGAGTTTAGAAATAAACACAATGCTTGGATCGCATATTATTAACATTCCAATTATATATATCATCATGCAAAGAAAAAATTGGAATGAATTTAATCAAACGATTTTCCAAATACGATTTTTAGGATAACCATGGACAAAACCGTACAAGAATGCCATACGTAAACAAGGCATTGCATGCCATAGAGATATACGATAATCTCAAATATAAATTCTAAGTGGCATCCCTCAATTGTTCACATTAACAAGGATTGTGATATGCAGAAAGCATATCACTCCCCCATAATGTGATAATCCGTGTATTATCCACAAGAGGCAAATGAAATCCAACAAAAAATAATCAATGGAAGGGAATTTGAATTTCAAATGAACTTGACATACCACATAGTAACTAAATAGTCTTGCACAATAAATACTAGGTGATATCCCATATATATATATATATATACATTTAAGCTCCCGTACATCTGGGATAGGTCCCGGACATCCGGGGTCAGACCCAGACGACTCGAGGCTCTCTGGTAAGCAGGAGGGTCAGAAATCCGACGGTATTAGCTAGATATCTGGGGCCTGAGAAAAAGCAGAACCCTAACCCACCGGATGTCCGGCGGAGGTGCTGGATGTCCGGCACCTGGAGACAGAAATTTTTGCATTCTGGAACCAAGCCATCTCGAAAATCCGGCGACGGGGCTGGATGTCCGGAGGCTGAGACCACTTTTCAGAGCAATATATATATAGAGAGAGAGGCCATATCTAAGACTCCGCCAAGGAGATTTATACGTGAGATATAGATGAAGTTGTAACACACATATATAGGAATGCACATGACTTATCACTCCCCCATAATGTGATGATCCATTAATATCTCAAAAGAGCCAAATAAGATTCAACTAATGAAGCAATAAAAGCTCGAAACCACACACACAAATATATGAAGTGCATTGCGACCTATACATGCTAGATAACTCAAATCAAGCATACTAGGAGGCACAACATATACAAACGCATGCTAGGTAAAACCTAAACATGCAAGGGGCTAGTAACTTTCAATGTAAACAATATAAGTACAAGTTACCGCAAAGAGGAGCATTGGATTGATAAATGTGATGATAATCCACTTGACTTGGCTTTCTCAAATGAATGGTGGTTAACTTTTCTTTATGAACTAGCCAAGTCTCCAATGCCCTCCACACACCTATTGATCAAGTTTGAGCTTGATGGTCCCCAACCAAGTTTGGTCCTAAGAAGTTAGTCACAATAGGCTTGGCAACCCAAATGGTATTTTCTTTACCCAAACCACTTTGGGTGCCCACAAACTTGGAAAACAAATTGCCAACATTATCCTTTCTAAGTGAATAATGATCATTGACAATCGGAGGCTTAGAGACATTACCGTTGGGACATGATGAAGATATGTGTCCCTTCTCACGGCAAATATAGCAACATGTGCTCCCCTTTATCTTCTTCTTTACCTTCTCAACTTGGAGAACATTATATTGGTTAAGCATGGAAAGAGGTCTTTCATTATCTTGAGATTGAACTTGAGGCCACTTCCCTTGATGCTTCACACTTGAAGCCTTCTTCCTCAATGGACAAGATCTCACATGGTGTCCAACATTCTTGCACTTGAAGCAAATAATGTTGGCCGAATTCTTGACTTGATCTTGTCCCTTCTTCCTATTCTTGGACTTCTTCTTGTTGGAGATGAAATCAAGTCCTATTTTGTCATGAGGGTCCTTTTGCACACTCAAGTTATTATCGAAACATTTTTACAAGTCTTTCTTCAAACTAGTGACTTGGGCCTTGAGCTCTTTATTTTCCTCTACAAGGTTAGTATTAAAAAAATAACTAGAAGAAGTAGAAGCTTCATTGTTAGAGCAACAAGGCATGGTGATCAATTCATCACAAGATGTATCAATATCATGTAGAGAGGAATTTCTAGGACTAGCACATGGCAATAAGGCATTTCGAGTAGAAGATGTGCTAATGTCCACATGAGACTCACAAGATTTTACCTTGGTGACCATAGCCTCATGAGCTAACTTTAGCTCATCATGAGAGATTAAAAGATCCTCATGAGTGCCCGAAAGCTTTTCATGACCTCTTCCAATTTCCCATACTTGCTAGTTAGCAAACCAAGTTGAGTCCTCAACTCAACATTTTATTTCAATATCGATTCTTCAAACAAGATAGAGTTAGTAGCACAAGCATCATTATCAACATGAGAGGAGCATGTAGAAACTAGAGACTCCGCATGAGTAGCTTGAAGTTCCTCATGAGACTTAGAGAGTTTGGTGAGCTCTCCTTTGACATTCTTGTAGCCAAGGTAAAGGTGCTCAAAATCCTCTTTAAGTTTACAATGAGTAACTTCAATCTCTTCTTTTGAAGACCTCAAGTTACTAAGAGATTGATAGGCCTTAGCAAGTTCATTTCCAAGTCGTTCACTTTTTTCTTGCTCATTAAGAAGTAAATCATTACGTTTTTCAAAGCAAGCAATAACATCTTGGAACCTTTTATAAGTGTTATTTTTAGATCTATTAAGAGTTTTCCCAATCTCATAGAGATTTTGAGTCAAGTCATCATCATCATATTTCTCATTACAACTATCAGCATTATCACTAAGAGAAGATGATACCTTGTCATTACCTCTTGCCATGAGGCACATGTGAACAAAGGGGGTTGATGGTGATTCTTTTGGAGAAGAGGGTTCTCCATCAATCAAGTGTGCCTTGTCTTCCTTGATTTCCTCTACATGGTTAGTCATAGAACAACTAGAGGAAACCAAGGCATTTTGAATATGGCAACACAAATGACCAAGCATATCATCACAAGAATTTATGAGTGAATCATTAGATGATATGCATGGACTATCTACACAAGAATGTACGATGTTTTCAGTGCTAGATATGCTCGTGTCCATGGAACCTATAATACTAGCATTTCTATATGACGGATCATCAATCATGAGCTTGACACCATCACTCCATGAGATATCTTCACTTACCATGTCATCACCCTATGACAGTGTGGAAGATGTTGAAGTGTCCAAGCAATCGGAGGTGGAGGAAATGGAGAGTTCTTCCATCACTTCCTCCCAAATAGCATTGGCTCCCACAAGGTTGGACCCACCATATGTAACTTCAAGTTTGGTCCAAGCCTCATGAGCCAACAAACAAGTCGAGATTGACTTGAACACCTCGGAGGTTATAGCTTGGTGAATGACACTTAAAGTTTCACTATCAAGATGCATATCCTCAAGTGATGGAGATTGTATATCCTTTAGATTTGAATCCCATACAACAACAATCCGTAAAGCATTTGGACCCATGGCCTGAAAGTGACAAAGCATGTGTAATCTCCCCATAATGTAATTTGTGCCATTAAAACAAAATGTGTCATTGTGCACTAGTTCACTAGTCGACATTGTTACTCTCTAGGCGGTGAAGCCTAATAAGGAGAGACCTTTCTCTGATACCAATTGAAAGGACCACGATGTCTCCTAGAGGGGGGTGAGTAGGCGCTTTAAAATCTTTTACGGATTTGGCTATAGCCTAACACGGAAATAAACTAAGCGGATACTTTTCAAGCACAAATCCTAAATATACTAGGCTCACTAAGTGCACCAACAACATAGGATAAACAAGATGAGAACAATGAGGATATGAGTAAGCACAAGTAAGTTACACAAACTTACTCAATGTATATCACAAGATATGGAAATGAATGTTACAAGCTAGCAATTCACACTAAGCACAAGATATATCACTAGTAGCAAGTATGAATTGCGGAATATAAAGTGTTGGCCTAAATAATCTCTACGATATGGTAACCAACACAATATAATGAGGACAACAATATATATAGTGAATGCAAGGTCAAGTGGCCAAACTAAGCCACAAGTAGTGGCTAGGGTTAGAAATAACCGAAGACACGGAGACGATGATGTCTCCCGATGTTCACTTCCTTGGAGGGAAGCTAGTCACCGTTAGAGAGTGGATGTTACCATGAAGGCACACCAACGCCACGAAGGCTCACCCTATTCTCCCCTTGAGATATCACCACGAAGGCGATTCTCAACCACTAGTGGTAGACCTTGAGGCGGCCTCCAAACCTTCACAAACTTTTTGGGGGACAAATCACAAGTTGATTCCTCACAAGAGCACTCCTACCGCCTAGGAGTCTCCAACCTCCAAGAGTAACAAGATCAATGGGGAAATGCTCAAGACTTTCTCAAATCACTAAATCCTTTGGTAAAGAGAGGGGGAGGGAGTGGATCTATCACTTGACTGTAAAATCTCTCAAGAACTCTCGCTAATCTCTCACTAATCTCAACCTCCAAGAGTAACAAGATCAATGGGGAAATGCTCAAGACTTTCTCAAATCACGAAATCCTTTGGTAAAGAGAGGGGGAGGGAGTGGATCTATCACTTGACTGTAAAATCTCTCAAGAACTCTCACTAATCTCTCCGGGGTCTGAGATTTGGTGTAGGAGAAGTGAGAGGGAGCCACTTTGGTGTTCTAGGGTTCTTTTGGATTGAGTGGTCAACCCCTCCACGAAGTGGTGAAGGGGTATATATAGCGTGGGTGAAAATATGGCCGTTGTAGTGTAAGTGGCTGTGTTGGGCCAGACATCCGGGCCAAGGGCCGGACATCCGGTGGCTCTGAAGTGTGCACACGAACACAGAAAAACAGAGTCAAGGTACAGGGCCCGGACATTTGGCCAAGTCCCCGGACATCTGGCCAAAGTTGAGGCCCCGGACATCCAGGGGACACAAACAACATTTCGTTATAGTTTTTGGACATCGGCGGCCCGGATTTCCGGGGAAGATCCCGGATATCCGGGGGACACAAAAACTACAAGCACCTCAAAAGTAAAACATGCATAACTTTCTCATATGGACTCCGATTTTGATGATCTTGGGCTCGTTTTGAAGCTAGTGAAAAACTCCAGGTCCTCACATAGATAACCACCCAAGATAAGACAAAATGGAAGGTGCAAAGTATGCACATGTTAGATCATATATTTTGGGGAACCTAGTTGGCTATGTATTGATTCGGTAAATAGGATAGGAGTGGAATTGTGTATAGAAGATGTTGACTTGAGAAAGTCCATCACGAACCCTTTGATCCCCTCTTAATAGTTTGGGATACATATAACTCAAGAATCATAAAAGAGCTACACTACATAGCTATCGAGAATCCATACTTGAGTGTATATGTTTCTTCGGTGGACATCACCCCACAACACTAACGCCAAAGGAACTAATACCTTTGACTCGAGCCTTTCACTTGAGCTTGATGTTGATGTTTCTTCTTGGCTCAAGTTGAAGGCAAGACATTGGTGAAGTCTTAAAGTAGCTCTTCCATATACAATGTGGGAAGCTTTGCTTTGTATTCATCTTCACTTTGTCCATCATGTGATCATCCACAAGCTTCAAGCATGTGATCCTTCTGGATGGTTATCTTGAACTTGCCCTTGTCAACCATGATCATGAACACTTGATGTCATCCTCTCATGGACACTTGGAATCTCTCTCTTGATGCGAGCCCATGAGAATAACCTAACCCTCATAAACATAGACAACACATACCATGGGTTAGTACAGAAAGTGGAATTGACAATTTCTTATCATACCACAAGATCCTATATGATGCATCGTTTGCACTTGTGTGTTGACCATTTAAAGTTTGATTCTTTGATCTTTATCTTGGTCAACCTTTATCTTTACTCCATGCTTAATCTTAATGCCTTGAAGGCCATATTGAATTCTTCACTATGCTTCATTTCTTCAAGACATGATTACCCATATCTCAATTATCATATGACCATATAGAGTTTATCCATGAATACCATATTGGTCATCATTTGTTATCCTTCATGCTCCATCACAATCTCTTGAGAGGCACAACGAATTCTTCACATGAATTACTTGCTTCAAGACATAATCATCCATGACTCAACATATGAGCACATTATGATCCTATCTTCAAGCCATATGTAGAATTCTTCTCTTTAATCATTCTCTCAAGATCATGATCCATCATGGCTCAACCTTGATGCACAACTATATGTATATGGCATTCATTCCGAATCCATTCAATGTCCTTCTTGCATCAACCATGGAACAAACATCTTTCAATTCATCCAATATTCTTCATGCATTGCAAATGGAACTTTCCTTCAAATGTATAACTTAATGCAAACATTAGTCCATTAGGATTGTCATCATATACCAAAACCACACATGGGGACTACATGCACTTTCAACAACCCACTATGAAGTGACTCACGTTGCCACAATTGTAGAAATTTCTCACATGTTGGCCCTTGTCTGTAGGACCAATTGAGATCTTGGAGTAGTTGGGCTTGGAGTTCCTTTTGTTGCCCCAAAATTTCCTTTACGCAAGAGCTAATTGCTCGTGGTATGCATATTTAGTGTCTTCGGAGCAACACTCTTCTTCTTCTTTCATGTTCACCTTGGAATTCAAAGTAAGATTGGGATTCTTTGACCGTTGAACACGAGAAAGTGCTTTGTATGTGCTATTCTTCAAGATATTCATAGCAATGAACTCACCCAACACATCGCTAGAGGACAAGGTGTGGAAGTCTGGCATTTGATGGATCACGGATGACATGCTCTTGTTGAAAGGCATATTTGCGCTTGACCCAATTGCCATCCATGTCCTTGCTCCCATGATCTCGTTGTGAGATCGCAAGAGTAGTCAATCTCCGGTAAAGCTCTCAAGGATCTTCATCTTCATTCATGACAAACTCATCGGTCTCATCAAGAATGGCCTCAAAGTTGGAGCGTTGAATGCTCGATCTTCCCTTGTACAACGAGTTGATATGATCTCATGCATCTTTGGAAAGAGTGAATGGGCTCAAATGATGGTGCTCTTCGGGAGGCATCGCAGGTTGAAGAATGAACAAGGCAGATGCATTGAGTTGGTTGTCCACTTCTTCTCTTGGGACAAGTTGCTTGGATCATGCGATAGTAGCCTTGTTATGATCCTCCACAATCGAGTAGAGATATAATTCAAATGAGACTTAATACGAAAAACCCAATTAGTGAAGTTAGTCAGATCAAGCTTAGGAGGAGGACCATGATTGTTCATATGAGATGAGGGGACCAGTCCACCATAGGCCGGAGGAGGGCAATTGTAACATGGGTGTTTGTCCATTCTTTCCTTGAGGAGAGGTAGTCTTTAAGCTATTGTCCATTTCCTTAGAGGAAGCATCATCTATTTCCAAGGAAGTAGGGTCGGCTACTTTCTCTAGAGTGGTAGTGGGTTTCATGCCCTCAAGGAATTTATCTAGCATGACTTTGACCTCGTCCACCATCGATGATTTAAGTGATGACATGGCCACATTTAAATCACCTCGGGTGACCACGGTCGTGTCCACAGCCACGAGAACCTCCTCATCCCTCATCATGTCATCAAGTACTCTTTAGGCGGTAAATCCGTTAATAAAGAGACATGGCTATCATAACAATTGAAAGGATCGGTATGGTCGACTAAATGGGGGTGAATAGGCTACTAACAATTTTTAACTTCTTGTAACAGTATTAAGGCTCAACAAAAAATTAGGTTGTCTAGATATGCAACTAGGTGGACAACCTATATGACAAGATTAACAACAACAAATGGAAGCACAAGATAATCACACAATACAATCTTGCACAAAGTAAAGGCACGAAGTAACCGCAAGTGGAGTCGATGGAGACGATAATGTGTTACCGAAGTTCCCTCCTTTAGGGGAGGTACGTCTCCGTTGGAGAGGTGTGGAGGCACAATGTTCCCCGAAATGTCACTAGGACCACCTTATTCTCCTCACGCCTCACACAATGCAAGATGTCATGGTTCCATTAGCGGTGTCCTTGAAGGCGGGGACTGGACCATTACAAACAAGGTTGGTGCTCTCTCCACAATTTAATTAGAGGCTCCCAACTCCACCATGAAGCTTTCGCCACAATGGAATGTGGCTTTCTAGGTGACATATTCCATCTAGGGTGCCCAAACACCCAAGAGTAACAAGATCCACAAAGGATTGTAGGGGGAATCAAATATCTCTTGGTGAAAGTGTAGATCAGGGCCTTCTCCTCCGAACCCTACAGAATCAACATGTTTTGATGGCTAGGGAGAGAGATCGGTCAATATTAAGCTTGGGTAACAGTGAATTAAATGGGGGAAAGGAGAGGTGAGTCTTCTTGGGGAAGAAGACCCCTTATATAGTGCGGCACAAAATCCAACTGTTATGCACTTGGTCGTGCACAAGCGGTACTACCGCTTCGAGGAGTGGTACTACCGCTAAGTGCGGTAGATCCACGAAGACACGTTGAGTGTCAGTGTGGTACTAGCATGATAGTTCCGTCAGAGTGGTACTATCGGCTAAAATGTGCTGCTGCCGCAAATTATAAGTGCGCATACAGAGAATCCCACGGTAGTTGGTGCAGCGCCAAAGCGGAAGTACTGCAGTAGTGGTCCTACCATTTAATAGCAGCTGTACTACTACGAATTACTGGAGGGCTAACAAAGAATCCTACCATAGTGCTCGTGGCACATCCGTGGAAGTACCGCACAAGCGATTCTACGGCTCGGCGCAAGCAGTGCTACCATGAATTCCCTGAAGCCTAACACAGAACCCAACGGTAGTAGTCATGGTACAATCAATGGAAGTACCGCATAAGCGGTACTATCGCTTGGCCTCTACTAGTAGGACCAAAGCAAGATAGAAGAACTGCTTCAAAGTAGGGAAGGGAATGTAGGAGCATTTAGATTGTGTATGTGTTGATTCCACTCATACCTTCCAACGTGGGTTAGTCCGCAAAGTGCATTGTCATCAACACCAAAACCAATTAGAGAGGCATGCCCTAACACAAAGGGTCAGATGTTCCATGAGAGAACAAAGCACATTGGTGTAAAATACCATTATATTTAAGATAATGTTGCTCAAGGTAAACTCAAGGTATGCAAGATTAGTACTCATGATAATCATACTGATGTGATGACAAAGCTAGTTCCTATTCTTAGTTGGTATAGTTGCTTAGCCCTGGTGGTTGGTTAGCGTCAAAGGTGTTTTCTTTGTTGATTAAGGAGAATGTAATTTTCTATGCTACAAGATGGCATTAGTCTCAAGGTGAAGTTCGTTAAAGTTGTGATCCAAATTAATGTAAGGTATAAAGGCCAACTTATCACGGAACAGAGTATGAAGTTGGCTGACTTTGGCTCGCCCTCTGCTAGGGACACCTGGGGTGTCCCCCCCCCCCCCATACCATATGGATCAATATCGACCTAGGTCACCACTACTATATATATCCTTTATAAGTCACCACATGGGATAAGATCATCATTGTAAATTACCAGCATTCGTAACCTCTCTCCATATAGTGAAGTTACGTTCGCTCACGCCCGTGGTGCCCCCCCCCCCCCCTCGCATTGGAGGGCTTTTCCACGTTAAAATCATGTGTCTCCATGTGTTGATTTGATCTTCCTCATTTCTATTTGTGTGGGCTGGGTCAATGGTCATTGACGATGACGAGGCCTTTGTGCCATCTCGATACGACTTTCTTTGTACTAGTATGTGAAGGGTACCTCATGCCTACCGCTCAATGAAATGTAACAACATTCTAAGTAATTGGGTAACTCTTTTCTTAATTAATGGATGAGGCAAAAAAAATTGTCTCCGTTATGGTGTGAACGCCGCCATCACAAATGAAGCTCCATAGATACCACATAACTAAAGATGAAGGGATAAATCAGGCTATAAGTTCCGGCATTGCATCTGGCTAAAGGGATTCAACGCATGAAGCAGTCTATGGTCGAAAGTGTCACTAATCCCAAACACAAATTTACCCTTACGAACAGTAAATTTCAAAATTAATAGTTTAAGAAAAAAGATTGTGTGGCAGCATATAGATTATCAACGCGGCTGGTATATGGTGGCAAATGCGGTCGTGTTTAATTGCCACCTCGGCCGGTTGGGTTGGAGGTTGATGGGGACGCTTTGATTTTAAAAAAAAACTTGGTAGGACACCATCTTTGCCGTGCCACAGGACACATTCAACACGTGAGCACGAAGATCATGTGCCCACTGACTTTCTGCAAGTCATTACTGTAAGCATCTCGTTCTTTCATGGGAGACAATGGGGGTAAAAGTATCCAGAGGTCACATAACAAATCAGGTTGGCGTTGATCAGCAAGTGTGATCAATCAACCGAATATATCCATAAAAAAATGTACAAAAATTGCTGCTCTAAACTGATAGCCCGTCTGGGTTGTGCGCCTCGATGTCAACATGTCTGATTCCAGGCACAATCTTCTGTATCTCTGACTCCAGACGATCCACTTCATATCCCAGAGCATCAACTACACCTTCACCTGTACAAGCAGAGCAGCAGTAATGTGTGGCTTGTCAGACCATGATAACAAGCATACAACTTGTGACTAGAGCACCATAAACTTGTGACTAGAGCACCATACTGCATACCATACTCGGCCATGACCCTTCGTAGCTCTGCATCATCCTTACTCAACGAGGCCTCCCGGAACTGTAAAAACAAATCGATAAAAGGTTATAGAGAAATTATATCGATGATCTAGTGAGATTGGTGACCAAGAGAGGATGTTTGAAAAAGGAATAGCCAATATTAACCATCACAGTGATGCCAAGCAACTTTGGATGAAACTTTTCAGCATTTTCTATAAAATTATAAATCCTTTTCTCATTTACACCTTGTATTTTTGGGAGGATTATTGAGACCTATTATGCAAAGTGCACAAAATTGACATTGAATTGAGGGCTTCCAATTGATATTTCCTCATCTTACAAGGACAGGCAGTTAATTCAACTTTTTATCACGCCTAGTTAGCATGAGTGAAATATTAATTACACAACTCTCACTAAAGGTAGATGTTAAGTTAAAGTCAGTGTCTTGAACAATCCAGTAAATATCAATCACTGACTGACTGCTGACACTCTAGCCAAAGCTTGACTATACTAGCGAGAAGAGCAATAGAAAGACTACCTAGAATTTCGACAAAGAAATTGAGTGATTGCTTCAATTAAGATGATAGGCACATAAATTAGCAAGTACTCCCTCCTTTCCGGTTTATAGGGCTCAAATCTGAAATCTCATCAACCAAGGTGAATTGTGAATGGATGGCACTAGTTTTAACTAGCCAATGAAATATTTCCCACCTTTTTGAATCCCAAAGCAATAAATGCAGCACCTTCCCTCTCATTGGACTTGCATGGTGCATGTAGAAAAAGATGCATGCATGACCACTAATTTGCTTTCTCTTATCTCTATGAATTAAATGTGGCGCAAGACTCAAAGCACTTTAACACACTTAGACTCAAATTGAGCCTAATATAATGGAAATCTGAAACTTTGAGATAAGCCCTATAAACCGGAAAGGAGGGAGTATTCACTAAACTAGCAACAGAGCAATACCAATATACTCATAAAAGACAGCAAAATAAATATGTTACTTTAAAGTAGAAAAGACACCTGTTTTGCCCATACTCCACGTCCAGTCCTTTCAAGATAATTTTGAACCAAGACCACTCCATTGAAATCTGCGGGATGATTACGTCAATAAATTGTTAAGACAAGATCAGAAATGACAGAAATTTCAACAAACGAGTATAGATGAGCTCAACATGTTAGCAAATATGGATGGGAAGAGTCAACAAATTAGCAAATTGTAAGGGCTACTCCTTGAAGTATCCTTGGTATGCATACATGTTCTGCATACCATAATGCTTGTTTTTTGTTTCATGATAACGGATTAATAGTTTAATACACATGCAGTAGTTTGGCACCCTCTTAGTATTCACTGGCACTCCACCCACTGCCTCTCCCCGCACACATAACTCTATACAACACTCTTTCTCTCATACGAACCCCAAGGGGAAAATCTCTTGCAGGCAAGTCTCATGGGGATTTCAGACATAATTCCCTCAGGTAACATAACAGTAAATTAGAGCAAGTACAATGGTGGACTTGTAGCCCGCTTACATGGCATTTTTGCCTATGTGGAGGTGAGAGATGTGAAAAAGTAAGGGAAGGGGGTTCTCACCTAGCCATATGTGTATTCCTAGGCAAATACAATAAATGTTAAGATAGAGAAAGAGAGAAGATAGAAAAAGGTACTCCCTCCGTAAAGAAATATAAGATCATTTAGATCACTAATATATGTTAGGAAATATGCAACTTGTATTTCCAGGAGGCCAAAGTCCAGTATATATACATGTACAGGTGTGGAATATATGCAGGAAACCCCTTATACAATGGGGTAAATACGAAAAGGTTACATGGCTATATATGTAATACTCACACCCCCCCCACCCACCCACCCACCCTCAAACTTATGGTGGATTAACAACACTGAGTTTGGAGAGATAGAAGCCATGTTGCGCTCGAGTCTGGGCCTTCGTCAGAAAATCCGCCAACTGTAACTCGAAAGGCACATACTGAAGAGCAATAACCTGATCCTGCACACTAGCGCGCACATAAAAAGCATCAATACCAATATGCTTGGTGAGTTCATGCTTCACAGGATCACGTGCAATGCTAATAGCACCTGTACTGTTGGATAAAAGCAGGGTAGGTGTAATGACAGAAACACCAAAATCCTGAAGTAACCACCGTAACCAAGTCACCTCCGCCGTCAAAAGAGTCATAGCTCGTAACTCAGCCTCTGCACTCGAACGGGAAACTGCAGTCTATTTCTTCGTCTTCCAGGCAATGAGAGAACCACCAAGAAAAACACAGTAAGCAGGAAGTGAACGGCGATCGGAGGGATCGCTAGCCCACGTAGCATCCGAATAGGCCTGAAGCTGTAAAGAACTGGAGCTAGGAAAGAATAGACGGTGAGAGATCATGCCCCGAAGATACCGGAAAACACGAAGGAGGTGACTATAGTGAACTGAAGTGGGAGCAGAGACAAACTGACTATGAACCGGATAAGAGATATCCGGATGAGTGACAGCTAGATAGACAAGACTCCCAACAAGATGACGATAACGCGTCGGATCAGGCAAGGGGTCACCATCAGTATCACGAAGGTGAACATTGAGCTCCATGGGAGTCTCAACAGTGCGCTCATCAGTAAGAGCAGCACAAGCAAGAAGATCCTGTATATACTTTTCCTGAGATATAAAAAATCCATCAGAGGTAGAAGAGACTTCAAGCCCAAGAAAGTAGCGAAGAGGTCCAAGATCAGACATAAGAAACTGCTCACTAAGACAGGCCTTTACAAAGGCAATATACTCGGGGTCATCACCAGTGATGATCATGTCATCAACATAGAGAAGAAGAAGAGTCCGTCCACGAGGGGAAAGGTGGACAAACAATGCTAGATCATGAGCACTCGCTGAAAAACCAGCGGCAGTCACCACAGAGGCAAAACGCTCAAACCAGGCGCGGGGGCCTTGCTTAAGGCCATAGAGAGAGCGACGAAGACGACATACCGTGCCATCAGGTACAGAATACCCAGGTGGTGGTTGCATGTAGACCTCCTCACGCAGCTCACCATTAAGAAAAGCATTCTTAACATCAAGCTGAGATACAAACCAGTGGCGTGTAGATGCCACAGCAAGGAGTGTACGAATAGTGGTCATATGGGCCACAGGAGCAAAAGTCTCGTCGTAATCACAACCATGCTCCTGCTGAAAGCCACGAGCCACAAGACGAGCTTTGTAACGCTCAAGAGAACCATCGGAGCGAGTCTTAACCTTGTAGACCCACTTACAAGTGATGGGACGAACACCTGGAGGAAGAGAAACAAGACCCCATGTACCGGTGCGTTCAAGAGCAGCAATCTCCTCTGCCATCGCAAACTGCCATTCAGGATGAACAACAGCCTGGCGACAAGAAGTCGGCTCAAGAACAGCAGCACCAGCGATTGAAAAACCATAGCGATCAACAGGCAGAAGCGGACGAGGTCGTAAGCCATAGGTAGGCTGAGACGAGGAGGAGGGCACATCAGGAGATGCATCCATATTACGTGATCGACGAGTATAATATTGAGGAAAAGATGGAAGAATACGAGGAGGAATCGTCGAGGTAGAATCAGGGGGTGGAGACGAAGAAGGCACCGGGGATGAAGGTGCAGAATCCGGTGACATGCGAGATGAGGAAACAGTGGGAGATGGTGGTAGCAAATCATCGGCAATAGGTGGAGAAGCAGAGTTAACAGGACGGACAGATAAAGGCGCGGTGGGGGTGATAAATGTGTCAGGAAAGATGAGGAAAGAGATATCCTCCACTGAAAAAGTAGAGGAAGATGGACGCGGACAGAAGGAACGAGACTCATCGAAAGTCACATCCCGAGAAATGCGCATCCGACGACCGATAGGATCCCAACAACGATAGCCCTTATGTTCATCACTATAGCCTAAGAAGACACACTCAACAGACTGAGCAGTCAGTTTGGTGCGTTCGCGAGGGGCAAGAAGAACATAGCAAACACAACCAAACAACCGAAGCGTCGAATAAGCGGGAGAACGATCAAAAAGACGCTCGAAAGGAAACCCACCCTGTAGAGCAGCGGATGGCTGGAGATTGATGAGATAGTGGGAGGTGGAGACGGCCTCAGCCCAAAAGTGAGGCGAGAGAGAGGCAGCGATCATCAATGCACGAGCCGTCTCAAGAAGGTGAAGATGCTTGCATTCAGCCACGCCATTCTGAGCATGAGCACCGAGGCAAGAGAACTGAGAAAGAGTCCCTTGCTCAGCAAGAACACCACGCAACATCTTGGAAATATACTCGCCAGCGGAGTCAGCACAAAACATACGAATAGGTGAAGAGAACTGAGTGAACCATGACAGCAAAACGCTTATATATGGATAGAACTTCACTGCAAGAAGTCATAAAACATAGCCAAGTGTAACGAGAGAAATCATCTATAAAAATAATATAGTATCGATGACCCCTTTCGAAGCGAAGGGAGCCGGACCCCATACATCAGAGTGGACTAAATCAAAAGGACGTTGGGACATTGATTCACTAGTAGGATACGGCAACTGAATCTGTTTGCCAAGCCGAGAACCCTGACACTCTAAAGAGACATCTCCTGACACAGACCCCAAAAGGCCTCGACGAACTAAAGACGACAAACGAGAACCACAAAGATGACCAAGTCGATGATGCCACTGCTGGAAGGAGCTGGTAGCTGAAGCGACAGACGCGGATGGACTGGCGATGGTGGTGGCAGCGGAAGGAACATGAAGCCAGTCAAGCTCCCAAAGGCCCTGAGAATCACGGCGGCGAGGGCCAGCCCCAACCAAAGTGTGCGTTCGACGATCCTGAACAGAACAAGAGTCAATGTCAAGGATGACGCGACAACCAGAGTCAGTAAGTTGGCCGGCAGAAAAAAGATTCATGGTAAGTCGAGGAACATGAGCAACATCAGGAATAGAATAAGGTGTGGTAAGATTGCCTCGACTAGCCACAGAAAGAGGAGTACCATCAGCAGTGAGAACATGAATAGGAAAATCAAGCGATTTAAGAGAGGGCAAATTGGAAGAATGAGAAGACATATGAAAAGAAGCTCCGGAGTCCAGGACCCACGAGGATGTACCTGGCTATGTAGAGGGTGATTGCTCAGTACGGGAAGCATCAGTAACAGAACCTGCAGTACCCTGGGAAGGAGAACCTGAAGCGGTGAGCAGACGCTTAAGTCGAAGAATATCCTGCTCAGTCAAAGCGGTGGCTGAATGTCGAAGCTGAGGAAGAAGTCCCTGAAGCTGATGAACGTGCCTTACGCAGGTGTTTCTTCTTCTGGAAGCACTGAGACTCAACATGACCGTCCATATTGTAGTAGCCGCAGTAAGGACGAGAGCAACCCTGACCGCCCGTAGGAGTAGGCAAGAGCAGCGAAGCACTGGGGTGGGAAGGAGTCGATGGAGCATGCGGCTGAGCAGGAAATCGAGCAGCGAGCACAGAAGGAACCTCGAGTAAACCAGCGCCACGAAGGCGAGTCTCCTCAGCACGAATCTCAGAAAGCGCCTCCATGACTGAGATACGACCACGAGCAAACAACTGAGCACGCCGAGGCTCAAACTCCTTACGGAGCCCAGATAAGAACTCGTAGACACGATGAAACTCCAAATCAGCCCGCACAGCCTGACAACACTGACAAGTACGGCAACCAACGGTGCGGAGAGAATCAAGCTGAAGCCAGATAGCAGAACTCTATGCATAGAAATCATCAACAGTAGAGTCACCCTGCTGAAGAGCATGCTCCTGGCGAACCACAGACAGATATAAGGCATCACCAGAGGGCTGATAGCGCTGACGGAGGCGGGTACACATCTCAAATACGGTAGGGAGGCCAAGAAACTCAGAGGCAAACTGAGGCAAAACACTAGCAGTGAGAACAGCTGCGGCACGAGCATCATCATCAAGCCACTGAGTGTAAGCAGAAAGAGCCTCATGATAAGTCTGAAGAGCCTCCTCATAAGTCGAAACAAGCTCATCATAAGTACGGATGGCAACGTCATCTGCAAGCTTAGCTAAATCCTTCGCAGCCTGATCAGCATCAACAGCAAGAACCGGTGGTGTCGGCGGAGTAGGGGCCACAGGTGGAACCGGACACGGTGGACAACGGACCTCGCCCGAGAGAACACCCCACAGACGAATGCCACGCATATGAATACGCATGAAGCCAACAAACTCGGTGTAGTTAGTGCCATCAAAAGTAACCGGACAACGAGGAACGACAACATAGCCCGATGATGCTAACATTTTTTTTTTGGTCAACAACCTTCAGCACCAACAGAAACATCCGTGACGGCAGCAGAACCTGTGACGGCAGAACGGAGACAGCAGTAGCAGGTAGGATTCGGCGAGCAACATGTAGTATCCGACAAGACCACAAGAGGAACACCAGCGGTAGGCAGGGACAAGGGCCGGTAGCGAGATCCGATGCGTACGGCGGCTGGCGGCTGGATCAGCAGATGTGGATCGGGCAGGATTTGGTCCAGCGAGGAGCAAAGGGAGACCGGCGGCGAGGAGCCTGATGGGACGCGTCCGATGCAAGCCGTGGCGGAGAGCAGCGGGCAGAGAGCAGCGAATCCAGGGCAGACGGCTTGATCTGGACGCGTTCGATGCAGGCCGTGGCGGAGAGCAGCGGGTCCAGGGCAGACGGCTCGATCTGAGGATCCCGATGGCGGGTCCAGGGCGGGCGGAGAGCAGCGGGTCCAGAGCGGTGGCGGAGAGCAGCCGACTCGCCTAGAGACGGGAGTATCCCGATGGCACCCGGGAGAACAGCTACGGGATGAGTTGACCGGCGGTGGACGAATACCGGAGAGCAGCACCGTTCACAGCAGATCGACGGTGACTGCGTAGAGGGAAGATTGGATTGAGAGCACGAGTTGCGCGTGCGAAAAAAAACTAGGGCTCTAATACCATGTTAGGAAATATGCAACTTGTATTTCCAAGAGGCCAAAGGCCGGTATATATACATGTACAGGTGTGGAATATATGCAAGAAACCCCTTATACAATGGGGTAAATACGAAAAGGTTACATGGCTATATATGTAATACTCTAACAATATAGTCTAAACAATCTTATATTTCTTTACATAGGGAGTACTGATGTAATAGCCAACCTTATAGGTTATAGCCCACACTATTGTATGAGTGAATATAGATGACATGGCAGTTTCATATAGCCAGCAGCTGGCTATACTATTAACCATGCTCTTATGAGTTAGTGCCAACTGCAAAGTCATACGAACCCCAAGGGGAAAATCCTTTGCAGGCAAGTCATCGTCCCGTGGGGATGTCGGACATTAATTCCCTCAGGTAGCATAACAGTAAATTATGAGTTAGTGCCAACTGCAAAGTCATGGAATTAGCTCACCTTCTTAATGGTCATACAATAGCCATACAGAAAGATGCTTGCAAAGCAATAGGTTCAAGATCAAAAGGTTAATAGATGGGAGGGCCGTCCATTGCATATAAATAATATCAACTCGGTCATCTACAGCAAATTAAATAGAAACAACCAAGGCTAACTAGAAAGAGTGCTATGTAACTATTAATTTCCAGAAAGAAACGTCATATACTAAGGAACGATGTGCCAATTCAACAAACAGAAACAACAAGGTTAACAAAAAAGAAGTGTTCCATAGCTATTAATTCAAAAAAGAGACATGCTACACTAAAAAATGATGGATATAACCATAACTAACACCTCAAACTGGAACTGCCTTGTCCACACAAGTATGAACTGAAAGTGTCAATAAACTAGTATAGTTGTAAGCTGGAATATGGCACATGGTAAGAGCTATACCAATTTCTGCTTTGAATCTAAAGAACCCTGGTCCAATCACCTCACTTTTGCAATCATAAAGAGAATCCACAACCTGCAAGATGTAATAACATCAGCTTCATAACAAAAGCTACTGAGTGTTGTGTGAAATAAGGTCATCCAGAAGTTACCGGATCAGACTTCAGAAATTCAAGAACTCGCTGCATGTCATGATCATCAATGGCCCTACCAATTAAAGCATGCCTGTTCCTCTGGATGAGAAAAATCGCAACCTGCAGAGATAGCACAATTGTTGAATCTTGCTTTGAAACAAGGCCTGGGCAGGAATGAACAAACAGATGCAAATCCTGAACAAACCATCAGAGGAGCAAAGATAACCCAGATGAAAACATATAGTGGTCATTTTAAGTATGGCCGATGGATTTTGCAGAAACCATTTGTGTGAAAATTATGAGTATACTTGAAGCCCTTATTCAGTTCAAATAGCATTTAGTGAAAACATTGATTGGTTGAAAGCTGGTCGACAGTAATTGCAATAGTCTATTTGTAGTTCTGCATAAAGAAAGAGGAAAATGTGGTTTTCAAAGCTTATAAGTTCATTTTCAAGCGAAACTGGTTGTGGTTATCCTAGTTTTATCCCATACTTACCAAACTAGGTTTTACAATGTCTAACAAACATGTTACTCTGGCATAAGTTTGTCATGGGTTATTCACAGGTACTCCCTCCGTTCACTATTATAAGATGTTACAACTTTTTTATGAATCAGATGTATATAGACGCATTTTAGTGTGTTTGTTCACTCAATTCAGTCCGTATGTAGTCCATATTGAAATATCCAAAAGATCTTATAATAGTGAACGGAGGGAGTAATAAATAGGAAGTGTTGCCTCACAGTATCAATTCTCCTTAGTTTACCTAACACTAGAGCATGGATGCATACACAGCAATCAAATAAAAGTATGCACCTCTTACAAGATAAAAGTTTAATAGAACATACTTCAGACTTAATGCAATTAACAAAAATATATAAATCAAGAAACATAACGCCACTATAGCAGACTAGCGGTGGCAGTTATGAAACTTTTGGCCTTAGAGCTTCACAAATCAAATAAATGCAGTCCATGCAACGTGCCACTTCAACAGATAGCACATGTTGCTTGTCTGAGTGTTATAACAGCTAAGATACTGTCCTATCTGGCACACAGATGAACATAGCATCATTTGACGCTTTCTGGCAATAGATTGAAGCTTTACCAAGAAAAGAAAAGAAAAACTGGAAAAGATAAGAGGCTAACAGATCATAAAAATAAAAAAGGAATGAGAAAGTTCTACAATCTGATAACATACCACGATAACTCCATGCCATAACAAAGATAATTTCAATACAACAACAAAAACAAAGCCTTTAGTCCCAAACAAGTTGGGTAGGCTGGAGCTGAAACCCATAAGATCTCGCAACGCTGGGATTCGAGCCCAGGTCTCCACGGCCACAACGTGGAATTCTCACCACTAAACTACAGCCACATTGATGAACACATACCCATTCACTTCTTCAAACACAATTCGTGGAACGCTGTCGAAACCAACCGAAAGCCTGACCTGTTTCTTTCTGGGCAATGACAGTATGACACTGACCTACCATGTACATCGTGATCTATCTGTAGACTCACTCACGTTATATATTACTGGGACCTGGACACCAGCGCGTTTTCCATGTGAAACAGCTTCTCACTCACTCTACAATATTTATTTCTGAAACAACTCATGGTTCTAACAAAAATAATTTCAATAATGAAAAATAATTGGCTAGAGAGTTCAAACGGCGGAATATGTGGCTTTGCTTCAATACGAAAACATGACGATACTCATTTCAATTTGTTTCAGATTCTCATGAAAATGTGTACAGGAAATATAGCAAAATTGACAGTAGGGTAGCTTAAATTCAAGTACAGAGCACAAAACGGTACAAAAATTACATTTGTATTGACTCTTCATATGTACGAACAGAGCAAATATAAGCTGACAGAAGCAAAACTAAAAAACATGAAACATAAAAATTAGCATACCATTCCAAGTAAGTTACCAACAATGATGGAACCAATTGGATCATAGATAGGGTTTCCTGTCATTTGAACAGCCACCAAAGAAGCTGCTGCAATAGCAAGACCTGTAACAGCAGCACCATCCTGTCGGACAATTATTGGGATATGAGAAGGAATCAAGGAAGTTAAGAAATAAGGAATAAGTGGTAAGTAAAGAAGAAATATGATTAAGATGGCAAATGTGGGCAACTAAGTTAATCATAAAAAATGGCAGAGATGCAAGTTCAGGATTTCCGTTGCAGGAAGTAATTGGACTACAAGAGAGAGATACTAAGGTAGTTTAGAACACATTACTCACTTCGGTCATAACAGCAACTGAAGTTGGATCATGACCACGCCAGATGTAGTCTCTGATACTCATTCCTTCTGCTGCTGCACCTTTCTTAACAGCCTTTATAGCAACAAGAAGTGAAGCACCTAGAGAGACAACAGCATCTGTCAACTACAACCATGACTAAATAACTAAAACAAATGAAGAGAACAGGTTTTCATGAATAACACCTTCAATTAGGATCGACCCACCAATCACTAATGCAGCATAGTGAATGTTCTCGGGAGGCTGTGTAATATAAGTATAGGATATGAAAACTGTACTTGGGATAATATTTTATAATAAAATGGAATAAATATGCAAAATTCTCTACTGAATCAAATGATACACTGGAATCATACTTGAGAACTCCACAAGTTCTGAACTCCATTCACAATAGTAGCACCTGAACCCAAGCAAAATATTCCAACCGCGGATATCAAAGACCATACAAATCTTTCTTTTGAATAACCATAACTGCAAAAGAGATTAAGCTAGGGTAAGCAATCGTTAAGTCAAGACACAGGGCACCACATCATTTTATGTCATATATAGACAGTCTTATCACTGGTTCTCTAGAGACTACTATTTATTATACAGTGATTAATACCAGGGTTCTTCCTTATCACTAATAGTCCAGTACAAAAGGGAGATCTTTATTGACAAAGCATGCATTGAAAATCAAAGAGTTATACATACGGGTGTATAGCATCTGGAGCACGTCTTGAACTTCTCAGACCATATGCAAGAAGAGCCTGAAATTTGATAGGCAGTTAGTCTGTGGGTATAGTTACTTCACTCAAGGTCAAGAAATGGACAGGAAAAAAAGAAACTTGAACTTAAATTGCAAAAGGTAAAGTTACCTGGTTAGCAAAGTCTGCCACTGAATGTACTAGCTCAGCTAGCATAACATGACTAGATGTTGAAAACCACACACCAAACTTTAGCGTGAAGACAAGGAAATTACACCAAAGTGCCGTGTTAACCGCTCGATGGCTGAGATCAAACCAAGAGGAGTTGCATGAAACGAAATGTATATCAATACAGAACCTTGAGAAATAATTCAAGCATGCAATAATAAATTAATGGTCACTACTTTCCAAATAATTGCTAACGCAAATATTAAATACAACTCATATGACAATACACAAAACTGAATACCCTAAATGACAGTGCAATGAGTGTTTCATAGAGAAGATCATCATAATTCATACTCCCTCTGTAAAGAAATATAAGAGCGTTTAGATCACTATTTTAGTGTGGATCTTCAGAGTGGATCTTCTTCCTTGGTTTGAATGTAGGAATAGCTTCCATCTGTCCTTTAAAAAGGATAAGATACATATTCTACAATATTTTCATCGCAAGCATAGATCGCATCATCACTCCCATTACAATCATTATTCTTCCATCTTTGTAAATGGAATAACATTTCTGTCCGATCACAACATATAGGCAATAGCATTCCTATCCCATCACATAAGTATATTCCAAGAGCATTAAAAATGGTTCCTTAAGAAAAGCATGGCCGAAAACGCAAATCCATCAATTGATTCATAGCAGTGTGCCGATTCGTAGTTTTTATATTAGAACAAAAAGGATCGTCCGAATTACCTGTGCTCATCGTCGAAGTGTGCCTGCTTCTTGGTCTTGGCGACACGCAAAGAATAACCTGCGGCCCAACAGGAACAGCAACAATACCAAACTAAGATGCCTCATAAACCCCAGAACGAGGACACGGACAGGAAAAGCGAAGGGGGCACTGATCTTACTTCGGGAGATGGTGAGCAGGACAGGGGGCGCGTCCGCGACGGTGCCTCGGGGCGGTGACGCTGCCGGAGGTAGCGTCCGCCACCCGCGGAGGCCCAGGAGGCCGGGGGCACCGGAGGCGGGGCCGAGGAGCGGGCGGCGCGAGAATGGGGGAGGCGGGGGCGCTGGGTGTCGGTCCTCGCGGTTGTCGTCGCGGCGGAGGAGGTGGTGGAGTGGAAAGGGAGAGGGGACGAGGGGGCGGGACGACGATGAGAGGAGGCGGAGGCGGAGGGCGGCGGCGGCGGCGAGAGGGCGGCGCATTTATGGATGCCGGCCCCGCCGGTGGTGCTGTTGCTGCTGCCGCGGGCGTGGCGCAGCTTCCATTCGAGGGAAAGCGATAGAAGAACGGAAAGGAAGGAGAGCTAGGTGGGTTTGGGGGATTCTGGGTGCACCGTGGGCTGGACTGGGCTCAGCGTTGGGAACGGAAAAGGTGAAAGACGAGCTTGCAAGTCGTTGTCTCCAAAAAAGAAAGTTAGGGTTCGGCGTACCCTCAAAAACAAGTTAGGGTTCCGCGTCCTGTAAAACTAGGCTTTTTTTTTAAAAAGTTCATATGTTGTACTCTCTTCGTTCCTAAATATAAATCTTTTTTAGAGATTTTATTATTGAACTATATACAGATGTATATAGACATATTTTAATATGTAGTCTCTTATTAAAATGTCTAAAAAGAATTATATTTAGAAACGGAGGGAGTAATTTGTAAAAGGGCACCAAACATATTTTTCTTCTTTAAAAAAACAAACATACCATCGTACACATGAACTCACCATGCTTACTCATAAACATACCTATTTTTTTCTTCACAAAACCAAGTATACCATTATACCCGGACTCAACATGCCTATTGAATGATAGAGTCGTGATACTTGTTTTAGAAAGGGACAATTGTCTTTGTGTAAAAGTTGGAAACTATCCACGGAGTTTTTTCTTACTTTTCGACTTTGCTTAGTTTTACCCTTAGATTCGCCTCCGAGGTCACATGAATGCCGTTTGATCAATATTTGAAAAATTCATAGCAAATACATATGAACTCGAAAAATATAAATAAGATGTCAAGATATTCAGAGAAACGTTACCTTTGTGTGCATGTTATTTGCATGCAGGAAAAAAGTACCGTTTAAACTACCTCACGTTATTAATGTTAGTGTTGTTATTGAACATAAAAAGGTATAAAAATGGTTTTCATGAATAAAAATGGCATGCTATATAGGTCATGTTTTCTAAATATTCTGATATCTTATTTGTATTTTTCTAAGTTCATCTGAATTTGTACAATAATTTTTCAACTAATGGTCAAAGTCATTTGAAAATTCGTAACAAATATACTATATCACTAATATCCCTGTGATTGGAGCCCCACAATCAATTGAGGTCTTCAATTGGAATTTGGTCATCCAATTTTGACCTGGTTAACAATTTCTCAAACTGTTTCATTTAATTTTTATATAATACATCATGCTTCCTATTTTTTAAACCTTCACAATTAATTGAGACTTCAAATTGGACTTTGGTCACCCGATTTTGACCGGGTCAACAATTTCTCAAGAAGCTCTCCTATTTAATTATTTTAATTCTCTGTGCTCCCTATTTTAAACTTTTTTCATTCAATTGAGGTATTTAACTTTAGATTTGGTTTACGATTTTGGTCGGGCCAACGATTTTTCAAATCGATCAATAGCAACTGGCCTATAAAAACATAGCAACCCCTCATAGACTCCTATCGGACATAAAAAAACATCACCATATGATACTATAGCACGATATAGTACATGCAACCAATGATGAAAAATATCCCAAAATAAATATAGGTTGCTTAGCGGATAATACAGAATCACACTGCGAAAGACTCGCCAAATAAACGCGTTATAAATAAACATAAAACACACTCCATTGTCTCCCCCACCGGCCAAACCAAATACTCCATCAATTTTGAAATATAAAGGTTATTAATTTTTTGGAAAGTCAACATTCTTTAATTTTGACCAAGTTCGGTACCAAAAATATCGACATCCACAATATTAAACAAAAAATATGAAAATTAATTTCATGATAAATCTAATAACACTGATTTGATATTATGCATGATGATATATTTCTCTATAATTTGATCAAACTTAAAGAGGTTTGACTTTTAAAAAAGTAATACACCATATATTTTGAAATAGAGTGATTAATAAATATAAGAATCCCAACAAATTCAATGGCGCAGTAAAGCGCGCACAACCCTACTAGTTCATATGAACTCAAAAACATACAAATAAGATATCCGAATGTTTAGAAAACATCACCTATATGGCATGTATTTTTTTATTATTGAAAACTTTTTTATACCTTTTTATGTTCAACAACAATAATAACATTAATAATGTTGGGTAGTTTAAATGGTGCAAATGGCATGCACATAAAGGTAATGTTTCTATGAACATTTTGTTATCTTATTTGTATTTTTCTGAGTTCATATGAATTTGCTAAGAATTTTCAAAATATTGGTCAAAGGGCGCTCCGGCGACCTCGGAGGCGAGTCGGAAAGTAAGGGCAAACCCCGTGGCTAGGTTCCAACTAGGGACAAAAATGCAATTGTCCCTCTTAGAAAAGGCTAGCACATATTGACGGTGTCCTGGATTAGGGGTTACTCATCACGTAGGTCGGTCATTCATGGGTCGGGCGAGGACCCACCTATGACTGAAGATTGGGCTATGTAACCATGGACCCCAACGTGCTGGCACATACTCTGAGGCTTATTTGAATGGTCGGCATGTTATCCCTAGGTGTAGCTGACATACTTGTAATCCTAGATACCCCATGTGTCTATATAAGTTGAGGGGTTTAGACCGTATAGAGGGAGAACATTCATTCATATGATCTCAAGGTAGATCATCATATACTTTGTATCCCCATCTCAATCAATATAATTAGAGCAGGACGTGTGGTTTTACCTCTTAGAGAGGGCCTGGAGCTCGGTAAACATTGTGTCTTTCTCTACTTCCCGTTACCATCTAGCCAAGACCACCCTCTCGGGACCCCCAACCAAAGATCTATCGGTTTTAGCACCGATATTGGTGGCTCATGCAGGTCCCGCTATGTGGTCACAAAGGCTTGCTACTTGTAGATGCGTTGGGTTTTCCCCAAAGAGGAATGGATGATGTAGTAAAGTGGCGGTAGTTATTTCTCTCAGTTAAGAACCAAGGTTATTGATCCGATAGAAAGTTATCCAAACACACTATCAACAGTTCCTGCACACGCAAGAGCAAATACTTGCACCCAACGCGGGCAAGAGGGAGAGGCATCTCTCTCATGACCATAGTAGCGGTAGGTGCACAGATTACTGTTTGAAAATTGATAAAGAAGTAAGTAATTATGTATTCATGGCATGATCTATATACATGCATTACGTCCGTGATAACTGAAACGAATCTGCATCTGCCACTATTAATCCACCAATCGACCGCTATCCAACATGCATCTATGCTATTAAGTTCATGACAAAACAGACTAGTGCATTAAGCAAGATGACATAATGTAGACAAAGTAAGACCAAATGATATGTTTAGTCCCCCGTCGTTTTATCCTTAATAGCAACAATAAAAATACATGTCTCGCTACTACTCCTCTTACAGAGTGAGGACACCGCAATATTGAACCTACCACTACAAACTTTGCTCTATTTTGCGACGCTACACTTGTGTCATGTATAAAACATTGTAAGAGCATAATTTTCTCTAAGTAGTTTTGGTGGTTGATGACAGTGCGTTTGCGGACTAACCATGTGAATTAAGCTTTCAGAGATTATCAGGTGACACGAGACAGTTATCTTTCCCTCAAGTAGTAAATCAGAAGACGGAGTCTCTTCCTTTCGAGGTTAGGTTAGTGGACCCGAGTCGTAGGAAAATCCGTTCTATTAAGAGGGGGATCCGCATCAGGAAACGTTGAGAGGAATTATCACGTACACTTTGCACCCCCGTCCGTTTCCTGGCACAACGGAACTATTTTTGCCCCTGAGGCTCCAAAGTTTATCTTAAGCGGAAGTACCGCTCTTCCGAGCGCTAGTGCCGCAGGAGCGGCCACATTGCAGAAGTACCGCTCGAACTACCACATTGAAGGGCCACTCGAACTACCGCTTATTTTTTTAAGCAGAAGTACCGAGCGGTACTACCGCCCTGAAGAGCCGCTTATTTTTTAAGTGGAAGTACCGAGCGGTATTGCTGCCCTGAGGATCCGTGGCCTCTTTTGCATCCTTTTTTCTTTCGGTCTTCTAGGATTTCTGAGCGGAAGTACCGCTCCCTCCAGAGCAATACTGCTGCCTAGTTGTTCCAGTACGCGTATAAGCGGAAGTACCACCCCCTAGGACGGTACTACCGCTTATGCTCATGTCCACGCAGAAGAACGACCACATTTTCCCCCACCTATATAAGTGAGTCTTCTTCCCCATTGAGACTCACCTCTTTCCAAAAAAAGCTCCATTGTTGCTCCTAAGCTTATTCTTGCTCCCTCTCCCTCCCTAGCCATCAAATCTTGTTGGGGCTCTAGGGTTCGGAGGAGAGGGCCTTGATCTACACTTCCATAGAGAGATATTTGATTCCCCCATCAATCCCTTGAGGATCTTGTTACTTTTGGGTGTTTGAGCACCCTAGACGGAAGAGGTCACTTCGAAGCCATAGTCCATCGTGGTGAAGCTTCATGGTGTCGTTGGGAGCCTCTAACTAAGTTGTGAAGATTGCCCCAACCTTTTTTGGAAAGGTCTAGTTGCCGCCTTCAAGGGCACCACTAGTGGAATCATGGCACCTCATGTTGTGTGAGGGCGTGAGGATAATACGGTGGCTTTAGTGGCTTCTTGGAGAGCATTGTTCCTCCACACCACTCCAGCGGAGATGTACTTCCCTTTACCGGGAAGGAACTTCGATAACACATCCTCGTCTCCATCGATTCCTCTTGTGGTTACTTCTTACCTTTACTTTGTGCAAGCTAGTCATATTGTTTATCTTGCTTGCATGTCTTGTTGTTGTGTTTAGCATTATATAGGTTGCTCACCTAGTTGCATATCTAGCCAACCTATTTGTTGCTAAGCCTAAATTGTTAAAGAAAAGTTAAAAACGGGTAGTTGCCTATTCACCCCCCCATCTAGTCAACCATATCGATCCTTTCAATTGGTATCAGAGCCTCGTCTCTTTATTAAGGGTTTCACCATCCAAAGAGTATGGCTGGCAAAGAGGTGTGGTCTAGTGAACTACCCGAGGCTTCGGGCATGGCAAGTGAAGTCGCAAGCCCGGCTAGTGACAGGTCACCCCGGGAGTCTACGGAGAACTCTAGGTTCCTGAATTTGACCTCTCGACCAGGGGCGAAGCTCTCGGCGCGGCATAGATGGTCGGTCGGGTCAGCGTGCAACACACCGCTACCGAAGGCGAAGATCTGTCCGGGGATGAAAGTGTCCATGTTGCGAACCTCTTTGTTGATGATAAGGCGAGGCATCCATTCCTTGGGTGCTCACAGGGAGCTCTCAATGAAAGCACTAATGTCGGTGTCAAAACCGGCGGATCTCGGGTAGGGGGTCCCTAACTGTGAGACTAGAACCAATGGTAACAGGAGACGAAGGAGACACAGATTTGCCCAGGTTCGGGCCCTCCTATGGAGGTAATACCCTACGTCATGCTTGGATGTATTGATTATATGGGGTTACAAAGTTGATCTACCTCGAGATCGAAGAGCGACCCTAGATCAGTTGTTCTATCCCTATAATCCTAAAACCCTCCGGCTTATATAGACGTCGAGGGTATCTAGGGTTTACACATGGTCGGTTACATGCCGAAGAGATAAACATGCCTATTCTCTACATCAAACGTGGAGCACAAGCCGTACTTCCCGAAGCTTCGATCTTGGAGATAAGGTCTTCAGTGAATCCTGTGTTTGGTAAGTGGCCCATATAGTCCGGCCCATAGAAATAGGTCGGCCTCCCGAGGACCCCTTAATCCAGGAATCCCTCAGTAGCCCCCGAACTTGCCTCCAACGCCAAGGGTCTCAGCTTCAATTGCTGCACACGATTAGAGTCTTCGGCTTGTGAGGTGAGCTCTTCCCACCAAACTTAGTTCGGCCTTCGATGACAAGTAGCTTTCCGCATAGTGGCGCATCCGAATACTATAAATAGGTCGGCCTTGATGGCCAAACATTAAGGGGTAAAATAATGTACCCCTGACGACCTCTCTGACGAAAGGTCACGACCCATCACGACCGCCAGGCCAGTTACAAAAGCTCGATTCGCGGTTCGAGGCCGTTTTAATCAACACGATGTGCTGATCGTGCCCCGTTTTACACGAGATATGTTTAATCACGCGCGTGCAACGGCTCGCACGTCTTAGGAAGCGGAGGGATTCACAATGCAGCGAGGGGAGACCGAATTGATAAGCCTCATAAAAGGGGAAGAAAACCCCAAAACCTATTCACGTTCCCCATTCGCCTTCGCTGCCTTCCATTCCTCTACGCCTCCGAAGCACAAATCTAGGTCTCCCCCCCACCTCCGAGCTCATCAAATGGCGGGCTCCAACGGCTAGTGGGAGGCCTCCACGGTCACCGACCGGTACATCCTCGACCTCAAGAAGGCCGGCTCCCTCTCCGCTGACATCCCTCACCATGCACCAAAGGAGGGCCAAGTGATCCTCACTCCCCGGCCGGGCAAAAGGGTGGTCTTCCTCCCCCACTTCATTAGGGGGTTGAGCTTCCCACTCCACCCCTTCGTCAAGGGTTGATGTTTTTCTACGGCCTCGACTTCCATGACCTCCCGCCGAACTCTTTCATGCACATCTCAGCGTTCATCCTCGTTCGCGAGGCTTTCCTGCGAGTCGAGCCGCACTTTGGGCTATGGCTCAAAGTGTTCAACGTTAAGCCGAAGTGCATCGGCGAGAAGCACGCAGACTGTGGCGGAGTTGTCATCGGCAAAGTCACCCGCGTCGTGTGGCCATCGGGCACCTTCATCGACACCATCAAGGTGTGACAGAAGGAGTGGTTCTACATCACAGAACCACGAGAAGAAGGTCAGATTCCCTGCCGAATTCAGATCCGGTTCCCCACCAGATTAGCTTCATGGCTCAAAAAGGCCTTAGGTGGGGACTGAGAAAGGAGGTGAGCGACCTGCAGAAGCGCATCGACTCCATGATCGAGAAGGACATCAAGCTGACCAATGTGGTCCAGGTGATGCTTCGGAGATGCATCCTCTCCTGTCAGCGATACTCCCTTGTGGGCTCGTCAGCTTGACGATACGCCCACAATTCGAAACCTCTTCCGCACTACGCGGGAGAAGCTATGGAAGGCGCTAATGAGAGCACGACTTCAATCATACCGTTGATTTGACCCGATCTTTTACGATGCAACGAACTCGTCATAATTCCACAGATAAAATCTCCCAATTACGTGATCATTACACATAACCTAAAGATGGGGCAACGATGACCAACTGACAATCCCTCGACACACGAGGAACCTTCGCCGAAATATACGTAACCAACGCACAACCCGTCGGCGACGACGGACCTCAAGCCAAGTGCAACTTTCACGCGAAAATTCACACAAAATAAATAACAACGAACCTAAAAAGGACCGCTTAATATTTGATACACATGTTCTCTAACCTGTAGAAAATATCACCTCAAAATTCAACCTTTCCTTTTACATGACCGACTCATGGCCTTTTATATGGTGCGCGTAGGCACATACGTACTCAAACTAGTCTAGGATTCCTTGCATGATACGACCTCAACCTAACAAAGTGATAAACGTCTCTCCTTCTATGATTAAAGAAAGAAAATAAACTTTCTAAAACTAACTCAAGAAAAAGGGGAAACAGTCCATGCGGTTGGAACTGCCAAGTTTGATTGCCTTCGGATCTCAACATATCCACTGGTTGGCTGATTTGGAAAATATCCCAATAAATAAAAACGAATTTTGATATGATCCTTACGTAATAGGAACTGGCAGTGATCCATCTGCATGGCGTTCTAAGCGTTGGCTTCACTTCCTCCGGAACTACAAATTGAATTGCAATTTCTTCATTAAAAATAACGGGGCCTCCATCACCTTGGTCAGCATGCAATAATCAGAAGCACCCATGTTTTCTCCTTCTGCGGTTTACCACATCGAATAGTGCCCAGTGTATTTGAATTTACCTTCAACTTTGGTCCTTTCTTCTTATCACCTATCTGTTTATGAACATGTGACATAGTAGCGGATGTAGAACTAGAGCTAGTGTCTAATGACAAGACAACACCACTAGTATTCACATCATTCTTCCCCGCTTCAAACGAAGCCGTCCTCGGCTTCGTGGTAGGTTTTGGGACCTCCTTCGTCATAGAACTAATACCACCCTCCTTTACTTGAAGAGAAACTATTATCGGTTTCACGTTCATGGTGGACATCATCTTTTGCGACACTGTCAAATCCAAAGCAGATCTAAGTGATCTCTCATCCATCGGTTTCAATATCCTTTTCTTCCCAACATGAGTGAAAGTGTATGTATTAGTCCTCCCAGAATGAATAGTATTCCGGTCATACTGCCATGGTCGTCATAGTAATAAACTACATACATCCAATGGCAAAACGGCGCACTCCACCTCACCAATAACAGGTCCAACAGAAAATGGCACACACACTTTATGTGTATCTTTAAGCTTTCCACAATTGTTCAGCCACTCCAAATAATGGGGCTCATCATATCGCCATGTTGACAATGCAAGCTTCTCCACTAATGCCTTACTGATTCCATTAGTGCAACTACCGACGTCAATAATCAACTTGCATGACATACCCTTTATGTTGCATTGAGTCTGAAACAAACTACATCGCTGGCCTTTTTCTAATTTATTTCCTTCACCACCTTCAACCCTTTTGATTTGCATGTTTAACCCACTCATAGGTATTGTATCTCCCTCCTTCTTCAACTTGTCAGGTGTAGATTTTTTTTCAACAAAAACTAAGTCCAATTTTTTTGCTTCAAATAGTTGCTCTCTTTGTGACTTTGCAACATGTGCATGATCGCGCCGACGATGATCTACTAAATATTCTTCAAAATTGTATGCTTTAAAAGATGCCCATTGTCCTTCGTGGGAAAACTTAAATTTTCTCCAAGAAAAAGTGACAGACTTATCAACCCGCAAATCCCTCTTCTTTGTACATGGTTGGCCCAAAATCAACGAACATACATGCATATGATGAGGAAACACATCACAAATGACCAAGTCAGTGTATCCACATAATTTGAAGCGTACCTTCACTTGATGTTTGATAGTTACGAATTTGCTCTGCCACGAGAGCCTATATGGGTCAGGATGATCCATCAAGGACAGCTTCAAAGCATTGACCACTGTTTGACTCGTCAAATTTATTTTGGAGCAACGGTCCATCATTGTAGCACAAGTAATTCCTCCCACTTACACTCTGCGTAAATCTGAAACCAAGAAAGGGCCCGTGATGGATCCCTCTCACTCTGGGACATCTCACCATAAAAGTAGTGTTCCGTCCTCATTGCAGTGTTAGGATCTCTACGAACAAATTATAAGGAAAAAATTTGCACCGTAATAAACCCAGTAATCTGATACTAACTAATGAGAGCACGACCTCGAGGCGGTTCGAACACTGTGTTCGATGACCTCGAGGCGGTTCCACGAAGGAACCTCAGGATCAAGCCCCTCGCCCGAAGGTTAGGATACAAAGACCCCTTGTTCGTCCTTTAACAGGTTTAGAGTTCATTAACACACATGTGCTTATCAATTTTCCAGCCCCCCATGCGTCCTTCCCATCGATCAAATATCGGACGGGGAGACCCGCCCGCCAAACTAGCGGAGAGCGAGAATGACTCGCATCCCGCCACTCCAGGCGCTGCGAAGGATACCACGGAGGTGTCATCCCAGCATGCTCCTATGGAGCCGGGCACCGGCGACGGGGGAGACGACATAATGGCCGAGGCAAAACCTCGGTCACCGAAGACCGGGGGGAGGTACCCCGCCCGGATACTGAGGAGGTCGGACGTGCGACTGCTCAGTCCCCTCCGAGGGTATCTCCGGAGCCCATCATGCCTCCGGAGGTACTAGTTCAAACCCCGATCGATGATCGGGTTATCCGATCACCACCGGCACCACCGACCAATGGGTGGCCGATCATGGAGGAGGCTCTATCGAGCGGCTCCATCTTCGAGGAGCACCGCACCCTTATGGGTGTGGTATTATAGAGCATTCAGTCCGTCGACAACGGACTGAAGGAGGCCTGATACGTCCATTTTGCATCATGTTTTCTTGCTATTATTTATATTGTTTTTATCCATAATAATGCTTTTTGGAGTAATTCTAATGCATTTTCTCTCATAATTTGCAAGGAACACACCAAGAGGCAGAATTCCGGCAACTGGAAATCTGGACCTGGAAAAGCTACGTTAGGCTACCTATTCTGCACAACTCCAAACATGCTGAAACTTCACAGAGATTTTTTATGGAATATTTCAGAATTATTGGAGCAAATAACTACCAGAGGGGCCCCACCAGGTGGGCACAACCCAGCTGGGCGTGCCAGGGAGCCCAGGCGCGCGCTGGTGGGTTGTGCCCTCCTCGGCCCACCTCCGGAGCCCATCTTCTGGTATATAGGTCATGTTGACCTAGAAAAAAAAATAAGAAGGAGGCTTTCGGGATGAAGCACCGCCGCCTCGAGGTGGAACTTAGGCAGGAGCACTTTTGCCCTCCGACGGAGCGATTCCGCCGGGGGAACTTCCCTCCCGAAGGGGGAAATCATCGTCATCATCATCACCAACAACTCTCCCATATTGGGGAGGGCAATCTTCATCAACATCTTCAACAGCACCAACTCCTCTCAAACCCTAGTTCGTCTCTTGAGTTCAATATTGTTACCGGAACTATAGATTGGTGCTTGTGGGTGACTAGTAGTGTTGATTACGTCTTGTAGTTGATCACTATATGGTTTATTTGATGGAAGATTATATGTTCAGATCCATTATGTTATTTAATACCCCTTTGGTCTTGAGCATGATTATTATTTGTGAGTAGTTACTTTTGTTCTTGAGGTCACGGGAGAAATTATGTTGCAAGTAATCATGTGAATTTGATATGTGTTCGATATTTTGATAGTATGTATGTTGTGGTTCCCTTAGTGGTGTCATGTGAACGTCAACTACATGACACTTCACCATATTTGGGCCTAAGGGAATGCATTGTGGAGTAGCAATTAGATGATGGGTTGCGAGAGTGACAGAAGCTTAAAACCCAGTTTATGCGCTATTCCGTAAGGGACCGATTGGATCCAAAAGTTTAATGCTATGGTTAGAATTTATTCTTAATACTTTTCTCGTAGTTAGGGATGCTTGCGGGAGGGTTAATAATAAGTAGGAGGTTTGTTCAAGTAAGAGTAGCACCTAAGCACCGGTCCACCCACATATCAAATTATCAAAGTACTGAACACGAATTAAACCAACATGATGAAAGTGACTAGATGAAATTCCCGTGTACCCTCAAGAACGCTTTGCTTATCATAAGAGACCACTTTGGCCTGTCCTTTGCCTCAAAAGGATTGGTCTACCTTGCTGCACTTTTGTTACTATATTCGTTACTTGCTCGTTACAAATTATCTTGCTATCAAACTACTATGCTACTTACAATTTCAGCACTTGCAGACATTACCTTATTGAAAACTGCTTGTCATTTTCTTTTGCTCCTCGTTGGGTTCGACACTCTTACTTATCAAAAAAAGCTACAATTGATCCCCTATACTTGTGGGTCATCAAGACTATTTTCTGGTGTCGTTGCCAGGGAGTGAAGCGCCTTTGGTGAGTGGAATTTGGTAAGGAAACATTTATATAGTGTGCTGAAATTTATTGTCACGTGTTACTATGGAAAAAAAATCCTTTGAGGAGTTTGTTTGGGGTATCTTCACCTCGTCCGGAACCACAATTAACTACCCCTCAACCTACTGCACCTAATAAAAATATTGAATATGAAATCCCTTCGGGTATGATAGAACAACTACTAGCTAATCCTTATGCAGGAGATGGAACTGAACATCCTGATATGCACTGATATATGTGGAACAAATTTGTGGATTGTTTAAGCTTGCAGGTTTACCCAGGGATCAAGTTATGAAAAAGGTTTTCCCTTTATCTTTGAAGGGAAAAGCATTGGCATGGTATAGGCTATGCGATGATATTGGATCATGGAATTGGAATCGTTTGAAATTGGAATTCCACCAGAAATTTTATCCTATGCATCTAGTTCATCATGATCAGAATTATATATACAATTTTTGGCCTCGTGAAGGAGAAAGTATCGCTCTAGCTTGGGGGAGGCTTAAGTCAATGTTATATTCATGCCCCAATCATGAGCTCTCAAGAGAAATTATTATCCAGAATTTTTATGCACGGCTTTCTCATAATGATCAAACCATGCTTGATACTTCTTGTGCTGGTTCTTTTATGAAGAAGACTATTGAATTCCAATGAGATATTTTGGAAAGAATTAAATGCAACTCTGAAGATTGTGAACTCGACGAAGGTAAAGAGTCAGGTATTAAACTTAAGTATGATTGTGTTAAATCTTGTATGGATACCGATGCTTTTCAAAAGTTTAGCACTAAAAAAGGACTTGACTCTGAGATAGTAGCCTCCTTTTGTGAATCATTTGATACTCATGTTGAACTCCCTAAGTAGAAGTGGTTTAAATATCACCCACCTGTTAAAGAAGAAATTAAAAAACCAGCACCAGTTAAAGAAGAAATTATACTCTATAATGTTGATCCAGATGTTCCTTCTCCTTATATAGAGAAACCACATTTTCCTGTTAGGATAAAGGAACATGCTAAAGTGTCAACTATGGTTAACAAAAGCTATATTAGAACACCTAAACCTGAAGAACAAATTAAAGTAGAACCTAGCATTGTTATGGTTAAAGATATCTTGGAAGAAGATATTGATGGGCATGTTATTTACTTCTGTGAAGAAGATGCTAGAATTGCTAAACCTGGTAGAAAAAATAACCATAGACCTATTGTGGGCATGCCTGCTATTTCTGTTAAAATAGGAGATCACTGTTATCATGGTTTATGTGACATGGGTGCTAGTGTGAGTGCTATTCCTTGCACTTTATATGAAGAGATTATGAAAGACATAGCACCTGCTGAGATAGATGAAATAGATGTTACTATTAAACTTGCTAATAGAGACACTATATCACCAATTGGGATTATTAGAGATGTTGAAGTCTTGTGTGGGAAAATAAAATATCCTACTGATTTTCTTGTTCTTGGTTCCCCACAAGATGACTTCTGTCCCATTATCTTTGGTAGACTTTTCTTGAACACAGTTAATGCTAAGATAGATTGTAAGAAACAAGCTGTGGGAGTTAGCTTTGGTGATGAGCTCATGAGTTCAATTTTTCCAAGTTTAGTAGAAATCATCATGAAAAATAATTGCCTAGTAAGGACGAATTAATTGGTCTTGCTTCTATTGTTGTACCACATACTGATCCTTTAGAACAATATCTGCTAGACCATGAAAATGATTTACATATGCATGAAAGAAATGAAATAGATAAAGTTTTCTTTGAACAATGTCCTCTGATTAAACATAATTTACCTATTGAAACTCTTGGAGGTCCTCCTCCACCTAAAGGTGATCCTGTGTTTGAATTAAAACAATTGCCAGACACTTTGAAATATGCTTATCTTGACGAAAAGAAGATATATCCTGTTATTATCAGTGCTAACCTTTCAGAACATGAAAAAGAAAGATTATTGAAAGTTCTAAGGAAGCACCTAGCTGCTATTGGATATAGTCTTGATGATTTAACGGACATTAGTCCCACTCTATGTCAGCACAAAATCAATATGGAACCTGATGCTAAACGAGTTGTTGATCACCAACGTCGGTTAAATCCGAAGATGAAAGAGGTGGTAAGAACGAAAATATTAAAACTTCTAGAAGTAAGTATAATCTATCCTATATCTGATAGTAGATGGGTAAGTCCTGTTCATTGTGTTCCTAAGAAAGGAGGTATTACTGTTGTTCCTAATGATAAAAATGAACTTATTCCACAAAGAATTGTTATAGGCTATAGAATGGTAATTGATTTTTAGAAAATTAAACAAAGCAACTAGAAAAGATCATTACCCTTTGCCTTTTATTGATCAAATGCTTGAAAGATTATCTAAGCACACACACTTTTGCTTCCTTGATGGATATTCTGGCTTTTCACAAATACCTGTATCACAACCTGATCAAGAAAAGACCACTTTTACTTGTCCTTTTGGAACCTACGCTTATAGACGTATGCCTTTTGGTTTATGTAATGCACCTACTACCTTTCAAAGATGCATGATGTCTATATTATCTAATTTGTGAAAATATTGTTGAGCTTTTCATGGATGACTTCTCTGTTTATGGGAAGTCTTTTGATGACTGTTTAAGAAATCTTGAGCGAGTTTTGCAGAGATGTGAACAAACAAATCTTGTCTTGAATTGGGAGAAGTGTCACTTTATGGTTAATGAAGGCATTGTCTTGGGTCATAAAATTTCTGAAAAAGGTATTGAAGTGTACCAAACTAAGGTTGATGCAATTGAGAAAATGCCATGTCCTAGAGATATAAAAGGCATTCGTAGTTTGTTAGGTCATGCCGGTTTCTATAGGAGATTTATCAAAGACTTTTCGAAAATTTCTAGGCCTCTTACTAATCTCTTGCAAAAGGATATCCCTTTTGTTTTTGATGATGGTTGTCTTGAAGCCTTTGAAACACTCAAGAAAGCCTTAATTACTGCACCTATTGTTCAACCACCTGATTGGAACTTGCCTTTTGAAATTATGTGTGATGCTAGTGATTATGCTGTTGGTGCTATTCTAGGACAAAGAATTGATAAGAAATTGAATGTTATTCATTATGCTAGTAAAACTCTAGACAGTGCTCAAAGAAATTATGCTACTACTAAAAAAGAATTCTTAGCGGTTGTGTTTGCTTGTGATAAATTTAGACCTTATATTGTTGATTCCAAAGTAACTATTCACACAGACCATGCTGCTATTAAATATCTTATGGAAAGAAAGATGCTAAACCTAGAATTATTCGTTGGGTTCTCTTGTTACAAGAATTTGATTTACATATCATTGATAGAAAAGGAGCTGAGAACCTCGTAGCTGATAACTTGTCTAGGCTTGAAAATGTGCTTGGTGACCCACTACCTATTGATGATAGTTTTCCTGATGAGCAGTTAGCTACAATAAATGTTGCTAATAGTACTCCTTGGTATGCTGACTATGCTAATTACATTGTTGCTAAATATTTACCACCTAGCTTTACTTACCAACAAAAGAAAAAAAATCTTCTATGATTTAAGACATTACTTTTGGGATGACCCACATCTTTATAAAGAAGGAGTAGATGGTATTATTAGACGTTGTGTACCTAAGCATGAACAGGGACAAATCCTACGGAAATGTCACTCCGAGGCTTATGGAGGGCATCATGCTGGAGATAGAACTGCTCATAAGGTATTGCAATCTAGATTTTATTGGCCTACTCTCTTCAAGGATGCCCGTAAGTATGTCTCATCTTGCGATGAATATCAAAGAACAGGTAATATCAGTAAGCGTCAATAAATGCCTATGAATTATTCACTTGCTGTCGAACTATTTGATGTTTGGGGATTTGATTACATGGGACCTTTTCCTTCCTCTAATGGGTATACACATATTTTGGTTGCTGTTGATTATGTTACTAAATGGGTAGAAGCTATTCCAACCAGTAGTGCCGATCACAACACCTCTATTAAAATGCTTAAGGAAGTTATTTTCCCAAGGTTTGGAGTCCCTAGATATTTAATGACTGATGGTGGTTCACACTTTATTCATGGTGCTTTCCGTAAAATGCTTGCCAAGTATGATGTTAACCATAGAATTGCATCACCCTATCATCCTCAGTCTAGTGGTCAAGTTGAACTTAGCAATAGAGAACTAACATATTTTTTCAAAAGACTGTCAATAGGTCCAGGAAGAATTGGTCTAGGAAATTAGATGATGCACTTTGAGCTTATAGAACAACATATAAAAATCCTATGGGCATGTCTCCTTATAAGATGGTTTATGGAAAAGCTTGTCATTTGCCTCTTGAGTTAGAACATAGAGCATTTTGGGCAGTTGAAGAGCTCAATTATGATTTCAAACTTGCTGGTGAGAAGAGGTTATTAGATATTAGATCATTAGATGAATGGAGAACCCAAGCTTATGAAAATGCAAAATTATTCAAAGAAAAAGTCAAAAGATGGCATGACAAAAGAATTCAAAAGCGTGAGTTTAAAGTCGGAGATATGTTTGTACAACTCTCGTTTGAGATTTTTTTGCAGGGAAGCTCCTCTCAAAATGGGAAGGCCCATATGTCATCGAGGAGGTTTATTGGTCTAGTGCCATCAAGATAATTCTGAAGGTACTAACCCGAAGGTTGTCAATGGACAACGAATAAAGCATTATATCTCAGGTACGCCTATTAATGTTAAAGCAATATTATCCAAACTTTGACACCGGAAGAACACATAAAAGAGTCCTTCCGGAACACTCTAGAATCGTGAAAATAAGGAGGTGCGTGATACGGTAAGTAAATGGACTCCGAAAAATCCGCAAAAATATTTTCTATCAGTCTTGGAATATTTTAGAATTTTGGAAATAAATAAACTCTCAAGAAGCATCCCCTGGTGGGCACAAGACACCACGGTGCGCCAGGCTTGCCTGGCGCGCCCAGGTGGGTTGTGCCCACCTAGGACACCTTCCGTACTCCGTTTTTCTTCCATGTACTTGTCCTCCAAGATAACAAATCTATATATACTTCCCAAACCTGTTGATCACTATATCGCGGAGAAATCCTCTGTTCTCTTTTCTTGCTGTTTTCTATGCAGTTCTGAAAATATATCGTCCCAAGACTCCGAGGGAGAGAGCCATGTTGCTGATTTCATCGTTAATCCCAAGTCCTATGGGGATGTGGAGCATTATGGCTGGACCACGGAGGAGGAGGAGGAGGACTATTATCCTAAGGAGAAGGACAAGACGAGATCACATGAGGACGAATCTCCATTACCACAACCTGGGGATATGCATGTGGAATTTAACAAGTCTAGCCTCCCAAGGAAACTAAAGAGGCCTAAGATTCAGTTCATACCCCATAGTCTTTTGCAGGAATGCAAGCAGGATTTATGTAAGAAGATACTGGAGCTAGAGCAGGAGGTCGGTGAATTGAAGGAGGAAAATTCCATTCTCAAGCACAAGCTAAGGAAAAAGGGCAGACCCTCCACTTCATCACCACCACCATCTTCTTCACCACCAAAGGAGAACTGAGTATCGGGTATGGGCACTCCCCTTGGCTTCCGCCAAGCTTGTGGGAGGTGCCCCAGTATCGTATCATCCCACTATATTTTTTGCTTTTACTTATCTTAGTTCAATATTTTTCCTATATGAAATAAAGTTCAGTTCAATCCTTTCTTATTTGAGAGTTTGCTTAGTGATCTATCATTGTAATCGTGTGCAAGTTATATGATAAAGTTTAGTTTGAGTTTTTTCTTTCTTTACTTTCATGTTGCAAACAAAGAAAAATAAATAAGAAAGAAATGAAAGAAAGGAAATAAATCAATAAGATCATATACTAATCCTATGGTAGGTGATGGCACCACATAAGGAAAAGTATAAGTAAGAAATTTTATTAGAGATTGACAAACATAGCATTAGTCAATGATCCAACTCATGAAAGAATTAATAAGGGAAGAGAAGATTCACATATAAATATACTATCCTAGAAATCTTTTGTGATTGTGAGCCCTCATCAAAATATTATATGCCAAAAGTGTTGACGTTGGACAAGGAAGACAACTTAATGGTTTATGTTTGTTTATATTCACATAGAAGTCATATTGTCATAGATCCTTTAACATGTGATGCTTGGCCCCTACTTTTGCTAGCCAAAAATTCTGCACTAAGTAGAGATACTACTTGTGCATCCAAAAATCCTTAAACCCAAATCCTATTTTCAAGAGTCCACCATACTGTGACGTCCTGGCTTTCTGCTACAGTAATGCATGTAATTGAGCTACAGTAATCCCACGCTAATGTTGCCACGTCACCGCGTTTACTGTTGCTAAACTCGCGTTGGTTCAAACCCCGTTCAAATTTGAATTTAAAATAAATTCAAATGACAAAAGTTTTCAAACATGCAATCTAAAATGTTCGGAGTGTGTCAATTAATGCCTAGGTAATTGTGTTGTTGCAATCGACATTTTTGAAATTGTTTAAGTTCACTAAATTAAAATAAAACCAAAACAGAATCAAAACTAAAAAAAGACCCCCCCCCCCAATATTGGGCCCTGGCCCAGCCGGCCAACCCACCTAGCCCACCACCCACCCGGCCCGGCTGCCCCCCACCTTATCCCCCCACCACCGACACCCCCACCCCACTCTCTCTCACCCCTCTCTCTCTCTCGCTCAATCTGGATCGGAAGGGCCCGATCCTGACCCACCGTTGCCTCACGCTACCGGCACCCCCGATCGCGTCGCATCACCGCTGCTGGAGCTCCTCCCTGCCGGCCCTGAACCGCTCGCTTGCCTGCCCCCCCCCTCGCCGCTCCGCACCACCATCGACTGCCGCGCCTCCTCCTCCCCGGCCTCCCCAACGGCTCCACCGAGCCTCGCCGCCCGTGCCCCCCTTCAATGCCGGTGAGGCCCCCGGCCATGGCCTCCTCCTCTCCCTTCTCGCGCCGCGTCCGCGCTTCCCACCGCCGGCGCTCCCTACCGCCGCCGGTGCTGTGGCCCCCGCGCTCCCCCTCCGATCGCCGCCCACGCCAGCCTTGGCCGCCCGCGGCCGATGCTGGCCGCTGCCACTGCTACCGCGGCCCCGCCGTCGTCCTGTGCACGCGCAACACCAACCGTGCCCGGGCTCGCTGCGGCCGGCACGCCTCCTCGCCGGCGGCGGCCGTCGGTTGGCCCTGGCCACTGCCCCGGCCGTGTTCCCCCCAGCCCCGATCTGGTTAGTGGGGTTAATCCCCACTAACCCCCTCCCGCTGTGGATGACGCAGGGGGCCCACCCCCTCCAGAACGTTTAAATAATAAAAATATATATTAGTAATAATTAACTAGTTAATTAACTAAATAATTAATTAATAATTCTATCAATTAGTTAGTTGATTTAATTAAGGCTATTTATGTTAGTTAATTAATCTGTTAATTAATTAACTTAACAAGTGTATGACAGGTGGGTCCCACCCCTTAATTAATCCTGATTAATGATAATTAAACATTAATTAAAATGTGTCACTGACATGTGGGGCCCACATGTCAGATTGACCCAGTCAACAGTACCGTTGACTGCTGATGTGAGCATGACATCATGCTGACGTCATAATTGCATTTTCAAATTAATTTAATTATGAATAATTTCAGAAATGTTTAAATCTTTAAAAAATAATATAAAATAATCCGTAACTCGGATGAAAATATTTTATACATGAAAGTTGATCAGAAAATCCTATGAATCCGAATACGCAGTCCGTTAGTTTGTCACGTGCTCCTAGCATAGCAAACCATGGAGCTTTTCCATCGTTTTCATTTGTTCGGTAAAAGCCAGAGACCCGGAAAATATCGTCAGATATTCTTTCGACCCGTCTGCGACGTGTAGTATTGCGTTAGTGCATACCTAGCCCTGCATATTGCCATGTCATGCATCGTGTTGCATATGTGCTTTATATTTATTGTTTCTTCCCCCCTCTTCTCTCCGGTAGACCCCGAGACTGAGGCTGCTGCCGAGTATGACTACGCGCCTGACGATCAGCCTTTTGCCGCAGAGCAGCAAGGCAAGCAAACCCCCCTTGATCATTCCGATATCGCCTATTCCTTTCCCTCTTATTCTTGCATTAGATTTTTGCTACTGTATTAGTTAGCTCCTATTCTGATGCATAGCCTATTTTTGATAAACTGTTACTATACTTGCAATCATACCAACTGCTTAGTATAGGTTGGTTAGAGAACCCCTAGTGACCCCTTAGTCCCAGTTGCCCCTGCTTCTTCATCGACGACCCGACAACTCGACGACTCGAAGACTCGATCAACTGACTGACAAGCCAGGTCACTCACATCACCGCACTCCCCTAAATTGTATGGCTCTGCAGTGCTACTATCGAGTACCAAGGGTGACACCTCGTGAAGTACTCATGATGTTAGCCCTGTAGTGCACCTAGTCGGTCGTGGTTATCGAGGGTGGTTCCTCCTTCACCATTCCCGACGATGTCTCTGTCGTGCAACCCCTGAAGTGTGGGACCCTTGAGGGTGATTCCTGTAAAGTCCACCTTGACGGTTACATCGAGCGAGGACCATTGAGGGTGATTCCCCAGTTCCCGTCTTGATGTGATAACCACAACTGACTTGGCACTATACTAACATTACGAGACAAAAGGGACAGGTGGTACCACCCTGTTGAGGTGGACCTGAGTTCTCGATAGTTCTGAGACGGGTCGGCCCCAAGGGTACCCGTGTGAGAAAGATTTGGTGGGATGCGCCGTACGACATCCGAAGGCTTGGTGGGGTGCGCCGGTAAGGCACCCGAGTGTTATTGACGGGGCGACGGACTGTATGGTTCGAGCTTGCCCCACACTAATAAAATGCTAATGGGTTGGGTATTTGATCCGAGTTGGTCGTTGACCTTTTTACGCACTAAACCTTCACGTGGGAGAAGTTATGGGTACTCAGCGTCGTTGTATCAGCCGAAGCTCTTCAGACGTCAGCAATGGAGTGGCACGCGCCGGATTAGACTAGAACGCATCGCGCTTGTAAGTTAAGGGGTGCTAGACCTGTTTCCGGCCGCGTGCGCACCGTACAGGAGTGCAAGGGCAAGTGGGCCCACGAACCTGCGTGCTTAGGAGTAGACGGGCGGGCTGGCCTCTTCGTCGAGTCTAGGTAGGGCGACGACGTTTTGGATCCCGAGGCCGGGCATTACCCCGGAAAGTGTGTCCAGCCAGAGGTGATCAAGCGTGTTGGAAATGCGGTGCACCCCTGCAGGGAAGAAATTATCTATTCGAATAGTCGTGTCCACGGTAACTGGATGACTTGGAGTTGTACCTTGACTACATCTATAATTGTGATTTACTTTAAATGAAATGTGGCTCCGAGGTTGCTTCCTCGTAGGGAGTCGAGTCGAGGAAGAATCTCTGGGCGTGGTTACTTAATAAAATTGCTACAAAAATATGACTATATATGTGTTACCGGTCTACTCTCTTCTAATGCTCAAGATGCTAGTCTTCGATAGGACTAGGCCTTCCCCCTATTCTTGCTTTCTGCAGTCAGTCCAGATATAACCTCACCCCTTGATAATGATGCATACTTAGTATAGTTCTGATGTCAGTCTTGCGAGTACTTTGGATGAGTACTCACTACTGCTTTGCTTTCTCTTCCCCCCTCGATACGATTCTATGTTCAGAAGGTGGAGCCTAGGAGATGGAGTACGCCGGAGATGACTACTACACCACCGCAGGAGCCTACTACTATGTGGAGGCGGCCCCCGACTAGCAGTAGGATAGGAGGTTCCCAGGCAGGAGGCCTCGCCTCTTTCGATCCATTGTTATGTTTGTGCTAGCCTTCTTAAGGCAAAACTTGTTTAACTTATGTCTGTACTCAGATATTATTGGCTTCCACTGACTCGTGTTTGTCGAGCTTTGTATTCGATCCCTCGAGTCCCCTGGCTTGTAATATGAAGTTGTATGACTTTAATTTGTGTCTAGAGTTGTGTTGTGATATTGATTAGTGAGTCCCTAATCTTGGCCATACGCATTGCGTGTATGTTTAGCGTACGGACGAAATTGGGGGTGTCACAAGTTGGTATCAGAGCCGACTGCCTGTAGGTAGCCCCTTTCCAACTCCTTGGCCGAAGTTGAGTCTAGTACTTGAAAAACTTTTACTAACATTGTTGTGTGGCTTACGGGCCCACATCTCAATCGGGTGGTATTAGGATCTTTTATTCCTCGTCTATACTCTGGGTTCTGATCTCTCTCCTCTTTCGGGTTAAAGAATTTGCTAACTCTAAAATTAGGTTCTCGTGATCACATCCATCGGATATTTGTTTCATCGACAATTGACTCCTTTGAAGTTATAATGCACACACTGTCAATTGACATCTTAAATCTTCCTGTTACAGATGCGTCCCGGTAGGCAGATCGTCCTTCTGACCTACGCGCACGATACGACTGGGTTCCCAGCCATTTTGGTCGACCTCTTGAAGAAGCTGGGATATCGCTGGTACCCCGAGTACACTGTTTATGAGGATACCGCGAGTTCAGCCAGGAAGAATATGAGGCTGTGATGGTTATCTGGGATCGATAGGACCTCTCCATCATTGAGCTGGACACCTTCCGTGACGTTGGAGTGACTGTCGAGATGGCTGTACAGGATGCTGCTTATGTTGCTATGGTTCGACTCCATGCAGCGAACTCTTGTTTGGAGGAGACGGCATACAAATACATTTCGTATGTTCCTACTGGAGTTGATACTGCCATCGACGCTGAGGTCTTGACCCCTTTCGTAGGACAACGCAACGACCGATCCTACACTGTTGTCTGCACCCCCTACGTGAGTCGTCATTACGACCCATAGGTTCTGGTTCAGTACACTGAGGCATTGGATCGCACTGTCAGGGCTCTTAACGTCGAGTTGTACGCCACCCGTGATCATCTTTATCGGGCTTTGGCACATTTGTTGCCAGCAGTCACCGCGGGGATACATCCGGAGAACATCTTGTACCCGCCTCGGACTGTGTTTCCGCCAGGTCTTGAGTGGCCTGAGGTTCGAGGTCGTGTTCCGGCACGTGGACCTGCGCTCCCGCTCAGTATGCAGCGTATACATCAGAGTTTGCACGGGATGCAGAACCCTGCCACCAGGTTCAGCATTCAGGGCCATCTGCAGTTCCGTGGGTTCTTTTGTTGTCCCCGACGTTGATGTAGCTTTTCACTATATCCGTTGTTGTATCCCTCTACCGCGTGCCTGCGTGCCGCCTAGTTGCTTTGGTTAATTTCATGCCGGACCTATCGTCTATGTTGTAATAGACTTATGGTATGTAATAGACCTATGTATGGATCTGTATGTTGATTTCGAACTACTATGTCGTATCTATTGCACTTTCTCCATTGAGCAATTTACTTCATAAATAACTCATTGTCTTTACAATAGCCAATGCTAAAATACCACTGCTAATTGTTTCGACAGAATGGTTACGCCAGCTGGTCGTGGTGCGGCTGACCACCCACCGCCGCCTGAATACATGGCTGGTATGATGCAGCAGTTTGAACTAAATCGTCAGTTTATGCAAGGGCTTATGGACCAGTTCCCAAGGCCAAACATGAATCAACAGCCAGCCCCAATGACTCTGCAAGACTTCATGTGCCTCAACCCTGCGATCTACCATAGCTCAACTCAGCCGCTTGACGTAGATGACTAGCTCCGTGACATCACTTATGAGCTGGAATCTTCAGGCGCCCCAGAAGCTAGCTATGTCACCTTTGCCTCGTACTTTCTAAAGGCCCCCTCTGCTCAATGGTGGGACAATCACAGGCCCTCACAGCCTGTAGGAACTATCATCACCTGGCCGGAGTTCCAAGCTTCATTCCGTGCTCACCATATTTCTTAGGGAATGATGGACAAGAAGAAACGTGAATTTCGTAATCTCGTCCAGGGCAACAAGACTGTGGATGCTTATCAGCGGGAATTTTTGGACTTATCTCGCTATGCTGAAGAAGACGTTGCAACTGATGCTCGTAGGCAGGAGAAGTTCCGTGAAGGCCTCCACCCTGATATCAAACTGGCACTCCTTGTTCAAGACTTCGACAACTTCGCCACCTTGGTGAACAAGTCCATAATAGTGGAAACAGGTCTGCAGGACTACAAGGACAGCAGCAAGCGCAACCGTGACGTGGGCTCATCTTTGGGTTCAGCAAGTCAGAAGCGCAAGATCTGGATTCCCCACAACATGTACCATGCACCTGCTCCTGCTCCAAGGCCGTCCTATGCTGCACCTTATCTGCCTCCACCACCTAGGCAGCCAAGGCTCCCAGCTCCGCCACCACGAGCTCCTGCTCCCCCTTCTCGACCTGAGGATGGGCTATGCTTCAAGTGTGGTCGTCCAGGACACCGTGCTAGAGAATGCAGGCATAATCAAAATCAGCTTGCACTGCCTTCCAACCAGCCCCGCAACAACAATGTCAGGTCTACTCAGGGACGTGTTCAAGTTAACAATGTTGATCTAAATGAAGCTCAAGACCAGCCTGCTACTGTGATGGGTACCCTTATCGTCAACTCAGTACCAGTTTCTGTATTGTTTGATACAGGAGCATCGCATTCTTTTACGTCTGAAGATTTTGCATCCATGCATGGCATTAATTACGAGGAGATGAACACTCCAATAGTGGTGAACACCCCCGCTGGCCAATGTCAGACCTCCATGGTTAGTCATGACGTCCCCATCGAAATAGAAGGGTTGGAATTCCATGTTTCCCCCATCATATTGAAGTCTTCCAAGATTGACCTCATTCTCGGAATGGATTGGTTGAAAGCACATACTGCTTTAGTCATTTGTGCCACCAAAACTGTCCACCTCTTGCATCCTTCTAATGAGATAGTCAGCTACCATGCTCATCTTGTTTGAGATGTTGAAGCCCGACTATATGCCATGAATGCTTTAAATGAGTCACCTCTTGAGGGGATTGAAAGCATTCCAGTTGTCCGGGATTTCCAAGATGTTTTTCCGGAAGAACTCCCAGGGATTCCCACTGCTAGAGCTATCGAGTTTGTCATCGACTTGGTACCTGGTACCACTCCTATAGCCAAGCGTCCGTATAAGATGCCACCACATGAACTCCTTGAACTTAAGCAAGAAATTGACAACTCACTTCGGCTGGGTTTCATTCGTCCAAGTTCCTCTGCTTGGGGAGCACCTTGTCTCTTTGTTAAGAAGAAGGATGGGACAAACCATCTGGTCCAGGATTATCGACCAATCAACCAAGCTACAATTCAGAACAAATATCCGCTACCTCGGATCAATGATTTGTATGATCAACTTGCTGGTGCCTCAATTTTCTCTAAGCTCGACTTGAGGTTGGGCTACCATCATATCCGTGTTCGTGAAGAGGATATTCCGAAGACCGCATTTGTTACTCGCTATGGTTCATACATGTACACGGTTATGTCCTTTGGTCTAACCAATGCTCCAGCAACTTTCTCTCGTTTAATGAACTATATCTTCATGGACTACCTTGACAAATTCGTCGTGGTTTATCTGGATGATATTCTGGTATTTTCCAAGAATAAAGAAGAGCATGCTGAACATCTTCGTCTTGTACTTGAAAGACTTCGGGAACATCAGCTATGTGCCAAGTATTCCAAGTGTGAGTTCTGGATGGACGAAGTAACCTACCTTGGTCATGTGATCTCCAAGTATGGTATTGCGGTCAACCCTAAACAAGTTCATTCTATTCTTGGCTGGACTCCCCCGAAGAATGTCAAGCAAGTCAGAAGTTTTCTCGGACTCGCCAACTATTGCCGTCGATTTGTCGAGAACTTCTCCAAGATTGCAAAGCCCTTAACCAATCTGCTCCACAAAGGTGTTAAATATGAGTGGATAGGAAAATGTCAGGAGAGATTCCAGGCACTTAAGGACAAATTGATGTCTGCTCTAGTGCTTGCTCCTCCGGATACCCGTAAGGACTTTGTCATTTATTGTGACGCTTCGCGTCAGGGGATAGGTTGTGTCCTAATGCAAGAACGCAAAGTGGTTGCTTATGCATCTCGTCAATTGCGTCCTCATGAAGAGAACTACCCAGTTCATGACCTTGAACTTGCTGCAGTAATTCATGCTCTGAAAGAGTGGCGGCAATACCTTGTTGGTAATCGATGCGAGATCTACACTAATCACCAAAGTCCGAAGTATTCGTTTACTCAGCCAGATTTGAATCTCCGTCAACAGAGATGGATGGAGCGCATAGCCGATTACAATGTGGGAATTTATTATACACCTGGCAAGGCTAATGTAATGGCTGATGCTTTGAGCCGCAAGTCTTACTGCAACCACCTCCAGGTTCACAAGGTTCAACCCCTTCTTCAAGAAGAATTCCGCAAGATGAACCTCCATATTGTTCCTCAGGGTTATCTTGTTCCCCCTCCACCAGAGAACCGCAAGATGAACCTTCGTGTTGTTAACCAGGGATCTTTGAGTAACCTGGCCGTTGAACAAGATATTATGGGTTGTATCAAAAGGATGCAGGGTTATGACAGTAAAGTCGAAAGGATTAAATACTATCTGTCGGAAGGTAAACCCTCATGTTTCACCGTTGCTGATGATGGTGCTGTGTACTTCAAGGGACGCTTATTCGTTCCAACAAAAAGGGAAAACCTGAATATGACTGATAGAATACTGAAAGAAGCTCATGATACTCCGTTTTCTATTCATCCGGGTAGTACCAAGATGTATCGAGACATCCGTCAAAGGTTCTGGTGGTCAAATATGAAACAAGACATTGCTCGTTATGTTTCAGAATGCGACACTTGCCGTCGTATCAAAGTGGAACATCAGAAGCCTGCTGGAACTCTGCAACCTATTTCTATCCCTGAATGGAAATGGGATCATGTTGAAATGGACTTCGTCACTGGGTTTCCCAGGTCACAGAAGGGTAATGATGCTATTCTTGTCGTCATTGACCGGTGGTCCAAGGTTGCACATTTTCTGGCCGTCAAGGAAACTATTACTGCTAGTCAGCTAGTAGATCTTTACATGTCTAGAGTTGTTTCCCTCCACGGTATTCCATTGGTGATTAGTTTAGACCGTGGCAGCTTATTCACTACAAGATTATGGGCAAGTTTCCAAGAAGCTATGGGAACTCATTTGTCTTTCAGCACCGCCTTTCACCCTCAATCCTAGGGACAAGTTGAAAGAGTCAATCAGATTCTCGAAGACATGCTTCGAGATTGTGTCATTTCTTTTGGCAAGAAATGGGAGGAATCTCTTCCGTATGCTGAGTTCTCCTACAACAATAGCTATCAAGCTAGTCTGAAGATGGCTCCTTTTGAAGTATTGTATGGACGTAGGTGTCGGACTCCTCTGAATTGGTCAGAAACTGGGGAACAGACAATTATTGGTCCGGATATTATCCAACATGCCGAAGATCAAGTCCGCATTATTCATGCAAATTTGAAGGCTGCTCAGTCTCGTCAGAAGAGTCATTATGACCGTCATCACAAGGATATGGTCTATCAACCTGGCGAAAAGGCTTATCTTCGAGTCACGCCAATGAGAGGTACACATCATTTCGGGATCAAGGGCAAGCTAGCTCCTCGATATGTTGGTCCGTTCACGATTCTCAAAAGGCGTGGAAAAGTGGCATATCAACTGGAACTACCGCCAAACCTTTCTCAGGTTCACGATGTGTTCCATGTGTCACAACTTCGTCGCTGCATCACGGATCCTATCCGAGCAGTGGACCATGATATGCTTGAACTGTAACAAGACCTTTCTTATGAAGAACAACCAGTCCGCATTCTGGATGAAACCGAACGTCGGACTCATCAGAAGGTTACCAAGTTCTTCAAAGTGTAGTGGGCAAATCATTCTGAAGATGAGGCCACATGGGAACGCGAGGATCATCTTCGTGCAGAATACCCCGGGCTTTTTCCTTCTACTTCTTAATTCTCAGGACGAGAATTCTTGTTAGTAGGGGAGAATTGTGATGTCCTGGCTTTCTGCTAGAGTAATGCATGTAATTGAGCTAGAGTAATCCCACGCTAATGTTGCCACGTCACCGCGTTTACTGTTGCTAAATTTGCGTTGGTTCAAACCCCGTTCAAATTTGAATTTAAAATAAAGTCAAATGACAAAAGTTTTCAAACATGCAATCTAAAATGTTCGGAGTGTGTCAATTAATGCCTAGGTAATTGAGTTGTTGGAATCGACATTTTTTAAATTGTTTAAGTTCGCTAAATTAAAATAAAACCAAAACAGAAACAAAACTAAAAAAAGAACCCCCCAATATTGGGCTCTGGCCCAGCCGGCCAACCCACCTAGCCCCACCACCCACCCGGCCCAGCTGCCCCCCTACCTTATCCCCCCACCACCGACTCCCCCTCCCCCACTCTCTCTCACCCCCTCTCTCTCTCGCTGGATCTGGATCGGAAGGGACCGATCCTGACGCGCCGCCGCCTCACGCCGCCGGCACCCCCGACCGCGTCGCACCGCCGCTGCTGGAGCTCCTCCCCGCCGGCCCAGAACCGCCCGCTCGCCTGCCCCCCCCGTCGCCGCTCCGCACCACCACCGGCCGCCGCGCCTCCTCCTCACCGGCCTCCCAACGGCTCCACCGAGCCTCGCCGCCCGTGCCCCCCTTCAACGCCGGTGAGGCCCCTGGCCATGGCCTCCCCCACTCCCTTCTCGCGCCGCGTCCGTGCTTTCCACCGCCGACGCTCCCTATCGCCGCCGATGCTACGGCCCCGGTGCTCCCCCTCCGATCGCCGCGCACGCCTGCCCTGGCCGCCCGCGGCCGATGCTGGCCGCTGCCACCGCTACCATAGCCCCGTGTCCCCGCTGTCGTCCCGCGCACGCGCAACACCGACCGTGCCCGGGCTCGCTGCGGCCGGCACGCCTCCTCGCCGCCGGCGACCGTTGGTTGGCCCTGGCCACTGCCTCGTCGTGTTCCCCCCGGCCCCGATCTGGTTAGTGGGGTTAATCCCCACTAACCCCCTCCCGCTGTGGATGACAGAGAGGGCCCACCCCCCTCCAGAACGTTTAAAAAATAAAAAAAATATTAGTAATAATTAACTAGTTAATTAACTAACTAATTAATTAATAATTCTGTTAATTAGTTAGTTAATTTAATTAAGGCTATTTACGTTAGTTAATTAATGTGTTAATTAATTAACTTAACCAGTGTATGACAGGTGGGTCCCACCCCTTAATTAATCCTGATTAATGCTAATTAAACATTAATTAAAATGTGTCACTGACATGTGGGGCCCACACGTCAGATTGACCCAGTCAACAGTACCGTTGACTACTGATGTCAGCATGACATCATGCTGACGTCATAATTGCATTTTCGAATTAATTTAATTATGAACATTTTCGGAAATGTTTAAATCTTTAAAAATTAATATAAAATAATTCGTAACTCGGATGAAAATATTTTGTACATGATAGTTGATCAGAAAAATCCTACGAATCCGAATATGCAGTCCGTTAGTCTGTCACGTGCTCCTAGCATAGCAAACATGGAACTTTTCCATCGTTTTCATCTGTTCGGTAAAAGCCACAGACGTGGAAAATATCGTCAGATATTCTTCCGACCCGTCTGCGACGTGTAGTATTGCGTTAGTGCATACCTAGCCCTGCATATTGCCATGTCATGCATCATGTTGCATATGTGCTTTATATTTATTGTTTCTTCCCCCTCTTCTCTCCGGTAGACCCCGAGACTGACGCTGCTGCCGAGTATGACTACGCGCCTAATGATCAGCCTTTTGCCGCAGAGCAGCAAGGCAAGCAAACCCCCCATGAGCATTCCAATATCGCCTATTACTTTCCCTCTTATTCTTACATTAGATTTTTGCTACTATATTAGTTAGCTCCTATTCTAATGCATAGCCTGTTTTTGATAAACTGTTACTATACCTGCAATCATACCAACTGCTTAGTATAGGTTGGTTAGAGAACCCCAGTGACCCCTTAGTCCCACTTGCCCCTGCTTCTTCATCGACGACCCGACGACTCGATGACTCGACGACTCGATCAACTGACTGACAAGCCAGGTCACTCACATCACCGCACTCCCCTAAATTGTATGGCTCTGCAGTGCTACTATCGAGTACCGAGGGTGACACCTCGCGAAGTACTCATGATGTTAGCCCTGTAGTGCAGCTAGTCGGTCGTGGTTATCGAGGGTGATTCCTCCTTCACCATTACCGATGATGTCTCTGTCGTGCAACCCCTCAAGTGTGGGACCCTCGAGGGTGATTCCTCTAAAGTCCACCTTGACGGTTACATCGAGCGGGGACCATTGAGGGTGATTCCTCAGTTCCCATCTTGATGTTATAACCACACAGTTACTATTGACTTGGCACTGCACTAACATGACGGGACTGAAGGGATAGGCGGTACCACCCTGTTGAGGTGGACCTGAGTTCCCAACAGTTCTGAGACGGGTCAGGCCCAAGGGTACCCGTGTGAGAAAGATTTGGTGGGATGTGTCGTACGGCATCCGAAGGCTTGGTGGGGTGCGCCAGTAAGGCACCCGAGTGTTATTGGCAGGGCGACGGACTGTATGGTTCGAGCTTGCCCCTCACTAATAAAATGCTAATGGGTTGGGTATTTGATCCGAGTTGGTCATTGGCCTTTTTACGTACTAAAGCTTCACGTGGGAGAAGTTATGGGTACTCAGCATCGTTGTATCATCCGAAGCTCTTCGGACGTCAGCAATGGAGTGGCACGTGCCGGATTGGACTGGAACACATGGTGCTTGTAAGTTAAGGGGTGCTAGATCTGTTTCCGGCCGCGTGCGCACCGTGCAGGAGTGCAAGGGCAAGTGGGCCCATGAACCTGCGTGCTTAGGAGTAGACCGGTGGGCTGGCCTCTTCGTCGAGTCTAGGTGGGGCGACGACGTTTTGGATCCTGAGGCCGGGCATTACCCCGAAAAGTGTGTCCGGCCAGAGGTGATCAAGCGTGTTGGAATTGCGGTGCACCCCTGCAGGGAAGAAAATATCTATTCAAATAGCCGTGTCCACGGTAACAAGACAACTTGGAGTTGTACCTTGACCTTATAGAACTATAATTGTGATTTACTTTAAATGAAATGTGGCTCCAAGATTGCTTCCTCGCAGGGAGTCGAGTCGAGGAAGAATCTCTGGGCGTGGTTACTTAATAAAATTGCTTCAAAAATATGACTATATATGTGTTACCGGTCTACTCACTTCTAATGCTGCAAGATGCTGAAGATGCTAGTATTCGATAGGACTAGGCCTTCCCCCTATTCTTGCTTTCTGCAGTCAGTCCAGATATAACCTCACCCCTTGATAATGATGCATACTTAGTATAGTTCTGATGTCAGTCTTGCGAGTACTTTGGATGAATACTCACCGCTACTTTGCTTTCTCTTCCCCCCCTCGATACGATTCTGCGTTCAGACGGTGGATCCGAGGAGATGGAGTACACCGGAGATGACTACTACACCATCGCAGGAGCCTACTACTACGTGGAGGTGCCCCCCAACCAGCAGTAGGATAGGAGGTTCCCAGGCAGGAGGCCTCGCCTCTTTCGATCCGTTGTAATGTTTGTGCTAGCCTTCTTAAGGCAGAACTTGTTTAACTTATGTCTGTACTCAGATATTATTGGCTTCCGCTGACTCGTGTTTGTCGAGCTTTGTATTCGATCCCTCGAGGCCTTTGGCTTGTAATATGAAGCTGTATGACTTTAATTTGTGTCTAGAGTTGTGTTGTGATATTGATTAGTGAGTCCCTAATCTTGGCCGTACGCATTGCGTGTATGTTTAGCGTACGGACGAAATTGGGGGCGTCACACATACCTACCTATGGATTGAGCAAGATCCTTCAAGTAAGTTGTCATCGGTGCAATAAAGCAATAAAAATTGCTTCTAAAAGTGTAAGATCATTTAGTGTAAGAGAAATCGAGCGTTGTACGAACTTGGATGACAAAGAATAAAAGCGACAGACTGCATAATAAAGGTTGTCATCTTAAGGGGCAATACAACGTGACGTTCTCTTGCACTAAGGGATTGAGCATACAAACAAATAAGCGCATGCCAACCTTTGCTTCCCTCTGCGAAGGGCCTATCTTTTACTTTTATGCAAGAGTCAAAGTTTTTCTCTATTCATTTTATTTTTCTCCTTTGGCAAGCATCATGTGATGAGGAAAGATCTAGGCACATATGTCCAGTTGAATATAGATAGCATGAGTTATTATTGTTGACATCACCCTTGAGGTGAGAATGTTGGGAGGCGAAACTATAAGCCCCTATCTTTCTATGTGTCCGGTTGAAACGTTTTGCTCATGGGTACGAGGCGAGTGTTAGCAATCATAGAAGACTATATGATGGTTGAGTATGTGGACTTGCCTAAAGGCTTCGATACGTGACCCTTCCTGAAAAGATGATGAATTGTAGTAGCAAAGTTGATTGAGAACATAGTTTGTTGGTTTCTAATAGAGTTTTTGCTTTATACTTCGATTGTGTGATGAACTATTACTTATTCATGAGAAGTACATGATAAAGGTTCTATGATAAAAGTTCTATGAGAAAAGTCCTATGTTTAATTTTGTTGTTGTTATAATAATCAACATGATGCTTCTATGTCCGTATTTTGTTTTTATCGACACCTCTCTCTCTCTCAAAGCATGTGGACATGTTTTTTGATTTCGGTTTTCGCTTGAGGACAAGCGAGGTCTAAGCTTGGGGGAGTTGATACGTCCATTTTTCATCATGCTTTCTTGCTGTTATTTATAATGTTTTTATCCATAATAATGCTTTTTGGAGTAATTCTAGTGCATTTTCTCTCATAATTTGCAAGGAACACACCAAGAGGGAGAATTCCGGCAGCTGGAAATCTGGACCTAGAAAAGCTACATTAGGCTACCTATTCGGCACAACTCCAAACAAGCTGAAACTTCATGGAGATTTTTTATGGAATAAATAAGAATTATTGGAGCAAATAACTACCAGAGGGGGCCCACCAAGTGGGCACAACCCACCTGGGTGCGCTAGGGAGCCCAAGCGCGCCTTGGTGGGTTGTGCCCTCCTTGGCCCACCTACGGTGCCCATCTTTTGGTATATAAGTCATGTTGACTTAGAAAAAATAAGAAGGAGGCTTTCGGGGCGAAGTGCTACCGCCTCGAGGCGGAACTTGGGCAGGAGCACTTTTGCCCTCCAGTGGAGCGATTCCGCCAGGGGAACTTCCCTCCCGAAAGGGGAAATCATCGTCATCATCATCACCAACAACTCTCCCATCTTGGGGAGGGCAATCCTCATCAACATCTTCAACAGCACCAACTCCTCTCAAACCGTAGTTCGTCTCTTGAGTTCAATCTTGTTACCAGAACTATAGATTGGTGCTTGTGGGTGACTAGTAGTGTTGATTACGTCTTGTAGTTGATCACTATATGGTTTATTTGGTGGAAGATTATATGTTCAGATTCATTATGCTATTTAATACCCCTCTGATCTTGAGCATGATTATTATTTGTGAGTAGTTACTTTTGTTCTTGAGGTCACGGGAGAAATCATGTTGCAAGTAATCATGTGAATTTGATATGTGTTCGATATTTTGATAGTATGTATGTTGTGATTCCCTTAGTGGTGTCATGTGAACGTCGACTACATGACATTTCACCATATTTGGGCCTAAGGGAATGCATTGTGGAGTAGAAATTAAATGATGAGTTGTGAGAGTGATCGAAGCTTAAACCCCAATTTATGCGCTATTCCTTAAGGGACCGTTTGGATCCAAAAGTTCAATGCTATGGTTAGAATTTATTCTTAATACTTTTATCGTAGTTGCGGATGCTTGCGGGAGGGTTAATCATAATTAGGAGGTTTGTTCAAGTAAGAGCAGCACCTAAGCACCGGTCCACCCACATATCGAATTATCAAAGTACCAAACACGAATTAAACCAACATGATGAAAGTGACTAGATGAAATTCCCGTGTACACTCAAGAACGCTTTGCTTATCATAAGAGACCTCTTTGGCCTGTCCTTTGCCTCAAAAGGATTGGGCTACCTTGCTGCACTTTTTTTACTATATACGTTACTTGCTCATTACAAATTATCTTGCTATCAAACTACCGCGCTACTTACAATTTCAGCACTTGCAGACATTACCTTACTGAAAACTTCTTGTCATTTCCTTATCCTCCTCATTGGGTTCGACACTCTTACTTATCGAAAAGAGCTAAAATTGATCCCCTATACTTGTGGGTCATCAAGGCCTTCAAGGGTCTCCTAACGGGTTTTCAAGTAAGTCACATGATACTCTCATTTGCAAAGTTTTTACTTATTTTTATTATTATATACATGGTAGCCCCCGAGCCCTAGTTGAGTTTGAAAAAACTTACCTAGGGGTCAATCATGGATCCGATTTCCAACAAGATACAAATTATGTGTCCGGAATGTTAGATTAGCCCCTAATAAGGTCGAACATATTATCGGATTGACTATAGTTCGGTAGTATAGAACCCATGTAACATGTCAACTATATGTGTAATGCAGGCTTCGTCATCGGCAGCGGCCATAAATGGCACCGAGCTGGACGAACTGAATTGGAAGCTTAAACGCTCCAAGGATGAAGTTGATGCCCTCAACAGAAGATTCGATGAGGCACAAGGTAGGTCAAAACAAAATCCGAATACCTTTGCCCGAACATTGTCAATGCAGTTTTTCGTAGTGCTTAATGTTTACACAACTTCGGCGAAAGAGGGGGAGAGGCTCAAGGCCGAGCTCCAACAAGCGAAATACCAAGCGGTCGTCGAGAGGGTGGCGGCCAAATAAGCGGCTACCGCCCTCTCCGCCCTGCGAGCCACCAGCGACAAGCATGAGGCTCGTGTGGCGGAGGTCCAACGGGAGCTCAAGGACGCTAGCCAGAAGTGTGAGGCCCTTGAGCGGAAGGGCAAGGATAGCACAACCGAACTATCCACTCTAAAGACCGATCTTTAGAAGGAGCGGGTGGACAGGCGGTTCTATGTGGAGCAAGTCCGCCAAGCAAAGGACATAATGGATGGTAAGCCATACTTACTACAATATGTCTTCGGGGATAGCAAATTCAAATTGCTTACCCAGGTGTGGCGTTCCTCAGGCGCCTCCTCCGATCTCCAAAAGAGTGTGGTGGACACCAATCAGCTCTTCGCCTCGAGGGAAGAAGGAGACGGAGCTCGTCTGTTCTAGGCACAGTTCGAAGCCCTCGAGCGCTCTCCTCTTCTCGTGGAGCACCTGAAACAGTTGATGGAGCTGCACCAGATGGAGGAGCTAGCCATGAAAGACCTCTGCATCTGCCTATGGTCCGGCAAGCCGCTGCCAGGCAGCTACTTTGGCTTGGTGCAGAAGTTAATTGTCGCTTCGCCCCGCTTCGACACCGTGAAGCGCTCCTCCTACATTGAGGGAGTCTGGATGGCCCTTGCCAAGGCCAAGGTGCACTGGTCGGGGTTGGATCTGATGAAGGTAGCCACTGCCCTGCCGCCTCCTGGGAAGGAGCATAGACGCCCCGAGCTATACTTCACGGGAGTGATGGAAGGTGCTCGAGCAATAGCTTTTCAGTGTTCGGGCGATAATGTGTTCGAATGAATTGTAATGCGTTCGAAGACTTTTCAAAGTTTTAATGTTCTAAGCTATTATGCTTTTATGTTTTTGCATTCCTTTATAACTCCTGTGTGGCTGTTTGAAACTGAAAGATGCGAGTCGTCGGCTTCCGCCCCATGTAGATACTACATGGGGTGTCTCTGCCCCCGAAGGTGATAGAGTGCGGTGGACTAGGCAATCAGACTATAGTGCCTTATTTCTTTCACTTAGCACTATGGGCACGAAAAGGACTGCGGGGGGCTAAAGACTAGCCCCGGGAGTGTTGTGATGTTTGAATGAACCACGGCTAAGGCCAGCATCACATGGTTTGCATGAAGAGCAAACTCACACAATGCGGAATATCCTCTGACGGGGATGTAAGTATAACACTTCAAGCTCGGATTCACAGACCGGCTCTCGCATACTATGACGGTCACTTTTCGGCTTTCTCCCCTGAGGTGCTTGACCAGACTATCTGGAAACACAGTTGCAGGGGTTCTCCCTTTGCCCTAATAGCCGAACGAGCGGAACGTAAAGGGGCAAGCACAGGAGCCGGGCAACCCAACTATTGACCCAAGACATAGTTCGGAACTGATGCATATAAAGTGAACTCCAAGATGCGAAACACATAATAAACTATACGTAAGGCGGTTTGTTTGTAAGCTCGAGCCCCCGGTGTATTATCCGGTGGTGTCGTAAAATATCGAACTGTGTTGCGAGAAGGGAGAAAAGGAAAATATGTGCCAAAAAGGACAACCAGACAAACATGTAAAATGATGCTATATTTTTTCTCAATAACTCTTATTACTCAGAGTGCCGAAGCAACTGCTTACAGGTATGTGAAGAAAGATATTACAGGAGTGTACCAGGGGTCTTCGATTGGTGGCCTTATGTCCTCGATGTGCCTTGTTGCTAGCTTACTCGTGATATTTGGTTGTTCGGCGAACGAATCTTGCAAACAAGGTCTTGAAAAGTTGCCGAATTATGGATAAGCTTTACGCCCTTAGTAGGCCCTTCAGCGGTCCCGACATCGTGTCCGAGGACGTATTGAATGGTAGTAGTCCGGTCCAGCCGGACTCCCACCTTTGTTTCCCCACCGTTGCCCATGGAATTTTAAGTGCAAAGTTGTGCCTTCTTGTCACGTACTTCGTTGTTCCTAGGGGCGTGCGATGGTGTGTGAGTCCCTATTTGAGGGGAGAGAAAGGCTCTGAGAGTTCGGCCTGTAGCCGAGCTTACTTCTCGACCTTGCGTGCCTTTACGACAGATGCCAGAACTTGCCGATCATCTTTGTAACTAAATTTGGCCGCCAGGGCCATCGCATGTTCCTTAGTTCGTAAAGATCGCCAGCCGATCATCTCCCGTTAACAGAGATGACCCCTTTGGGTCTAGGCATCTTGAGCTTGAGGTATGCGTAATGTGGGACAGCGTTGAAACGAGCGAACGTTGTCCGGCCGAGCAGGGCGTGATAGCCATTGCGGAAGGGCACAATGTCAAAGATCAAGTCTTCGCTGCGAAAGTTATCTGGTGAGCCGAACACAACTTCCAGGGTAATGGAGCTCGTGCATCGGGCTTCGACACCTGGAATCACCCCTTTAAAGGTAGTGTTACTGGGTTTAATTCGTGACGGATCTATGCCCATCTTTTTCACCATGTCTGAGTAAATCAGGTTAAGGCTACTTCCTCCGTCCATTAGGACTTTTGTGACGTGGTACTCATCGATAATGGGGTCGAGGACAAGTGCGGCCGAACCCCCGTGATGGATACTGGTCAGGTGATTGCGCCAATCAAAGGTGATCGGATATGCCGACCATGGGTTATACTTCGGGTTCACGGGCTCTAAAGCTTAGACCTCTCGAAGGGCGCGCTTCCTCTCCTTCTTGGGTATACGGGTGGTGTATATCATGTTTACTGTCTTGACTTCCAGAGGAAATTTCTTTTGATTCCCACCAATCAGACCCCGAGGCTCATCCTCATCCTCGCTGTGAGGGCTCTTGCTGCATCCTCGGGTGGGAGCTTGCTGACCTGTTTAAACACCCAACAATTGTGATGTGTGTGGTTGGCGGGCTTCTCTTGAGTCCCGTGGATTTGGCAAGGCCTTTCCATGATTTTTTCCAGCGGAGTGGGTCTGTCGCGATTGCCTTTAGGAGGCTTCTTCTGCTGCCCAGGATGAGAGTTGCAGAAGCCGGCGTTAACGACCGTATCATTAGCGTCACTATTATTGTGATGGCGCTTGTTCTTGTTGTGCTTGGGTTCCCGTTGCTGTCCCAGACTTTGGAGGTTCCGGGCTCTTCGGAGTTGTGGTTGCGTCTTGCTAGCCAATTGTCTTCGCCCGCGCAAAAGCAGGTCATCAGGGAAGTAAGGGCGGCCATAGTCCGAGGTTTATCCTGGCCGAGCTGGTGGGCCAGCCATTCCTCCCGAATATTGTGCCGGAAGGAGGCTATTGCCTCAGCGTCCGGACAGTCGACGATTTGGTTCTTCTTGGTCGAAAAGTAATTCCAGAATTTCTAAGCAGACTCTCTAGGCTTCTGAATGACGTTACTTAGGTCGGAGGAATCCTACGGCCGAACATAGGTTCCCTAGAAGCTGGAGCGGAATGCATCCTCCAGATCTTCCCAGCATCCGATGGAGTTTTTGGGAAGGCTGTTTAGCCAGTGCCGAGCTGGCCCCTTGAGTTTAAGGGGGGGGAGGTATTTGATGGCGTGGAGATCATCTCCTCGAGCCATGTGGATGTGGAGGAGTAAGTCCTCAGTCCATACAGTTGGGTCAATTCTCCCATCGTACTGTTCGGTGTTCACGGGTTTAAATCCCTCCGGGAACTGATGCCACATCACCTCATCTGTGAAACATAGCGGGTGAGCGGCGCCTCGAACCCGAGCTATGTCGCGACGGTAATTGGTGTCTTTTCTAGCTCGGTTACGTTCCCGGTCTTTGTTATCTCTTCGGTCGAGCCATGGTCTGTACCCATCCGGTCTATCGGGTGAGTATCCTCTAGATCCGTAGATGGATCTTGTATGGCTAGCTCTATGATCTAAGTCATCTCGCAGGTCAAACCTGTCATTGGGCTCTAGTGGTTCCTTTCACCGTCTTCAGGGTATTGCCGGTCTATAACCGGTGTCGTTAGCCGTTCGATCACGCCCGCGAGTATGGCGGTCTAGCTTTTCATATGGAGTATGTTTCAGAGACGGAGTATCGGTGAGCTCGTCATCAAATTGCGGCAGCAGCCTTCTTCGTGGATAGCTCTTGGGCTAGTCCGACAGACCGGTACCATGTCCTTCCTCAACTGAGAGGACTCTTGTACATCAATCATTGAGGTCATCCTATTCGGCTTTAAGATGTCGTTCCTTCGCTTTCAGGCTGTGCGCCATCGCTATGAGCTGATGTCTGAACAGTTCCTGATCTTCATGGTTATCAGGGATGTCCAAGTCATCCGCTATCATGATATCCTCCTCCTCGACAGTGGGGAGGTAGTTATCATCCTCGGAACCGTTGAAGTCGTCGGGGTTGCTCTGGTCCTCAGGCCTTTCCTGACCCTCTAATGGGTGCTCGGGGATATTAGGGTCGCCGCGGTCCTCGGGGGTAACTCCGTCCCCGGTGCCGATAATATCTTTCCTTCCCATTTTGCCTTTGGACCGTTTATGCGGTTTCCGGTGCCTTGATGGTGCGTCGCTCGACTTGTCGCCATCATTATTAGGCATTTTGTCGCCATTAGGGGTGTCCACCATGTAGACGTCATATGTAGAAGTGGCGTCCCATCGCCCGTGTTAACAGGGGTATGGGAGCAGTCCTCTTCATCCATGTAATCTGCCTCCTCGGAGGCATAGTCCAGCATGTCAGTTAAATCTTTGACTGTGGCTATCAAGTGGGTGGTGGGTGGGTCAAAAACTTCGTCCCGACCCGTATTGTAACTGATCTGAGAGTAGATCAGGGCTGAATTGTTGGAAATTTCCATCGACGACATCCGATCTAGGGCTTCGTTGAACACCGAGGGCTCGATCAGATCATACTGTTTGGAACTTTCGGAGTTGACCTCCGATGTGTCCGAATGAGAAGGATGTTCGGCAAGAACGAGTGTCCGACCTTCCGACATTATGGCCGGATCCGGACTAGAAGTGGGTACACCACCATGGTTGACCCTGTTGGTGTAACCGAAGAAGGAACTCGAGGTTAAAGCCTTAGAGTCTTTGGGCGTGGCAAGTGAAGTCGCAAGCCCGGTTAGTGACAGGTTGCCCTGAGAGTCTATGGAGAACTCTAGGTTCTCGAATTTGACCTCTCGACCAGGGGCGAAGCTCTCGACATGACCTAGATGGCCGGTTGGGTTAGCGTTCAGCACAGCGCTGCCGAAGGCGAAGATCTGTCCGGGGACGAAAGTGTCCATGTTGTGAACCTCTTCGTTGATGATAAGGCGAGACATCGATTCCTTGGGTGCTCACAGGGGAGCTCTCAATGCAAGCACCAACTTCGGTGTCAAAACCGGAGGATCTCGGGTAGGGGGTCCTAAAATGTGAGACTAGAACCGATGGTAACAGGAGACGAAGGGGACACAAATTTACCCAAGTTCGGGCCCTCCTATGGAGGTAATACCCTACGTCCTGCTTGAATGTATTGATGATTTGGGGTTACAGAGTTGATCTACCTCGAGATCGAATATCTAACCCTAGATGAGTTGTTCTGTCCCTATAATCCTAAAACCCTCTGGCTTATATAGACGCCGAGGGTATCTAGGGTTTACACACGGTTGGTTACATGCTGAAGAGATAAACATGCGTATTCGCTACATCAAACGTGGAGCACAAGCCGTACTTCTTGAAGATTCCATCTTGGAGATAAGGTCTTCAATGAATCCTGTGTTCGGTAAGTGGCCCATATAGTCCGGCCCATAGAAATAGGTCGGCCTCCCGAGGTCCCCTTAATCCAGGACTCCCTCAGCGGTGCAAGTGGTTAATCCCACTAACTCAACATCAGATGTCAAATCCGGTAAGGAGGGGGCTAGTGCTGATAAGGATAATCGTTCTCAAGGAATTAATGGGTCGGGGAGCTTTGCCTTGGTTCCCCCTCCCTTGGTCTATGGAGGACCAGTGCACCCACCTCATATAGTTAATCTCGGTCCTCCTCCTAAACTTGTTAAGAATGATTTTGCTAATTGGATTTTTCGTATCAAGTCTCATTTGGATCACAACTAAATTCAACTCATGCGAGTCATTGAAGAAAGATACTACCCTCGTGAACCATGCAACCTCACTCCAAGAGAAGAAGTGGATAAACAGCTAAATTCCTCAGCCTTGTTCATACTCCAAGTTGCTATTCCTATCGAAGACCTACCTCACCTGCGTCCCTTCACTGTTGCTAAAGAGTGTTGGGAACACATTGTCTCCATGTACAAGGGCAGCTCAAGCATTCAACGGTCAAACTATGAAGTTGTCCTTGATCAGTCAGATGAGTTTGTAATGGTAGAAGATGAGGAACCACGTGAGCTCTATAGGAGGGTGACTGCTCTTGTAGTTGCCCTCAAAGATCATGGCAGCAAGGATGTGGATGACACCTGGGTCAAGCGTAAGTTTCTATAGGCCATCATGCCCTACAACAAGGCCATGTCCGCCATCATTCGTCAAAGACCGTACTTTCACACCTTGTCCTTTGGGGATGTGTTGGATGAATTTATTGCAATGAACATCTTAAACACGACCGGGGACAATGTCCTTGCTCGCGTGCAACGGTCAAAGAAATCATCTCCCAACCTTGCTTTGAAGGCCAAGGTCTGTCAAGAGGAAGAAGAAGAAGAAGAAGAAGAGGGTTTCCTCGAGGACACCAAATATGCTTACCATGATCATATGGCTTTAGCGTCTAGGCAATTTTGGGGCAACAAGAGAAACACAAGGCCTAACTTCTCTAAGAACAACTCAAATGGGTCAAAGGGCAAGCAACGTGTGAGGACCTGCTACAACTATGGTAATGTGAGTCACTTTGTGGTGGATTGTCCATATGAGAAGAGGGAAGACAATGGTGGCAAGCTCGTCTGCAAAAATAAGGCCAAGTCTTTCCCCAACAAGACCAACTTCAACAAGAAGACTCCTCACAAAGTGTTGGTGGCTCGAGATGAGTATGCCTCGGATGTTGATGTTGATGATGAAGACACAAGTGGTGAAGGAATGGCAATGGCATGTATGGCAATTGCATCCTCTACCCCAACAAAGGTGTCACTCTTCGACGCCCCCAATGAGAACCACATCGCTAGGTGCCTCATGGCAAAAGGTATCACCAAGGTAACCTCCAACGCCAAAACCTCAAACATTAAGACTTCTACTTCTTCCAATCCTTCTTTGTTAGATTGTGTGGAGGAATATGAGGAGGCGAAAAAGGGTGAGAATGAGTTTGACAAGTTCTTGTGTCTCAAGGGAGAATCCAAGAAGCACTTCGTTGCTCTCTTGGAACAACTTGGTGATCCCAATGACACTATCGAGTCTCAAGAAGAATATCTTGAGGAGTTGAGAGACCATAGTCGTGATTATGCCGACGAGATAGCAAATCTTTCTATTGCTCTTGAGGAAGAGCGAGGTCTCCGTATGACTCTTGAGGAGTCACAAAATGATGACCTTTCTAAATTACGTAAAGATTATGATCATGTTATCGTTCTTAAATGTGTGCTCAAGTCTGAAAAGGTTGCACTTGGGGTTGGCCATGATTGACTCAAGGATGAGCGTGACTCACTTGACAATGCTCATAAGGCACTGAAGAGTGCTCATGCTTCTCTTAAGGAGTCGCATGATCAACTCCAAGTAAAACTCACTAAGGAAATTGCCACGTGTCCTCCTTTTGTTCTAATTGATAATGCATCTGCTACTAACCCGTGTTGTGAGCATGCACATCTTGTTGAGGAAAATGCTAAGCTGAAAGAGCAGCTTGAAAAAGGTCTATTGACGTATATCCAAGGTGAGAAGACTCTCAATGAAATTTTGAGCAATAAAAAAGAAGTGGTTGCAAAGGAAGGAGTTGGGTTTGCACCCAAGTCCAAAAAGAAGAAGAAGGTGAAGACCAAGCAAGCTCCCCCGCTCATGGAAACTTTTGTCAAAGCAGGGGGATCTACTCATGAGAATAAGAAGGACAAGGGTGTGGATGGTAGTGCCAAGAAGGGCAAGACCACTCCCTCCAACATGGCCAGGGACTTTAACCCCTCTTATATCTTATGTCGTGCTAGTGATGGGCATGTTTATGCCAAATATGTTGGGTCTTCTTATGAGTACATTGAGTGGTCTATTTGGGTTCCTAAGACCCTTGTCTCTAACATGAAAGGACCCATTAAAGAATGGGTACCTAAAATCAAGAATTGATCTATTGTAGGAGTTTGCTTCCGGCGGAGTCTCATGGTTGCTCGATAGTGGAGTGATACGTCTCCAACGTATCTATAATATTTGATGATGTCATGCTATTATATTATCTGTTTTGGATGTTTTATATGCATTAATATGCCATTTTATATTATTTTGGGACTAACTTATTAATCTAGAGCCTAGTGCCAGTTTTTGTTTTTTCCTTGTTTTGAGTATTGCAGATATGGAATATTAAACGGAGTCCAAATTGAATAAAATCTTCGGAATGATTTTTTCCGGAAGGAAAGAGATCTACTAGACTTGGAGTGCACACCAGGGCATCTGTCAGGAGGTCACAAGCGAGGGAGGCGCGGCCACCCCCGTGGCCGCGCCTGGCAGTCTTGCCACCTCCTCGCAGGTCTCCTAGCCCTAATCTTCCTCCTGTAAATACCCAAATATTCCCCCAATATCAAAGAGATCCACGCAAATACTTTTCCGCCGCCAGAAGCCTCCGTTCTCGAGAGATCCAATCTTGGATCCTTTTCCGGTAATATGCCAGTTGGGGATTCGACCACGGAGGGCATCTACATTAACTCCATTACCCCTCCGATGATGCGTGAGTAGTCCACCACAGATCTACGAGTCCATAGCTAGTAGCTAGATGGCTTCTTCTCTCTCTTTGTGCTTCAATACCATGTTCTTCATGATCTTCATGGAGATCTATCCGATGTAATACTCTTTTGCGGTGTGTTTGTCGAGATCCGATGAATTGTGGGTTTATGTTCAGATTATCCATGAATATTATTTGAGTCTTTTCTGAATTCTTATATGCATGATTTCATATCTTTACAAGTCTCTTCGAGTTATTGGTTTGGTTTGGCCAACTAGATTGGTAAATCTTGCAATGGGAGAAGTGCTTAGTTTTTGGTTCAATCTTGCGGTGTCCTCACCCAGTGAAAAAGTAGGGGTAGCGAGGCACGTATTGTATTGTTGCCATCAAGGGTAAAAATATGGGGTTTTCATCATATTGCTTGAGTTTATCCCTCTACATCATGTCATCTTACCTAATGTGTTACTCTGTTCTTCATGAACTTAATACTCTAGATGGATGCAAGAGTCGGTCGATGTGTGGAGTAATAGTAGATGTAGAATCATTTCGGTCTACTTGACACGGACGTGATGCCTATATGCATAATCATTGCCTTGGATATCTTCATGATTATTTGCTTTTCTATCAATTGCTCAATAGTAATTTGTTCATCCATCGTGATACTTTCCTTCAAGAGAGAAGCCTCTAGTGAAACCTATGGCCCCCGGGTCTACTTTCCATAATATATTTTTAGATCTATAAACCAAAATACCAAAAATACCTTGCTATAATTTATTTCCTTTTTTACTTTCCACAATCTTTCACATCTATCTCTATCAGATCTAATCCTTGCAAATAATCGTGAAGGGATTGAGAACCCCTTTATAGTGTTGCGTGCAAGAGTTTGATTGTTTGTATACGTGCATCCAATGGTGACTTGCTTGTTCCTCCTACTGGATTGATACCTTGGTTCTCAACAGCTGGGGGAAATACTTATCTACTTGCCGCATCACCCTTTCCTCTTCAAGGGAAAACCAACGCATGCTTAAGAGGTAGCATGGAGCAACAAATCATATGACCGGAAGTAAGGACCTTGTGGTGCACGTTCGACCCAACAAATCCGTGGCCACTCAAGTCTCCTTTGGCGATGACACAATCTCAAAGGTATTGGGTCTTGGCAAGGTGGTTGTCTCTCCAACCTTAACCATTGAAAATGTCATGCTTGTCAAGACCCTTGCATATAATTTACTTTCCGTTCGTCAACTTGCACTTATGGGTTTTAGTACTTTCTTTGGCATTGACACCGTGACCCTTTTGTGGAGCAAGATTCTTAAAGTAGCCTTTGTTGGGCATGTCGAAAACAGTCTCTATGTGGTTAACTTCTCGGAGCGACCCACTAAGACCGCGACATGCCTAATGGCTAAAGTTGATGTGGGGTTGCTTTGGCATCGCTCACTAGCCCATGTCAATATGATATCTTTGCAAAGTCTCCTCAAAGGGGATCATATTCTTGGACTAACAAATGTGAGTTTTCCATAGATCGTGCTTGCAATGCTTGTATCGAAGGAAAGCTACATGAAAAGTCTCATCGTCCAACTACTACAATCTACTCGAAGAGGACCTTAGAGCTCCTTCACATGGATATCTTCAGGCCTCCATCTTTTGACAGCCTTGGAGGTAGAAGGTACTGCTTGGTAATTGTGGATGATTACTCAAGATACACATGGGTATATTTCGTCAACAGGAAGAGTGAGACCCAATAGACCATCATCAACTTTTCAAATGAAGTCCAACATCAACATGAAGCAAAGATTTTGATGATTAAAAGTGACAACGACACTGAGTTCAAGAACTACACCCTAGATGAGTTTCTCAGTGATGAGGGGATAAAGCACCAATACTCGACACCTTACACCCCTCAACAAAACAGTGTTGTGGAGAGGAAGAACCGGGCATTGATGGATGCATGATGGCAGAATTTAAATCACCTTACAACTTCTAGGCGGAAGCCATCAACACCGCATGTCATGCATCAAATCGGCTCTATCTCTGTAAAGGCTTGAACAAGACTCCTTATGAAATTCTCACCAGGAACAAGCCCAACCTCAAGTACTTCCAGGTGTTCAACTGTAAGTGTTTCATTCTCAAAAAAGGTGTTCGTTTGTCAAAATTTGAATCTAGACCTCATGAGGGCATATTTGTTGGTTATGCTACAAACTCTCATGCTTACCGTGTCCTCAACAAGTCCACCGGACTCATTGAGGAGACAAGTAACGTGGAGTTTGATGAGAATAATGGCTCTCAAGTGGAGCAAAGAGGTCTTTGTGATGTAGGTGATGAAATTCCTCCCCAAGCCATAAGAAGAATGGGAGTGGGATATTTCCTACCCATTGAGGAACCCCTTGTGGTTGAAGGAGAAGGACAATGTTCCACTCAAGTGGAACCATTATCGACACACGACCCACATGCTTCCGAAGAACAAAGTGAAGGCCCTCAACCCCTTGATCAAGATCAGGAGCAAGATCAACCAAATGATGATGATCCTTCATCACACGATGCTCAAGATCTTGCTGACACCCCTGTGCAAGCTCAAGATCAAGATGAAGCTGTTGGCCAAGATCAAGCTCAAGATCAAGGTCAAGCTAAAGATCAAGATCATACTCGAGATCAAGAGCAAGCCAGTTCTAGTACCGAAGCTCGTCATGCTACCAAGCCTCAACTCTCCATGGAGGAAATTCTTGAAAGACGAGCTGCCAAGATTGCTTCCAAACTAAGAGTCAAGCAACACCTCTTTAAGAACATTTATGGAAGCTTGAAGAGAGGGGTAACCACTCGTCGTCAATTAACAAACTTTTATGCACATCATGCATTTGTTTCTTGCTTTGAACCCCTCAAGGTACAAGATGCTTTCAAAGATGAGGAATGGCTTGAAGCCATTCATGAAGAAATCAACAACTTCCAGCGCAACAAAGTGTGGCGATTGGTGCCAAGGCCAAAGGAGAAACACAATGTCATTGGAACCAAATGGATCTTTAAGAACAAGCAAGCTGCACATGGTATCATTATTCGCAACAAGGAAAGACTGGTGGATCAAGGCTACTCCCAAGTCGAGGGTATGGACTACGATGAAACCTTTGCCCCTGTTGCTTGCATTGAATCTATTCACATGTTGCTTGCTTATGATTATCATCATGATTTCATATATATCAAATGGATGTGAAGAGTGCTTTTCTTAATGGTCCACTTAAGGAGTTGGTATATGTCAAGAAACCCCAGGGGTTTGAGGATCCCAAGTTCCCCAATCATGTATACGTTCTCGATAAGGCACTCTATGGCCTTAAACAAGCCCCACATGCATGGTATGAGCACCTTGCCGAGATGTTGCAAGATCATGGGTTTGAAATTGGGAAAATCGATCCCACCCTTTTTACTAAGAGGTTTAATGAGAACTTGTACGTATGCCAACTATATGTAGGTGATATTATCTTTGGTTCTTCTAAGAAAGCGTTTAATGATGAGTTCATCGCACTAATGACCAAAGAGTTTGAGATTTCTATGATGGGAGAGTTGAAGTTCTTTCTTGGATTCGAAGTCAACCAACAAAGCCAAGGAACCTTCATCAACCAAGCTAAATACGCTCAAGACATGCTCAAGAGGTTCAAGATGGATGAGCTCAATGCTCCCAAGGCCAACACTCCTATGCCACCCAAATGCGAACTTGATAATGATCCCAAATATTAAAGTTGTGGTTCAAAAGGTATATCACTCCATGATTGGATCCTTGCTTTATCTTTGTGCATCTAGACCAGATATCATGTTGAGTGTGGGAATTTGTGCATGATTTCAATCCACACCTAAGGAGAGTCACTATGTGGCTGTCAAGAGAATCTTTTGATATTTGGCTCATACCCCAAACTTTGGCTTATGGTATCCCAAGGGTGCTTCATTTGATCTCATTGGATATACTGACTCGGATTGGGTGGGAGACCGTGTGGAAAGGAAGTCCACTTCCGGAGGCTGTAAACTTCTTGGTCGGTCTTTGGTAAGTTTGTTTTCAAAGAAACAAAACCGTGTTTCTCTCTCGTCCACCGAGGCCGAGTATGCAGCCACCGCAAGCATTTGTGCTCAGATTCTTTGGATGAGGCAAACCTTAAAGGATTATGGTGTCAACTGTGACAAAGTGCCTATTTATTGCGACAACGAAAGCATGATCAAGATTGCCAACAACCCGGTTCAACACTTCAAGACGAAGCATATTGAGATTCATCATCACTTTATCCGGGACCACATCAAGCATGGAGAAATTGATCTCATTCACCTTTATACCAAAGAACAACTTGTAGATATATTTATGAAGCCATTGGATGAAGCAAGATTTCGCGAGTTAAGGCATGATCTAAATATCATTGATTCAAGCAATGTGGCTTGACTTAGTGCACATCCCACCACACTCATCATTATGTCTTGTTTAGGTTTAGGCATGGACTTAGGGGGAGTCTAGTTCTCTCAATGAACCATCCCTCCTCCTATTATGCATAAACTAATCAAAGTCTTTCACATTCGCCATTTTTTGTGGTTACTGTGCTTCAAAGACAAGTTTTGGTCATGGGCCCAAGGTTAAAATCTTCACGGTGCCATACCAGTTGACTCAAAATAGGTGGCCTCGGCCACTGCCCCCTCCTCCTAGTGAGGCATTTGCTATTCTAGAGCATATTGGTTCGAATGTGTTGATCCAAGTCTTAGTCTCTTCGTGTTTGGTTTCTCGTAAAGACTTGGAGTAACTCATTTTATGTATCTTAGTAGAATGTCTTGCTGCTCTTCATCGCCTCAGATTTGTTGTATTTGTTTTATATGCTGGGACTAGTTTTTGGTCATAAGCGGTGCTGCCGCTCGGGTGAATGGTACTACAGCTCCAGCGGAAGTATCACTCTTTCCCAAGTGGTATTACCACTTTGGGGGCTCACTGTCGATTCAAGTAGTGGACAGGGGGAGTTCTAACTCCTCCCCATACCCATTCACTGTCTCTTCTCGGGCCGTGGCGACCAAAACTCTTGTGGAGGCCGGCTCCGGATCTCCCATTCCGTGTCGGTCTTTGCATTTCCGTCTGGTGGGATTGATTCCCATCTCTCCCTCATGCCATGGACCCCGGTGATGATGGCTCTGCTATGGGCGCTCGTCACGTGAATCTGAGCCGTGGTAATTCCAAGCGGTACCGCACGTCTAACGAGGCTGAAGCTGGCTCAAGTGCTCAACCCCGGCGGCAATCCACGAAGAAAGTTGCCAACAAGAAGCAATATGTCAAGGAACCTCAGGATATGACTGGCACCGAGTTCTATGAGTTTCGTCAGCTCAATCCTTACCGCCGTCCTCAGGACCCCGCATTTGTTGGTCGTTCCTTCTGGAACAAGGCTTAGTCTCTCATTTTTTGTTGGAGTCCTGAAGGGCAAGGCGAACCTCTATGTGCCTCATGTCAAATCCATTGACACGGAGCATATGGTCAGCAACCCTCACTCTGCCTACTTTGCTTAAGCTCGTGCTCTCTGACAGCAATGGGGTCTTGATCCCATTATTGCATTCAACAAGGATTTTGACTCCGAGCTTGTGGCTCGGTTCTTTTCCACTATTCACTTTCACAATGATGAGGCGAGGAGCTTGACATGGATGACAGGTAGCAGAGTCATCCATTCCAACTGGAAGACCTTTATGAACTCTTTGGGTTATGCAGACTCAGGGGAAGATGAGCCAGTTGGTCTCCGACCGCACACTGAAGTACAAGCTATTCACAAGTCCAAGCTCGTGCGCTACCAGCGGTTCGTAAAGACTGCCAAGGGTACTCGCACTGAACTCATCCCATTTTTGGACATTATGCACCATATCTTTTGCAACTCTCTGTTTCCTCATGTGGGTAACTTGGATCAGGTTCACTCTTATCTCCTGAATCTGCTTCTTCTGTGCATCAAGGAAAAAGGCAAAGATTCCACTTTGGATGTTTCCCACATCATGTGGAGGGAGCTTTGCTCAGCAGTTCTTGACAGGAAGGTGCCTATCTACAGTCCCTATATCTTCAAGCTCATTGAGGATACTTGGTCTGAGCAGTTCCCTGGTGAGCCTCTGGTCACTGATCACATGGTGTCTCATGGTATTATTAAGCTATGTGTGAAGGAGAATTGGGGCCTTGCGCCTTCTGTGCCAGAGATTGCCCCCATCGACTTTGACGATGAGCCCGAGCCTGACTATAGTGATGCCACCTATGCTCCTCGCTCTGAGACTGTTCCCTCTTGGTCTGTGAAGCTCAAAACCAAGATGAAGAATCTTCTCTGCTTTCAGATCAAGGGACAGTACAAGGCCCATGTGGAGGCCAAGAAGGCTCGTAGCCGTGACAAGAGGATCATGAGGAAGCTTGGTCTGTAGATTGACAACGAGTCTGAGGAGAGGATTACTGATGAGGACGGATCAAGAAGAATTGCCCATATGTTGAGTCAGAGGATGATGTTCCTACTGCTACTGATGAGGAGGAAGATGTTTGAGCCTAACGAGTGACTATTTTGTGCCTATCATCACTTGGTCTTACTTTAGTCCTCTGTGCCCCTTTTGGTGTCTCGATGCCAAAGGGGGAGAGAGTGTTTGGGGATTTGTTGAGTCACAAGTGTTTCTCCTTTTGTCTGCGCATCTCTTCTCTCGTGAACTCCTTTATTTGTTTTGGCTGTTTGCTTTTCTTTATGGTGTCAGACTCATGAGTACTATGTATGGTGTAAGACATATGCTACCTCTTATATTTGTTATGTCTACATTATTGTGATTTTATATTTCCTTTACTTGCTTACCTTCTTATCACTCATTCTGTTTGTATGTAAGTATTTGGCCACGTCTATAAAATATAGGGGGAGTTTTTATCCTAGTGTGTTCTCTTTGCATTCCAAAAGCATATTCAAATAGGGCACACATCTAGGGGGAGCCTGTCTATATTTTGTAGATGTGGGTTTTTCCATAGCATTACCGTATATCTTATTAGAAAATCCTAAGTTGTCATCAACCCACCAAAAAGGGGGAGATTGTAAGAACATAATTTTCCCTAAGTAGTTTTGGTGGTTGATGATAGTGCGTTTGCGGACTAACCGTGTGCATTAAGCTTTCAGAGATTACCAGGTGGCACGAGACGGCTATCTTCCCCTGAAGTAGTAAATCAGAAAACAGAGTATCTTCCTGTCGAGGTTAGGTTGGTGGACCTGAGTCGTAGGAAAATCCGTACTATTAAGAGGGGATCTGCATCTGGAAAGGTTGGGAGGCACAATCACGTACACTTTGCACCCCCATCCGTTTCTCGGCACAACGGAGCTATTTCTGCCCTTCAGGCTCCAAAGTTTATCTTAAGCGGAAGTACCACTCTTACTGCTGGAGTGATACTACCGCTCTGAAGAGTCGGTCAAACTACCACTTATTCTTTTAAGCGGAAGTACCGAGCGGTACTACCGCCCTGAAGAGCCGCTTGTTTTTCTAGCGGAAGTACCGAGCGGTACTGCCACCCTGAGGATTCACAGTCTCTTTTGCATCCTTTTTTTCTTCTAGTCTTCTGGGATTTCTGAGCGGAATTACCGCTCCCTCCAGAGCGGTACTACCGCCCTAAGCGGAAGTACCGCTCCATTCAGAACGGTACTACCGCTCAGTTGTTCCAGTATGCGTACAAGCAGAAGTACCTCCCCCTAGGACGGTACTACCGCTTATGCTCATGTCCAGGCAGAAAAATGACCACATTTCCCCCACCTATATAAGTGAATTTTCTTCCCCATTGAGACTCACCTCTTCCCACAAAATCTCCATTGTTGCTACTAAGCTTATTCTTGCTCCTTCTCCCTCCCTAGCCATCAAATCTTGTTGGGGCTCTAGGGTTTGGAGGAGAGGGCCTTGATCTACACTTCCACCGAGAGATATTTGATTCCCCCCATCAATCCCTTACAGATCTTGTTACTTTTGGGTGTTTGAGCACCCTATACGGAAGAGGTCACTTCGAAGCCATAGTCCATTGTGGTGAAGCTTCGTGGTGTCGTTGGGAGCCTCTAGTTAAGTTGTGGAGATTGTCCCAACCTTGTTTGTAAAGGTCTGGTTGCCGCCTTCAAGGGCACCACTAGTGGAATCGCGACACCTCACATTGTGTGAGGGCGTGAGGAGAATATGGTGGCCCTGGTGGCTTCTTAGGGAGCATTGTGCCTTCACACCGCTCCAACGGAGACGTACTTCCCTTTACCGGGAAGGAACTTCGGTAACACATTCTCGTCTCCATCGGTTCCTCTTGTGGTTACTTCTTACCTTTACTTTGTGCAAGCTACCCATAATTTTTATCTTGTTTGCATGTCTTGTTGTTGTGTTTAGCATCATATAGGTTGCTCACCTAGTTGCATATCTAGCCAACCTATTTGTTGCTAAGCCTAAATTGTTAAAGAAAAGTTAAATACTGGTAGTTTCCTATTCACCCCCTTTAGTCAACCATATCAATTGTTTCACCCTTTTTCGTCATGGAAAATACGTCGGTGACGTTTTCCGGCCGTCACCCCCCACCGTCACCGAAGCGCCATCACAGAAAATAAAATTTTGACGGTACCAATTTTTTCGTCATGCAAGTTTGCATGTTAGGTGATGGACCAAAAAATGGCACCGGTGGTTGTGTTCGGTGACGGCCCAAAATGTCACCTATGATGGCCCAATCTATCGCCAAAGATCTTTTTGATGACAATAATCCTATCACCGATGATCGATCCGCCGTTTTGACCAATCAAAGATTTTGACACGAGGGGCCATTAGTTGCTGACGTGGCTTCTTCCATGTGGGTTTGCAATGGGTTTTATTGCCAACAGTCCCGTTAGCAATAAATTGGTGTTAGTTTTGACCGGTCAGCTTTGCTGACATACGAGCCTAGAAGATGTTGATATGGTTGCTTACAAGTGGGGCCAGACATCGTTTTTCGGTGACGACATGTTGTCTGACCGGTCAATAGTTTTGACATGTGGGCTTATTTTTGTGATGACGTGGACACTGGTGCTACTTCTTGAGCTTGCGTTGGTTTTCCCTTGAAGAGGAAAGGGTGATGCATCAAAGTAGATAAGTGATACTTCTCCAACGTATCTATAATTTATGAAGTATTCATGCCATGTTTGCAATAATTCTATATGATTTTGGTATGATTTGAGTAGAACTAACCCGGACTGACGCTGTTTTCAGCAGAACTACCGTGGTGTTGTTTTTGTGCAGAAATAACAGTTCTCGGAATGAGCTAAAAAATTATGGAGAATATTTTTGGAAAATATAAAAAATACCGGAGTGAAAAGATACGAGAGAGGAGTCCCGAGCAGGCCGCAAGCCACAGGGGCATGCCCCTAGGGCGCGCCCCTGGCTTGTGGGCCCCTCGAGCACTCCCCTGACGTGATTCCAACGCCAATACCTCCTATAAATCAAGAAAACACTAGAAAGAAACCTAGATCAGGAGTTCCGCCACCGCACACCTCCAGAGCCACGCAAAACCAATCTTGGCCCTCTCCGACACCCTGCCGGAGGGGGTCACCATCATCGGAGGCCATCTTCATCATCCTGGAGGGGCCATCAACACTATGGAACCCCAGGACCAGAGGGAGAACCTCTCCCCACAGAGGGGGAGGCCATGGAGGAGGAAGCACAAGGGGTAGAACCTCTCCCCATCTCTCCCGGTGGTGCCGGAGTGCCATCGGGGGAATCGTCGCCGCAGTGATCTTCTTCATCAACATCACCTTCTTCATAACCGTCCTCATCTCCTTTTAGCGGTCCACTCTCCCGCACCCCACTGTAATCACCTACTTGAACATGGTGCTTTACGCTACATATTATGATCCAATGATGTGTTGCCATCCTTTGATGTTTTTAGTAGATTACTTTTGTCCTTTGGGTTGATTGATGATCTAGATTGGTTTGAGTTGTATGTTTATTTTGGTACTATCCTATGGTGCCTTCCGTGCCACGCACATGTGAAGGAATCCCGCTATAGGGTGTTGCAATACGTTCATGATTCGCTTATAGTGGGTTGCTGGAGTGACAGAAGCATAAACCCGAGTAAGGGGGTTGTTGCGTATGGGATAAAGGGGACTTGATGCTTTAATGCTATGGTTGGGTTTTACCTTAATGATCTTTAGTAGTTGCGGATTCTTGCTAGAGTTCCAATCATAAGTGCATATGATCCAAGTAGAGAAAGTATGTTAGCTTATGCCTCTCCCTCATATAAAATTGCAATAATGATTTCCGATCTTGTTAACAACCACCTAGGATAATTCCGCACACCGACCCATAATTATTCCACACTCGCTATTTGTAATATATTGTAACATTATGTTAAAAGAACCTATTTTTATATTTTAGTTCTCCGATATCATGCAAAGCTATCCTGTTCATACCCACAACGTAGTTTTATTTCTTGTTTCTAGATGGAAGCAAACGTTCGGTGTACGTAGAGTCCTATCGGTGGCAGATAGGACTTGAGATAATATTGATCTTACCTTTAGATCCTTGTGGGTTCTAAAATCCATACTTATCACTTCCACCTTTGGAAATTGATACGACGATTCCTTGCACTTGGGGATAATCAAGCTCTTTTCTGGTGCCATTGCCGGGGAGCAATAGCGTGGGGTTGATATTCTCGTGTGTGCTTGTTTGCTTTCTTCACTAAGTAGATTTTGTTTTCCCCTTTTGCTTTATTTAGTTGTGGGTGAAACAAACAAAAATTTAAAATAATTTAAAATACAAAAATAATTACTTGCCTCTTGCCTAAGAAGTTTTTCAAAAAGAGAAGTGATAGGAAGGTTGTGCATTAGAGAAGTGAGGGTCGACCTTGAACACTTGTGTTCATGCTCATGGAAACAATGTAGAATTTTTCATGTAAGATTCTCAAAAATAATTATCCCCTTGTATATATCCATGTGCCAATATTTTTCATGTAAGCTTCTCATGTGCCAATATTTGGTTTTAGGACAAATAGATTGCTTGTTTGCTTTGTGCTGTTCAAAAAGAGAAACTTTGACTGTAGTGTATGAATTTACATTTCTTACTGGAACGTCAAAAGTTTCTGAAATTTTTATACAGTACTTATATAGAATTTTTTAATCTTTACTAAATTTTCAGAATTTTTAGAGTTACATAAGTATGGTGAATGTTCAGATTGCTACAGACTATCCTGTTTTAGATAGATTCTGTTTTCTATGTGTTGTTCTCTTATTTTGATGAATCTATGGGTAGTATCAGGGGGTACAAACCATGGTGAAGTTGGACTACAGTAGATATAATGCTAATATGAATTTTGAATGAGTTCACAACAGTACTTAAAGTAGTATTTTGCTTTATTATACTAACGGAGCTCACGAGGGTTTTTGTTAAGTTTTGTGTGAATGAAGTGTTTGAAGATCGAGGAGGTATTGATATAAGAAGAATACGGAGAGACAAGAGTTCAAGCTTGGGGATTCCCAAGGCACACCAAATAATTATTTCTAGGAGACTCAAGCATCTAAGCTTGGGGTCGCCCCAGAAGTCATCCCATCTTTATTCTTCAACAATTATCGGTATACCTCGGTTTTTGTTTTGTTCACCTGATATGTGTCTTTAATGTTTGTATTTTCCTTTATGCTCCCTTCTAGTATGATACAATACTTGATGGATTTGTAGAATGCTCTTTGTTCTTCACTTAATTTTTTTAGTATGGCTTTATAGAATGCTCTTTGTGCTTCACTTTAATCTTTTGAGTATGGCTTTATAGAATGCTTCGTATGCTTCACTTATATATTTTGAGCTTGGATATTGGTTAATCTATATTAATTAAAAATTCTCTATGAACTACACTTATATCTTTTAGAGTATGAATATAATGATCATCGGAATTTGGCTTGGAAGAGTATCATTGAAATATCATGCCTAGCTAAAAAGGCATTAAAGAAAAGCGCTTGTTGGGAGACAACCCAACACTTTTAATTTCTGTTTTGATGTGTTAACATGATTAATATACTGTATTAATCATGTTTTGTGCCTTTTATTTCAATAAACTTCCAAGTAAAGCCTTCGGGATAGTGTGGATACTTGCTTGTTTGATTCTGTGCAAAAACCAAAAGTTTTGCGTCCAATGTATGAATTGTCTGATTTTACTGGAGAGTCAAAAAATTCTAAAATTTTTACACAACATTCTATGCAAATTCTTCGATATGTCATAAGTTTTCCGAATTTTTAGAGTCAGCGAAATCTGGTGATCATTCAAATCTTTAGAGACTGTTCTGTTTTTGACAGATTCTGTTTTGCATGCATAGTTTGCTTGTTTCAAGTGTTCCTATAGCTTATATTGAGTAATATAAATTATGGGAATGATATAATACAGTATGTATAATGTAGGAACACTTTTCATCTTGTCTTGACAGTACCTAAGTGAATGATTTATCTTTATTACACTAACCCTTCTCACGAAGTTCCGTTAAGTTTTGTGTGATTGAAGTTATCAAGTTTTGGGTGAGACACCGATATGAGGAGAATAAGGAGTGACAAGAATCTAAGATTGGGGATTACCAAGTAATCCCCAAGGTAATATCCATGGAAGACTCAAGCGCCTAAGCTTGGGTATGCCCCGGAAGCATCCCCTCTTTCGTCTTCAACATTATCGGTAACCTCACTTGGAGCTATATTTTTATTCGTCACATAATATGTGCTTTGCTTGGATCGTCATTATATTTTGTTATTTTCTGTTAGGTGTTATTTATAATCTTGTTTTTCAATAAAAACTTCCAAGAATTGCCTTAGGATGCTTGCATTGCATGTGTTTGACGAGTGTTGTGTAAAACCAGGAACTTTGGCTGAAGTGTTTGAATTTTCATATTTTACTGGAATGTGGAAAGTTTCTGAATTTTTACAAATTACTGTCATATAAATTCATTATAATTTCCTAAATTTTCATAATTGTTTGAGTTATGGAAGTACACTATTTTTATAAATTGCTACAGGCTGTTCTGTTTGGACAGATTACTATCATAGTTTTGTTATCTACTTAACCTCTAATTTCCATAGCCTATATTTGTAGATATCAATTGAGGAAACGATAGTAAATAGTAGATGATGTTTCAAAATTATTATGCAACTTGTCTTGGCAGGACATGAAGTGTCGATTTATTCTTATGCGTACTAACCTATCTCACAAGTTCTTTTCGAGTTTTGTGTGGATGAAATTTTTGAGAATAGGTAAAACCATGATATGAGAGGATTGAACGAGATATAAAATCTCAAGCTTGGGTATGCCCAAGTAACCCCAGGTAAATATTTCAAGAAGTATCAAGTATCTAAGCTTGGGGATGCAACGCATCCCACCTCTCTTCATCAACAATTATCGGTTAGCCTATGTTGAGCCTAAATTCTTATTTGTTCACACGATGCATGCTATTCTTGGAGTGCTATTTTTATTTTGCTCTCTGTTTGAATAAAATCATTGGATCTAAAATATGAGAGAGCCCTCACATAGTTATTTAATTGTTGTCTACTCATTGCTCTTCGCTTGTATCTTTTTGGAGTAGTTTGTCATTCACTCTCATGCTTCACTTATATCCTATGAGTAAATGGTTGAATGAATTGAATATCATAAATCTAAATTTGGATTTGCTTCATATACTTATCCCATGGGGAGTAATGACTTCACACATAATAAGTATAGGTGGTGAAATTTATTGAAAGTTAGCAAACACCTCATTGGTCACTTGAACAATTCATGAAAGAATATTGAAGGAAGAGAGATTCCACATATAAATATACTATCTTGTACATCTTCTATGATTGTGAATACCCATTAACTATTTTCAAACTTGAGCAAATTAGTTGAAGTTGGACAAGGAAGACAACTTAATGAGTTATGTTTGGGTATATTTGTATAGAAGTTATATTGTTATGGATCCTCCAACATGTGATGCTCGCTTCCACCTCATACTAGCCAAAACTTCCGCAACAACTAGAAATAATACTTGTGCATCCAAACACCCTTAAACCAGTTTTTCCATGAGAGTCCACTATACCTACCTATGTATTGAGTAAGATCCTTCAAGTAAGTTGTCACCGGTGCAAAAGGCAATAAAAATTTCTCCTAAATATGTATGATTGTAAGGGAAAATAAGCGTTGTACGAATTTGTGATGGTAAAGAAATAAAAGCGACGGACTGCATCATAAAGGTTGCTATCACAAAGGGCAATACAACGTGATGTTCCTTTTGCATTAAGGGGTTTGCGCATCCAAAACAAAAAGCGCATGACAACCTCTGCTTCCCTCTGCGAAGGGCCTACCTTTTACTTTTTAGTACTTACCTTTATGCAAGAGTCATGGTGATCTTCACCACTTCCTATATTTTGCCTTTATCTCTTGGCAAGCGTCATGTGTTGGAGAATTATCTAGACATATATATCCACACAAATATATTTGATCATGAATTATTATTTTTGAAAATTATCTATACGATAAATAAGTTGGGAGACAAAACATTAAGCCCCTATCTTTCTCTGTGTTCGATGGATGCCATTTGTTCTAAAAATATGCTTTGAGTGCCAATAATCATGGAAGACTATATGATAGTTGAGTATGTGGAATTTGCTAAATCAAAGCTCTTAATTAGACCCTTCCTGAAAATAAGATGAATTGCAATTGTTCGATGACTAGGAATATGGTTTGTTAGTTTTCAAGAAACTTTCTGGTCTATACTTTAAACAGGTGAATAGCTTGTTACTTGATCATGGGAAGTTTTATGAGATGAGCTACTGTTTATAGTTTATATTGATGCTAGAAAAAGTGGTTGGAATTATCATGGATCAAACTTGTGCACTTGCTAGCATTCACACTTCATAAATTATTTCATTTATCATTTACCTACTCGAGGACGAGCAGGAATTAAGCTTGGGGATGTTGATACGTCTCCCATGTATCTATAATTTATGAAGTATTGATGCCATGTTTGCAATAATTCTATATGATTTTGGTATTATTTGAGTAGAACTAACCCGGACTGACGTTGTTTTCAGTAGAACTACCGTGGTGTTGTTTTTGTGTGCAGAAATAAAAGTTCTCGAAATGAGCTGAAAATTTACGGAGAATATTTTTGGAAAATATAAAAAATACTAGAGTGAAAAGATATCGGAGAGGAGTCCCGAGGAGGCCACAGCCATAGGGGCACCCCCTAGGGCGCGCCCCTGGCTTGTGGGCCCCTAGAGCACTCCCCTAACGTGATTCCAACGCCAATACCTCCTATAAATCAAGAAAACTCCAGAAAGAAACCTAGATCGGGTGTTTCACCACCACACACCTCCAGAGCCACGAAAAACCAATCTTGGCCCTCTCTGGTACCCTGCCAGAGGGGTTCACCATCATCGGAGGCCATCTTCATCATCCCGGAGGGACCATCAACACCATGGAGGCCAAGGACCAGAGGGAGAACCTCTCCCCACAAAGGGGAGGCAATGGAGGAGGAAACACAAGGGGGAGAACCTCTCTCCCTCTCTCCCGGTGGTTCCAGAGTGCCATCGGGGGACCATCACCGCGGTGATCGTCTTCATCAACATCACCTTCTTCATCACCATCCTCATCTCCTTTTAGCGGTCCACTCTCCCGCACCCTGCTGTAATCACCTACTTGAACATGGTGCTTTATGCTACATATTATGATCCAATGATGTGTTTCCATCCTTTGATGTTTTGTGTAGATTACTTTTGTCCTTTGGGTTTATTGATGATCTAGATTGGTTTGAGTTGTATGTTTATTTTGGTGCTATCCTATGGTACCTTCCTTGCCGCGCACACGTGAAGGACTCCTGCTGTAGGGTGTTGCAATACGTTCATGATTCGCTTATAGTGGGTTGCTTGAGTGACAAAAGCATAAACCTGAGTAAGGGGGTTGTTGCGTATGGGATAAAGGGGACTTGATGCTTTAATTCTATGGTTGGGTTTTACTGATCTTTAGTAGTTGTGGATGCTTGCTAGAGCCAGTCATAAGTGCATATGATCCAAGTAGAGAAAGTATGTTAGCTTATGCCTCTCCCTCATATAAAATTGCAATAATGATTTCCAATCTTGTTAACAATTGCCTAGGATAATTCTGCACACCGACCCATCATTATTCCATACTCGCTATTTGTAATATATTGTAACATTATGTTAACATCACCTATTTTTATATTTTAGTTCTCCGATATCATGCAAAGCTATCCTCTTTATACCCACAATGTAGTTTTATTTCTTGTTTCTAGATGGAAGCAAATGTTCGGTGTATGTAGAGTCATATCGATGGCAGATAGTTCTTGAGAGAATATTAATCTTATCTTTAGCTCCTTGTGGCCTCGACACTCCATACTTATCACTTCCACCTTTGGAAATTGCTATGATGATTCCTTGCACTTGGGGATTATCAATAAGTATTTCCCTCGGTTGTTGAGAACAAAGGTTTCAATCCAGTAGGAGGTACAAGCAAAGCCCCAATCTATTCATCTACACAACCAATAAAACACTTGCACCCAACGCTATAAAGGGGTTGTCAACCCCTTCACGGTTAATTGCAAGGATTAGATTTGATAGAGATAGATATAAAATATTACTAAAAGTAAAACTAAATAAGAGTAAATAAAATTGCAGCAAGGTATTTCTGGTATTTTTTGTTTATAGATCTGAAAATATAATATGGAAAATAGACCCGGGGGCCATAGGTTTCACTAGAGGCTTCTCTCTTGAAGGAAAATAATACGGTGGGTGAACAAATTACTGTCGAGCAATTGATAGAAAAGCACATAGTTATGACGATATCCAAGGCAATGATTATGCATATAGGCATCACGTCCGTATCAAGTAGGCCAAAACGATTCTGCATCTACTACTATTACTCCACACATCGACCGACTCCTGCCTGCATCTAGAGTATTAAGTTCATGAAGAACAGAGTAACGCATTAAGTAAGATGACATGATGTAGAGGGATAAACTCAAGAAATATGATGAAAACCCCATCTTTTTATCCTTGATGGCAACAATACAAATACGTGCCTCGCTACCCCTACTTTGTCACTGGGTGAGGACAGTGCAAGATTGAACCCAAAACTAAGCACTTCTCCCATTGCAAGAATTACCAATCTAGTTGGCCAAACCAAACCAATAGCTCAAAGATACTTGCAAAGATATGAAATCATGCATATAAGAATTCAGAGAAGATTCAAATAATATTCATAGATAATCTAATCATAAACCCACAATTCATCGGATCTCGACAAACACACCGCAAAAGAGTATTACATCAGATAGATCCCCATGAAGATCATGGAGAACATGGTGTTGAAGAACATAGAGAGAGAAGAAGCCATATAGCTACTAGCTATGGACCCGAAGGTCTGAGGTGAACTACTCACGCATCATCGGAAGGGCAATGGTGTTGATGTAGATGCCCTCCGTGATCGAATCCCTCCGGTAGATTACTGGAAAAGGCCCCAAGATGGGATCTCACGGGAATAGAAGTTTGCGGTGGAGGAAAAGTATTATCATGGCTCTATTTGGTATTGGGGGAATATTTCTGAATTTGTAGGCGGAGAGTTAGGGTTGGAGGAGCTACGGGGGGCCACAAGCTAGGGGGCGCCCCCCATGGGCGCGCCCTGGTGGCTTGTGGCCGACCCATAGGTCTTATGGACTCTTCTCCAAGCCTCCTAGGTTCCTTCTGGTCCAAGAAAAATCATCGTAGAATTTTATTCCATTTGGACTCCCTTTGATATTCCTTCTTTGCAATACTCAAAAACAAGGAAAAAACAGAAACTGACACTGGGCACTAGGTTAATAGGTTAGTCCCAAAAATAATATAAAATAGCATATTAGTGCATATAAAACGTCCAAAACAGATAATATAATAGCATGTAACAATAAAAAATTATAGATACGTTGGATACGTATTAGTTGGCAGGCGGGTCCGTACATGGGTGACATGGTTTCTTACATGTGGGACCATATGCCGGTGACGGTGTCCATAACCGTCAGAGTTTATATGCACGATCAATTTGTTTTATACTTCAAAAATCGTTGGGCATATTCGACAATTTTGACATGAATTTGTGCACAATTTGAATTTGACTACAAATTGAAATGCCGTTGCTTTTATTAAACCACAAACTTGACAGTTATCAAATAGAGTGTCTCACACATTACAATAACCATCCATGGTACAATATAAAATTAGACACGTGACTCAGTTTCACGACATCGTGGCACCACAACCCTGAAGATGTACCTAACAAGGGCATCAAGGTCATCAAGTATCTTTTCGATAGCCATAGTTGTCCCTTCGTTTGCATTCTTGACGACTACAAGTTTGTTGGGGAACGTTGCATGGGAAACAAAAAAATTCCTACACTTCACCAAGATCAATCTAGGAGATGAGCATCTACGAGAGGAGATATCGGATCACATAGCCTTGTGGAATCTTGCCTAGCATGTTGATCATATATTCCTTTCTTTATAGCACGGACATTTGGACTTTTCGTATAGTTCAAAGCAATAGTCTAGTTTTGAGATGAAAACTTTAATACTCAAGCATATCAAGAAGCAACCATGTCTTTCAAAATATCAATGCTAAAGCAAGTTATCCCTAGCCCATCATGCTCAATCATTGAGACATTCACAATACACACTCAAATATTAGCTACACCTAATGCTCAAGTAAGATCATAATGCCCCTAGTTGGTGCTTTATAAGAGAAGATGCAGAATCAAATTAAAAATTAAAAATTGCATAAAGTAAATAGATAGGCCCTTCACAGAGGGAAGTATGGAGTTGTAGAGGTGCCAGATCTCAAGTGTTTGAATTGATAGAGAAAAATATTTTGAGTGGCATGCCTTTCCTGTCAACGGAAACGACCGAGAGATTTCAATATCATTCCACACTAGATGCATCATAAGCGGTTCCCAAACAAAAAATAAAGTTTATTCCTTTTTCCACCATACTTTCACTTTCCATGGCTAGCTGAATCCATGGTTGCCTTCCATACGAACACTTTCCAAGGAAATTATTATTTGACAACATAACGTAAATATTTTTTCTTTTCCATTTTGGGAGTGGGCATCCCTATTACCGTCTTACTCTCGCACAATGACAAGTGAATAAACACTCATCTTGAGAATAACACATCTAGCATGGAAAAATATTGGTCACCCCCTATTGTTTCATGAGCGGCACGAGCACACAAAAAGGAAAAATTATTTTGAAAGTTTAGAGATGACACATACAAATTTGCTTGGAGGTAGGTATAGTGGACTCATATGGCAAAACTAGTTTTAAGGATTTTGGATGCACAAGTAGTATTTCTACTTAGTACAAGTGAAGGCTAGCAAGAGATTGAGAAGCATCCAACCAAGAAATGAAAAATCACATAAGCGAGCATTAAGCATAAGTAACACTGAATAATGCACCATAAGTAGGATGTAATTTCGTAGCACAACTATTGACTTTTGTGCTTGCATAGGGAATCACAAACCTTAACACCAATATTCTGACTAAGCATAATTACTCATCAACATAACTCACATATCACTATTGTCATGTCTCAAAACTATTACAGAAAATCAAGTTTAATTTGTCTATTGATCTTCATGAAAGTTTTTATTATACCCCTCTTGAATATCTATCACTTTGGGTCTAGTTTCATATATTGCAATTGCTTTTGACAAGATCACGTGGATATAAGTGAAGAACATGAGCATACGAGTTTCATCTCTCAAAATAATATAAGTCAAGCATGAGAGGATTTCTTCATAATTACTACTCCCAAATTAATATAAGTGAAGAATGAGAGCATTTCTTCAAACATGTAAAAGCACGCTATGCTAAAAAAGATATAAGTGAAGATTTAAGTGAAGCATAAAGAGCAATTCTAACAAATCATAGCATATTTTGGGTGTCATGGGAACGAACACCTATGGGATCATGGGGATCCCTTTCGGTTAGGCAGGGGGCGGGCTCGCACAAAGAGCCGGTCTGGTAAGCAGCGCACGGGGAGTGTTTTCCCAGGTTCGGGCCGCACGGGTGCGTAAAACCCTAATCCTCCTTGGTTATATTGATCGTGTTCTGGGGTTCTAGCTATAGGAGTGCCATGAACGGATGCTACGTGAGCTTGGTAACCTCTGGTTGTCGAACAGTCGGGCTGTCCGGTTGTCCAACTGCCCAACTGTTTGATTGTCTAACCTTCTAACCTTTTACTATCCAACCTCTTCTCTGTAACGCCCTGGGCTTTCTTTTGTACCTAAGGGGATCCCAAGTGGCGTACAATGTGCACACGGGATGCATAGTGCTACGGTGCTATCGTACCTAACTCTGATGGAGTAGGACAAGAGCATTCAATGCACCATCAGGCGCCTAAGTCCGTCAGTGGGACGAGATGGGGGCCCATCCCATTGGCACCGCTTAGCTCCCTCCAATGTCGACGCTGCGACACGCGCCCAGGTGAATCGACACCTGGCCTGTGTGGTGGCGGCGCTTGCCAGGGCCTTGCCTTGCCGGGACCTTGCCTTGCCGGGGGCCTTGCTTCGCCTGGAGGCTCTATAGCCCTCCTGGCAAGGTCTTGCCAGTAGTCTTGAGTCTTCTGTGCTGGTGCTTGAGAAGTCTTTGCTGGGCCTTGTTGCCGGGGCGGCCACTACTGCCCGTGCACGAGTAAAGGGGCACTAGATGGCCTAAAAACTCTAGTGCACCGACAGGAGCCCACGGGCTTGGGCCATACACGCCATGAGGCGTTATTGGGCTAGGCCCAACCAGTGCACGGGCACGCGCGGTAGGGCCTTGCAGTTGTGATCATTGCGCTCGCTGTGCTTCCCCATGATGCCCATTGAATGCAGGTAGTGGGATACGTGCGCGGCATGGCTGTTACAGCAGTGCGCCCGCGGAATGTTTCTGTATTATCTTGTTTTTGGTAAAAAGAGACCGCCCCGCGCCTTCCCCATAAAGAGGAGATTGCAGAGCCGATGTCCATTTACCTCTCGCCTTTCCCAATCTGAGAACCGCTGTTGTCTTCCTCCTCGAGCCCAAGGCAGGGTCTCTTGCATCCGTTAGTGCCCCCGCCCCCTCTTCATCCTCGGTCTCCATCCCCGCCATCACCATGCCGCCCAAAGCCAGCAAGGGCAAGGAAATGAAGGTCGTCTCGGAGAACAAGGCGGTGAAGATGCGGAGGGAGCATGTCATTTTCCCGCCGAGGCTTAGTGTGGCCGCCCTGAAGAGGCGGTATCGGTGGATGTGGGCGATGGCAATGGCGGGGCACCCCGCCACTTTCTTGAGCCCGGGTCTTTTCGGGGAAGGTCCAGGAAAATACCCTTTCTTTGCCAATTAGTTTTACTGCGGGCTCTACCCCCCTTACTCAGACTTCTTTATCGACCTTATGCTTACTTACGGCTTCCAACTCTTGGATTTCACGCCGAACGCTGTGACATCCATGGCGGTTTTCGCACACCCTTGCGGAAACTTTGCCGGAGTAACCCCTAGCACTTCTCTCTTCTGCCATTATTTCACCCCCCGCATCCAGCAAGGAGGAGCCCTTTTTGGCGCTGTCACTTGGATTCCTCGGCCAGGAACCAAGGAGGTCTACCTTGAAGGGGCTTATTGCGATAGATGGGACGAGTGGCGGGGCAAGTGGTACTAGCTCTAAGAGGAGAAGCTCTAGCCCTTCTGTATGCCACGACAGACCAAGATGGTGCACAGCGATGACTGGAGCGCCCTCGACCCTTGGGATGAGAAGCTCACGGTCACGATCACCAGGATCCACCGCCTCAGAGGCGGCGACCTTTCCATATAGATGATAGGCACTGACTTCCTTCGCCGGCGCATCGCCCCCTTGTAGAACAAGGGGAGGCCGGCCTGGGATTTTAGGAATGCAGCAAACATCATGAGGCTGCGCCTCGGGCTAAACCACAATCTGACCACCATGCAGCACGGGGCCCTGTGCCAGAGGTTGTTCATGGGCATCACGATGAACGAGCTACCGGCAGGCGTAGTCCCCTTGTGCAATAACTCGGCCTTGTGCAGAATCATTGCCATGATTTTGGTGCTCAATGCCCATAGCCTTAATGCAACTTGGATGGAGCCGTCCGCGGAGGAGGCACAAAAGTTTTTCGATAATCTATCGGAGACGGCCATCCGCAAGGAGGAGGGCCTCGTCCGCGACACCACCGAAGAGGAGCTGGCGTACATTGCCAGCAAGGGCGCTTGCCGAGGAGGCCGGCAGCGCCGGCTTCTTGGATGATGAAGCTGGGGAAGGGGAAGTACCGCCGGGCGAGGATCTTGCCGGGCAGGGCGGGATCACTGAGGAGCCAGGCGACACGTCTGCCTCGGGCCACCTTGCCGAAGACGCATCCAAAGAGGAGCTGCTCGAGGAGGTCCCGCCCCTCGTCCAAAGGAAAAGGCGCGTCCTTAGGAACGCCGCCTCCGGGCTCCCAGCTCGGCAAGCCTCTTTGAGTAGCGCAGCCCCCGGCAAGGGGGCAACCGACAAGGCTGCATGGCGACAAGAAGTCCATCAGGAGCCCGCACCTGCCATGGCCAAGCGATCCAGGAGCACCCCTCCACCTCCTCCCAAAGGCTTCACGGCGGAGGTCGCCTTCGACCTTTCTGCCCTTAGCTCGGGGGAGGAAGAAGAAGAGTAAGGATCATGCCGTATTTTCCCAATCCTCAGTTCTCTTTCCCTACTTGTGTAATCCATCTTGGTTTTTCTCCATAGGGACGTGGAAACACTGGCGCAACGGGTCGCGAAGAGGGCAAAGACTTCAATGGTTGAGGGGTCGCCGGCAAGCGCCTTAGGCGTGCCAAGGGTGACTACCGCCAATCCGGAGACTAGCTCGCATCGTAGTCCTCGACTCAGCCCCCGGCGGAGCCCCTAGCGTGAGTTCATTACTCATTTCCCGCCGGCAGGCGCTCGGGTGTGCATCTTTACTGTTGACATCAGCGGACGTGCAGGAGGAGGACAACGACAAGGAGAGTCATCGACGACCGCCCCGGATTCACCGCCCAGGGATTTTTTTCGTCCAGGACTTCCTCCAGCGCGCTCTATCGCGATGAGGGAGGGCCGGCAAGCTCAGGCACTGGTGGGTCTCTGCCGGTAATCGTCGTAGGCGAAGGTATTCCCCCTTTTTTGTCTTCTTGAACTTCCTCCTTAGCTTTGCTTGGTTCGCCTCCCTGGTCTTCAGACATTCCCATGGCAGAGGGAATGGACGTCGACTCTGTCATCGAGGAGACAACGAGGGACGCTGCCGCCAAGGTGTCACACCCTATGTTTGTAGCACATTGTTATGTTTGGGTTTATAAAATTTGGAGCCAACAAAAACTTTTTCAAAGTGCTTGTGCTTGTTTGCTATGCTGTTTGCTTGCTTGATGATTGTGTTATTTGGCACTACTAGGTTCTATTCCACTCCATATTCATCTTCCTTGTTCCAAACCTCTTGCCTAATGATCATGCCATGTGAATAGTGCCCAAAAATATTTTTATCAAATTTTGTTTCAACCAAAAATGATTTATTTAAATTAAGTTTCCAAACCCCCTGAAATGAGGTTTGCACTGCAAATCCTCAAGTTGGGTGGATTCTTCTTTTCCAAAAGCTTTATTTCAAACCCACTATATATAAGACTTCCCAAAACCACAAAATATTAGTTTTAAGGTATTTTCACATTTTATTGAAAGGCTTTTTCTTTAGGCCAGAGATGGATTTTCTTAGGGAAAAATTATTTAAATGCTTTGAAAATATTTGAGAAAATTTAGAGAAACTCAGTGGACATATATTTCCCATATATATGAGTTTCAACACAAGGGCATGATCAGATCATAGGCAAATCCCCTCAAAACCCTTTCTGTTCAAATCAAGCTTTTGGAATATTTCTATAAGAAATATTCTCAATAAATTCCAGGAAAATTCTAGCAAGTCAACACTATCATAGGTGATGATCTTGCAAAGTTTAATCTCAATCCAAGTTAGTTTGGTTCATCAAACCATCCCAAAACCATTCCTGTCGAGAATCATATTTGAGCAACTTTACATTATGAAGTGTCTTCCCTTGGCCTCAAACTTTGTGGCATGCTCTAATGGCCAAATAGTGATGATACACTAAGTGGTGCATCAAGGGTAAAAGCCTAGCATCAATGGATCTACAGAAATCTGATTCTGCTAATTTTTAGGGTTCATCAAATCTCCATTGTCAACTTCTTCCTCTTAAGCTCAAACTTGGTGAATCCCCCATTTCTACCCCTGTTTCACCTTGGCAGAAGCTTATCCCTCCCCTTTTTATTTTCTCCCTAGCTCCACAACATCCAAAGAGCACCTTCAGGCCTTCCAGCAGCTAGTGGACAAGGTGGGGCACCCCAGAGCGCGCAGGCAACGGCAATGCCAGCCATACGCACGCTCTGGAGCGCGCTACAGTGCGCTCCCGCACTGTAGCCGCCGCCCAATGGCCGGCCCCGACCACCTTGGGCCTACCCCGCGTGCCCCGCGAGAAGCCCTCGGCGTCCGTGACACGCCAAGCTGTCGCCCCCCCCTCTCTCCTCTCTCCCCTCCTCCCTCGCGCGTGCCCGGTGCCGCGCGGTTTAGCCAACCGGGGAGCTCACACGCGCGGGCATCTCTCCCTCTCTCTTTCTTCCCTCTGGCCTAGACCGACCCCAGGGACGCCCCTGGCTCGCCCCCTCTCTCTCTCTCTCTCTCTCTCTATCTCTCTCTCTCGTGGCCTCTGGCCTCGCCCACAAGCTCGTCGGCGCACCAGCATTCGGTGGACTCGCCCCCGCATATAAAAGGGCCTCCCAGACCCCTTTCTCCCCTCTGGCCCCCTCTTCTCTCCCCAAAAACCTCCCTGAGCCCCTTTGAGAGCCCCTGACATCTCTGTGCTCGGGATCGACCCGAGGGCCGTCGCGGCTATCTCCTCGTCAATCTCCGGGTACGAAGCCTCTCTGACCCCCATTTCTCTCCCGTTGGTCCTCCCTTGCCCTCCTGATGCGATCCTCTTTGCAGGCTGAATCGGCCCCGATGACCACCTCCCGAAGCCACCTCCGCGTGGGTGCTCGCCGCCAACAACTCCGGCCACATCCGGTCCTCGTTCCACCTCCAGGAGACCGACAACTCTTCCCCGAGCCCGTTCCCACCATCACCCACCGTCGCCGTGCCTTGTGCCACCATCGGTGAGGAGCTCCCCTCCTTGTCCCGAGGCGTGAGAAGGACCCGACAGGTGGGGCCCATCCGTCGGCCTCTCTTTCCTTCTCCCGTGCTCTCTCTCTCCCCGCGGTCGCTGATGGCCGGGCCCTGCGCGTCAGCTTTAAACCTGGCCACGCGCGAGGCCGGCTGGCTGGCCAGCTGGGCCGGCCCAGCCTCTGGCCGCCTCTGGCCCAGCTCCTAGTGGCTTTTCCCTTTCCTTTTCCTTTTTCTTTTCTATGGGATTTTGCAAAAATCCCACAAAGCCCAAATAAAATCCCATGACAAAATTTTTTGCACCTAAATCCTTAGAATATTCCATAGAATATATTAGTGCCATTTGTAAAATGTTTGAAAAACTTTTTAGTATTGTTTTTAATTAAAAAACCCTATTTGGCATTTCCTGCCTCTGTTTAATAGTTTAAAAATATTTTTTTTCATATTAACATATTAAACAAACATTTTTAAGATAGTCCTTGGTATTTATCAGAATAGGTTAGCATTCTTATTAGTAGCTTGAGTGCTCTATTTATGTGTGTTGATTATTTTTATCGTTATTTTAGCGCGACGATAGATTGTGCTGTTGACGAAGAAGTTGGACCCGAAGACTTCGAAGACCCCGGCGACTTTGCTGAGCCAGGTAGGCAGCCCTTTGACCATGATGAGAAACCATTTTTTATTACATGTCATATAGCACTTTACTTTCATCATAATTGATCACGTGATGTGGTGTTCCCCTTTCGATGGGATGCCTCCGATAGATTTCCATTGACACTTGCATCGTGCATGACCCTACAACCTTATGAGGGTTATGCGGATGGGTGTAGTTAGAATGCATATAGATGCTACGCAAGTGGGATGGGATTTATGCATAAAGATGGAAAGGAGAGAAATGATTTCAAAAACTCTTTCGAAAAGCCCGTCGGGTGCCACTAATGCCCGAGGGAGATGATGATGAGAAGGGTGACCACTTGAGAAAGAAGTGGTGTGCCGGAACAAATTGAGGGTGTGTTTTCGAAAATGGATTAGATTTAAGATTTGTCGACCATCCCAACCTTACATGCGCAACCACGATACCCCTTATGGGATAGGGCTTTGTTGATTACCTTGGTGGGTACTGGCAAGGAGCCCGCATTACTAGTGGCGGGAGTGGCATGGTCACTCTCGATACGGGGGCGTACCAGTATGTACGATCATGCATTGTCTTCACAGGCACCGGGCACACCGTTGGTCCCCTCATGGATGGTACGATTAGAGAGAGGCTTGTGTGATGTACATCATGAGGGCTGGGTACCAATCGAGTGGACTCTTTGTTTAGTATCGCCGGGGGAAAGGCATTGTTCAGGTGCTTACCTCGGGTATGTTACATACCGCGAGTCGTGGATGACACGGAAGTTCCCCGAGTCTTGTGGGTAAAGTGTGCAACCTCTGCAGAGTGTAAAACTATTCGAATAGCCGTGTCCACGGTCAAGGACAGTTGGGTGGTACTACTTAGACTACGTCCGGATGTTTTCGTGAAACTTGGTGTGAGTATGGATGTGATGGTGACAAGAGGTCACATGAGCTGAGTCCGATGACTTAGCAAGGGAATTAAACTAAGTCCAATGGATTAGCATGATGAATGAACATGAGATGTTCTACCCCTACTTATGATGATATCGGTAATTTGATCACATGGATACCTGCTAGTTGTTGATGCATGCTCACTAGTTACTTGATCATGTCATTGCATACAAAATTAGCTTTCCGCAAATTTACCTACCTAGTGCTATATCATGCATCATTGTTACCTTGTTCCGCAACTTGGGTTGCTTGCGAGTACATTCAAAGTACTCATTGGCTTGCCACTGGTTATTTAATTGGCCAGGCATGGAAGAACAGGAGTATGTTGAAGAGTTCGTTGGAGACGAACATGCGAACTAGGACGCTTCCCAGTCAGAATGCCTGTAGGTTAAGGCAGATGGCATGGGTTCACGCTTTCGATCAAGATTTCCGCTGCTTATTCTATTTTAAGTGTTTAGCCCGTGTGGCCCTATCTATGTAAGACTTGACCATCTTTATTTGTGTAATACATTAAATGTGGATGTAAGACTCTTGTTATCCAGCTTCTGTGTGTTCAGTGAGCACTAATCTCTGGGATCACTGTACACATGCATTCGGTGACCACGACTTATGAGTCGGGGTCCCCACAGAGCTGGTATCGGAGCCATCCTGACTGTAGGAAGTGCTTAGTTAGCATGGACGTTAGCCAGGATAAAACCGACTTTCAAAATTACACCTAGCATTTGTACTTAGGAATTCTGCACTATTTACCTCTTCTTATCTTCACCACACCCGGGAGCTACTTTGGCAAGCCAAGATGAAGCCAGACAAGATCAAGAAGGATGGAGCCCCCGAGGGAAGACCAGTTGTCGCTTATAGAGGAGGAGTACCCCCAGCTAGTGATACACCCACACGTCATCGTCACATGAGTGCGAAGGAGTATCGTGAGCTCTTTACTGACATGCCAGCAAAGCGTCGTTGGGATGTACCTCCTTGTTCCCTGACCCCTTCGACCGGGAACGATGCCTGTTCAGATGATGAACAGGAGGAAGACCCAGAGGAGCGTGACTACAAGACCGAGCACTCCACCACCTGAGTCCGAGAACCCCTAGGGTAGGATCAGTCATATATCCCTCATGCGAAGTCGAGTCCATGTAATGGTTCATATGAAACCATGTGTGCTTCTTGTTTGTTTTGTTGTTTGTGTTCCGATGCAAGTCACGCTTTTGCCTTATGCAACATGTAAGCGACTCCATCGTCTATCTTAATATATGTTGGTCTTTCGACCTTTGTTTTAACACACTTGCACTTGACCGACCCCCTTAGGCACGTTTTTCCGTATTGCTTATCCTCTTGTCAATCCTAGTTGTTTGACTTGGCTGCTCCAAACGGTATGGTGACTGCTACCCACAACAGCTCCTTCACCAACCCTGAAGCCGACAACTCGAGCCAGCAACTGGGAGCTGGTGGGGCTGCTCACGCTGGAGGACACCAGGAGCAGCCACAAGGCGACATTCCCCCACCACCACCTCCACCGGAGAACATGACCATAGCTCAGTTTCTCCAAGTTCTCCGGGAGGAGCGCCAAACCGGCAATGCTGCTATCCAGTAGATGGCTCAGGCCCTCATGAACAACTAGCAGCAAGGCAGGAATAGTAATGGCCACTCCATGCTGTCTGAGTTCATGAGGAACTCGCCCCCAACCTTCACCGAGACTGCTGAACCATTGGATGCTGATGAATGGATCCGCACCATCGAGGACCTCCTTGCACTGGTCAATTGCAATGAGGATCGTGAGAAGGTGCTTTATGCCTCTCACTGCCTCAGAGGTACCTCCCGAGCTTGGTGGGATGGATTCAAGGTCATGCAAGGGGAGCGCGTGATCACGTGGAATGACTTCAAGGAAGGATTCTGCACTGCCCATATTCCTTCTGGGATCATGGCTATCAAGAAGAGAGAATTCCGAGTGCTAAAGCAAGGAAGTGACTCTGTCAAGGAGTACCTACAGAGGTTCAACCTGCTGTCAAGGTATGCACCTGAACTTGTCAGCACAGAGGCTGCCAAGAAGGAACGCTTCATGGAAGGACTTCAATAGGTCCTACAGTATCAGCTCATCATCTACGTTTGTCATGCCTTCTTCGACCTGGTGAACAAGGATCTCATGCTGCAAGACAAGCGTCGTGCCATCGATAACACTCGCAAGCGCAAGATGATCAGCAAGGGAAGCTCAAGCAACCAAAAGCCTCGCCCCTGGCATCCAGCCCCAGCCAAGCCAACCTATCAGCCGCAACAGGCTAGACCTCCTGCACCTCGTCCGAGCCACCCGCCTCAGCAGTATGCCAATCCCAGGCCAACTTCCAACAACAACCCCAATAACAAAAATGGTGGCAGAAACTTCAACAACAACCCTGGACAAGTCGCTTGCTTTGGATGTGGTCAGCCAGGACACATCTCTAGGCCGTGTCCCAACAAGAAGCCAGATGCACCACGCCCTAATGCGCCAGCTCAAGGTCAAGCCCGTGGAGCACCACCAAGGAACCCTGCTCCCCGCAACCAGCCCAACAATGGCAAGGGTCGTGTGAATCACGTCACCGCAGAGGAAGCCCATAAGACCTAGATGTCATACCGGGTATGTTCCTCATCAACTCAACCCTAGCAACAATATTGTTTGATTGTGGAGCTTCACATTGTTTTGTCACCCAAAAGTTTACACTAGAGAGTGGCATGAAACCTACACCCCTGGGTAGCCGTATGTTGATACAAACCCCGGGATCAGTTATGAAGTCTGGGATAGGTTGTAAGGCAGTTGAGATTAACTTCAATGGGGTAGACTTCCTAGCGGATCTTATCATCTTGAAGTGAGAAGGCTTGGATGTGATCCTAGGCATGAACTGGTTAACCAAGCACCAACATGCTTCTACTACTATTGCTACCATTTAGCGATAAAGTAAAGCATTACATAGGACTTAATGATTGACACACAGGTCATACAATAATTAAAGATAACCCTATGGCTCCTGCCGGTTGCCGTACGCACCGACATGCAAGTCGTGATAATCTATACATCACATGATCATCTCATAAATCACATAGATCACATCATGTAATTGGCCATATCACATCACAACATACCCTGCAAAAACAAGTTAGACGCCCTCTAATTGTTGTTGCATGTTTTACGTGGCTGCTACGGGTATCTAGCAAGAGCAATTCTCATCTATGCAAAAACCACAACGGTGATACACTAGCTGCTTTTCAACCTTCTCAAGGACCGCCTTTGTCGAATCCGATCCAACTAAAGTGATAGAAATTGGCACCCGCAAGCCATCTATGCAACAAGTTGCGGTCAAGGGAACCGATCTCTCGTAAGCGTACGAGTAATATTGGTCCGGGCCGCTTCATCTCACAATACCGCTGAACCAAAATCCGACCAAGGGAGGAAGCAATCTAAGCATCAACACCCACAAACCTTTTGTGTTCTACTCGAGATCTCATCTACACATAGACCTAGCTCATGATGCCACTGTTGGGGAACGTCGCATGGGAAACAAATTTTTTCCTACGCACACGCAGATCTATCCATGGTGATGAGCATCTATGAGAGGGAGAGTGGATCTATGTACCCTTGTAGATCGCTAAGCGGAAAGCGTTAAGAAACGCGGTTGGTGTAGTTGAACATCTTCGCGATCCAAATTGCCGAGCGTCCCGCGATCTCATCACGATCCGTCCCGCGATCCAATCACGATCTGTCCCGCAAACTCATCACGATCCGTCCCGCAAACTCATCACGATCCGTCCCGCGAACTCATCATGATCCGTCTCGCGAATTCATCATGATCTGTCTTGTAAACTCATCACGATCTGTCCCGCGATCTCATCATGATCCGTCTCGCGATCTTGATCACGATCCTTCCGATCTAGCGCCGAACGAACGACACCTCCGCGTTCAGCACACATACAGCTCGATGACGATCTCCACCTTCTTGATCCAGCAAGAGGGAGTGGAGAGGTAGAAGAGTTCTCCGGCAGCATGACGGCGCTCCAGAGATGTTGGTGGAGCTATTCCGACAGGGCTTCGCTTAAGTGCTGCAGAAAACCGATCTAGAGGAGAAACTATGCACTGGAGGAACGGGTAGCACGTGGCTGAAAATCTGGTGCCAAAAACCCTAAAACCTCCAGTATATATAAGAGGAAGAGAGGAGGAGGCTTGTCTCCCAAGGAGCCAGCCCTTGGGTCGGCCGAACCAAGGAGGAGAGGAGGATTCCTCCTCCAATCCTAGTAGGACTAGGATTCCTCCTTATTTTTGCCTTTTTTGCCTTTTTCCACCTTTTTCTCTTTGGGCTTTTCTTCCCAGCCGCATGGGCCTTGTGTGGGACTTCCACCAGCCCACTAAGGGCTGGTATTTACTCTCCCACATCCCATGTACCCTCTTGGGTCGAAATACCCCTCCCGATGGTCTCCCGGTACACTACCGGCACTCCCGATACACTACCGATGAGTCCGAAACTTATCCGACGACCAAAATAGGACTTCCTATATATCAATCTTTACCTACAGACCATTCTGAAGCTCCTCGTGACGTCCGGGATCTCATACGGGACTCCGAACAACCTTCAGTTACCACCATACATAACTCTATACTACCGAAACGTCACCAAACCTTAAGTGTGCAGACCCTGCGGGTTCGAGAACTATGTAGACATGACCGAGACACCTCTACGGTCAATAACCAATAGCAGGAACTAGATTCCCATATTGGTTCCTACATATTCTACGAAGATCTTTATCGGTCGAACCTCTATGTTAAGTATTCAGTTAATCCCGTATGATGTTCCCTTTGTTCTTCGGTATGTTACTTGCCCGAGATTCGATCATCGGTATCTCCATACCTAGTTCAACCTCGTTACTGGCAAGTCTCTTTACTCGTTCCGTAATACAAGATCCCGTGACTAAAACTTAGTCAAATTGCTTGTAAGGCTTATTGTGATGTTGTATTACCGAGTGGGCCCTGAGATACCTCTACGTCACACGGAGTAACAAATCCCAGTCTTGATCCATGCCAACCCAACAGACACCCTCGGAGATACCTGTACAACACCTTTATAGTCATCCAGTTACGTTGCGACGTTTGATACACACAAGGTACTCCTCCCGTGTCAGTGAGTTGCATGATCTCGTGGTCATAGGAACAAATACTTGACATGCAGAAAACAGTAGCAATAAACTGATACGATCATATGCTACGTTTGTAGTTTGGGTCTTGTCCATCACATCATTCTCCTAACGACGTGATCCCGTTATCAAATGACATATCATGTCCATGACTAGTAAACCATAGCCATCTTTGATCAACAAGCTAGTCTATTAGAGGCATACTAGGGACATGGTGTTGTCTATGTATCCACACATGCATCTAATAACTAGGGCATACTAGCTGAGTTTCTGATCAATAGAGTTATAGCATGGATAATAAAACATTATCATGAACAAGGAAATATGATAATAACCAATTTATTATTGCCTCTAGGGCATATTTCCAACATGGGCAACAGAGGCAAAATAGATCTTGCCGCCAAGGTCTTGGACGTACTGCATGAAAGTGCGGCTTGTGAACTGCATGCCGTTGTCAGTGATGATCTTGCTGGGAACACCAAAGTGGCAGACTAGTCCTTTGAAGAACTTGACGACTGATTGTGTTTTCATCTTTCTCACCGCTTCCACTTCTGCCCACTTTGTGAACTTGTCGATCGCGACGTACAAGTACTCAAAGCCCCCGGCAACGTGGGGGAAATGGCCCAGGATGTCGAGCCCCCAGATTGAGAATGGCCAGGAGAGAGGGATCATTTGAAGTGCTTGAGCTGGTTGATGTAGCATTTTTGAATGAAAATGGCATGCTTCACACTTGGTTACCAATGTCCTTGCATCTTGGAGGGCGGTGGGCCAAAAGAAGCCTTGCTACAATGATTTCCTGGCAAGGGCTCTTGACCCTATGTGGGAGCCACATATGCCTCCATGTATCTCTGCCAACAGCTCCAGTCCATCTTCCACGAAAATGCATTTAAGTTTCACACCATTCGGTCTTTTTTGTATAGGATGTTGTCTATGAACTGGTACATACTAGACCAGTGGGCTACTCTCTCTACTTCTTCTTGTTCCCCAGAAAGTTCTCCTGTTTGAAGGAAACGGATGATGTGTTGCGCCCATGCCGGAGCCTATGGCTCGACAAAAAGGACTAAAGGCGTATCCTCTGCCGGGGTAGCATTTGCCTCGATGGCAAGGGCCTGAGGGCCTGTCGGAGTCTGATGCGCCCCGACAAGCCTGGCGGGAGCGTATGCTTCTAAGGCAAGAGCCCGGGGCCCTGCCGGAGGATAGTACTCACCAACAAGCTTGCCGTTCCCTCTGGCAACCTTCCCGCGAGCGGCTTCGGGGAGCTCTGTTGGGAAATACTTATCGGAACTTAACTTTCTTATCTTCTCTTGTATAGTTGATGGTGTCACGGAGGGTTGAGTTAGTTGGAGCACGAAAGTTCCTAGTTCCACACGTAAATTAAGGGCAACACACTTTGACATGCCATCGGCAATGTTGTTCTCTGCACGTGGAACGTGCTCCATTTCTAGGTCGTCAAAACATTCTTCCAACTTCCTCACTTCATCTACATAGGCTTCCATCAACGGGCTTTGGTAATCTTTGTTCACTTGCCCGACGACAAGTTGAGAATCACCCCTAACAATAAGTTTCTTGATCCCAAGGTTCGCCGCGATCCTGAGACCGGCAAGCAGCCCTCCGTACTCAGCAATGTTGTTCATTGATCTATCCCAAGGAAAGTGCATCTGGACCACTTATCCGAGGCACTCTCCGGTGGGTGCGACAAGCAGCACTCTGGCACCAGTGCCTTGCAGCAAGAAAGCTCCATCAAAATACATGATCCATTCTCGATCAATCTCCTTGTCGGGGAGAGTTGACTCTGGAATCTCTTCATTGGGCATTGGGGTCCATTCTATGATGAACTCCGCCAAGGCCTTGCTCTGAATGGTCGAAGTGTCAAGCTTGATAGTTCCAGGGGCCACTCCACAATCCTTCCGGTAGCTTCTAGGTTTCACAATATCCACTATAGCGGGAAGCGGGTGACAACGGTGATCTCATGTGCTTGGAAATAATGGCACAGCTTCCTCGAGGCCATAAGAAGGCCGAAGAGCAATTTTTGCACGCCAGAATACCTTGACCTAGCCCCTGCAACAAGGAGCTGACAAAATAGACTGGTCGCTGCACCACTTTCTTTTTCTGGACTATCTCTTTCAACTGCGTTGATCCTTCTTTGCCAGCACCACACCCTACCGGAGACTGTACCGGTTCGTCGCACGACGGTCCTGCCGTTGTTGCCACTTCTTCGTCAACTTCTCTTTCAACCACCAGTGCAACACTCACCACTTGATTTGTTGCCGCCAGATATAGCAGCAACGGTTCTTGTGGTTTTTGCGCGACTAGGGCTGGCAGAGAGGAAAGGTACTTCTTCAAATCCTGCAGCGCCACCTCCGCTTTCGAAGTCCATTTCATTGGACCGGCCTTCTTCAAGATTTTGAAAAAGGGCAGGGCATGCTTAGTAGATTTTGAGATGAACCTACTCAGAGCAGCAACACGACCGACAAGGCATCGCACGTCCTTGACTCGTCTTGGTGCCTCAATTTGCTCAATTGCTTTGATATTGTCGGGATTTGCTTCGGTTCCTCGTTGAGACATAAAGAACCCGAGAAGCTTGCCGGATGGGACGCCGAACACACATTTCTTGGAGTTGAGCTTCATGTTGATCTTGCGCGGATTTGTAAATGTTCCTTCTAGGTCTGATATGAGCGTGGCCTTATCCTTGGTTTGGACCACCATGTCGTCCATATAAGCCTCCATATTTCTATGTAGCTGGGGATCAAAACCAATCAGGACTACTCTTGCAAAGGTAGAACCACCGCTTTTCAACCCAAAAGGCATACAAAAAAAGTAGTACGTACCACATGGGGTGATAAACGCGGTCTTCTATTCGTATTCCTTGGCCACAAAAATCTGATGATAACCGGAATAGGCATGAAGGAAAGACAACAGACCGCAACTGATAGTGGAGTCCACAATTTGGTCGACGCGCGACAAGGGAAAAGGATCCTTGGGGCAGGCTTTGTTGATGTTTGTAAAATCAATGCACAACCTCCATTTACCATTTGCCTTGCGCACTACAACCGGGTTGGCCAACCGTGTCGGATGGAGTACTCCTCTAATCAAGCCAGTTGCCTCTAGTTTCTTGATCTCCTCAGCAATAAATGGTTGATGCTCCAAAGCTTGCTTCCGGACCTTCTGCTTGACGGGCCACGCGTGTGGGCAGACGGCAAGGTGGTGCTCAAGCACCTTCCTAGGAACACCGTGGATATCAGATGGTTACCATGCAAACACATCGACATTCTCCCGTAGGAAGGCGACGAGCACGCTTTCCTATTTTTCGTCAAGGGTGGAACTTATGGTGAAAGTTCCCTCCGTGCCATCCTCCTTGGCGGGCACCTTCTTGAACTCTGGCGGGGCAGCCATGGACTTTTTGCTCTTGCCGTAGGAGCTCTCTGGCACATCGTCAACAGTAGTGCAACACCCCGAAGAGGTGCGCTTGACGGATTGTGCGCCAGAGGCCTTGTCGGTCTTCTCCCCCCGGGAGCTTCAGCGGCAACAACAAGTGCCTTGGTGGTAGGTGCTGTGACTGCACCCCGATAGAGTTGGTCGGCGCAGATAAGCGCACTTTTCTTGTCGGAGTTGATGGTAATGACGCTCATTGGTCCGGGCATCTTTAGCACGTTGTAAGCGAAGTGCGTGGCTGCCATGAACTTGGCCAATGTCGGACGACCAAGAATGCCGTTGTATGGCAATGAGATCTCGGCAATGTCAAAGACGATCTTCTCTGTTCTAAAGTTGATATCGCTACCGAACGTCACAGGTAGCGTGATCTTTCCCCTCGACCGAGTTCTTCCTAAGTTAACCCCTTGGAAGGCGCCTGTCGGCTCGAAATCTTCATCAGGAATTTGTAGCCTTTGGATGACACCTTGCGAGATCAGGTTCAGGCTGGCCCCACTGTCGATTAACATCTTCGCCACCTTGAGGTTGCGTATTGTTGGTTTAACCAACAACGATATGCATCCTACCGCAGTTACGCGATCTAGGTGGTCCTCAGCGTCGAAGATGATAGGAGTGTTGGACCATTTCAGAGGTTTCTGGGTATCGATAGAGGGCTCTACCGCGTTAACCTCACGCACCCACTATTTGAGTTGGCGGTGAGAGGAGTGTGATGAGGCGCATCCCTCTATGCAGATCATCTCTGTAGCCTTCTGAAACTCATTCCCACTGGATTCATCGGTGTCTTCGGCATCATCATCCTCTTCTTGCTTGTCGCGGCCACGGGTGGTCCGGTCCTTCTGTTGCTTGGGCTTGTCGCGGCGACCTCCTCACCAAACACGCTTCTTGCCGGATCCCTCAGCACCATCCTAATCCTTCTCCTTGTACCGCCTCTCATATTCGGCCCTCTGCTTCTCGGTAAGCTGCTCAACTTGCCGACGGTCTTGGAGGTCGTGGCCTTTGGTGCGATGGATCTTGCAATATTGCTTGCTAGAGTCTTTTGGCTTGCCGGCAGCCGCTAGGGCGTGGCAGGAGGCGCACCCATAAACATCATTGTCGGGGTCATCGACCTTGCCTTTCTTGGCAACATCGGGGTTGCCGGATGCCCCGACAGCAAGCACGGTCTTGCCCTTCCGCTTCTTGTTCCGTTGCTGGCCCTTCTTTGCCGGGACAGTAGTATCCTCATCTTCAGAGTCGACCTCTACACCGGCATCTTCTCCAGGGAGTCTTCTCCCTTCTTCAGCCCGAGCATACTTGTCTGCCAAAGCATAAAGCTTGGCGATGTCCCTGACTCTATTCATCGCCAGCTCTTCCCGCATCCTGCGGTTGCGCATGTTCTGATGGAACGCGCTGATAACAGCGGCAGGGTGAACGTGTAGGATGTTGTGGTGAACGCGAGTAAACCTCTGGATGTACTTGCGCAGAGTTTTGCCTTCCTTCTGGGGGATGATGTGCAGATCGCTCTCGTGGCCAGGAGCTTGATGACCTCCGGTGAAGGCGCCAACGAACTCATGACACAAGTCCGCCCAGGAAGCGATGGACCCCTCCGGCAAGTGCATCAGCCATGACCTGACGTTGGGTTTAAGCACCAACGGGAAGTAGTTGGCCAATATCCTGTCATCGCGACCCCCAACAGCCTGCGCCGCAATGGTGTAGACGCTCAGGAACTCTGACGGATGGGTCTTGTCGTCATACTTCTCCAAGACTTCTGGTTTGAACGTGCGGGAGTTGGGCCACTGGACTTGCCGCAGCTCATGGGTAAATGTTGGACATCCCACCTCGTAAGGTAGGCTGACAGGGTGCCCCGACACAAACCTGTCTATAGTGGGACCCACGCGCTTGTCCGACTGGAGGCGCGCTTCCTGTTGTCACTCGATCGCGGTTCGAGCGTCTTCCTTGCCATGTTCCCGAAGAACAGGACACTAATGGCGGCGCGTTCGTGGGTCAAACAACGCCATTGAGTAACCGTCGTAGGCGTTGGTCCGTCGGGTCGGCGACCGACGATGTTGTCGCGGAGGAGAGTGCGTCGAGGACGCGCCGACTCCGGGTACTTCACCATTGGTGTGAGGCGGCCCTGTGGGCCGAAGCTTATCTGTGAGGCTGAGGAGGCTCTGAATGGTGGCTCTCTATTTGTCAAGCTTCTCCGCAGCAGGAGGGAATTTCAGGAGTAGCTGCGCTCGTGCCAACGCTTCCTCCGCCGTGGATGGCAGCAAGCGGTGCGAGGAACGCGAGGTGCTCTGACTCCTAACCGTGTTAGAAAGAGCACCATCGCAGGCTTGCATCGGCACACCACTCCTGCTTGCGTGCTGGTCTCACGCATCTTGGGAACGATGCGTAGGAGGATTCCCGCGGGGGTGTTCAGGACTGCGGGCGCTGCGACGCGGCTCCCCGCGCGCGTCCTGAGAAGGTCGCGGCGTGGGTGCTAGCGTGGGTGACCTAGCTGATACCCTTCCACCGACCCCAGAGTCTGCCGTACCACCCATAGGTGACACCGCTCCGTCTCGGGGCCTAGCGGCATGGTTTTTCCTGCCACTTCCATGGGCGTCTCCATGGCGAGCGTTGCCGCTTGCTTGTTCTTGGTCACTGGAGTGTCGCTGAAGTTCAGAGTTTCCTCTTCCACCCGCGTCTCCGCCGTCCTCCGCTTGCGCAGACGCAGGGGCGCGGGTGTGGATGGGCCAACTGTCATCAGGCCCTTCCGCTTGGGGGCCATGGCGATGATGAAGCTAGGGCGCGGATTACTAGAACGGGTTCGCACCACTCACACGCCCCTACCTAGCATGCCAAAGATGTCGTGGGAACAAACACCTATGGGACCATGGGGATCCCTTTCGGTTCGGCAGGGGGCGGGCTCGCACAAAGAGCCGGTCTGGTAAGCAACGCACGAGGAGTTTTTACCCAGGTTCGGGCCACACGGGTGCGTAAAACCCTACTCCTGCTTGGTTATTTTGATCGTGTTCTAGGGTTCTAGCTATAGGAGCGCCATGAACAGCTGCTACGTGAGCTTGGTAACCTCCAGTTGTCTAACTGTCGGGCTATCCGGTTGTCTAACTACCCAACTGTCTGATTGTCTAACCTTCTAACCTTTTACTGACCAACCTCTGTAATGCCCTGGGCCTCCTTTTATACCTAAGGGGATCCCAATAGTGGCGTACAGTGTGCACACGGGATGCATAGTGCTAGAGTGTTATCGTACCTAACTCTGACGGAGTAGGACAAGAGCATTCAATGCACCATGAGGCACCTCAGTCCATCAGTGGGACGGGATGGGGGCCCGTACCATTGGCCGCTTAGCTCCCTCCAACGTCGATGCCGCGACATGCGTCCAAGTGAATCGACACCTGGCCTGTGTGCTGGCGGCGCTTGCCAGGGCCTTGCCTTGCCGGGACCTTGCCTTGCTGGGGGCCTTGCTTCACCTAGAGGCTCTATAGCCCTCTCGGCAAGGTCTTGCCAGTAGTCTTGAGTCTTCTGTGCTGGTGCTTGACAAGTCTTTGCTGGGCCTTGCCACCGGGGCGGCTACTATTGCCCGTGCACGAGTAAAGGGGCACTAGATGGCCCAAAAACTCTAGTGCACCGACATTGGCTCTCTCAAATAGGTGTGCCTATCAAGGATACTAATGAAAATATAAAAAGCAAAACAAGCAAATATACAAGACGCTCCAAGCAAAACTCATGACATGTGACGAATAAAAATATAGTTCCAAATAGTATACCGATGGTTGTTAGAAGAAAGAGGGGATGCCACTCCGGGCATCCCCAAGCTTAGTTGCATGTTACTCTTTGGATATTACCTTGGGCTGCTATGGCATCCCCAAGCTTTGGCTCTTATAACTCCTTATTCCTTCATCCATTGTGATCTCACTCAAAACATGAAAACTTCAATCACACAAAACTTGACAAAATTCTCGTGAGATCCGTTAGTATAATAAAGCAAATTACCACTTTAGCTACTATTGTAAACCCATTCATAGTTTATTATTGCAGTATACCTACTGTATTCTAACTTTACCATGACTTATACCCCCGATACAAGCCATAGATTCATCAAAACATGCACACAATGCAATGAAAACGGAATCTATTTCAGACAGAATTGTGTGTAGTAATCTGTACTCTACCCATACTTCTGAAACTCTAAAAATTCTGAAAAATAGGACAACGTAAATAATTTGTATAGAAATATTGTTTTTAAATTTCATCTCAATATCATGTTCTAGTAAAAAATGAAATTCGTGCACTGGGAACAAAGTTTTTGTTTCGGATTCAACATTGTTTCTACTCATCTTATGGATCATCCTAAAGGCATTACTTGGCACAAAAACCAAATAAAACATAAAAACACAATAATAATAGAATCATAATTGTGCAAAGCACTATAAAACATAAAGCAAAATATAAAAGTAATTTATTCATAGGGTTGCTTCCCAACAAGCGTTATCGTTTTACGCCCCTAGCCAGGCATAACACATAGATTCAAGTATTGTCATCTTTAGTTTGCACTCCATAGAAGGCCCTCATTATTGATTAATATGGTGGCTTTATTGTTGCTCTAGATAAGTGTTCCATACACATTCTAATACGAAACTATAAATTAATATTGCCCCCTTTCATATCAATCACGAGACCTATAGTGCGTAAAAACGCTCTACCAAGTATGATAGGACAAGATGGATTGCAATAAATACCAAGAACAATAAAATCAATGGGAATATAATTCCTATTTTAAATAATAATAACATCATTAATTCTTCCGAAAGGCTTTTCAATAGTAGAGTCCGCCAAGTGCAAATTGAGAGAGCATTCTTCAATATTGGTAAGACCAAGCACATCACAAACAGATTTCGGAATTGTGGAAACACTAGCACCCAAATAACACAAAGCAAAGCATTCATAATTTTTAATATTGACTTTAATTATAGGGCCCACTCATCATGCAATTTTCTAGGAATTGAAATCTCTAATTACAACTTCTCTTCTAAGGAGTTCATCATGGCATCAATGTATGTTTTGTAAAAGCTTTATTTTGTTCATAAGCATGGGGTGAATTTATCATAGATTGCAACAAATAAATACAATCAACCAAGGAGCAACTCTCATAATTAAAGTCTTTGTAATAAAAATAATGGGCACATCACTAGTTAAAGTTTTGACCTCTCCAAACCCACTTTTATCAAGATTTTCATCAAGATTTTCACCCTCCAAATCATTGGGATGACCTCTAGATGGAGTTGACTCTTCTTCAGTCCATTTATCATCAATTTTAAGATTACAAAACAAGGAATCAATAGAGCAAACACCAAACATTTTAAGATCTTCATCATTGTTATGAAAGTAATCGCTAGAAAATGCTTTTTCTAAAAATTCTCTTTTAGGTCTAAGCATAGCGGTTATTTTCTTAGTTTCATCCATAGAAACATATAAATACTTAATTTATAGATTGATATTATGTGGAAAAGAATGTAACTTAACATTTTCAACATCATTGGAAATTCTATCAATGCTTCTAGACATGTCATCGATCTTATTCAACTTTTCTTCTATCGGAGTATTGAAAGACTTTTGAGCATTGATACATTCTTTAAAAATATTCTCAAGATCAGAGGTGTTCATATTATTATTATTATTATTATTATTATTATTATAAGAATTACCATAGTAATTACCATAATTATCAGAGGAATTTCCAGGAAAAGGCCTAGGATTAAAATTACCTCTATAAGCATTGTTATTGAAGTTGTTTCGCGAGATGAAATTCACATCTACTGAATCACTATTTTGCTCAATCAAAGTAGATAAAGGCACATCGTTAAGATCAATAGGAGCATTTTTACTATCAACCAACTTGATAAGAGCATCAACTTTTTCACTCAAAGTACTAATTTCTTCCACCGAATTAACCTTTTTACTAGTGGTTGCTCTTTCAGTATGCCAATGTGAACAATTTTCCATGATATTATCTAGCAATTTGGTAGCTTCACCCAAAGTAATTTCAATAAAAGTTCCACCCGCGGCGGAATCTAAAAGATTTCTAGAGACAAAATTCAATCCCGCATAAAAAAACTGTATGATCATCCAAAGATTTAAACCATGAGTAGGACAATTTCTTAGCGCCAACTTCATTCTTTCCCAAGATTGTGCAACATGTTCATGATCAAGTTGCTTAAAATACATGATTTGAGTTCTAACAAAAGTAATTTTTGCGGGCGGAAAATACTTAGTAATAAAAGCGTCCTTACACTTATCCCAAGAATTGATACTATTGCGAGGCAAAGAAGAAAACCAAATTTTGCACGATCCCGCAAAGAGAAAGGAAGCAATTTCAACTTCAAAATATCATTGTCCACATATTTTTTCTTTTGCATATCAAATTATTCCACTAAGGTATTTAGATGGGACGCGACATCCTCATTAGGAGTACCGGAAAATTGATATTTCATGAGAAGATTCAACAAAGCGGCATTAATATCACAAGACTCCGCACTAGTGGCTGGAGGAGCAATAGGAGTGCTAAGAAAATCATTATTATTGCTATTGGGAAAATCTCACAACTTGGTGTTTTCTTGAGTCATTGTGACTACGCAAACAAGATTGCAAGCAAACAAGAGATCTGACCAGAAAAAGGCACACGAAAAAGAGAGGGCGAATAAAACGACAAATTTGTGAAGTGAGGAAGAGGAAAACGAGAGGAAATGGAAAATAATGTAATTACAAGGAGATGAGATTTGTGATTGCAAACTTGGTAGATGAGATTGCTTCCTCCCTGGCAATGACGCCATAAATTCCTTTGACGTGGCTTGAGAAGTGCGTCAGTAGTTCCCCAAAGAGGAAGAAATGGTGTAGCATAGCAACGGTAAGTATTTCCCTCAGTTTATGAAAGTAAGGTATCAATCCTTGGCGAAAGATCATGCACCCACGTAAACAACACCTTGATACATCTCCAATGTATCTAAATTTTTTGCTTGTTCCATGCTGTTATATTATCAAACTTGGATGATTTACAATCATTTTGCAGCAACTTTATATCATTTTTGGGACTAACCTAGTGACATAGTGCCAAAGTGCCAGTTGTTGTCTTGCTTGTTTTTTACTTCGCAGAAAATCAGTACCAAACGGAGCCCAAATGCTATGGGGATTTTTGTGGACTTTTTAATGGACCAGAAGGAAGCAGATGGGCCAAACAACACCAGAAGAGGGGGCTAAGGGTGGCCACCCTCCACCAGGGTGCACCAGAGGCCTATGGCGCGACCTGGTAGAGGGTGGGCACCTCGGGCACCCCCTCAACCGAGTATCGAGCCTATAAATTCCTAGAAAATCCAGAAACCCTAGGGGAGTCGACGAAACACAATTCCAGCCGCCGCAAGTTCCAGAACCTCGAGATCCAATCTAACACCATCACGGAGGGGTTCATCTTCTTCATAGGTGCCTCTCTGATGATGCGTGAGTAGTCCACCATAGACCTACAGGTCTATAGCCAGTAGCTAGATGGCTTCCTCTCTCTATGTTTCTCAATACAATGGACTCTTGGAGATCTATTTGTTGTAATGACTTTTGCGGTGTGTTTGGTGCGATCTGATGAATTTTGAGTTCACGATCAGCTTCTATCCATGAATATGATTTGAGTCTTCTTTGATATCTTATTTGCATGATTACTTATAGCCTCATATTTCTTCTTCGAATCTTTGGTTTAGTTAGGCCAACTAGATCGATTTTTCTTGCCATGGGAAGAGGTGCTTTGTGATGGGTTCGATCTTGCGATGTTGTTTCCCAATGACAGAAGGGGCAGCAAGACACACATGTATCATTGCCATTAAGGGTAACAAGATGGGGTATACTCCTACATAAATAGATCTTGTCTAGATCATGTCACCATTCTTATTGGATCACTCCATTTCCCCATGAACTTAATACACTAGATGCATGCTGGATAGCGTTCGATGTGTGGAGTAATAGAAGTATACGTAGAATCGTTTCGGTCTACTTATCTTGAACGTGATGCCTATATAATGATCATTGCCTGGATATCGTCATGATTATTTGATCTTTTATCAATTTTCCAACAGTAATTTGTTCACCCACTGTGTGCTATACTCATGAGAGAAGCCACTAGTGAAACCTACGGCCCCCGGGTCTTCTTTTCCAACATATTACTTTCCGATCTACTATTTGCAACTTTCATTTTCATATCTATTAATCCAAAAAACCAAAAATACCTTGCTGAACTTTTTGTTTATTTATTTTACTTTGTGTTCTTGCGAGATCTATTTAACAAAATTATCATTACCTAATCTATCTTAGTGCCGTAGAGAGCGTGACAACCTCTCTTTCGCGCCGGGTTGCAAGTATTTGTTGTTTGTGTGCAGGTGTTGTTTACGTGGGTGCGTGATCTTCCTCTATGGATTGATATCTTGGTTTCATAACTGAGGGAAATACTTACCGGCATTGTGCTGTATCACCCCTTCCTCTTTGGGGAACTACCAATGCAGTCTCAAGCCACGTCACCCACCCTCTACCAGGCTACGCCAGGGGCCTCTAGCACGCCCTGGTGGAGGGTGGCCACCCTGGCCCCCCTCTTCTGGTGATCTTTGGCCCATCTTCTTCCTTCTGATCCATAAAAATTCAACAAAAATTCTTGCAGCACTTGGGCTCCGTTTGGTACTAATTTTCTGCGAAGTAAGAAACAAGCAAAAACAACAACTGTCACTTTGGCACTATGTCAATAGGTTAGTCCCAAAAATGATATAAAGTTGCTATAAAATGATTGTAAAACATCCAAGATTGATAATATAACAACATGTAACAAGCAAAAATTATAGATACGTTGGAGACGTATCACATACCAAGAGGCAATCCCCTAAAACAGTTTCAGAAACAGAGCTTCGAGCAAAGAGATCGAAATCCACAGGTTCTTGAGCAAGAACACAAGGGAGAGAGTAAGGGTGAATTTTTTCTGGAGGTAAGGGATGACATGGGATAAAGGGATAAGTGGGGGACCCACCTAGGGCCCACCCTCTATCACGCCGTGCCAGGGGGTCTGGCGCGCCCTGGTGAAGGATGGCTCAGGGAGTCCTGGTTTAAGGGGTCCCCGGGAGGCCGACCTATTTCTTATGGGCCGGACTATATAGGTCGCTTACCGAGCATTGGATCGATCAAAGGACCTGTCTCCAAGAAGGAAGCTTCGGGAATCGTGGCGTGTCTTCCATGTTTGGAGTAGTGAATAGGCATGTTTATCCCTTCGACGTGTAACAGACCATGTGTAAACCCTAGGTACCCTTGGCGTCTATATAAGTCGGAGGGTTTTAGGTTGTAGACAGAGAACAACTCATCTAGGGTTTAGCTATTCAATCTCGAGGTAGATCAACTCTGTAACCTACATATCATCAATACAATCAAGCAGGACGTAGGTTATTACCTCCATAGGAGGGCTCGAACCTGGGTAAACATCGTCTCCTTCGTCTCCCGTTACCATTGATTCTAGTCTCACAGCTCGGGACTCCCTACCTGAGATCCGCCGGTTTTGACCCCGACATTGGTGCTTTCATTGAGAGTTCCTCCATGATCACCAAAGGAATCAATGGCTCGCGTCGTCATCAACGAAGAGGTCCGCAACATGGACACCTTTTTCCCCAGACAGATCTCCGCCTTCAGCAGCATTGTGCTGCACGCTGACTCCGCCGGCCATCTAGGCTGGGTCGGAAACTTCGCCCCTGACCAAGAGGTCAGATTTGGGAACCTAGAGTTCTCCGTAGACTCTCGGGGCGATCTTTCTCTAACCGGGTTCATAGTTTCGCCTACCACGCTCGAAGTCTCCGAGGCTTTAACCTTGGACCCCTCTCTTGGTCACGCCCACGGGATCTACCTTGGTAATGACCTAGCTCTTAGTCCGGAGCCAGACATGGTGCCAGATGACCAGATACCTGCTCTTGCTAAACATTCCCCTAGCACAGACACGATGAAGGTCAACTCCGAAAGCCCTGAGCAGGTTGATCCGATCAAGCTCTCGATACTCAACGAGGCCCTAGACCGGATCTCGTCGATGAAGATTACCGACGACCCAACCCCCATCCGTGCTCAGATCGGTCTCAGGGGGGCTCAGGGAAATTTTTTCGTCCCACCACCCACCCACTTGGTAGCCATAGTCAAAGATTTAACCGACATGTTGGACTATGCCTCCGAGGAGGCAGAATACATGGATGAGGTGGATTGCGCTCTCACCCCCGTTAACACTGGGCGATGGGCCGCCACCTCCATGTACGACATCTACATGGTGGACACTCCAGCCACTAATGGGGAGCACAGACCTAAAAAAGATGACGACAAATTGGGCGAAACACCATCAAGGCGCCGGAAGCCGCATAAACGGTCAAAAGGCAAAAAGGTAAGGAAAGCTATCATCGGCGCCGGGGATGGAGACACCCCGGAGGACCTCGGCGAGGAGAAGCCTGAAGATAAGCACAACCCCGATGACCCAAACGATTCCAAGGACGACAATTACCTCCCCCTGTTGAGGAGGACATCCCGGAAGCCGATGACTTCGCCATCCCTGATAATCCTGACGATCAGGAGCTGTTCAGGCAACAACTTATAGCTGCGGCCTATAGCCTGAAAGCAAAAGAACAGCAGCTTAAAGCCGAACAAGACAACCTCATTGATCGATGGATGAGAGTCCTCTTAGCTGAGGAAGGATATGGTACCAGTCTGTCGGACCAACGTAAGAGCTATCCAAGCAAAAGGCTGTTGCCGCAATTCAACGACGAGCTCACTGATACGCCGTCTCCCAAACATACCCCATACGATAAGCCAGACCGCTCTCCTCGAGGACGAGACAGGACGACTAACAACACCGGTTATAGGCCGGCGATACCCCGAAGACGGGGAAAATAGACAATAGAGCCCGATGATAGGTTCAACCTGTAGCACGACCTGGACTATAGAGCAGGTCATATGAGATCCATCTATGGATCCAGAGGGTACTCACCTGATAGACGGGAAGGGTACAAGCCTTGGCTCGACCGCAACAATAGAGGCCAGGAATGAAATCAGGCTAGAACATACTCTGATTACCGGCATGACATAGCTCGGGTTAGAGGCTCCGCCCACCCACTATGCTTCATGAACGAGGTGATGCAGCATCAGTTCCCGGAGCGGTTTAAACCCGTAAACATAGAGCAGTACGATGGGACAACTGACCCAACCGTATGGATTGAGGATTTCCTCCTTCACATTCACATGGCGCGAGGAGATGATCTCCACGCCATCAAATATCTACCCCTAAAAATTCAGGGGCCAGCTCAGCACTGGTTGAACAGCCTCCCCGAAAACTCCATAGGAATCTAGAAAGATCTAGAGGATGCATTCCGATCTAACTTCCACGACACCTATGTTTGGCCGCCGGACTCCTCCGATTTGAGAACTCATCCAGAAGCCAGGAGAGTCCACACGACAATTCTGGAATCGGTTCTTGACCAAGAAAAAACAGATTGTTGACTGCCCGGATGCCGAGGCAATACACTCTTTCCGGCACAATATTCGGGGCGAATGGTTGGCCCGCCAGCTCAGCCAGGTTAAACCTCGGACAATGTCCGCCCTTACATCCCTCATGACCCGCTTTTGCGCAGGCGAGGATAACTGCCTCGCAATACGGAGCCACAACCCCAAAGACCCCATAACCTCTAAAGTTCGAGACGGTAACGGGAAACCAAAGCGCAACAAGAATAAGCACCGACACAACAATAGTGATGCCGATGACACGCTAGCTTCCACAATTCCCGACCTGGGTAGCGGAAGAAGACTCCTAAAGGCAATCGTGATGGACCCACCCTGCTGGAGAAGATCATGGAAAGGCCTTGCCAAATCCATGGCACTCAAGAGAAGCCTGCCAACCACACCAACCGTAACTGTTGGGTATTCAAACAGGCCAGCAAACTCACATCCGAGGATCAGGGTAAGAGCTCACGCAGCGAGGATGAGGATGAGCCTCGGGGTCCGATTGGTGGCAGACAAAAGAAGTTCCCTCCAGAGGTAAGAACAGTAAATATGATATACGCCACCCATATACCCAAGAAGGAGAGGAAGCGTGCCCTTCGAGAGGTCTACGCCGTATAGCATGTAGCCCCGGAGTATAACCCATGGCCGGCGTACCGGATCACCTTTGACCGACGTGACCACCCGACAAGTCTCCGTCATGGAGGTTCAACCGCCCTCGTCCTAGACCCCATTATAGACGGGTATCACCTCACGAAAGTCCTAATGGACGGAGGAAGTAGCCTTAACCTGATTTACTCAGATACGGTAAAAAAGATGCGTATAGATCCGTCAAGGATCAAACCCAGCAACACTACCTTTAAAGGAGTGATCCCAGGTGTCGAAGCCCGGTGCACAGGCTCTATAAGCCTGGAAGTAGTGTTTGGCTCGCCCGACAGTTTTCGGAGCGAAGACTTGATCTTCGACATCGTACCTTTCCACAGCGGCTATCACGCCCTCCTAGACTGTACAACGTTCATTAGCTTTAATGCCGTCCCACACTATGCATACTTCAAGCTCAAGGTGCCCGGCCCCAAGGGGGTCATTACTGTCAACGACAACACAGAGCGCTCCCTCTGAACTGAGGAACATGCGTTGGCCCTGGCAGCCGAATTCCACTACAATGATGATCGGCAAACACCGACACCTGCCGTAAAGGCATGTAAGGTTGGAAGCGAGCTTGGTGTCAGTCCGATATTTCAGAACCTTCTTCTCCCCATAAAAAGGGGTTTGCCCCCCATCACACAACCCTAGTACCAGCGAAGTACGTGTCAAGGAGGCACAACTTCGCGCTCAAAATTCCATGGGTGGCGGTGGGAAAAAAGGGTAAGTTTTCGACTGGACCAAACTACTACCATCAAATGTCTTCGAACACACTGCAGGTACCATCAAGGGCCCGCTAAAGGCGTAAAGCTCATCCATAGTTTGGCGACTTCTATAGACCTTGTTTGCAAGATCCGTTCGCCGAACAGTACCACCCATTTAGGTACACAATTCCCTAGGAGGCGCAGGAGCATACAACCGATAGGGCACATCGAGGATGTCAGGTCAGCAATCGAAGACCCCTGGTACAACCACTCCCGTAAAATTTATGTTTCAAATACCTGTAAACAGTTGCTTCGGCAATTCAAGCAATAAGAGTTGTTGAGAAAAATATAAAATCATTATACATGGTTGTCTCGTTGTCCCTTTTTGGCACATATTCTATTTTCTCCCTTTTCTTGCGAAACTGTTCGGTACATTACGACACAACCGACTAATAGACCGGGGGCTCGAGTTTAAAAAATCGCCTTATGCACAATTGATTATGCGTTCAGTGTCTTGGAATTCACTTTATATGCATTGGTTTCGAAACTATGTCTTTGGTCAATAGTTGGGTTACCCGGCTCCTGTGCTTGCCCCTTTACATTCCGCTTGTTCGGCTAAAAGGGCAAAGGGAGAACCTCTGTGATTGTGTTTCCGGCTAGCCTGGCGAAACACCTCAGAGGAGAAAGCCGAAAACTGACTGTCATAGTATGTGAGAACTGGTTTGCAAATCCAAGCTTAAGTGTTATACCCAAAATCTCATCAAAGGTTATTCCGTGTCATACGATGGGTTTGGTATTCATACAAATCATGTGATATCGGCTTTAGCCACGATTCACCCGAACATCACAAAACACCCGGGGCTAGTCACCAGCCCCCCGCGGTCCTTTTTCGCGCCCCTACGGCTAAGTGAAAGCAATAAAGCATTATGGTCTGATTTCCTGGTCCGCCGCACTCCACCACCTTCGGGTTCTGATAGCTCGACTAAGGGTATAGTGCATAGGTAGAGAGACCACATGTAGCATCTACATGGGGCTGAAGTCGACGACTCGCAACTTTTAGTTTCAATAGCCACACAGGAGTTATAAGGAATGCAAAACATTAAAAACATGATAAACCATGTATCATAACCTTAAAACGTTAAAATGTCTTCGGACATATTACAATACATTTACTCATAAATGTTTTCTTTTGAGCACTGCGCCTCTATTGCCCGAGCACCCTCCATTACTACAGATAAATATCGCTCAGGACACCTATGCTCCTTTCCAGGTGGTGGAGGAGCGGTGGCTATCTTTGTTGGATCAAGACCTGATTAGTGCACCTTGGCCCTTGTGAAGGCCATCCAAGCTCCCTCGATACAGGAGGAATGCCTTAGTGCGTCGACCCAAGGCAAGGCGTTGCTCAACTTCTGCACTAGGCGAAAGTAGCTTCTCGGCAATGACTCATCGGGCCATAGCCGGATACAAAGATCCTTCATGGCCATCCCTGCCATCCGATGTGGCTCCATCAGCTGCTTCAGCTGCTCGACAAGAAGAGGAGAGCGCTCGGAGGCTTCGAATTGTGCCCAAAACAGGCGGGCTTCATCTCCCTCTCCCCGCGAAGCATAGAACTGATTTGCGTCCTCTGTGCTCTTCTAGAGGTCGGAGTAGGCGCCTGAGGAATGCCACACCTGGGTAAGCAACTCAAAATTGCTATGCCCGAAGACACACTGCATTAAATATGGCTTACCATCCATGATAACCTTCGCTTGTCGGACTTGCTCCTCAAAGAACCGCCAATCCACCCGCTCCTTTTGGAGATCGGTTTTCAGGGTGGATAGTTCGACGGCCTAGTCCTTGCCTTTCTACTCGAGGTCCTCACACTTTTGGCCGGCATTTTTGATCTCCTGTTGGATTTCCTCCACCCGAGCCATGCTTGTCATTGGTGGCTCTTAAGGCGGAAAGCACGGTAGCCGCTTGCTCGGCCGCTGCCCTCTCGAACGCAGCCTCCTGCTTCGTATTCTGAAGCTCGGCCTTGAGCTTCTCAATTTTCTTTGCCGAGGCTATGTAAGAATAAAAAATATGAATACTGCATCGATAGTATGATGACGACAATTTTCGGATATTGAATCAAGCTTACCTTGAGCCTCGTCGAATCTCTTGTTCAAAGCATCGAGCTCGTCTTCAGTGCTCTTGAGCTTCCGATTTAGCTCGTCTAGCTCGATGGCATTCACAGCCGCCGCCGCCGACGAAGCCTGTAAAAAACAAATCCCTATTAGGTTACCTGTGTTCAAAACTTCTGAACTATCATCAATATGATCCTATGTCTGATCCTCTTAAGGGCTGTTCGAACGTTCCGAACAAATGTCCTCCCGTACATAGTTCAGATAATGATCTATGATTGACCCCCAGGTGAGTTTTTTTACCAAACTCACCTAGGGCTCGGGGGCTGCCATGTATATAACGATAGCATAAATAAATTAATATTTCGCAAACAAAGTAGCATGTACCTCGGAGATGGAATCACTTGATAGAGCCTCCCCCATCACCAGCCACTCATTGGTCGGTGGTGCCAGTGGTGATCGGTTAATCCGATCTCCAACCGGGGATTGAACAGGTGCCTCCGGAGGCATTATGCGCTACGGAGACGGCCTTGGAGGGGACTGGACTTCGCCTCGTCCGGTCTCCTTAGTATCCGGGAGGGGTTCCTGCTACCTCTTGAGCTTACGTTGGTTTTCCCTTGAAGAGGAAAGGGTGATGCAGCAAAGTAGATAAGTATTTCCCTCAGTTGATGAGAACCAAGGTATCAATCCAGTAGGAGGAACAAGCAAGTCACCAATGGATGCACCTACACAAACAATCAAACTCTTGCACCCAATGCTATAAAGGGGTATGCCAATCCCTTCACTGTTATTTGCAAGGATTAGATCCGATAGAGATAGATGTAAACGATAACGGAAAGTAAAAGGTAAATAAATTGCAGCAATGTATTTTTGGAATTTTTAGTTTATAGATCTGAAAATATATTATGGAAAGTAGACCCTGGGGCCATAGATTTCACTAGAGGCTTCTCTCTTAAGGAAAATATCATGGTGGGTAAACAAATTAATTTCAAGCAAATGATAGAAAAGTGAATAATCATGTAGTTATCCAAGGCAAGGATCATGCATATAGGCATCACGCCAGTGTCAAGTAGACCGAAATGATTTTGCATCTACTACTATTACTCCACACATCAATCGACTCCCTCCTGCATCTAGAGTATTAAGTTCATGAAGAACAGAGTAACACATTAAGTAAGATGACATGATGTAGAGGGATAAACTTGATAACCCACAAGAATAGGGGATCACAACAGTTTTCGAGGGTAGAGTATTCAACCCAAATTTATTGATTCTGTTGGGGAACGTTGCATGGGAAACAAAAAATTTCCTATGCACACGTAAGATCTATCCATGGTGATGAGCATCTACGAGTGGGAGAGTGGATCTACATACCCTTGTAGTTCGCTAAGCGGGAAGCATTAAGAAATGCGGTTGGTGTAGTCGAACGTCTTCGCGATTCAAATCGCCGAGCATCTCGTGATCTCATCACGATCTGTCCCGCGATCCAATCACGATCCGTCCCACAAACTCATCATGATCTGTCCCGTGATCTCATCACGATCCGTCTCGCGATCTTGATCACGGTCCTTCCGATCTAGCGCCGAACGGACGACACCTCCGCGCTCAGCACACGTACAGCTTGATGACGATCTCCGCCTTCTTGATCCAGAAAGAGGGAGCGGAGAGGTAGAAGAGTTCTCCGACAGCATGATGGCGCTCCAGCGATGGTGGTGGAGCTATTCCGGCAGGGCTTCGCCTAAGCATTGTAGAAAACCGATCTAGAGGAGAAACTATGCACTAGAGGAACAAGTAGCACGTGGATGAAAAACTAGTGCCAAAAACCCTAAAACCTCTAGTATATATAGGAGGAAGAGAGGAGGAGGCTTGGCCCTCAAGGGGCCAGCCCTTGGTTCGGCCGACTCAAGGAGGAGAGGAGGACTCCTCCAATCCTAGTAGGACTAGGATTTCTCCCTATTTTGCCTTTTTTCCACCTTTTCTCTTTGGGTTTTCTCTCCTAGCCGCATGGGCCTTGTGTGGGACTTCCACCAGCCCACTAAGGGCTGGTATTCACTCTCCCACAGCCCATGTAGCCTCTTGGGTAGAAATACCCCTCCCGATGGTCTCCCGATACACTACCGGCACTCCCAGTACACTACCGATGAGCCCGAAACTTTTCCGGCAACCAAAATAGGACTTTCTATATATCAATCTTTACCTCCGAACCATTCCGGAGCTCCCCGTGATGTCCAGGATCTCATCTGGGACTCCAAACAACCTTCGGTCACTACCATACATAACTCTATACTACCGAAACGTCACCGAAGCTTAAGTGTGCAGACCCTGCGGGTTCGAGAACTATGTAGACACGAACGAGACACCTCTACGGTCAATAACCAATAGCAGGACCTGGATGCCCATATTGGTTCCTACATATTCTATGAAGATCTTTATCGGTCGAACCTCTATGTCAAGGATTCAGTTAATCCCGTATGATGTTCCCTTTGTTCTTCGGTATGTTACTTGCCCGAGATTCGATCGTCGGTATCTCCATACCTAGTTCAACCTCATTACCGGCAAGTCACTTTACTCATTCCGTAATACAATATCTCGTGACTAACACTTAGTCACATTGCTTGCAAGGCTTATTGTGATGTTGTATTACCGGGTGGGCCCTGAGATACCTCTCCGTCACACGGAGTAACAAATCCCAGTCTTGATCCATGCCAGCCCAACAACAACCCTCAGAGATACGTGTAGAGAACCTTTATAGTCACCCAGTTACGTTGCGACGTTTGCTACACACAAGGTACTCGTCCGGTGTCAGTGAGTTGCATGATCTCATGGTCATAGGAACATATACTTGACATGTAGAAAACAGTAGCAATAAACTGACACGATCATATGCTATGTTTGTAGTTTGGGTCTTGTCCATCACATCATTCTCCTAATGATGTGATCCCATTACCAAATGACATCTCATGTCCATGACTAGGAAACCATAGCCATCTTTGATCAACGAGCTAGTCTATTAGAGGCATACTAGGGACATGGTGTTGTCTATGTATCCACACATGCATCTAAGTCTCTCATCAATACAATTATAGCTTGGATAATAAACGATTATCACTAACAAGGAAATATGATAATAACTAATTTATTATTGCCTCTAGGGAATATTTCCAACAGTCTCCCACTTGCACTAGAGTCAATAATCTAGTTCACATCACCATGTGATTCGCATTGTTATGAATCTAACACCCAATGAGTTCTGGACTCGATCATGCGTTGCATGTGAGAGAGGTCTTATAGTGAATGGGTCTGCGACATTTAGATCCGTGTGTGCTTTGCAAATCTCTATGTCAACCCGTAAACACTACTACCACACTCCACTTGGTACTATTCCAACTGGCTGCTCCACTATACGTATCCAGATTGCTACTACGAGTCATCCGGATTGGTGTTAAAGCTTGCATCGACATAAATCTTTATGACGAACTCTTTATCACCTCCATAATCGAGAAACATCCCCTTAGTCTTTTAGTTACTAAGGATAATCTTGACCGCTGTCCAGTGATCCACTCCTGGATCACTTTTGTACCCCTTGACAGACTCATGGCAAGGCACACACCAGGTGCGGTACACAACATGGCATAATATAGAGCCTATGGCTAAGGCATAGGGGACGACGTTCGTCCTTTCTCTTTCTTCTGCCGTTGTCGAGCTTTGAGTCTCACTCAACTTCACACCTTACAAATCAGGCGAGAACTCTTTCTCTGACTGATCCATTTTGAACTCTTTCAAAATCTTGTCAAGGTATGTACTCATTGAAAGTCTCATCAAAGATGTTGATCTATCTCTATAGATCTTGATGCTCAACAATTAGGTAGCTTTATCCAAGTCTTCCTTTGAAAATCACCTTTCAAACAACCGTTTATGCTTTCTAGAAATTCTACATTATTTCTGATCAACAATATGTCATCCACATATACTTATCAGAAATTCTATAGTGCTCCCACTCACTTTATTGTAAATACAAGTTTCTCGTAAACTCTGTATAAACTACAAAAGTTTGACCACCTCATCAAAGTGTATATCCCAACTCCGAGATGCTTGCTTCAGTTCATAGAAGGATCACTGAAGCTTGCTCACCTTTTAGCATCCTTAGGACTGACAAAACCTTCTAGTTGTATCACATACAACCTTTCCTCAAGTAAACTGTTAAGGAAAAGATGTTTTGACATCCATCTGCCAGATTTCATAATTGAAAAATGCAGCAACTGCTAACATAATTCCAACATACTTTAGCATCGCTACGAGTGAGAAAGTCTCATCGCAGTCAACTCATTGAACTTGTTGTAAACTTCTTTGCAACAAGTCGAGCTTTATAAATGCTGACATTTACCATCAGCGTCTGTCTTCATCTTAAAGGTCCATTTGTACTCAACGACCTTCCTTCCAACTAGCAAGTCTACCAAAGTCTATACTTGGTTTTCATACATGGATCCTTTCTCGGATTTCATGGCCTCTAACCATTTGTCGGAATCCGGGCCCATCATTGCTTCTCCATAGCTTGTAGGTTCATCCTTGTCCAACAACATGACCTCCAAGACAGGGTTGTCGTACCGCTCAGGAGCAGTACACATCCTTGTCAACCTACGAGGTTTGATAGTAACTTGATATGAAGCTTCATGATCATCATCATTAACTTCCTCTTCAACTAACGTAGGCTTCACAGAAACAAATTCCTGCGCTGCGCTACTCTCTGGTTGAACAAAGATTCAACAACCTCATCAAGTTCTATCTTCCTCCCACTCAATTCTTTCGAGAGAAACTCTTTCTCGAGAAAGGACCCAGTTTTAGCAACAAACACTTTATGCTTGGATCTAAGATAGAAGGTTTACCCAACTGTCTTTAGGGTATTCTATGAAGATGCATTTGTTCGCTTTGTGTTCGAGCTCATTAGGTGAAAACCTTTTTCACATAAGTGTTGCAACCCCAAACATTAAGAAATGACAACTTAGGTTTGTATCAAACCATAATTCACACGATGTCATCTCAACGGATTTAGATGGCGCCCTATCTAAAGTGAATGTAGTTGTCTCTAATGCATAACCCCAAAATTATAGTAGCAAAACGATAAGAGACATCATAGCAAGCACCATTTTCAATAGAGCACGACTATGACGTTTGAACCCACCATCACACTATGGTGTTCCAGGTGGCGTGAGTTGTGAAACAACTTTCACATTGTCTAAAGTTGTATGCCAAACTCGTAACTCAGATATTTACCTCCACGATCATATCACAGACATTTTTATCTTCTTGTCACGATGATCTTAAAATTCACTCTGAATTTGCTTGAACCTTTCAAACGATCCAGACTTGCGTTTCATTAAGTAAATATACACTATATCTACTCAAATCATCAGTGAAGATAAGAAAATAACGATATCCACCGCACGCTAAAAGACTCATTGGATTGCATACATCAACATGTATCATTTCCAATAAATCACTTGCCCGCTCCATCCATCTGGAAACGGGGTCCTTAGTCATCTTGCCCAAGAGGCATGGTTCACGTGTCTCAACCGATTCGAAATCGAATGAGTCCAAAGATCCATCAACATGGAGTTTCTTCATGCGCTTTATACCAATATGACATTTAGCGGCAGTGCCACAAGTATGTGGTACTATCATTATTAACTTTGTATCTTTTGGCATCAATGTCATGAACATGTGTATTACTACAATAAAGATTCAACAAACCATTCTCATTGGGTGCATGCCCATTGAAGGTATTACTCATGCAAACAGAATAACCATTATTCTCTAACTTAAATGAATAACCATGTTGCAATAAACACAATCTAATCACGTTCATGCTCAACGCAAAACACCAAATAACATTTATTTAGGTTTTTCACTAATCCCGAAGGTAGAGAGAGCGTGCGATGTTGATCACATCAACCTTGGAAACATTTCCAACACACATCATCACCTCACCCTTAGCTAGTTCTCCGTTTATTCCGTAGCTTTTATTTCGAGTTACTAACATTTAGCAACCGAACCGGTATCCAATACCAGGTGCTACTAGGAGTACTCGCAAGGTACACATCATTAACACGTATATCAAATATACTTTTATCGACGTTGCCAGCCTTCTTATCTACCAGGTATCTAGGGTTGTTCCGCTTCAGCGACCGCTCTCCTCATAATCGAAGCACTTAGTCTCGGGTTTGGGTTCAAATTTCGGTTGCTTCACTGGAGCAGCATCTGACTTGCTATCCATCAAGTTTCCCTCCTTGCTCTTGCCCTTCTAGAAACTAGTGGTTTGACTAACCATCAACACTTGATGCTCCTTCTTGATTTCTACCTTCGCGGTGTCAAACATCGCGAATAGCTCAGGGATCATTATTTCTATCCCTGGCATTTTATAGTTCATCACCAAGTTCTAGTAGCTTTAGTGATAGTGACTTGGAGAACTATATCAATCACTATCTTATCTGGAAGATCAACTCCCACTCGATTCAAGCGATTGTAGCACCCAGACAATCTGAGCACATGCTCAACGATTGAGCTATTCTGTTTCATTTTGCAGGCAAAGAATCTTGTTGGAGATCTCATATGTCGCAACACAGGAACGAGCCTGAGATCCTAATTTCAGCTCTTAGAACATCTCATATGTTCCGTGACGTTCAAAACATTTCGGAGCCTCAATTCTAAGCCGTAATGCATGACGCACTAAACTATCAAGTAGTCATCAAAACATGCCTGTCAGATGTTCACAACATCTACAGACGACGCTAGAGGGGTTGGCGCATCGAGCGGTGCATTAAGGACATAAGCCATCTGTGCAGCAACAAGGACAATCCTCGGATGACGGAGCCAATCCGCAATATTGCTACCATCATCTTTAAAATCTATTTCTCTAGGAAAATATAAATATTCAAGGGAGCTACATCGTGAGCTAGTAATCTACAACACAGTTTGCAAAGACACTACTGACTATGTTCATGATAATGAGTTCAATTAATCATATTACTTAAGAACTCCCATTCAAATTGACATCCCTCCGGTCATTCGAGTGATACATGATCCAAATTCACCAACTCAAGTCCGATCATCACGTGAGTTGAGGTGGTTTCAATGGTGAACATCATCATGTTGATCATATCTGCTATATGACTCATGTTCGACCTTTCGCTCTCTTGTGTTCCGAGGCCATGTCTGTACATGCTAGACTCGTCCAGTTTAACCCGAGTGTTCTGCATGTGCAACACTGGCTTGCACCCGTTGTATGTGTACGTAGAATCTATCACACCTGAACATCACTTGGTGTCTCAACACGACGAACTTTTGCAACGGTGCACACTCGAGGAGAACACAATTCATCTTGAAATTTAAGTGAGGGATCACCTTATAATGCTACTGTAGTCCTAAGCAAAACAAGGTGCATAAAAGGATTAACATCACATGCAAATCATAAGTGACATGATATGGCCATGAACTTGTGATTTTGATCTACATCTTGAAAGCACTGGCATGATCTCCATCGTCACCGGCATGACACCATGATCTCCATCATCTTGATCTCCATCAACGTGTCTCCATCGGGGTTGTCGCACCCACCATGCTTCTACTACTAAAGTAAAGCATTACATAGCGCTTAATGATTGACACGTAGGTCATACAATAATTAAAGACAACCCTATGGCTCCTGCCGGTTGCCATACTCATCGACATGCAAGTCGTGATATTCTATACAACACATGATCATCTCATACATCACATATATCACATCATGTAATTGGCCATATCACATCACAACATACCCTAAAAAAACAAGTTAGACGTCCTCTAATTGTTGTTGCATGTTTTACGTGGCTGCTACGGGTATCTAGCAAGAACAATTCTCATCTACAAAAAAACCACAACGATGATACACTAGTTGCTTTTCAACCTTCTCAAGGACCACCTTTGTCGAATCCGATCCAACTAAAGTGAGAGAAAATGGCACCCGCAATCCATCTATGCAACAAGTTGCATTTGAGGGAACCAGTCTCTCGTAAGCATATGAGTAATGTTGGTCCAGGCCGCTTCATCTCACTATACTGCTAAACCAAAACATGACCAAGGGAGGAAGCAATCTAAGTATAAATGCCCACAAACTCTTTGTGTTCTACTCGAGATCTCATCTACACATAGACCTATCTCATGATGCCACTGTTGGGGAACGTTGCATGGGAAACAAAAAAATTCCTACGCACATGCAAGATCTATCCATGGTGATGAGCATCCATGAGAGGGAGAGTGGATCTACATACCCTTGTAGATCGCTAAGCGGGAAGCTTTAAGAAACACGGTTGGTGTAGTCGAACGTCTTCGTGATTCAAATCGCCGAGCATCCCGCGATCTCATCATGATCCGTCTCGCGATCCAATCGTGATCCGTCCCACAAACTCATCATGATCCGTCCCATGATCTCTTCACGATCCGTCTCGCGATCTTGATCACGGTCCTTCCGATCTAGCGCCGAACGGACGACACCTCCGCGTTCAGCACACATACAACTTGATGACAATCTCTGCCTTGTTGATCCAGCAAGAGGGAGCGGAGAGGTAGAAGAGTTCTCCGGCACCATGACAACGCTCCGACGATGGTGGTGGAGCTATTCCGGCAGGGTTTCGCCTAAGCACTGCAGAAAACCGATCTAGAGGAGAAACTATGCACTAGAGGAACGGGTAGCACGTGGCTGAAAAACTAGTGCCAAAAACCCTAAAACCTCTAGTATATATAGGAGGAAGAGAGGATCAGTCTTGTCCCTCAAGGGGCCAGCCCTTGGTTCGGCCGAATCAAGGAGGATAGGAGGATTCCTCCTCCAATCCTAGTACGACTAGGATTCCTCCCTATTTTGCCTTTTTTTCCAACTTTTCTCTTTGGGTTTTCTCTCCTAGCCGCATGGGCCTTGTGTTGGACTTCCACCAGTACACTAAGGGCTGGTATTCACTCTCACACAGCCCATGTAGCCTCTTGGGTCGAAATACCCCTCCCGATGTTCTCCCGGTACACTACCGGCACTCCCGGTACACTACCGATGAGCCCAAAACTTTTCCGGCGACCAAAATAGGACTTCCTATATATCAGTCTTTACCTCTGGACCATTCCGGAGCTCCTCGTGACGTCTGGGATCTCATCCGGGACTCCTAATAACCTTTGGTAACCACCATACATAACTCTATACTACCGAAATGCCACCAAACCTTAAGTGTGCAGACCCTGCGGGTTCGAGAACTATGTAGACATGACCGAGACACCTCTACGGTCAATAACCAATAGCGGGACCTGGATGCCCATATTGGTTTTTACATATTCTATGAAGATCTTTATCAGTCGAACCTCTATGTCAAGGATTCAGTTAATCCCGTATGATGTTCCCTTTGTTCTTCGGTATGTTACTTGCCCAAGATTCGATCGTCGGTGTCTCCATACCTAGTTCAACCTCGTTACCGGAAAGTCTCTTTACTCATTCCATAATATAAGATCCCGTGACTAACACTTAGTCACATTGCTTGCAAGGCTTATTGTGATGTTGTATTACCGAGTGGGCCCTGAGATACCTCTCTGTCACACGGAGTAACAAATCCTAGTCTTGATCCATGCCAACCCAACAAACACCCTCGGAGATACCTGTAGAGCACCTTTATAGTCACCCATTTACGTTGCGACGTTTGATACACATAAGGTACTCCTCCGGTGTTAGTGAGTTGCATGATCTCATGGTCATAGGAACATATACTTGACATGTAGAAAACAGTAGCAATAAACTGACACGATCATATGCTACGTTTGTAGTTTGGGTCTTGTCCATCACATTATTCTCCTAATGATGTGATCCCATTACCAAATGACATCTCATGTCCATGAATAGGAAACCATAGCCATGTTTGATCAACGAGCTAGTCTATTAGAGGCATACTAGGGACATGGTGTTGTCTATGTATCCACACATGCATCTAAGTCTCCGATCAATAAAATTATAGCATGGATAATAAACGATTATCATGAATAGGGAAATATGATAATAACTAATTTATTATTGCCTCTAGGGCATATTTCCAACAGATTCGACACAAGGGGAGCCAAAGAATATTCTCGAGTATTCGTAGCTGAGTTGTCAATTCAATCACACCTGAAAGACTTAATATCTACAGCAAAGTAGTATGGAAGTAACGGTAACAATGGCAAAAGTAACAGTAGCAGTTTTGTAGTGATTGTAACAGTAGCAATGGAGAAGTAACTTAGCAGAGATCAGTATGTGGAAAGCTCATAGGCAATGGATTAGTGATGGATAATTATGTCGGATGGCATTCATCATGCAACAGTTATAACATAGGGTGACACAGAACTAGCTCCAATTCATCAATATAATGTAGGCATGTATTCCATATATAGTCATACGTGCTTATGGAAAAGAACTTGCATGACATCTTTTGTCCTACCCTCCAGTGGCAGCGGGGTCCTAATGGAAACTAAGGGATATTAAGGCTTCCTTTTAATAGAGAACCGGACCAAAGCATTAGCACTTAGTGAATACATGAACTCCTCAAACTACGGTAATCACCAGAAAGAACCCCAGTTATTGTCACCATAGGGGATGCGGATCATAACTCGTAATAGGTGTCTACAACTTGCAAGATTGGATCAAGAACACTTGTATATTCATGAAAACATAATAGGATCAGATCTGAAATCCTGGCACTCGGGCCCTTGTGACAAGCATTAAGCATAGCAAAGTCATAGCAACATCAATCTCAGAACATAGTGGATACTAGGGATCAAACCCTAACAAAACTAACTCGATTACATGATAAATCTCATCCAACCCATCACCGTCCAGCAAGCCTACGATGGAATTACTCATGAACGACAGAGAGCATCATGGAATTGGTAATGAAGGATGGTTGGTATATGACGATGGCCAAAACACACTCCACATCTGGCCTCCCGAGGAAGAACAGGAGGTGGCGGCGGCTCCGTATCGTGAAATGCGATGAATTCTTATCCTTGAGTTTTTTCCTCCACGAATAGGAATATATAGGAGTGGAATTGAGGTCGGTGGAGCAACAGGGGCCCCCACAACCTGCTAGGCACGGCTAGGGGGGTTGCCACGCCTAGCAGGCTTGCCACCTATGGGTCGCCCCCTCCGGTTGATTCTTTCACCAATATATTTTATTAATTCCATAAATATTCTCCGTAAATTTTCAGATCAATCCGAGAACTTTTATTTCTGCACAAAAATAACACCAAGGCAGTTATGCTGAAAACAGCGCCAGTCCGGGTTAGTTCCATTCAAATCATGCAAATTAGAGTCCAAAAGAAGGGCAAAAGAGTTTGGAAAAGTAGATATGATGGAGACGTATAAAAACTCAAACGATATGGTGAAAACCCTGTCTTTTTACCCTTGATGGCAACAATACAATACGTGCCTCGCTACCCCTACTATGTCACTGGGTGAGGACACCGCAAGATTGAACCCAAAACCAAGCACTTCTCCCATTGCAAGAATTACCAATTTAGTTGGCCAAACCAAACCAATAACTCGAAGAGACTTGCAAGGATATGAAATCATGCATATAAGAATTCAGAGAAGATTCAAATAAGATTCATGGATAATATGAGCATAAACTCACAATTCACCAGATATTGACAAACACACCACAAAAGAGTATTACATCGAATAGATCTCCATGAAGATCATGAAGAACATGGTATTGAAGATCAAATAGAGAGAAGAAGCCATCTAGATGTTGGAAATATGCCCTAGAGGCAATAATAAATTGGTTATTATCATATTTCCTTGTTCATGATAATCGTTTATTATCCATGCTATAATTGTATTGATCGGAAACTCGGATACATGTGTGGATACATAGACAACACCATGTCCCTAGTATGCCTCTAATAGACTAGCTCGTTGATCAAAGATGGCTATGTTTTCCAAGTCATGGACATGAGATGTCATTTGATAGCGGGATCACATCATTAGGAGAATGATGTGATGGACAAGACCCAAACTACGAACGTATCATATGATCGTGTCAGTTTATTGCTACTGTTTTCTGCATGTCAAGTATATGTTCCTATGACCATGAGATCATGCAACTCACTGACACCGGAGGAGTGCCTTGTGTGTATCAAACGTCGCAACATAACTAGGTGACTATAAAGGTACTCTACAGGTATCTACGAGGGTGTCTGTTGAGTTGGCATGGATCAAGACTGGTGTGACGGAGAGGTATCTCAGGGCCCACTCGGTAATACAACATCACAACAAGCCTTGCAAGCAATGTGACTAAGTTTTAGTCACGTGATCTTGTATTACGGAATGAGTAAAGAGACTTGCCGGTAACGAGGTTGAACTAGGTATGGAGATACCGACGATCGAATCTCGGGCAAGTAACATACCGAAGAACGAAGGGAACATCATATGGGATTAACTGAATCCTTGACATAGAGGTTCGACCGATAAAGATATTCGTAGAATATGTAGGAACCAATATGGGCATCCAGGTCTCGGTATTGTTTATTGACCGTAGAGGTGTCTCGGTCATGTCTACATAGTTCTCGAACCCGCAGGGTCTGCACACTTAAGGTTTGGTGACGTTTCGGTAGTATATAGTTATGCATGGTGGTGACCAAAGGTTGTTCGGAGTCCTAGATGAGATCCTAGATGTCACAAGGATCTCCGGAATGGTCCAGAGGTAAAGATTCATATATAGGAAGTACTATTTTGGTCGCCGGAAAAGTTTCGGGCTCATCGGTAGTGTACCGGGAGTGCCGGTAGTGTACTGGGGGACCATTGGGAGAGGTATTTCGACCCAAGAGGCTACATGGGCTGTGGGAGGGTGGAAACCAGCCATTATTGGGCTGGTGGAAGTCCTCTAAGAGGCCCATGCGGCTGGAGTTGAGAGAGAAAGAAAAAAAACACAAGGTGGAAAGAGATTCCAAGTAGGAAAGGAGGAATCCTAGTCCTACTAGGATTGGAGGAGGATTCCTCCTCTCCTCCTTGTGCAAGGGCAGCCTTGGTGCGCCAGCCCTCCTCCTCCCTCCCTCCTATATATAATGGTGGTATTGGGTGTTTTGCACTAGTTTTTACGGCCACGTGCTGCCCGTTCCACCGGTGCTCCTCTAGATCGGATTTCCGCAGTGCTTAGGCTAAGCCCTACCGGAATTGCTCCACCACCATTGCCGGAGCACCGTCATGCTGCCGATGAACTCTTCCTCCTCTCCACTTCCTCTTGCTGCATCAGGGCAGTGGAGATCTTCATCAAGCTGCAGTGTGCTAAACGCGGAGGTGTCTTCCGTTCGGCGCTAGATCGGAAGGACTGTGATCAAGATCGCGAGAAGGATCATGATGAGTTCACGGGACGGATCGTGATAGGATCACGGGACGGATCGTGATAGGATCACGGGACGGATCGTGATGAGTTCGTGGGACGGATCGTGATCAAGATTGCGAGAAGGATTGTGATGAGTTCGCAGGACGGATCATGATGAGTTCACGGGACGGGTCGTGATTGGATCGCGGGACGGATCGTGATGAGATCGCGGGACGCTCGGCGATTTGGATCGCGAAGACGTTCGACTACACTAACCGCTTTTCTTAACGCTTCCCGCTTAGCGATCTACAAGCGTACGTAGATCCACTCTCCCTCTCGTAGATGCTCATCCCCATGGATAGATCTGCGTGTGCGTAGGAATTTTTTTGTTTCCCATGCAACGTTTCCCAACACTAGCTACTAGCTATGGACCCGTAGGTCTGTGGTCGACTACTCACGCATCATTGGAGGGGCAATTGAGTCGATGTAGATGCCCTCCATGATCGAAACCCCCTCTGGCAGATTACCGAAAAAGGCTCCAAGATTGGATCTCTCGGGAACGGAGGCTTCTGTCAGCGGAAAAGTATTTGCATGGCTCCCTTTGGTGTTGGGGGAATATTTGGGTATTTATAGGATGAAGAATAGGGTTAGGAGACCTGCTAGGAGATGGCAAGCCTGCCAGCCACGACCAGGGGGGTGGTCACGCCTACTAGGCTTGTGATCTCCTTGTAGATCCCCTGGCGTGCACTCCAAGTCTGGTAGATCTCTTTCCTTCCAGAAAAAATCATTCCTAAGATTTTATTCTATTTGGACTCTGTTTAATATTCCATATCTTCAAATCTCAAAAACAAGGAAAAATAGAAACTGGCACTAGGCTCTTGATTAATAGGTTAGTCCCAAAATAATATAAAATAGCATATTAATGCATATAAAACATCCAAAACGGATAATATAATAGCATGACATCATAAAAAATTACAGATAAATTGGAGATGTATCAGTTCCTCCCCCCGGTCTTCGGTGGCTGAGGCGTTAGCCTTGACCATGACGTCGCACCCCCACCGCTGGTGCCCGGCTCCACAGGAGCCTGCTGGGATGATACCTTCCTGTCATCCTTCAGTGGGGAGTTGGATGTGATGCAGTCCGGCTCTCCGCTAGCTCGGTGGGCGGGGTCTCCTCATCCGAAACCTAGTCAGTGGGAAGAACACGTGGTGTGCTGCGAATCAATAAGCACTCACATGTTATAACCTTTAAAACTTATCATTAATAGACAAGGAAGTCTTCGGATCTTTACCTTTGAGCCAGGGGCTTGACCCTTAGGTTCCTTTGTGGAACCTTCTCGAAGTCGTCAGACTCGGTGTTCGAGTCCTAACTGTCGTCGAACAGAATTACCTGTGTCAGACGCGCTTTCTTCGAGGCAGGAGGAGGAACCTCCTCGATGGCGTCCGATGACACCGCCCTCTTTCTTGTGAGGGGGAATCGCCTTCCCCCTCGTCATCATGCTCCTCCTCCTAATTGGAGGAGGCATGGGTTTCCTCGGACACAGTGTTCGGCTGGTCCCTGATACGAAGGCCTCCTCGGCCTGGTTTCTTCTCCTTCTCCTTCTTCTCTGGCACCTTGTAAGGCGCCACAATGAGCATCTCCGACAACAGCCTAGACCTGCTGTCCTTGGGATGAGGTGTCGGGCAGTTGATGCCCGTGGCATTGCTCAACCAATTCTACAGAGGTGATCGGAAAGTGCTTAGATTTTCTTTCGGAAAACAAAGTCGATCAAACAAAACTATGATGTACCTAAGACGGAGCGTTATCGGCGTGTAGACCCTGATCCTCCTCCTCGGCTGGCTAGTTCTCCTGCGCCTTGAACAGTGCCTTCCACAGCTTCTCCCGAGTTGTTCGATAGAGCTGACGAATAGTAGGCTCATCGTCAAGCCGGTAAGCCCACATGGGAGAGTCCCGGCGCTGGCAGGGGAGGGTGCGCCGCCGGAGCATAGTCTGGACCATGTTGGCCAGCTTGATATTGCCTTTGATCATGGAGGCGATGCGCTTCTGCAGGTTGTCCACCTCCTTATCCGACCCCCAGTTGAGGCCCTTTCGGAGCCATGAGGTCAATCTGGTGGGGGGACTGGATCTGAATTCAGACGGAGCAGCTTAGCCTTCCTCCCTTGGCTCGGTGATATAAAACCAGTCTTTTTGCCATATTTTGATGGTGTCAATGAAGGTGCCAGATGGCCATCCAACACGGGGGAGTTTGCTAATGACAGCCTCACCGTAGTCTGCGTGTTCACCTGCGACACACTTAGGATTGATATTAAATATCTTGAGCCATAGTCTGAAGTGTGTCTCGACTTGCAAGAAGGCCTCACACACGATGATGAAGGCCAATATGTGTATGAAGGAGTTCGACGGGAGGTCGTGGAAGTTGAGGCCGTTGAAGAACATGAGCCCCCTGACGAAGGAGTGGAGCGAGAAGCTCAGTCCCTGGATGAAGTGAGGGATGAAGACCACCCTCTCGCCCGGCTTGGGAGTGGGGACCACCTGGCCCTTCTCCGGCGCGCGGTGGTAGACGCTGGAGGGGAGGTAGCTGATGTCTACTATGCAACTTTATTCTTGTAGACACGTGTTGGGCCTCCAAGCGTAGAGTTTTGTAGGGCAGTAGCAATTTTCCCTCAAGTGGATGACCTAAGGTTTATCAATACGTGAGAGGTGTAGGATGAAGATGGTCTCTCTCAAACGACCCTGCAACCAAATACAAGAAATCTCTTGTGTCCCCAACACACCCAATACAATGGCAAATTGTATAGGTGCACTAGTTTTGCAAAGTGTAATATGGATGGTAGAAATATATTTTTATAATCTGAATAAATAAAAACAGCAAGGTAGAAAATAAAAAAAGTGAGCACAAATGATTGAAAATGAGGCCTAGGGTCAGTACTTTCGCTAGTGCAATCTCTCAACAATGCTAACATTGTTGGATCATATAACCATCCCTCAACGTGCAATGAAGAATCACTCCAAAGTTCCTATCTAACAGAAATTGTTTGTAGGGTACGAAACCACCTCGAAGCTATTCTTTCCGTTCGATCTATCCTAGAGTTCGTACTAAAATAACAAAAGCTATTCTTTCCGATTGATCTAATCAAGAGTTCATACTAAAACAACACCAAATAATTTTAGATTCATAATACTCATTCCAACACAAAGAACTTCAAGGAGTGCCTGTAACATCCCAAAATTCCATTTAGGAATGTTATGAAATATAGCTATGCATCATCATCACATTGTTTGAATGAATAAAATGGTTGAAGTGCTTCCTTTGAATTTCTGAAAGGCCACTTTCATCTTTCCCTTTTCCTGTTTCACCTATTTGAAAACCTCTGGTAAAGTTCAAAGAAAAGAGGGGAGTAACCTGACACTCCACACCAGGGGCATCTTGGTGAAATATTTGAACAATAAAACCAAGGGGCTATTTGAAAAATTATTGCAAAAGGATTTAAAATCAAATAAGCAATTTCTGAAAATATTTTTTTAAAGTATTCAAGATGACAGAGGAAAAATGTTCATTAAATAGCATTAATTCTCCTGGTCATTTTCATATATATAATTCCTAAGTTGGGAATTGTTTTGAATGCTTTTAAAAGAGTTTTACTGCACTGGATATTAGAAAAGGAAGGTTTTTAAATCGAATCGGGCCGGCCCACAGGTGTTAACTCGCGAATTCAATTCGAACAGGTCAACCGACGCGCTAACCTCGCCTCTTCTCTCACTGGCAAGCGGGACCCACCGACCGACGGTGTCATCCTCGCGCCCGTCTCCTTCCTTGCGCGCGCGCCGCCGTCGCCGGAGATCTCTCTTCCGGATCTCCCTCCTCTCTCCTTTCCCCGACCCCACACCTGGCCTATAAAAGCCACAGCCCTCGCCGCGCTCCATTCAAGCCCGAGCCCCCACTCTACCTCGCTAGAGCGCTGCCCCACAACCTCGCCGGAGTTCGGCACTCGACCGAACCTCCCGGAGTTCGTGCCCATCGCCACACTCGCCCCGACCCCCTCTGACGCCGCCAATCGACGCCGGAGCTTCGCTGCCGTCACCTGAGCACCTCGGGCGCAGCCCTCGACCATTGCACTGTCGCCCATGACCTCCGGCCGCCGTCGACCTCGCCAGAATCCCGACCCCCTCCGTTGTAAGTCACCCCAGCTCGCCGTAGCCGTCGGATCCGCAGTCAACGCCCTAGATTAGATCATTTAAAAGCCGAACCGGTACGCCCTAAGTCTCAGACAACCGCTCGTGAACTCTCACTCGCACGCCCTCGCGGCCAGTCACAACCTGACACGTGGCCCCTACCCGATCGTTATCAGTTTCTCTTTTTCTGTTTTTGTTTTAGAAAACAAAATGCATCCTGATTTTGTTTTTATCATAGCTTTTAAAATAATTAGTGTTTTTAGTTTATTCTTTTTGCATTAGTTCACCTATTCGATGTAGTTTATGTCTGTAAGCTTAGATTTTAAATTTGAACTTTAATTTTGAATCTAATCAAATTTGTTTAAATTACTAAAATCTGTATAACTAGAGCTTAAAAATATATTTTTGAGTGAATCTTTTTGCCACTATTTGGTATTAGTTAAACCTATCATTCTACACAATTTGAGATTTTTTGAATAAATTTGGTTACTGTTTTTAACAAAAACAAAATCTATCTAGCTCCTAATAGGTTTTAACTAAATTGATTTTTATTCAATTTGAACCTAAATTAGTTTAACTTTTGTTTTTAGATTTCATTAGGTTATTTTGATTCAACTTTAGGTGTATCATTTTTCTGTTAATAAAATATGTTTTTCAAATTGTTTTGTGCTCTAGTTGAATAGGTTCATCTTGTTTTCACCATGTAAATTGTTTAGAAGAAGTTTTGTAATACTTCTATTAGCACAAAACTTTAAAATGAAATACTTTCTGTTTTCAAATAAAATTTTATATTTACTTTTCTGTTATCTAAATACCTAGTTGTTCAAAACAAATATTTTGACTTGTATGTCTTAGTAGGGATTTTGACACCAAACTTTTATAGTCTTATACTTTAAGTGATTCTTCTCTTGATTTTGCTTTTGTTTGTTGAAGCATTTGTTTACCTTGTTGTTGTTTGGATTGTTTTTTATTTATGCTTATGGTGTGCTCTTGTTTGATTCATTAGATCATCCGGAGTGTGAAGCTTGTTATCTAGAGTCACTTGATTACGAGGATCGTGAGCAAGGCAAGTCACTTTAACCATGTATACCTATGTTTTATTGCATTAGTTATTCCATCTCCCCAATTGCATGCAAGTAGGTAAATTGGAAACTTGGTTACTTGTTGTAGTATCATGTGGTAGGTACCCCTCAACCCTTTGACACATTGACCCCGGGAAACGTTGTTTTACATTTTGCTATGCTATTAGTAGACGGGGTTGGTTGTGTGATTCATGAGAGTTGTGAGTTAATCATTTCAAGACCTACATGATGATCAAGTCTTCAAGACTCCAAGTTTTTCAACTTACCTCTGGGTGGATGATGGTTGAACGGCACCCTGGAGAAACCAGTGGTTAGCCTAGATGATGCTGGAGAAGTGCCAGTATTCATGCAGAAAGGTCCACCCAGGCACAAAGAGATGGATGGATGCTTCAAGACCCAAGGCTTACCTACACAGCCACAAGCCATTATGGGTTCTGGCTTGGTTGGATATCGTGGTGACCCTGGACAGGCGGTGCTACGAGATGTAGAAGAACGGTATGAAAGGATGGGCACCGACAGAGTCTCGGGGAAACCCTTTTGAAGACCATGTTTTGGTCATCCGTTTCTCAAACACCATGAAGTGCGAGAAGTCACGGAGGCGATCAAATCTTGTGGGGAACGTGTGCAAAACTCTGTAGAGTACCCAAACCTAATCGATTAGCCATGTCCACGGTCATGGACAGTTTGAGCCAAAGGAACTGAAACTATCTGGAACTCTCAACACAATTTAATTACATTGATGTGGGTATTAATGTCAACTTGGGTATGAGAATTGGTTGGTGGAACCATCTCATTAATCAACCAACATTGTAGTAATTATGCCTTTGCTCTCTCTTGTTGTAGGAAAAATTTGGCTTTATTCAAAAACTTACTACCCCACCTGCCATATTTGCATATAGACTAGATGATTATTTTTACCCCCTCTCTTGTGACTCTGCCGGCATATTCAATATGCTAACCTACACGGCTGCAACGTATCATGTTGCAGAGTACTTTTCCGACCAGGAGTGAGGATACGCTCTACACTCGGTGAGATGCCCTTGGAGTCAGATGGACTCAACTACCTTTGAAGCTTCCGTTAGTTTAGTTATTCTCATGAGTTGGCCTTTAGCCACTTTATTGTAATTCTTATTGTAATAAAGGACTCGATATGAGATTTCGATTAATTAATTTTGTGTGATTTCCCTTCGATATATACATTGATGTACCATGTGTGTACCAGCATGATCTTGGGATGGTACAGAAACACCGGAGATTCGACCTTTCAGGTCGGGTCGCTACAGTGCCCCAAGATTTCTATCGGAGAAACAAAGAAAAGAACGTGCATCAACCCCTATGCATAGATTACCCCAATGTCACCGCGGGAATCCGCAAGTTGAATGCCAAAATACATATCAAGTGAATCAATACGATACCCCATTGTCACCATGAGTATTCAATTTCAAGACATATATCAAGTGTTCTCAAATCCATTAAAGTATTCAATCCGATAACAACGAAATCTTGAAGGGGAAACTCAATTCATCACAAGAAGAGTATAGAGGGGAGAAACATCATATGATCCATCTGTGTTAACAAAGCCCATGATATATCAAGATCGTGACATCTCAAGATCACGAGAGAGAGAGAGAGAGAGATTAAACACATATCTACTGGTACAAACCCTCAACCCCGAGGGTGGACTACTCCCTCCTCATCATGGTGGCCGCCGGGATGATGAAGATGGCCACCAGTGATGATCTCCCCCTCTGGCAGGGTGCCGGAACGGGCTCCCGAATGGTTTTCGGTGGCTACAGAAGCTTGCGGTGGCGGAACTTCCAATATAGAGCTACCCCCGAAGGTTTTCGGAATATTTGGGAATTTATAGTGCAAAGAGGGGGTGCGGGAGGCCACCAAGGTGGGCACAACCCACCTGGGCACGCCAGGGGGGCTTGGCGCACCCTGGTGGGTTATGCCCCCCTCGGGGCAACCCCCCAGGTGTAGCTCTGGCCCATTGGGTTCCTTTTGGTCCAAAAAAATCTTCAAAAAGTTTCATGGTGTTTGGACTCCGTTTGATATTGATTTCCTGCTATGTAAAAAAACAAGCAAAAAACAGCAAATGGCACTGGGCACTGGGTCAATAGGTTAGTCCCAAAAAATGATATAAAGTTTCTATAAAATTATTGTAAAACATCCAAGAATGATAAAATAACAGCATGAATACTTCATAAATTATGGATACGTTGGAGACGTATCAGCATCCCCAAGCTTAATTCCTATCGTCCTCGAGTAGGTAAATGATAAAAGAAATAATTTATGAAGTGTGAATGCTAGCAAAGTGCATAAGTTTGATCAATGATAATTTCAATCACTTTTCCTAGCATCATAATAGCAATTCTTTCTTATAGAACTTCTCATGTTAAAGTAGCAACCAATTCACATGTTAAGGTTCAAACCATGAATTCTCTTGAAACTCAACAACCTATGTTCTCAGTCACCAATAAATTGCAATTCAACTTATTCAACAGAGTTTAAGCAAGATATCCACATACTCAACCATCATATAGTCTTTTATGATTGCTAACACTCACCGCGTACACATGAGCAAAATGTTTCAACCGGACACATAGAATGATAGGGGCTTATTGTTTTGCCTCCCAACGTATTCACCTCAAGGGTGATGTCAACAATAATAACTCATGAAACCCATATTCAAATGGACATATGTGCCTAGATATTTCCTCACCACATGATGCTTGCCAAAGGAGAAAAATAAAAAGGAATAGAGATAAAATTTTGACTCCTTGCATAAAAGTAAATACTGAAAAGTAAAAGATAGGCCCTTCGCAGAGGGAAGCATAGGTTGCCATGCACTTATTTGTTTGTATGCTCAACCCCTTAGTGCAAAAGAACGTCACATTATATTGCCCCTTATGATAGCAACCTTTATTATGCAGTCTGTCGCTTTTATTACTTTTCCATCACAAGTTCGTACAACGCTCAATTTTCTCTTACACTAAATGATCTAGCACTTTTATAAGCAATTTTTATTGCCTTATTGCACCGATGACAACTTACTTGAAGGATCTTGCTCAATCCTTAGGTAGGTACGGTGGACTCTTGAAAATAAGATTTGGGTTTAAGGGTTTTTGGATGCACAAGTAGTATCTCTACTTGGTGAAGAATTTTTGGCTAGCAAAGATGGGGGGGCAAGCACCACATGTTGAAGGATCTATGACAATATAAATTCTATGTGAATATGCACAAACATAAATCATTACATTGTTTTCCTTGTCCAATGTCAACAATATTTACATATAATATTTTTATGGGGGCTCACAATCACAAAAGATTTCCAAGATAGTGTATCTGCATGTGAAAGCTCTCTTCCTTATACTAATTATTCGTGAATTGCTTGTATGACCAATATTGTGATTGTCAAGCCTCAAAATATTTCACTTTCTAAACCCCTATGTGAAGCTACCACTAGGCATGATATGGTTTCGACTTCAAGACATTCAATTTATTCAACAATTTACTCATAGTATATAAGTGAAACACAAGAGTAAATGACATAGAAAAGAGCTTTGTTGACGGGATGTGAATGCCGCTTAGCCTCCCTGGCAATTACTTGAGGACGCCATTTTATTTATTCAGATCTAAGTATTTTAGTAAAACATCAAGCAAAGGAAAATAAAATGATATTTCAACAATAGCACACATCATGTGAAGAAGCAAAAACTTAGGATCAACGGATACTAACCGATAATCGTTGATGAAGAAAGGTGGGATGCCTACAGGGGCATCCCCAAGCTTAGATGCTTGAGACTTCTTGAATATTATCTTGGGGTGCCTTGTGAATCCCCAAGCTTGAGCTTTTGTGTCTGTTTAATTCCTCTCATGTCACGGTTTCCTAAATCTCAAAAGCTTCATCCACACAAAACTCAACAAGAACGCGTGAGATAAGTTAGTATAAACCAATGCAAAAACCTTATCATTCTCTACTATAACAAATAACTAAAACTATTATTGAAAATTGCATACTAAATGACTCTGCATATTTAATACTCCTATCCTCAAATAGGATCATTAAACAAGCAAACATATGCAAACATAACATCAATCTGCCAAAACAGTACAATCTGTAAAGAATGCAAGAGTATCAATACTTCTTAAACTCCAAACATTATGAAATTTTACCACACTGTGTAAAATTTATCAGAGCTTATTTTTCCAAAAAATTAACATTTTATCACATTCTTATTTTTCTAGGGAATTTTTGCAACATCGATAAACTTCCTGTTTTCAAACAGCAACATGTAGACTTCTAAAATAAGCATAGTAAAGGCTATCAATGCCACTTTTGTTGAAATAAAAGATGCAAAACATTATTATATATAACAGAAAGAAAATCCTAACAAAATAAATTGACGCTCCAAGTAAAACTCATATCATGTGATGAATGAAAACATAGCTCCAAGTGAGGTTGCCGATAATGTTGGGGACGAAAGAGGGGGTGCCTTCCGAGGCATCCCCAAGCTTAGTTGCTTGGATATTCCTTGAATGTTACCTTGGGGGTGACTTGGGAATCCCCAATATTAGGTCCTTATACCTCCTTATTCTAATCATATTGATATCTCACCCAAAACTTGAAAACTTCAATCACAGAAAACTTAACGGAACTTTGTGAGATGAGTTAGTATGATAAAGAGCAAACCATTCACTTTTGTACTATGAAGACAAGATCCATAATTTTTCTCACACAATGACTACTGTATCATATCATTTCCACAATTTATATTGAGTAATATAAGCCATAGAAACTAGATAACAAGCAAACTATGCATTGAAAACAGAATCTATCAAAAACAGAACAGTCTGTAGTAATCTATACTCCAATCATACTTCTGCTACTCTACAAGTTCTGAAAAATTAGGACCACATGATAAAATTTTATATTAATCTTCTGCAAAATGAATCAACTCAAAAGCGCTCTTATGTTAAAAATTAGAATTATTTTCATGAGCACAAAAGTTTCTGTTTTTCAGCAAGATCAAATCAATTATCACCCCACATGATCCCAAAGGCTTTACTTGGCACTTTATTGAAACAAAAGAAATAAAAAATTATTAATACAGTATATTAATCATGTGAACACACAAAAACAGTAGGTAAAGTGTTGGGTTGTCTCCCAACAAGTGCTTTTCTATTATGCCTTTTAAGCTAGGCATGATGATTTCAATTATGCTCGCATAAAAGTAAAGAAATGAAACATAAAGAGAGCATCATGAAGCATATGACTAGCACATTTAAGCCTAACCCACTTCCTATGAATAGGGATTTTGTGAGCAAACAATTTATGGGAGCAAGAATCAACTAGCATAGGAAGGCAAAACAAGCATAGCTTCAAGATTTTCAACACATAGAGAGGAAGCTTGATATTATTGCAATACCTACAAGCATATGTTCCTCTCTCATAATAATTTTAAGTAGCATCATGAATGAATTTGAAAATATAGCTATCAGATAAAGCATTCTTTTCATGATGCATAAGCATAGAGATTTTATTACTCTCCACATAAGCAAATTTATTCTCATCAATAGTAGTGGGAGCAAACTCAACAAAATAACCATCATGTGATTGAAAATTAAAATCATGATGAAAAGTTTTATAGTTATCATTATTATTTATAGCATACATTTCATCACCATAATCATCATATATAGGAACTTTGTTGTCATAATCAATAGCAACCTCTTCCAAAATAGTGGATTCATCATTAAATAAAGTCATGACATCTCCAAATCCACTCTCATCAATATTATCATATAGGAGGCATGCTTTCATTATAAAAAAATTCCACATCAAAACTTGGGGGACAAAAAATATCATCTTCATCAAACATAGCATCCCCAAGCTTATGGCTTTGCATATCATTAGCACCGTGGATATTCAAATAATTCATGCTAACAACATTGCAATCATGCTCGTCATTCATTCCAATCATTTTATTGAATTCTTCTTCTATCAATTGAGTACAATTTGACGATCCATCATTTTCAAGAAAGATATTGTAAAGATGATCAATAATATGATTCAACCACAATTCCATTTTTTGTAGTTTTCTTTAATAAACCAAACTAGTGATAAAACAAGAAACTCAAAGATTCGATTGCAAGATCTAAAGATATACCTTCATGCACTCACCTCCTCGGCAACGGCGCCAAAAAAGAGATTGATGTCTACTATGCAACTTTATTCTTGTACACACGTGTTGGGCTTCCAAGCGTACAGTTTTGTAGGACAGTAGCAATTTTCACTCAAGTGGATGACCTAAGGTTCATCAATCTGTGAGAGGTGTAGGATGAAGATGGTCTCTCTCAAACGACCCTGCAACCAAATACAAGAAATCTCTTGTGTCCCCAACACACCCAATACAATGGCAAATTGTATAGGTGCACTAGTTTGGCAAAGTGTAATATGGATGGTAGAAATAAATTTTTATAATCTGAATAAATAAAAACAGCAAGGCAGCAAATAACAAAAGTAAGAACAAACAACATTGCAATGATTGAAAATGAGGCCTAGGGTCCATACTTTCGCTAGTGCAATCTCTCAACAATGCTAACATAGTTGGATCATATAACCATCCCTCAACGTGCAACGAAGAATCACTCCAAAGTTCCTATCTGGCGGAGAACATAAGAAGAAATTGTTTGTAGGGTACGAAACCACCTCAAAGCTATTCTTTCCATTCGTTCTATCCTAGAGTTCACACTAAAATAACAGAAGGTATTCTTTCCGATCGATCTAATCAAGAGTTCGTACTGAAACAACACCAAATAATTTTAGATTCACAATACTCAATCCAACACAAAGAACTTCAAGGAGTGCCCCAAGATTTCTATCGGAGAAACAAAGACAAGAACGTGCATCAACCCCTATGCATAGATTACCCCAATGTCACCGCAGGAATCCGCAAGTTGAATGCCAAAATACATATCAAGTGAATCAATACGATACCCCATTGTCACAACGAGTATTCAATTGCAAGACATATATCAAGTGTTCTCAAATCCATTAAAGTATTCAATCCGATAACAACGAAATCTCAAAGGGAAAACACAATTCATCACAAGAAGAGTATAGAGGGGAGAAACATCATATGATCCATCTATGTTAACAAAGCCCATGATATATCAAGATTGTGACATCTCAAGATCATGAGAGAGAGAGAGAGAGATTAAACACATAGCTACTGGTACAAACCCTCAGCCCCGAGGGTGGACTACTCCCTCCTCATCGTGGTGGCCGCTAGGATGATGAAGATGGCCACTAGTGATGATCTACCCCTCCGACGGGGTGCCAGAACAGGCTCCCGATTGGTTTTCGGTGGCTACAGAGGCTTGCGATGGTGGAACTTCTGATCTAGGGCTACCTCCGAAGGGTTTAGGAATATTTGGGAATTTATAGTGCAAAGAGGGGGTGCGGGAGGCCACCGAGGTGGGCACAACCCACCTGGGAGCGCCAGGGCCCCTTGGCACGCCCTGGTGGGTTGTGCCCCCCTTGGGGCACCCCCCAGGTGCAACTCTGGCCCATTGGGTTCCTTCTGGTCCAAAAAAAATCTCCAAAAAGTTTCGTGGTGTTTAGACTTCGTTTGATATTGATTTCCTATGATGTAAAAAACAAGCAAAAAACAGCAACTGGCACTGGGCACTGGGTCAATAGGTTAGTCCCACAAAATTATATAAAGTTGCTATAAAATGATTGTAGAACATCCAAGAATGATAAAATAACAGCATGAATACTTCATAAATTATACATACATTGGAGACGTATCAGTAGTCGGCGTCCTTGAGGTCTTGGATGTTTCGGTCGGTGACCGTGGAAGCCTCCCATTGCCATTGGAGCCAGCTATGATCAAGCTCGGAGGGGAAGTTGTGGAAAACTTAGATTTGTGCTCTTGAAGCTCAGGAGATTGGGTAAGCAGAGGATGCGAATGGGAAGCGTGTTTAGGCCTTGGGGTTTTCTTTCCCTTTTATGAGGCTTATCGTCGTTTAGACTCCCTTTACTGTGTCGTGAATCCCTTTGCTTCCCAAGACGTGCGTGCCATTATATGCACATGATTAAACATATCCCGTGTGAAATGGGGCACAATTTGTGCATTGATGGATCATGCTGACGAAAACGGCCTCGAACTACGAATCGAGTTTTTGCAACTGGTTTGGCGGTCGTGGTGGGTCGTGACCTTTCGTCAGAAAGGTTGTCAGGGAACACTACTTACTCCTTGACGTTTGGCCTTCAGGTCTGAGCTATTCATGGTGTTCAGACGAGCCTCTAATCGGAAAACTACATGTCATCGGAGGCCGAACTGAACTCAAAGGGAAGAACTTGCCTCACAAGCCGAAGACTCTGATTATATGAAGCAACTGGAACTAAGACCCTTGGCGTTGGAGGCAAGTTCGGGGGCTACTAAGGGAGTCCTGGTTTAAGGGGTCCTTGGGAGTCTGACCTGTTTCTTATGGGTCGGACTGTATGGGTTGCTTACCGAGCATTGGATCGATCGAAGGCCCTGTCTCCAGGAAGGAAGCTTCGGGAATTGTGGCGTGTCCTCCATGTTTGGAGTAGTGAATAGGCATGTTTATCCCTTCAACGTGTAATCGACCACGTGTAAACCCTAGGTAACCTCGGCGTCTATATAAGCCAGAGGGTTTTAGGTTGTAGACAGAGAACAACTCATCTAGGGTTTAGCTATTCGATCTTGAGGTAGATCAACTATGTAACCTACATATCATCAATATAATCAAGCAGGACATAGGGTATTACCTCCATAGGAGGGCCCGAACCTGGGTAAACATAGTCTCATGTTACCATTGATTCTAGTCTCAGAGCTCGGGACCCCCTACCCGAGATCCGCCGGTTTTGACACCAACAGTGGCCACCAGGTGCACCCCCCTCTGGTATTATTTGTTCTACAAAGTCATAAATAATCATAAAAAATTCATGTTAAATTTTTAGGACATTCTAAGAACTTTTATTCTTGGATCATTTGTTATTGCATGGGGAAAATTTAGAAAACGGGATAAACATGGCATTTAATTTAATTTTACTAAGAAAACAAAAAACAAAAAGTGGATACAGAGAGTTGTGTCTACTAAATTCATCAACTTCATGCCTCTCAAAAATGATCCATTAATAATGTTGATCAAGTCTTATTAACAATTGATGACCCACAAGTATAGGGGATATATCGCAGTCCTTTCGATAAGTAAAAAGGGCGAACCCAATGAGGAGCAGAAGGAAATGACAAGCGATTTCCAGTAAGGTATTCTCTGCAAGCACTGAAATTATCGGTAACAGATAGTTTTGTGATAAGGTAATTTGTAATAGGTAACAAGTACCAAGTGTGGCAAAGGTGCAGAAAGGTAGCCCAATCCTTTTTGTAGAAAAGGACAGGCCTGAAAAAAATTCTTATATGAACCAAAGCGCTCCGGTGGACACATGGGAATTTCTGTCAATCTAGTTTTCATCATGTTCATTTGATTCACGTTCGCCACTTTGATAATTCAATATGTGGGTGGAGCAGTGCATGGGTCCTACCCTTACTTGGACAAACCTCCCACTTATGATTAACCTCTCTCGCAAGCATCCACAACTACAAAAGAAGAATTAAGATAAATCTAACCATAGCATGAAACATATGGATCCAAATCAGCCCCTTACTAAGCAACGCATAAACTGGGGTTTAATCTTTTGTCACTCTAGCAACCCATCATCTACTTATTACTTCCCAATGCCTTACCCTAGGCCCAAATAATTGTGAAGTGTTATGTAGTCGATGTTCACATAACAACATACATCTCATCAAAATATCGAACGAATACCAAATTCACATGATTACTTATAACAAGACTTATCCCATGTCCTCAGGAACAAATGTAACTACTCACAAAGCATGCTCATATTCATAATTAGAGGAGTATTGATTATCATAAAGGATCTGAGCATATGATCTTCCACTAAGTAAACCAACTAGCATCAACTACAAGGAGTAATCAACACTACTAGCAACCCACAGGTACCAGACTGAGGTTTGAGACAGAGATCGGATACATGAGATGAACTATGGTTTGGAGAGGAGATGGTGCTGGTGAAGATGGAGATGGATATTGACCCCCTCTCAATGAAAGGATCATTGATGATGACGATGGCTTCGATTTCCCCCTTCAGGAGCGAAGTTTCCCCAACAAAACAGCTCCGCCGGAGCTCTAGATTGGTTCTGCCCAAGTTCCACCTCGAGACGGCGGTGCTTCGCCCTGAAAGTTTTCTTATGATTTTTTCACGGTCAAAACCCTCCATATAGCAGAAGATGGGCGTCGGGGACCTGCCAGGTGGGTCACAAGCCACCTAGGCGCGACTAGGGGGTTGCCATGCCTGGAAGGCTTGTGACCTCCTGGTGGCCCCCTCTGGTATTTGGTTCACCAAATATTTTTTATATATTCCAAAATAATTCTACGTAAGTTTTCAGGACTTTTGGAGTTGTGCGGAATAGGTCTCACAGATTTGCTCCTTGTCCAGTCCAGAATTCCAGCTGCCGACATTCTCCCTCTTCATGTAAACCTTGTAAAATAAGAGAGAAAAGCCATAAGATTGTAGCAAAATGTGTAATAACAGCCCATAATGCAATAAATATCAATATAAAAGCATGATGCAAAATGGACGTATCAACTCCCCCAAGCTTAGACCTCACTTGTCCTCAAGCGAAAGCCGAGATCAATAAATATGTCCGCATGGTTAGAGATAGAGGTGTTGATAAAATAAAATACAGACACGAGGGCATCATGATCATCTTTAGAACAGAAATACTTAATGATATATAATTCCTTATGCTGGAGTAATAATTCATTAATAGGGTAAAAGTATGAACCAAGAACTTTATTCACAACTAACAAACTGTGCTCTCAAACATTGAAGCAATTTACAATTTATCATAACATCGGAAAGAGTCAACATAAGAGCTTGTAAAGGAAATCGACATACTAAATCATCTTTTGGTCTTTCATAATTGCTAACACTCATGCGGTACTCATGAGATCAAGGCTTCAATCGAACACACAGAAAGATATGGGCTTATTGTTTTGCCACCCAACTATTCACCTCAAGGGTAATGTCAACAATAATAACTCATGGTCACCTACCTCCGAGTGGATATATGTGTTTAGAGCATTCCCCAAAATATAATGCTTGCTAAGCGAAAAAGGCAAAATATAGGAAGCGGTGAAGATCACCATGACTCTTGTATAAAGGTAAGTACTTGTAAAGTAGAAGTAACAGATAGGCCCTTTGTAGAGGGAAGCAGAGGGTGTCATGCGCTTCTTGTTTTTTGGATGCGCAAACCCTTAGTGCAAAGGAACACCATGTTGTATTGCCCTTTGTGATAACAACCTTTATTATGCAGTCTGCTGCTTTTATTTCTTTACCATCACAAGTTCGTACAATGCTTATTTCCCATACAATAAAAGATCATACATATTTAGAAGCAATTCTTATTTCTTTTTGCATCGATGACAACTTACTTGAAGGATCTTACTCAATCCGTAGGTAGGTATGGTGGACTCTCATGGCAAAACTGGGTCGAGGGTATATGGATGCACAGGTAGTATCTCGACTTGGTGCGGAAGTTTTGCCTAATATGAGATGGAAGCAAGCACTACATGTTGGAGGATCTATAGCAATATAACTTCTGTTCGGAAATAAGCAAACATAAACCATTATGTTGTCTTCCTTGTCCAACGTCAACTTCTTAGCATTAAATATTTTAATGAGTGATCACAATCATAAAAGATGTCCAAGATAATATATTTATATGTGAACCTCTCTTTCTTTATTACTTCCTTTGTAATTGCCCCAATAACCAATCGCTATACTTGTCAACTCCCAACAAATTTCAACCGACACACTTCTTATATGTGAAGTCATCACTCCCCATAAGATCATCATATGTACTCTTTGCTTTTATTCTATTCTTCTTCTAGTTCTTATTTATTTTTCTCAAGATCATAGCAAGCAAGCATATCCCTCATATCAAAACTAATTTTCATTATATATAACTCTCGGACTCGCTTACATAAGGGGGGAAAAAGCAAAAACTCAAACCTAGATCATACTAAAAATTTATTCTACTGGATCAAAATAAAACTGAAAGGATCGATCTAAGAAAAACAAGAAAAATAAAAAGGTGACATGGTGATATGATACCGGGGCACCTCCCCCAAGCTTGGCACAAGCCAAGGGGAGTGCCCATACCCATGTGTTTAGATGTCTTCTTTGGCGGTGATGGTGGTATATTCTTGGCGATGATGCCCCTCAAAATGCGATTCTCCTACTCAAGCTTGTTATTTTGCTGCCTTAAATCCATTATCTCCTAGTGAAGCTTTCCAGTGATGGTTAGAGACCCCATCACCCATGGTTGTTTGATTGCTGTGGGAGAAAAAGCAACACTCCTTTTCATATTTTCATATGTAAGGAATCTAGACTTGGGAGGGATGACCGAATTCGGAATTGCTGAGCTCTGAAGTTTCTCCAACATGAATCCAGGATGAAGATGAGAAGTGTCTTCTTGGTATTCCTCCATGGCATCCACCCTTTTCAAGTCAGCCTCCATCTCTTCCTTCGTGGACTTCCCAAAGTAATTGGCTTTGCTGTATGCTCCGGCCCCTGGTACCGGGTGAGAGGCACAGCTCTCCCCGACCGACTCTTGGGACGACATCTTGCTCTAAAACTGCTACACAAATAGCTCAAAATGAAAACACAAGGTATTGTCGTGATACAAAAGTCCAAGCCTTCGGGTAATTATATAATGAATTTTTACCGACCCAAGGGAGTATCCTACAAGAAAAACAGAGTCCAGAGGGTGCACGGGGTGGTGACAAGCCACCTAGGTGCGGCCAGGGGGTGGCCGCGCCTGGCAGGCTTGTCACCTCCTCGTGCACTTTTCAGACTGCTATAAATTTTCTTAATTTATTATAAATTCCAAAACAGAGAAAAAATGCTATTGGGAAAGTTTGGAGTCGGTTTGCTTACCGTACCACATACATATTCCTTTTCGGAGTCTGAAACGTTCTGGTAGGTCTCCCTAATATACTCCTCCGGAGTTGTGGTATTATTAATGTTGGTTTCAACATTTATGGGAGTTCCTGAGATATAATGTTTGTTTCTTTGCCCATTTATCACCTTCGGATTTCTGCCTTCGCTGTTGTTGATCTTGATGGCACCGGAGCGATATACTACCTCGACAATGCAGGACCCTTCCCATTTAGAGAGAAGTTTTCCTGCAAAAAATCTTAAACGAGAATTGTATAGCAAGACATGGTCACCTACATTGAATTCACGCTTCTGTATCCTTCTATCATGCCATCTCTTAAATTTTTATTTAAAAAACTTGGCATTATCATAGGCCTGGGTTCACCATTCATCAAGTGAGATAATGTAAAATAACCTCTTCTCACCAGCAAGTTTGGAATCATAATTGAGCTCTTTGATTGACCAATAAGCTTTATGCTCTAGTTCTAGAGGTAAGTCACATTCTTTACCATAAACCATTTTATACAAAGACATACCCATGGGGGTTTTATAAGCAGTTCTATAAGCCCATAATGCATCATCAAGTTTCTTAGACCAATTATTTCTAGATCTATTAACAATCTTTTGCAAGATCAATTTAATTTCGCTATTGCTTAATTCTACTTGACCAATAGACTGACGATGATAAGGAGACACAATTCTATGATTAACAACATACTTAGCAAGCAACTTACGAAAGGCACCATGAATAAAGTGTGAACCACCATCAGTCATTAAATATCTAGGGACTCCAAATCTTGGGAAAATAACTTCTTTCGGCATTTTAATAGAGCTGTTATGATCAACACTACTAGTTGAATAGCTTCTACCCACTTAGTAACATAATTATCAACAACTAGAATATGAGTATACCCGTTGGACATTGGAAAAGGTCCCATATAATCAAAACCCCATACATCAAATGGTTCAATAACAAGAGAGTAATTCATAGGCATTTCCTGACATCTACTAACATTGCCAATACTTTGGCATTCATCACATTACAAGACAAACTTACGAGTATCCTTGAAGAGAGTAGGCCAACAAAACCCAGATTGTAATACCTTGTGTGCAGTTCTATCTCCAGCGTGGTGTCCTCCGTAAGCCTCAGAATGACAATTGTATAAGATATGTTCCTGTTCATGCTTAGGTACACAACGTCTAATAACACCATCTACTCCTTATTTATAAAGGTGAGGATCATCCCAAAAGTAATGTCTTAAATCATAGAAGAACTTCTTCTTTTGTTGGTATGTGAAACTAGGCGGTATAAATTTAGCAACAATGTAATTAGCATAATCAGCATACCATGGAGCATTACGTGAAGCATTTATGATAGCTAATTGTTCATCAGGGAAGCTATCATCAATAGGTAGTGGGTCATCAAGAACATTCTCTAACCTAGACAAGTTATCCGCTACGGGGTTATCAGCACCCTTTCTATCAACAATATGCAAATCAAATTCTTGTAGCAGAAGAACCCATCTGATAAGTCTAGGTTTAGCATCTTTCTTTTCCATAAGATATTTAATAGGAGCATGGTCAGTGTGGACAGTTACTTTGGAATCAACAATGTAAGGTCTAAACTTATCACAAGCAAACACAACTGCTAAAAATTCCTCTTTAGTGGTAGCATAGTTTCTTTGAGCGTTGTCTAGAGTTTTACTACCATAATGGATACCATTTAATTTCTTATCAAATCTTTTTCCTAGAACAACACCAACGGCATAATCACTAGCATCACACATAATTTCAAAGCGTAGGTTCCAATCAGGTGGTTGAACAACAGGTGCAGAAATCAAGGCATTCTTAAGAATATCAAATGCTTCTACACAATCATCATAAAAAACGAATGGAACATCTTTTTGCAAAAGATTAGTGAGAGGCCTAGAAATCTTAGAGAAATCTTTAATAAACCTCCTATAGAAACCAGCATGAGCAAGGAAACTTCTTATACCTCTGATATCCGTAGAACATGACATTTTTTCAATAGCGTCAACTTTGGCTTTGTCAACTTCAATACCTCTTTCAGAGATTTTTATGTCCCAAGTGAATACCTTCATTCACCATAAAGTGGAACTTCTCCCAATTCAAGACAAGATTAGTTTATTTGCATCTCTGCAAAACTCGATCAAAATTGCTGAAACGGTCATCAAAAGAAGTTCCATAAATGGAAAAATCATCCATGAAAACCTCAACAATCCTTTCATAAAAATCAGAGAATATAGCAGTCATACATCTTTGAAAGGTAGTAGGTGCATTGCATAAACCAAAAGGCATACGTCTATAAGCAAAGGTAATGAAAGGGCAAGTAAAAGTGGTTTTCTCTTGGTCCTCTTTTGACACATGTATTTGAGAGAAGCCCGAATAACCATCTAGAAAGCAAAAAATGAGTGTGTTTGGATAGTCTTTCTAGCATTTGATCGATAAAAGGTAGAGGGTAATGATCTTTATTTAATTTCCTAAAATCAATTACCATTCTATACCCTGTAACAATTCTTTGCGGGATCAATTCATTTTTACCATTAGGAATTACGGTAAGACCTCCTTTCTTAGGGACACAATGAACGGGACTAAACCATCTACCATCAACAATAGGATAAAAAAATACCTGCCTCTAGAAGCTTTAATATTTTATTTCTTACCACTTCTTTCATTTTAGAATTTAACCGTCGTTGGTGATCAACAACTGGTTTAGCATCGGGCTCCATATTAATTTTATGCTGACATAGAGTGGGACTGATGCCCTTGAGATCATCAATAATATATCCAATAGCAACACGATGCTTCCTTAGAGTTTTCAATAATCTCATTTCTTCATGCTCTGGAAGGTTAGCACTAATAATAACATGATATATCTTCTTTTCATCAAGATAAGCATATTTCAGAGTATCCGGTAATTGTTTAAGCTCAAACACGCGATCACCCTTGGGTGGAGGAGGGTCCCCAAGTATTTCAACATGCAAGTTATGTTTCAAAATAGGATGCTGACCAAAGAAAATCTTATCTATTTCATGCCTTTCATTCATGTGCATATCGTTTTCATGGTCTATCAAATATTGTTCTAAGGGGTTAGTAGGAGGCACATCAATAGAAGCAAGACCAATAATTTCATCCTTACTAGGAAATTCTTTATCATGGGGTTGTCTACGAAATTTAGAGAAATTAAACTCATGAGATGCATCCCCAAAACTTACACTAACAGTTTCCTTCGCACAATCAATCCTGGCATTAATAGTATTCAAGAAAGGTCTACCAAATATAATGGGACAAAAATCATCTTGTGGGGAACCAAGTACAAGAAAATCGGTAGCATATTTTATTTTCCCACACAAGACTTCAACATCTCTAACAATCCCAACTCGTGCTATAGTATCTCTATTAGCAAGCTTAATGGTAACATCAATTTCCTCTAACTCAGTGGGTTCAATATCATTCATAATTTCTTTATATAAGGTAAAGGGAATTGCACTCACACTAGCACCCATATCACATAATCGATGATAACAATGATCTCCTATTTTAACAGAAACAACAGGCATGCCAACAATAGGTCTATGTTTGTCTTTGGCATCAGGACTAGCAATTCTAGCAGCTTCATCATAGAATTGAATAACATTCCCATCAATATTTTCAACCAAGAGATCCTTAACCATAGCAACACTTGTCTCAACCTTAATTTGTTCAGGAGGTGTAGGTGTTCTAACATAGCTCTTACGAACCACAGTTGAAGCTTTAGCATGTTCCTTTATTCTAACAGGGAAAGGTGGTTTCTCAATATAAGCAACAAGAATAACAAGATCAACATTATAAGTAATAATTTCTTCTTCAACTTTAATAGGTTCAACTACTTCCACTTCAATGGGAGGATGATATTTAAACCACTTCTCCTTAGGGAGATCAACACGAGTAGCAAAAGATTCACAGAAAGAAGCTACTATCTCAGAGTCAAGTCCATATTTAGTGCTAAATTCACGAAAAGCATCAGCGTCTACAAAGGATTTAACACAATCAAACTTAAGGTTTATACCTGACTCCTTACCTTCATCGAGCTCCCAATCTTTGGAGTTGCGTTTAATTCTTTCCAATAAATCCCATTTCAAGTCAATATCTTTCTTCATATAGGAACCAACACAAAAATTATCGAGCATGGATTGATCATTACGAGAAAGCCGAGCATAATTTTTTTGAATAATAATTTCTCTCGAGAGCTCATGATTGGGGCATGAATATAACATTGACTTAAGCCTCCCCCAAGCTTTAACGATTCTTTCTCCTTCACGAGGCCAAAAATTATAGATATAATTTGGATCACGATGAACTAGATGCATAGGATAGAACTTCTGATGAAATTCCATTTTTAATCGACTGTAGCTCCATGATCTAATATCATCACATAGCCTATACCATGTCATTGCCTTCTCCTTCAAAGATAAAGGAAAGACCTTCTTCTTGACGTTATCCTCGGGTAGACCTGCAAGCTTAAATAATCCATAAACTTCATCCACATAGAGTAGATGCAAATTAGGATGTAGTGTTACATCTCCTGCATAAGGATTAGCGAGCAGATTCTCTATCATACCCAAAGTAATTTCATAATAAATATTTTTAGTACGTTCAGGGGCAACTCTTTGTGCTTTCGGTCGAGGTGAAGATACCCCGAACAAGCCCCTTAGAGGTTTACTTTCCATAGTAACAAGTTACAGTAAATTTCAGCACACTCACTACAGGAATAAGGCACTTTGCCGCCTGCCATGGCAGACGGCAAAGGGCACAACGGTGGACGACACAATTTTGGGCCGAATGAACTCTGGCAAAGGGGTTCTTTGCCGTCTGCTTCGGCCCAACGTATGGCAAAGAATCTTTGTCGTCAGCTTGCAGACGGCAAAGGGCTTGGACGGCGTACTACAGATGACGCCATCGTTATGTGGCTAACGGACCCCACCACTTTGCCATCTACCGCCCGCCCCTCTTTGCCGTCTGCCCCCCCCCCCCTCGCCCCTTTGTCGTCTGTCGCCCGTGCCCCATGCCCCCCCTTTGTCGTTTGCCCCGGATGGCAAAGAGGCCAAATGGCCCGAGCCTGGTTTCCCCAAGTTTCACAGGTGACTGCCACGTGGCAGCTTTGCCGTCCGGGGCAGATGGCAAAGAGGTTGTATTGCCTCTTTTTTCTGTTATATTCAACAATTTTGAAAGAAACAATATATGATATGTACATAAATATTTCACAGAAACAATGTGCAACGGCCATATATGATCAACTAACAATTATACCAAATTAAAAGTATCAAATGCCACATTGTTCGCCATATTACAATAGGTTCATCCATACATACATATAGTCTCATCTATATAAATGACTCAATACAAGAAAACAGAAAGTAAACCTAGCACTACATCAAAGCAAGCTCCCGTGAACTCGTCTCAAATCTGCAAAATTGGAAATAAGAAAGTTAGAAAAATAATACTATAATTAATAAGTAGAAGAAGATGAAGAATATGAAGGGGTTGTTTGGTTTCAAGACACAACTAGCCACACTTTGCCACAACTCAACTTAGGCAAGTTTGACCATGTTAGGTGTGTGTTTGGTTCTTGCCCCAACTAAGGCAAGATTTTTTTTAATTAGCACTAAGACCCACATGTCATAGATAGAAAAAGTGTGGCAAGATTCCCTTAGGCAAGCCAAAGTCTGGCTAACTATTTGAGCACCTCAAGTATGGCAAGTGTGGTAAAATTGTGGCTAACTATTTGAGCACCTCAAGCCAAAGTGTGGCAAGATTCTCTCTCTGTCTCCTCTTGTTTTTCTTCTTCTTATTGCTTATTTGTGTCATTTTAGAGCTAACCTAGGTAATTATAACATTTTTTAACTAACTAAGATATCGTGTCATTTTGCAAGAAAATAAGCTAAATCTATGGCATCTATGAGGTTACCAAGTCTATTATGTCATTTTGATTTAACTAAGCTTATTATGTGAGTGTGGAGGAAATAATGCTAAGTATAGGTCATTTTAGAGCTAACTTAGGTACAATATGTCATTTTGGAGGTAAGTAAGCTTACTATGTCATTTTAGAGGAAACAAAGCTAACTTAGGTGAAATATGACATTTGTCTAAGTGATAAGTTTTTCATTGTGCTAAGTTTGTCTAAGTGATATGTTTGTATTTGTTTGAGAAAATGAGCCAAGTAAGTGGCATATTAGGGCTTACCGTCCTCGTCATCACGAAGGTGAAGCACCGGGGTTGCTCGGGTCGTGCGATGCGGCTCGGGAGTTATGATGTACCAAAGATCATTTGCGTTAGCATGATGACGCTGAAATGTTAAGACTAGTAACTAATGAACATTGAAATGAAACTCACCCTTCCAACCGTGTCAATGACTGGCATCAGCGAAGGAGTCTGGCCGGTCTTCTCGCACAAAGTCTGCACATTTGGTATTGCCAAGTCAATCATATTGGTTATTAATGAAAAGAACATGTAGTGCATGATTTGGCTAATACGAAGAAGAAACTTACCATGACGAGCTCGTACATGGCCCGATTAGACGCATCGTTCTGTTCCCTCTCTTCCTCCTCCAACAACCTAGTCGTCCTCTCCTCCATATCCCTCTTCTCCTTTGCCGCCTGTCGGGCCTGTTCCGCCAGAAGCACCGGGGTTGTCTCTCTCTCTTTCCGCAGAGCAGCCTGCAACACAACTCCTCATTATCATTGTAATCATATTTGTTTGCACACACAATGTAATGGAGGAAACCTATCTGAGTCCATATGACTAACCTCGATGGCAAGCCGGACTGCCCGTGGACGAGGCAGCATCTCAGGACAGGAGCTCATTTGTCGTGCCTTGATGTGCCGGAGAGTGCTCGAAGACCGTATATGTCCATCTCCAATGGCTATCGAGCCATGGGCCCTCCCGTGGCCAGCTATCATCACTAGGTCTAGATCAAGTGGATGCTGGCTCGGGTTGAAGTCCTCCCCATTCACTGCCTTCCCCACATCTCTGTACCTCACAAGCTTGTGGTGGGAGGATATATTGGTGAAGTTCTCGGGATTATCGAGGTTAGACTCACACAATGCCTTAACCTTCTTGTATGAGGCAGTAGTGGCCATGGCATAGAGGTCGTACACCTCTGGCACCTCCGTATTATTGTGATGAGCCTACAAGAGAGGAACAGAGTATTAATAATGGGTAGACCTAGCACTACAAGAATGAATTGCAGGAATCCTGAAGCAAACCACATACCCAGTTCCGCTCGAACTGATAAATGTTGGCGCTGCCTTGATGGTGTGGAACACCTTCCATTTGGGCACGCCATGCCTTGGCATCATCGTGGATGACTCGCCATTGGTTAGAGCACCATTCATTCACCAAAGCCTCCCAACAACCCATCTTATCCGCACACCATCTCGAGGGCACCTAAGTTAGTAAAGAGAAATTTGAGAGCTACGGCTACAAATCAAAGCAAAGGAAACTAATTACAAGGCCTTAAGAATAATTAATTACCTTCATGTACTACTCCTTGTCTAGAAACTTTCGGCGGGACGACAACTTGGCCTTCTTAATACGCTGTGAGGCATAGTAGTCTCGAACAGCCTATACCCGAGCCTCGTGCCATAAGTTCTATGGTAGGCGCCTACACTCATAATCGATAAGCTTTGCCACGGCCTCCTCGTATCCCTCCTCACACCTATAGAAGGTCTGCAATCAAAAGAGACAACACTGATTAGTACAATAACTAGCTATTATTGATTTTTAATTGTGTAAAGGAAAAATACCCAGAACTTCCTGATGACCATGTCGACCCTCATGTGGCACAACACACCATCGATCATCTCCTCTAGCGGGGGTGGGGCAGCCAAGTAGTGCTCCCATTTCAATCCTACCTCTTCTTGCTGACCCTCGTCGGGCAACGTGACAAACCCCGGGAAGTTATGTCGTAAAATCACACCAAGGATGGAGTTGGGCCTGCGGACATCCTTGGCGTGAATCCAACCCCTGCAGTATGACAAAGCCAATGCATTAGATATGTGAAGAAACATGAAGGCAAAAGGTTTAAAAAGAGTAAATGCACTTACTTCAGCGACTCGGGCTTAATCAGCCACCTCTTCTCATGGGTCGCAGGCACGGGCACGAGCCGTGTACACCCTCGCTGGTAGATGGTGCCCTCAACCACCTCGTCCCCGCTATCAAAAGCTGATCCCCGCCACCATCAGCATGGCCACTCATCTCCGGCTGATGCATATCTGGCCAGGTATCCCATCCGGTGGAAACCTGTGGAGTCTTGTAGGATGAAGCATGTGGCAGAGCAGTCTCACGGGTCAAAGCGTCTGGGACAGAAGGATCGTCGACCCGAAGCTCGTGGACATGAGTCCTTTGTTGGGGAACGCGACAGAAAACAAAAATTTCCGGTATAGCGAGCACGCCCAGGACCACTATGGAGACTGCATACAAGGTTTGATCTGATCCGTACCGACTCGAAGCGCAGCGGAAGAAGAGTCGGTGGAGATCGTTGGTGCAGATCCCCGCAGCTAGGATTTTACAACCTCCCAACCGCGAGGATGTACTCCCTCGTCGGACAGCCCTTCGGGAGGGGGTCGGACAGTCCCCTGGACGATGTCGCGGACAGCCCTTCGGGAGGACCCTCGAAACTCGAACGAAGACTCGGACAGCCCTACGGGAGGACACACGAACAGCCCCTCGGGCAAAAGATCGAAACTACGACCTCTCTATGGGGTTGCACACATACAGTGTCATCTATCCGTCAGGGCTTCGCCGTCCAGAACTAGTTCCTGCCGGAACCCAGACAGCCTTCCGGCTCTATGAAAGACTCTTTTCGTGGGAGGGAGAGAGAGAGCTTGCAAAGCAAAGCATGTGTATGAGAGCACAAGGATGATCAAATGGCAATCCACTCACCTCCTATTTATAGGAAAACCAAGGGGTAGGGTGGTTTTACAATAAAACCCAAAATGCACATGAATGAAGTCCTTCCACAAGGGCATAAAAGTGAAACCAAGGAACAAGAGGGACTCCATGAAGGAGTCCACCATGTGGCCGGCCACAACCTCATGTGGGGCCCCAAAAATGGCCCCAATCCATCCATGTCATCCCCAAGATCTTTTGGAGCAAAGCCCCAAAAGGTGGCTTTCCATAAAGTAGTCCAAAAAGCACTTTCACTATTCACGGCGACATTTTTCAGCGTCCGCTCGAACTGAAAATATTTATGTGGGCTTAGAACAATTCTAGTACCCCACTAAAATAATTTTCAATGCGATCCGGAACAATTCCGGAATAGTGATTTTCATGTGCGAAAAGCATCTGAAGTGGTTCCGGCAGCTCCGGAACATTTCCGGTTTTCATCCCGGAAAATTCCAGAAAGTTTCCAGAACGATTCTGGCACCCTTCAAGAATTATCAGGCATGTGCCAAAACCAATTTGACTTTTTGGTATCCCCTGAAACAACTTTTCAGTTTCACCAAAACTGTTCCGGTGACCTGTCTGCGGAACTTTTCCGCTGTCCGAAACTTTTCCGGTGTCCGAAACTTTTCGGTGATTTTCTCTCAGACTCCCTGTCTAGTATTCAACAGATAGATGAACCTTAAGCGTGTGACCCTATAGGTTCGGTGAAGCATAGACATGACCCGGAACCCCTTCCGATCAATGATCAACATCGGAGCCGTGGACACCCATATTGACCCCTATACCCACACGAATGAATATTCGAGTGAACCTCTAGTTGCCGTGAGCTATTCCTGTTGCTTCGCGATATGTTAACAATTACCCGAGGTGAAACATGTAGGCATCCTCGTGGATCAACAACTTGTCCACTATGCCAGTTACCTCGTTGCCGGTATTGTTCTCTTTTCTCGTTCCCGTGTTCCAGCATCCCCGTGATCAAATCACAAAGTGTCTGGCCAGACGATGATGGATACCGTAACACCGAGAGGGCCCAGAGATATCTCTCCATCGTCGGAGGAGCAAATCCCAATCTTGAGCTATCAAGTTACTTGACATACTTTTCCATGAACCCGTAAGCCGCCGTAATAGCCACCCATTTACGGATGACGTTTAACAAACCCCAAAGTTCATGAAGCAAGCATGAAGAAACTTGATACTCTCATGGTCTAAGGAATTATGCAAACGTTAACCATCTATGTGTTATTAACCATTAACTTGTGACAAATGTATCTCATAGCATAACATCAATTCGGATCGATTCAACACGAGTGTTCTACCAACATCGCATCCTCAAAATTGCTGGCATAGCCATGCCCATGATCAGGAAAACAGGACCATCATGCAACACTTGAGCCAGTCTTAGAGGCAAGACTAGGAATACAATTCACCGTTTATTATACCAGACGTGCACATGAGTTTCCCTCCAAGCCTCGTTTAATTTGTAGACTCGAGAATCATTGCAGTTATAGCATGGAACATAAACATTCATTACAAACTTTGGAGATACAAAATAACTGTTATTACTGCCTCTAGGGCATATCTCCTACAGACTCCCACTTGCACTAGAGTCATAATCCAGTTACATGGCTTCCCTAACACCAATGGCTATCCGGTGTTGCTCATGCTTTGCTCGTGGTAGAGGCTTTGTCATCGGGTCTGACACATTCAGATCCGTGTGAACTTTGCGTACTTTCACTAAACCTTCTTCGACATGATGTCGAATGAGTTTATATTTGCGTTGAATATGCATTGTCTTATGGTGCGAACATGGCTCCCTTGCCTGAGCCATAGCGCCACTATTATCACAATAGATCTCCACCGGGTCCAGAGCACTTGGAACGACACCAAGGTCTTCAAGAAATTGCTTGATACCGACAGCTTGCTTGGAGGCTTCAGAAGCAGCAACATATTCCGCCTCCGTCGTAGAATCCGCCACAGTCTTTTGTTTGGAACTTTTCCAATCAACTGCACCGCCGTTCAATATGAAAACATAGCCAGATTGAGATTTGAAGTCATCTGGGTCTGTCATGAAGCCTGCATCAGTGTAACAACTTACAATGAGCTCTTCATCACCTCCGTACACAAGGAGTAAATCCTTGGACCTTCTGAGGTACTTAAGAATACCCTTGACTGCGGCCCAGTGTTCCAATCCTGGATCACCTTGGTACCGGCTGCTAACACTTAGCGCATAGGAAACATCCGGTCTTGTACATAGCATGGCATACATAATAGAACCAACTGCCGAAGCATATGGAATATCATTCATTTGTACTCGCTCATCGAGGGTCCAAGGACTCTGATTCTTGCAAAGCACTGTGCCAGGTGACATGGGGAGTAGGCCTTTCTTGGAGTTCTCCATGTTGAACCTTTTCAACACCTTGTCAATGTACGTGCTTTGGCTAAGAGCTATTAGGCGTCTTGATCTATCTCTATAGATCCTGATGCCCAATACATACGCCGCTTCACCTAAGTCTTTCATTGAAAAACTCCTTTTCAATGAGTCTTTTATTTCGCTAAGAAAATTCACATCATTTCCAATCAACAATATGTCATCCACATACAAGATTAGAAATGCTTTTGCGCTCCCACTAAACTTCTTGTAAACACAAGATTCTTCATCGTTCCTGATGAAGCCAAACTCTTTGACCACTTCATCAAAACGAATGTTCCAGCTCCTTGATGCTTGCTTCAGACCATAAATGGCTTTCTGAAGCTTACATACCTTTCCAGCATTCTTAGGATCGACAAAACCTTCTGGCTGTATCATGTATACATCCTGTTCAAGGTTTCCATTTAGGAAAGCCGTTTTGACATCCATCTGCCATATTTCATAATCGAAATAAGCAGCAATTGCTGGTAATATCCGAACAGACCTAAGCATAGCTACGGGCGAGAAAGTCTCGTCGTAGTCCACTCCTGGAACTTGCGTGAACCCTTTCGCGACAAGTCTAGCTTTGTGGATAGTAATGTTACCATCCGCGTCCGTCTTTCTTTTGAAAATCCATTTGAAACCAATGGGTTTTACGCCATCTGGAAGTTCTTCCAAGTTCCAAACTTGGTTTTCGTACATGGATTCCATTTCGGATCTCATGGCCGTGTGCCAATCCCTTGAGCTAGGCCCCGCCATCGCTTCCTTGTAGTGCGCAGGTTCATCGTCTTCAAGAATGAAGATTTCGTTATGAAACCACTCAGGTGGCTGGATAGCCCTACCTGATCTGCGCGGTTCAGTAACAACATTGTCTGAAGTTTCCGCATCACATGCGACAACTTCCGGCTCGGTTGTAGGGATAATTTGTGGAATTACTTCCAGTTCCTTAGCCATATCAACGGTTGCCAAAGATTCACTAATCTCATTAAGTTGTACTATCCTCCCACTCAATTCTTTAGCGAGAAATTCTTTCTCAAGAAAGTGTGCAACCTTTGCGACAAACATTTTGCCTTCGGACTGGTGGTAGAAGGAATATCCAATGGTGTTATTTGGATAACCTACAAAGTAACATTTGTCTGATCTAGGTTCTAGTTTGGTTGGCTGTAAACGTTTTACGTATGCCTCACAAACCCAAACCTTGAGATGCGACACACTAGGTATCTTCCCACACCACATCTCATGTGGTGTCGTCTCAACAGACTTAGACGGCGCTCTGTTTAATGTATAAGCGGCAGTGAGTAGTGCGTGACCCCAAAAAGATATCGGTAGATCTGTAAGAGACATCATCGAATTTACCATGTCTAACAGGGTTCGGTTACGTCGTTCCGACACTCCGTTTTGCTGTGGAGTTCCGGGAGGCGTAAGCTGTGAAACGATTCCACGGTCACTCAGATGTTGGCCAAACTCATGACTAAGATATTCGCCTCCGCGATCAGACCGCAGAAACTTAATCTTTTTGTCACGATGATTTTCTACCTCATTCTGAAAATCTTTGAACTTTTCAAAGGTTTCCAACTTATGCTTCATCAAGTAGATATAGCCATACCGACTTAAATCATCAGTAAAAGTCACGAAGTAAAAATACCCACCCCGTGCGGCCGTGTTCATTGGGCCACATACATCACTATGTATTATTTCCAATAATTCACCCGCCCGTTCAGGATGACCCGTGAACAGCGTCTTGGTCATTTTTCCCATCAAGCAAGCTTCACATGTGTCAAATGATTCAAAATCAAGGGACGGTAAAACTCCATCTTTATGGAGTCTTTGCATGCGTTTCTTTCCGATGTGGCCAAGCCGACGGTGCCACAAGTAAGTGGTGGTGGTATCAGCCTTCTTAAGGCGTTTAGCATTCACGTTAAAGACATCATTTCCACAATCAAGATTCATTATGAAAAGGCCCCCAACAATGGGTGCAAATCCATAAAACATATCCTTACAATAAAGTGAACAACCATTGTTCTCGGACTTGTAGGAGTACCCATCGTGTACTAAACATGATCCAGAGATAATGTTTCTACACAATAACGGAACAAAATAACAGTTACTAAGTTCCAAAATAAATCCTGAAGGGAGACGTAGAGGCATAATGCCGACGGCTTGAGCGGCGATCCCAGCGCCGTTCCCGACACGCATCACGACTTCATTCTTTGCCAGCTTGCGCACCTTCTGAAGCCCCTGTATCGAGTTGCAAATGTGAGCAACCGATCCCGTATCAAATACCCAAGACTTAGAATTTTCGCTAGCAAGCAAAACGTCAATGACATTAACTTGTATAACAATTATACCTTTTCTGGTTTTTCCGGACTTCTTATCTTCCAGATACTTCTTGCAGTTTCTCTTCCAGTGTCCTGTGCCCTTGCAGTAGAAGCACTCAGTTTCATTCTTGGCTCCGCCCTTAGATTTGCGTTGGAAACCAGTCTTACCGGCGCCCTTGCCCTTCTTTGGCTTGCCTTTCTTTTTGAAACTGGCAGTTTTATTCACAAGCAACACTTGCTTGCGATTTTTCTGCAGTCCTCCTTCAGCAGTTTTTAGCATGGCAAGCACCTCATTTGCTGTTTTGTCCATCCCATTCATGTTGTAGTTCATGATAAAACCGCCATAAGACGGGGGGAGTGAACCTAGCAACAAGTCCATAACATGCTCTTCTGGAAGTGGGAATTCCAGGATTTTAAGCCTTTCAGCGTAGCCAATCATATTGACTAAGTGCTCGCCAACTGAACTGCCCTCAGCCATCTTGGTCTCCGCCATCATTTTCATGATGTCAAAACGTTCAGACCGTGCATTAAACTTGTAAAGAGCATCCAGATCCTTGATCATATCAAAGGAGTTATGGAATTCAAAACGTTTTTGAAGCTCTGAACTCATGCAAGACAGCATGAGGCACTGCACTAAGTTGTAATCATCATCCTTAGTGGCCCAGATATTTTGTATGTCTGCCGCGGCTGTTGCCGCCGGTTTAGGAGGAAGAGGTCCATCAAGCACATACACTTTCTTAGCACCCCGGAGGACAATCCTCAGGGTACGGACCCAGTCCGCATAGTTGTTTCCATTCGCAGCTAACTTCTCTTTCTCTAACATAGGGCCTAAGTTGAACGCGGTGTTGCGAGCCATTTGATCTACAACGGAAAACACAAGTTCATTTAGACTTTGTTCATAATGTTTTTTGGCACTAGTGAATAAATAATTTTTATTCTAAGGTGCACTCCCACTCAAATCAATATCTCTCATAATTGATTGTGAGTGATGCAAGACCCAACTTTCAATTCAGCGTCAAGGATGTAACCATCTCAATTGAAGAGAATTTCAATTGGTAGGCAAACTTGCCAATCACATCTCTATGTGACTCTTGTTCATCTTTCGATGCATGTGTTCGAGCTCATGACTTTCATGCCTGAACGTCAAGACAACCAAGTGATCTCGCTGCGAGGTCTCAACTCACCCGCCTCACACTTCTCTAATCGTTCGTACCCATGTAACCATGTGATACCCCGAAGAGATAGGTGCCGTGACGGTGCTACACTTGGGAGAACACTAACTACTTGATATTCTAAGTGAGAGATCACCCTAATAAAAAGCGACTACCGCGCAATTAAGAAGGGTGCATCAAGAGGGATAAACATCTCAGGCAATTCATAATAGCATGATATGGTGTAGCCCCTTCTGACGGAGAAGTCAAGTATTTCTTCGTCTTCGGCATTCGCTTCGGTGTTCACCTTTGCGAAGATTGCCACCACCTTGTCGATGCACCAGATAATATTGCTATCTCTATAGCTAATAAAATAAGTGCATTACATAAGGTTGACACGCAGGTCATTAAAGTGCAATCATATGGCTCCAGCCATCATGCCAAATCATGACTCGCAGGTCATGTTAATTACATCATATAGCCATCTCATACATAATGAAAATTGAATATGAGCTTTGCTATACCACATCATATGCAAACCATCCTGCAAAACCAAGTTAGACGCCTCTAATCGGTTTATACAAAATTTTATTTTACGTGGCTTCTAAGGTTTTGACTCAAACCGCAGCTACCAACGTTTATCATCAAGTATGATAATTCAAGTTGCTAGATTAACTTTCCAGGGTGTATGAAACACGAGATGATAAAATCTCGAGCCCCATACTAAACTTCGTCATACGCGTGACCCCCGTGCAGATCATATCTGCATTGCCCTTTCATCTGCGAAACATCCATATTTCTTTTGACTATGGTGGAACCCAAAGAAATGTTAGCACTTCGTTGATCTGTCAATCAGCATACTCAGGAGCAGCATGGGCCCTCCCGTGGCCAGCTATCATCACTAGGTCTAGATCAAGTGGATGCTGGCTCGGGTTGAAGTCCTCCCCATTCACTGCCTTCCCCACATCTCTGTACCTCACAAGCTTGTGGTGGGAGGATATATTGGTGAAGTTCTCGGGATTATCGAGGTTAGACTCACACAATGCCTTAACCTTCTTGTATGAGGCAGTAGTGGCCATGGCATAGAGGTCGTACACCTCTGGCACCTCCGTATTATTGTGATGAGCCTACAAGAGAGGAACAGAGTATTAATAATGGGTAGACCTAGCACTACAAGAATGAATTGCAGGAATCCTGAAGCAAACCACATACCCAGTTCCGCTCGAACTGATAAATGTCGGCGCTGCCTTGATGGTGTGGCACACCTTCCATTTGGGCACGCCATGCCTTGACATCATCGTGGATGACTCGCCATTGGTTAGAGCACCATTCATTCACCAAAGCCTCCCAACAACCCATCTTATCCGCACACCATCTCGAGGGCACCTAAGTTAGTAAAGAGAAATTTGAGAGCTACGGCTACAAATCAAAGCAAAGGAAACTAATTACAAGGCCTTAAGAATAATTAATTACCTTCATGTACTACTCCTTGTCTAGAAACTTTCGGCGGGACGACAACTTGGCCTTCTTAATACGCTGTGAGGCATAGTAGTCTCGAACAGCCTATACCCGAGCCTCGTGCCATAAGTTCTATGGTAGGTGCCTACACTCGTAATCGATAAGCTTTGCCACGGCCTCCTCGTATCCCTCCTCACACCTATAGAAGGTCTGCAATCAAAAGAGACAACACTGATTAGTACAATAACTAGCTATTATTGATTTTTAATTGTGTAAAGGAAAAAATACCCAGAACTTCCTGATGACCATGTCGGCCCTCATGTGGCACAACACACCATCGATCATCTCCTCTAGCGGGGGCGGGGCAGCCAAGTAGTGCTCCCATTTCAATCCTACCTCTTCTTGCTGACCCTCGTCGGGCAACGTGACAAACCCCGGGAAGTTATGTCGTAAAATCACACCAAGGATGGAGTTGGGCCTGCGGACATCCTTGGCGTGAATCCAACCCCTGCAGTATGACAAAGCCAATGCATTAGATATGTGAAGAAACATGAAGGCAAAAGGTTTAAAAAGAGTAAATGCACTTACTTCAGCGACTCGGGCTTAATCAGCCACCTCTGCTCATGGGTCGCAGGCATGGGCACGAGCCGTGTACACCCACGCTGGTAGATGGTGCCCTCAACCACCTCGTCCCCGCTATCAAAAGTTGATCCCCGCCACCATCAGCATGGCCACTCATCTCCGGCTGATGCAGATCTGGCCAGGTATCCCATCCGGTGGAAACCTGTGGAGTCTTGTAGGATGAAGCATGTGGCAGAGCAGTCTCACGGGTCAAAGCGTCTGGGACAGAAGGATCGTCGACCCGAAGCTCGTGGACATGAGTCCTTTGTTGGGGAACGCGACAGAAAACAAAAATTTCTGGTATAGCGAGCACGCCCAGGACCACTATGGAGACTGCATACAAGGTTTGATCTGATCCGTACCGACTCGAAGCGCAGCGGAAGAAGAGTCGGTGGAGATCGTTGGTGCAGATCCCCGCAGCTAGGATTTTACAACCTCCCAACCGCGAGGATGTACTCCCTCGTCGGACAGCCCTTCGGGAGGCGGTCGGACAGTCCCCCGGACGATGTCGCGGACAGCCCTTCGGGAGGACCCTCGAAACTCGAACGAAGACTCGGACAGCCCTACGGGAGGACACACGAACAGCCCCTCGGGCAAAAGATCGAAACTACGACCTCTCTATGGGGTTGCACACATACAGTGTCATCTATCCGGCAGGGCTTCGCCGTCCAGAACTAGTTCCTGCCGGAACCCAGACAGCCTTCCGGCTCTACGAAAGACTCTTTTCGTGGCAGGGAGACAGAGAGCTTGCAAAGCAAAGCATGTGTATGAGAGCACAAGGATGATCAAATGGCAACCCACTCACCTCCTATTTATAGGAAAACCAAGGGGTAGGGTGGTTTTACAATAAAACCCAAAATGCACATGAATGAAGTCCTTCCACAAGGGCATAAAAGTGAAACCAAGGAACAAGAGGGACTCCATGAAGGAGTCCACCATGTGGCCGGCCACAACCTCATGTGGGGACCCAAAAATGGCCCCAATCCATCCATGTCATCCCCAAGATCTTTTGGAGCAAAGCCCCAAAAGGTGGCTTTCCATAAAGTAGTCCAAAAAGCACTTTCACTATTCACGGCGACATTTTTCAGCGTCCGCTCGAACTGAAAATATTTATGTGGGCTTAGAACAATTCTAGTACCCCACTAAAATAATTTTCAATGCGATCCGGAACAATTCCGGAATAGTAATTTTCATCTGCGAAAAGCATCTGAAGTGGTTCCGGCAGCTCCGGAACATTTCCGGTTTTCATCCCGGAAAATTCCAGAAAGTTTCCAGAACGATTCTGGCACCCTTCAAGAATTATCAGGCATGTGCCAAAATCAATTTGACTTTTTGGTATCCCCTGAAACAACTTTTCAGTTTCACCGAAACTGTTCCGGTGACCTGTCTGCGGAACTTTTCCGCTGTCCGAAACTTTTCCGGTGTCCGAAACTTTTCGGTGATTTTCTCTCAGACTCCCTGTCTAGTATTCAACAGATAGATGAACCTTAAGCGTGTGACCCTATAGGTTCGGTGAAGCATAGACATGACCCGGAACCCCTTCCGATCAATGATCAACATCGGAGCCGTGGACACCCATATTGACCCCTATACCCACACGAATGAATATTCGAGTGAACCTCTAGTTGCCGTGAGCTATTCCTGTTGCTTCGCGATATGTTAACAATTACCCGAGGTGAGACATGTAGGCATCCTCGTGGATCAACAACTTGTCCACTATGCCAGTTACCTCATTGCCGGTATTGTTCTCTTTTCTCGTTCCCGTGTTCCAGCATCCCCGTGATCAAATCACAAAGTGTCTGGCCAGACGATGATGTATACCGTAACACCGAGAGGGCCCAGAGATATCTCTCCATTGTCGGAGGAGCAAATCCCAATCTTGAGCTATGAAGTTACTTGACATACTTTTCCATGAACCCGTAAGCCGCCGTAATAGCCACCCATTTACGGATGATGTTTAACAAACCCCAAAGTTCATGAAGAAAGCATGAAGAAACTTGATACTCTCATGGTCTAAGGAATTATGCAAACGTTAACCATCTCTGTGTTATTAACCATTAACTTGTGACAAATGTATCTCATAGCATAACATCAATTCGGATCGATTCAACACGAGTGTTCTACCAACATCGCATCCTCAAAATTGCTGGCATAGCCATGCCCATGATCAGGAAAACAGGACCATCATGCAACACTTGAGCCAGTCTTAGAGGCAAGACTAGGAATACAATTCACCGTTTATTATACCACACGTGCACATGAGTTTCCCTCCAAGCCTCGTTTAATTTGTAGACTCGAGAATCATTGCAGTTATAGCATGGAACATAAACATTCATTACAAACTTTGGAGATACAAAATAACTGTTATTACTGCCTCTAGGGCATATCTCCTACATCCTTGTAGTCTCCACCTTAGATGAGTCCACCGTAGTAGTCGTGTGCTCAGGTGAATCAGCTGGGGGTTGCGGCCAAGAAGGTGTAGCAGCCTTCATACCTCTCCCGCGGCCACCACGTGTAGCTTTAGGAGCTCTGTTCTTCCCCCGACCTCCTCTCCCGGTGGCAACTTCACCAATGAAGAAATGCCATCGGGTGACCCAATACTGTTGTACAACGCTCTCCGGAGAGTTTGGGGTGGAATGAAAGTGCCCCTCCCACCACACACGGACGAAGGATCCTCAGATCGCTCTCGACCCGCCCCCACCATATTTCAACACCTGTCATGACAAAGATTAAACGAAATTAGTACAACATAAAAAAATGAATACCGACATGAATAATAATTTATATATATATATAATTTGAGCATATCATCATCATGTATACCTGACATGAACTAATAATAATCTTCATCGTCTATATATGCTCCGGGATCAATAAATGCATCATCATCACTATCGGGAGCAACATGTGGAAGGTCTCCTTTATGTAATTGGTCAATCATTGAGAGATCATTCGCAGCAGTAACCTCTTCTTCTTCTGTCTCTTCTTGTTCTGGCTCAGGGGTGAAGTCGGATTCACTGTCGTTGTCTACCTCAATGTTATGGGGTGAAGTAGAGCGGTTCTTCAAACGGTTTTTTGGAAAGATGTGTTTCTTGAAAGAATTCTTCTTCATATGTGTCTGGGTTAATGTGAGGTTCATAATCATCTTCATTGAGGGGAGGTGGTCTAAAATGTGGTGGCACATCATAAACGACATCCCAACCATTCAGATTTGGATCAGTTTGCCAGGCCCACGGTAGATAGAAAACTTGGGTCGCCTGTTGAGCCGTAATATAGACATCGGGAACATCTAAATGTGTGCTTTGTCTGATTTATACTAGTCCTATATGTTCAGGAGTCCTTCTAGTCTCCTTCAGCTGGAATCAATAACATTTGAAGACTACGACATTTGGTCTGTTATCACCAAAGAATATAAGTTCGTAAATTGCTTCAACTCTTCCATAATACTCGACACCTCCTTCGCCGACAGTGGAGACACAACAATTTGTAGACTTTCGGTCGGCCATAGATAGCTCTTTGCCAGAAGTATGAAAGCGATACCCATTGATATTGTATTTGTCAAATGAATGGACCTTATAGTCAAAACCATTAGCGACTTGTCTCAATTCAGCATCCATAGACTCTGAATTAGCCTACAAGTTTGATACAAAATGATTGTTGCATTAGCCGCAAACTAGACGAATAAATGAAATGGTCTAATGGAAATTACCGTTTGTTTGAACCAAGAGATGAAACCGGGATAGCCGCCTCCATGCTTTGCCAGAAGCTCATACTCCTCGATGGAATCCTTTTGGATCACCACTCCATCCGAGAATTTGGCGACGTATCGACTATATCACATATCCGGGAATAAGAGCAGTTCAAAGAATTAGAAGTTGTGAAACAATGTACCGAGAACTTACTCGATGTACGACGACACTTCTGTTAGGTTGTTAAAGATATAAAACGAAATGGTCCGCCATTCTTCGACATCCAACGTTACTGCTTTCGAAGCACCGGCTGGTGCAAGCCTCCCTTGGAATAGGTTGAGGTTGGATCAAACTTTCCCACGGTCGCCATCGTTGTACTAAGGCTTCGGATTATGCAAATGATGATTCTTGGCTTCGTAGTGTGCTGTCACGAAGTTTGTCACCTCCTCAGTAATGAATGTCTCGGCCATCGATGCTTCAATTCTACATTTATTTTTATATTTTGCTCGAAGCGTCTTCTGCATCCTCTCGGTTGCAAAGCACCAACGATTTTTTGCAGGCCCCCCAATCTTGCGTCGGTCAGCAGATGCAAAATCAAATGTTGCAGTGGATTAAAGAAGGACGGTGGAAAGATCTTTTCTAACTTGCAGATCAAATCTGGCGCCAACTCTTCTAGTTCATCTAGCATGTCAGGCGATAGTTATTTCGCACAAAGAGCGCGGAAGAAAAAGCTCAGCTCTGCCAGTACTAGCCATTCATCCTTAGGGATAAAGCCATGCAACATCACCGGCATTACCCACTCAAGCCATATGTGCCAATCATGACTCTTGAGACCAAATATTTTCAATTTGTCAAGACTCGCTCCCATCTTTAGATTCACTGCATACCCATTGGGGAACATCAACAACATTTTCACCCACAAGAGCATTTCCCTCATAGCTGGCCTTCCAAGATTAAACCATGCATTTGGCTTCCTTCAATTTTTCTTTCCTTTTGGTTGTTGCATGTTTTGTAATGGTCTATCACATAGAGCCTCCTGGTCGACTCTAGCCTTAGGATTGTCCTTTGACTTTCCCTCTATGCCGAATAATGTACCAAAAAGGGCCTCGGGGATATTCTTTTCAGTGCGCATCACATCGATGTTGTGTGGGCAAAGGAGGTCTTTAAGGTAAGGCAGATCCCACAAGCATATCTTGTGAGTCCATGCGTGTTTCAAATTATACCCTTTCAAATACACTAGACGATTTGGATCCGGCTCGAGAGCGTTTATCTGATCCAGGATCTATTGGCCTGTCAATGCAGGTGGTGCAGAGTGTTTGACAACTCTACCTTTCATGAAATTATTCTTGTATTTTCTGAACTTATGGCGAGGATCCAGGAATTGTCTATGCAAGTCAAAGCAAGAATACTTGCGACCCGCCTATAGCCAACGAAACTCAAGAGCCGCCTTGCATGTGGGGCACGGGAACCTTCCATGCACACACCAGCCAATGAATAGAGCATACGCCGGCAAGTCATGCGTCGAGTACATGTACCACACATGCGTTTTGAAGTTTTTATGTAGCGACGCCATCTGTCTTGATCCCATTATCCCAAGCTTCTTGCAATTCATCCTTAAGCGGCTACATGTACACATTCATATTATTCCCTGGGTAGTTGGTCCCTAGAATTATCAACATCAAGAAAAATTTCTTTCTTTTCATAATCTCTTCGAGGGGAGATTGAGTGGAATGACAAATACAGGCCAACAACTATATTGGGTTGCCGTCATACCAAACACATTGAACCCATCCATGCTGATGGCGACTCGAGGATGCCTTAGATCTACCGCTTTATCCTTATGTAATGCATCAAAGTGCTTCCACGCAAGAGCGTCTGAAGTGTGTCCCAACATCGGATTCCCATCGGCATCTAGTTCGGTTCTTTTGCCCAATTTATGCCACGTCATATGTTTGGCCATCTCTTCGACCATGAAAAGACGTTGAAGTCTTGGTATGATTGGCATATACCAAAGAACATTATCTGGGATTTTGGTCTGACTCTTCCCACCCATACCGTTGTATACCACAACATACCTGGAAGACTTGCAAATGGGACAATAGTTCAAGCCCGCATACTGAAGCCTAAATAAGGCACATCCATTCTCGCAGGCATCTATCTTCTCATAGGGCATCTTAAGCGCATGTAGGATTTTGTCCGACTGGTACAGGTTTGCTGGTAATACATGGCCTTTGAGTAGAAATTGTCCAAATATCATCATCATCGCATCGTAGCATTCTCTGCCTAGGTTGAACTGAGCCTTCAGAGCCATTACATGTGTGATGGCATCCAGCTGACAAATCTCAGTGTGCTCGTGGAGAGGACGTTTTGAAGACTCCAACATTTCATAGAAGGCCTTTGCAGATTCCTCCATCTCATCGTCCGAATCCCGAGCATCATCAAAGTCTTGCACCATGTCTTCAATCCCGGTATCATGCTCGTTGGTGCGACGACGAACAACCTCAGCTCTGGCACGTTGGGAAGACTCACCATGAAATATCCACACCATATAATCAAGCGTAAAACCCCACTTCTGCAAGTGTTTACCCATTTCATCATGTGTCCACTTTTTATGGTTGTCGCACCGGACACAGGGGCACCAGGTTATTTCCTGGGCATTTGCAAATGCGGTGCTCAGAAACCCCTTGGTTTTTGTTAACCATTCAATGGTCATTTATTTCTAACTAGGGTGACCGGTGTACATCGAAGCACGATCACTCATCTTGCCTACCTACTAAACACACAAGAAATATATATATAATTCATCATCTATATTCATCCGTTAATCAAGTTTGTCAGTTTTATTACGTCCATGCAACCTACACACTAATACGTAGAGATAGGTCCTAATCCCACCCGAGTATGTGTAGATTGGGTTCATTTTCCCATGCTCTGCTTCGGACCTGACGCAGAATTTCGTCTGCACCTCCTCGTTGTTCTCCTGATACATGTCTCGGTAATAAGCAGAGAGGATGTGTACCTGGAGAACAACAGGGTGGCATTGACAAAATTTCGTATCGGATCTGGAGCAAAGCATACAGGAAAATGAACCCAATATACACATACTCGGGCTGTCCATGCATAACGTTGGACAATTTGAAAGGATGGTGGTTATAAATATGCAAAGACATGCATATTCATAGATGTCGCCCTTTCAAACAGGAGACGCATACTGGTCACGCATACTGATGATTAAAGACACCTATAGCTAGCAAGTTTCATCGGCACGAAGACCGGAACAGAGCAGATTAAGGGGGCTGGGGGAGGAGATGTCATTTGTGCTCACCAACGAATGCAGCAGGGGAGCTCGTCAAATGCACGGGGAGGTCATCGAATAGCAGACCCTCGCAATGACGAAACAACTGCACATTGAAATGAAACTCGATCAACACAAATATGATGTTTTTCATAACAAAATCAGAAAATATATGACCTAACACATAATTTATAAAACTATGACCCTGTCGGCTTCTGGAAGGCCAAAGAGGTGTCGGGGGTCGCGGTTGGGGTTAGTGGTGTTGGGGGGCGTATTAATAGCTGTGTGGGGGTGTGGTGTCATGGTGTCGCGGGATGTCATGTTGTGGTATCGCCGAGGTGTTGCCGGGGTGTCGAGAAGGGGGCTCATCGAAGGGGCGTCGCCGGGGGTGTCGTGCCGGGGGTGTCGTGTCGGGGTGTCATGCCAGGGGTGTCGTGCAGGGGGCTCACCATAGAATTCTTCTTCTTCTTCTTTTGCTTTTTCTTCTTTTTTGCTTCTAGGTTTTTCTTTTCTTATTTTTTTTCTAAGTTTTTTATTTTCTATCTAAGTTCTACTAGGTTTTTCTTATCCACCTCTCCTCTTTCTCCTTCTTCTTGTTCTTCTTCTTCTCTCCTTCTCCTTCTTCTTCTTCTTCTTATTCTTTTTTCCTTCTCCTCTTCTTCTTCTTCTTCTGGTTCTTCTTTTCCTTCTTTTCCTTCTTCTTTTCTTTTTTCTTCTAGGTTTTTATTTTCATCTTTTTCGACTAAGTTTTTTCTTTTCTATCTAAGTTTTTCTACCTAATCAACTAATTAACTAATTTAATAGAAGAAAAAACAAAAAAAACAAAAAATGGTGGTGGCCGGGGATGGGGGGTTCATTGGAGACAGCGAGGCGGTCGGGGCGTCGAGGGCGTTGGGGTCGTGGCGTCCGGGAGTAGGGGAGGCCGACGGCAAGGACAGGAGGCGGTCGGATGGGGCGGAGAGGTGGCGATGTTGCATCGGCGGCGTGGCGTCCGTGGCGAGGGCAGGGGCGGAAGCGGCCGGTGGCAATGAGAGGAGGCGGCCGAACAGAGCGGAGGTGGTGGCGAGGGGTGGCTGGGGCGGTGGGGGCGGCGGAGGGTGGCTGTGGCTGTAGGGGCGGTAGGGGCGTGGCGTAGGGTGGCGGGGGTGGGGGCAGAGGCGGCCGGCAGTGAGGAGAGGAGGCGGCCAGTGCGGTGGGGAGACGACGAAGGAGGCCGGTGGTGGGCGTCAGGGAGAGAGGGGAGTGCGAGTGGGTGAGAGTGAGAGAGGGGCCGGGGTGGGGCGGGGACGACCGTTAGTACCCATTAGAGCATTCCCGTCTGCTAGCGGACGGCAAAGAGGCTATCATTCTCTTTTCCATCTACTTTAGGACGCTTTGTCATCCGCTAGCAGACGACAAAGAAGTGGCCAAGTTTAACCTAGCCACCACGCGATCAAGTTGGGCCCAGCTGGTGCTTTGCCGTCTGCTGTGCGGCTCTTTGCCGTCCGCTCACAGATGGCAAAGACCTGACTGACAGCAAAGATGTTATATGCCATCAACCAATTATTTGTCGTCTGCCAGCTGACAATTGATGGCAAAGAACCTCTTTGTCGTCTGCCAGCCGACGACAAAGAGCCGGCAGACGACAAATAACTGAATTCCAGATTCCACTTACCAAAGGCACTTCACTCCCCAGCAACGGTGCCAGAAAAGAGTCTTGATGACCCACAAGTATAGGGGATCTATCGTAGTCCTTTCGATAAGTAAGAGTGTCGAACCCAACGAGGAGCAGAAGGAAATGACAAGCGGTTTCCAGTAAGGTATTCTCTGCAAGCACTGAAATTATTGGTAACAGATAGTTTTGTGATAAGGTAATTTGTAACGGGTAACAAGTAACAAGTGTAGCAAAGGTGCAGCATGGTAGCCCAATCCTTTTTGTAGCAAAAGACAGGCCTGGACAAACTATTATATGAAGCAAAGCGCTCCCGAGGACACATGGGAATTTCCGTCCAGCTAGTTTTCATCATATTCATTTGATTCGCGTTCGCTACTTTGATAATTTGATATGTGGGTGGACCGGTGCTTGGTTTCTGCCCTTACTTGGACAAACCTCTCACTGATGATTAACCTCTCTCGCAAGCATCCACAACTACGAAAGAAGAATTAAGATAAATCTAACCATAGCATGAAACATATGGATCGAAATCAGCCCCTTACGAAGCAACGCATAAACTAGGGTTTAAGCTTCTGTCACTCTAGCAACCCACCATCTACTTATTACTTTCCAATGCCTTCCCATAGGCCCAAATAATGGTGAAGTGTTATGTAGTCGACGTTCACATAACACCACTAGAGGAGAGACAACATACATCTCATCAAAATATCGAACGAATACCAAATTCACATGATTACTTATAACAAGACTTATCCCATGTCCTCATGAAAAAATGTAACTACTCACAAAGCATGTTCATCTTCATAATCAGAGGAGTATTAATTATCATAAAGGATCTGAACATATGATCTTCCACCAAGTAAACCAACTAGCATCAACTACAAGGAGTAATCAACACTACTAGCAATCCACAGGTACCAATCTGAGGTTTGAGACAGAGATTGGATACAAGAGATGAACTAGGGTTTGGAGAGGATATGTTGCTAGTGAAGATCTAGATGGATATTGACCCCCTCTCGATGAGAGGATTTTTGGTGATGACGATGGCTTCGATTTCCCTCTCCGGGAGGCAAGTTTCCCCGGCAGAACAGCTCCGCCAAAGCTCTAGATTGGTTATGCCCAAGTTGCGTCTCGAGATGGTGGCGCTTCATCCCGAAAGCTCTCTTATGATTTTTCCTGGTCAAAACCCTCCATATAGCAGCAGATAGGCGTCGGGGACCTGCCAAGTGGGTCACAAGCCACCTAGGCATGACTAGGGGGGTGGTCACGCCTGGTAGGCTTGTGACCTCCTGGTGGCCCCCCTCTGGTATTTTTTTGCCCAATATTTTTTATATATTCCAAAATAATTCTCCGTAAATTTTCAGGACTTTTGGAGTTGTGCAGAATAGGTCTCCCAGATTTGCTCCTTTTCCAGTCTAGAATTCCAGCTGTCGGCATTCTCCCTCGTCATGTAAACCTTTTAAAATAAGAGAGAAAAGGCATAAGTATTGTACCATAACGTGTAATAACATCCCATAATGCAATAAATATGAATATAAAAGCATGATGCAAAATGGACGTATCAACAACCACTTTCATTTAGTATGAAACCGAAGAACTTTCGTAAAACACTAGGTTACCTCAACGGGGATAGGCATATCCCCAACCATAATAATATCATATTTCTTTTTGACGGTATATATAGGTAATTGAAAGATTTCATGATGAGTGTCGAAGAATTTTCAATAACATTCACATCATTCACTTGGCATTGTTTCTTCGGAAAGTGCACCGTATGCTCATTATCATTGATATGAACATTGACCTTGCTTTTATTGCAATCAATAATAGCCCCTGCAGTATTCAAAAAGTGTCTACCAAGGATAATCGACATGGTGTCATCCTCGGGCATCTCAAGAATAACAAAGTCCGTTAAGATAGTAACATCTGCAAAAACGACGGGCACATCCTCACAAATACCGATAGGTATGGCGGTAGATTTATCAGTCATTTGGAATGATATTTCAGTGGGTGTGAGTTTATTCAAATCAAGTCTTTTATATAAGGAGAAAGGCATAACACTAACACCAGCTCCCAAATCACACAAAGAAGTTTTGACATAATTTCTTTTAATGGAGCAAGGTATAGTTGGTATTCGAGGATCTCCAAGTTTTTTAGGTACTCCATCCTTAAAAGAATAAGGAGGCATCTTTAAAATATCCATTCAACGGGTACGCAAAAAGACTGGCCTAACCATTTCAGCAAAGCATTCAAATTCTTCATCATCCTTGTTCTTAGATGGTTTAGGTGGAAAAGGTATGGGTTTCTGAACCCATGGTTCTCTTTATTTACCATGTTTTCTAGCCACAAAGTCTTTTTTTATCATACCATTTATTTTTAGGTTGTGGGTTATCAAGATCAACAGCAGGTTCTATTTCCACATCATTATCTAGTTCTTTATTATTACTAGGTTGGGTATCCTCATGAACATCACTATCATTATCATTATCACTAGGTGGATGTTCATTACCAAATTGAGTTTCAGCATGAGAAATAGAGACATCATTATTATCATCAAGAGGTTTTTCTATCTCGGGTTCACTAGAAGCATGCAAAGTTCTATCATTTTTCTTTTTCTTTTTCTTCTTAGAATGTCTAGGTGTATCAGCATTAATTTCCCTAGAGTCTTGTTCAATTCTTTTAGGATGACCTTCAGGATAAATAGGTTCTTGGGTCATTCTACCTCCTCTAATCACTACTCTAACAGCATGATCATTCATATTACTATTCATTTCATCAAGCAATTCTCTTTGAGATTTAGCAACTTGTTCTAACCGAGTTTGAAACATAGAGGCATGTTTTCCTACACCTCTAACATCATTAATGATTCTAAATAACAAGTCACTCAAACGAGCAATCGTATCAGAATTATATTTCAAGTGTTTCAAAACATTTGCATTGAAGTGCTCTTGTTTCATAATGTAGTTATCAAACTCACATAAGCATTGGCTAGGATGTTTATTGTAAGGCATATCACCTTCATCAAACTTTAATAAAAAATTACCTTTACCACCTATGGAGGTGGTGCTGTGTTGAGTCCATGAATTTATTCAATAAGTTGTAAATTCTTAACACCCTCAGCCTTAATACCTTTTTCCTTCATGCATTTCTTTGTCTCTTGCATATCTTCAGGACTGAGAAATAAGATACCCCTCTTCTTCAAAGTGGGCTCAATTGGTGGTTCGGGGAGAATCCAATCATCGTAGTTCTTCAATATATTATTCAATAGTTCCTCAGCTTTTTCAACAGTTTGTTCCCTGAAAACACAACCAACACAACTATCTAGGAAGTCCTTAGAAGCATCAATTAGTCCATTATAGAAGATATCAAGTATTTCATTTTCCTTAAGAGGATGATCCGGCAAAGCATTAAGCAATTGGAGAAGCCTCCCCCAAGTTTGTGGGAGACTCTCTTCTTCAATTTGCACAAAGTTAAATATTTCCTGTAAGGCAGCTTGTTTCTTGTGAGCAGGATTTTTTTCCAGAGAAGTAGTAAATCATATACTGGGGACTATGCACACAACCAGGAGTAAGAGTATTGTACCATATCTTAGCATCACCTTTTAATGAGAACGGAAATAATTTGAGGATATAATAGTAGCAAATCTTCTCATCGTGAGCAAATAAGGTGGCTATATCATTCAGCTTAGTAAGATGTGCTACCATGATTTCAGTTTCATAGCCATGAAAAGGATCAGATTCAACCAAAGTAATTAACTCTGGGTTGACAGAGAATTCAGAATCCTTATCGGTAACAACGATAGGTGAAGTAGCAAACTTAGGATCACATTTCATTTTAGCATTCAAAGTCTTTTCCTTATACTTGCATAGTATTCTCTTAAGATCATCTCTATCCTTACAAGCAAGAATTTCTCTAGATATTTATCCATCCAAAGCATAACCTTCATGTATCTTAGGTATTTCAAATCTAGGAGAGCTAGGCCTATTAGGTGTTTCATAATCCGTAGTTTCAAAGATATTATCAGTTTCATGAGTTTCAATAATTTCATTCTCTTTAGATCTAGCAATTTGTTCATCAAGAAATTCACCTAATGGCACTGTATCATCAAGCATGGTACTAGTATCATCATAAGAATCATTCATAGTAGAAGTAGTATCATCAATATCAGGATCAATAGCATGTGGTGGTGTTGCAAACTTACTCATAACAAAGGTGAATCAAGTGTAGAGCTTGATGCCAATTCCTTACCTCCCCTCGTAGTAAAGGGAAAAATCTTGGTTGTAGTATCCTTCAAATTCTTCATAGTGATCAACTGATATAAATCCCAAGTGACTCAACAAATATAGCTATGCTCCCCATCAACGGTGCCAGAAAAAGGTCTTGATAACCCACAAGTATAGGGGATCGTAATAGTTTGGTAGAGTATTCCACCCAAATTTATAGATTTGACACAAGGGGATCCAAAGAAGGTAGTCGAGTTGTCAATTCAACCACACCCGGAGATAAATATCTGCAGCAAAGTGATCAGCAGCATAGTAATATGATAGGTTGATAGCAGTAGTAATAGTAACAGTAGCATTGATAGTTTTGTAGCAAGTGCAATAATAACAGTGGTAGTAGTAACTTAGCAAGATCAATAAGTGGAAAGCTCGTAGGCACTGGATCAGTGTATTCGTTGGATGATATTCATCATATAACAGTCATAACCTAGGGTGACACAGAACTATCTCCAACTCGTCAATATAATGTAGGCATGCATTCCGTATATAGTCATACATGCTTATGGAAAAGAACTTGCATGACATATTTTGTCCTACCCTCCCATGGCAGTAGGGTCCATAAGGAAACTAAGGGATATTAAGGCATCCTTTTAATAATGAACCGGAACAAAGCATTAGCACATAGTGAATACATGAACTCCTCAAACTACGGTCATCACTGTGAAGTATCCCGATTTCTGTCACCCCAGGGTTGATGGATCATAACACATAATAGGTGCATATGACTAGGCAAGATCGGATCAAGAACATAGATGTGATGATGATAACATAAACGGTCTAGATCTGAAATCATGGCACTCTGCCCCTAGTGACAAGTATTAAGCATGGCAAAGTCATAGCAACGTCAATCTTAGGACATAGTGGATACTAGGGATCAAACTATAACAAAACTAACTCGGTTACATGATGAATCTCATCCAACTCCTCACCAACCAGCAAGTCTACGAAGTAATTACTCACTCCCGGTGGGGAGCATCATGGAATTGACGATGGAGAAGGGTTGGTGATGACGAATACCAAAGATTCCACTCTCCGGAGCCCCAAATGGACTCTAGATCTGGCCTCCCGAAGAAGAACAGGAGGTGGCGGCTACTCCACATCATGAAACGCGATGAAACTTTCTCTCTTTTTTCTCAAAATTTAGGAATTTATAGCGCTGGATTTAGGGTAAGAGGTCCCACGAGGTGGCCACGCTCCACCAAGCCGCGCGAGGGGGTTCTGGCGCACCCTGGTGGAGGGTGGACACACTGGGGCCCCTCTCTGGTGGCTCCTTGCTCCAATATTCCTCGTATATTCCAAAAAATCTCCAAAAAATTCATTCCATTCCGAAAACTTTTATTTCTGCACAAAAAACAACACCATGGTAGTTCTACTAAAAACATCGTCAGTCAGGGTTAGTTTCATTCAAATCATGCAAATTAGAGTCCAAAACAAGAGCAAAGGTGTTAGGAAAAGTAGATACGTTGGAGACGTATCAGCAGCCTCAAGTCTCTGTTCTGATGGGAGGCCATCTGGAGCCCTGTTTCGGTGCTCTGTCGGAGAGGGGATCAATCATGGAGGGCCTCTACATCAACCTTGATGCCTCCATGATGATGTGTGGGTAGTTTACCATAGACCTATGGGTCCATATTTAGTACCTAGATGGCTCTCTCTCTATGATCTTCAATACAAAGTTCACCATGATTCCCGCGGTGATCTATCCGATGTAATCCTTCTTTGGCAGTGTGTTTGTTGTGATCCGATGAATTGCAGGTTTATGTTCAGATTATTCATGAACATATATTGAGTATTTATTGAATTCTTATATGCATGATTGTTATATCTTCATATTGCTCTCCGATCTACCGGTTTAGTTTGGCCAACTAGATTGATTTCTCTTCATGGGAGTGGTGTGTTGCGTGTTGGGGAACGTCGCATGGGAAACAAAAAAATTCCTAAGCACACGCAAACCTATCCATGGTGATGAGCATCTACGAGAGGGAGAGTGGATCTACATACCCTTGTAGATCGCTAAGCGGGAAGCGTTAAGAAACGCGGTTGGTGTAGTTGAACATCTTCGCGATCCAAATCGCCGAGCGTCCCGCGATCTCATCACGATCCGTCCCGCGATCCCATCACGATCTGTCCCGTGATCTCATCACAATCCGTCTCACGATCTTGATCATGATCTGTCCCGCGAACTCATCACGATCCGTTCCGCGATCTCATCACGAACCGTCTCGCGATCTCGATCACGGTCCTTCCGATCTAGCGCCGAACGGACGGCACCTCCGCGTTCAGCACACGTGCAGCTTGATGACGATCTCCACCGTCTTGATCCAACAAGAGGAGGTGGAGAGGAGAGAGAGTTCACTGGCAGCGTGACGGCGCTCCGGTGATGGTGGTGGAGTGATTCCGGCAGGGCTTCGCCTAAGCGCTGCGGAAAACCGATCTAGAGGAGAAACTGTGCACCGGTGAAACGGGTAGCACGTGGCCGGAAATTCTGTCCAAAAACCACCCAATCCACTAGTATATATAGGAGGAGAGGAGAGGAGAGGCAGCCAAGGCCTTTGGGTCGGCCGAAATAGGAGGTGGGAGCAATCCTACTTCACCTCCAATCCTAGTTGGAGTAGGATTGCCTCCTATTGGCTGATTTTCCACTTTTTGCTTTAGTACTTTCTCTCCTGCGCCATGGGCCTTTGTGGCTGTTTTCCCAGCCCACTAAGGGCTGGTTATTATTCTCCCACAGCCCATGGACCTCTTGGGGTAGAAATACCCCTCCCGGAGGTCCCCAGGTACACTACCGGCACTCCCGGTACACTACCGATACTCCCGGTACACTACCGATGAGCCCAAAACTTTTCCGGCGACCAAACTGGGACATCCTATATATGAATCTTTACCTTCGGACCATTCCGGAGCTCCTCGTGATGTCCAGGATCTCATCCGGGACTCCGAACAACCTTCGGTCACCACCATACATAACTCTACACTACCGAAACGTCACCGAACCTTAAGTGTGCAGACCCTGCGGGTTCGAGAACTATGTAGACATGACCGAGAAACCTCTACGGTCAATAACCAATGGCGGGACCTGGACGTCCACATTGGTTCCTACATATTCTACGAAGATCTTTATCGGTCGAACCTCTATGTCAAGGATTCAGTTAATCCCGTATAACGTTCCCTTTGTTCTTCGGTATGTTACTTGCCCGAGATTCGATCGTCGGTATCTCCATACCTAGTTCAACCTCGTTACTGGCAAGTCTCTTTACTCGTTCCGTAATACAAGATCCCGTGACTAACACTTAGCCACATTGCTTGCAAGGCTTGTTGTGATGTTGTATTACCGAGTGGGCCCTGAGATACCTCTCCGTCACACGGAGTAACAAATCCCAGTCTCGATCCATGCCAACTCAACAGACACCATCGGAGATACCTGTAGAGCACCTTTATAGTCACCCAGTTACGTTGCGACGTTTGATACACACAAGGCACTCCTCCGATATCCGTGAGTTGCATGATCTCATGGTCATAGGAACATATACTTGACATGTAGAAAACAGTAACAATAAACTGACACGATCATATGCTTGTTTGTAGTTTGGGTCTTATCCATCACATCATTCTCCTAATGACATGATCCCGTTATCAAACGACATCTCATGTCCATGGCTAGGAAACCTTAACCATCTTTTGATCAACGAGCTAGTCTACTAGAGGCATACAAGGGACATGGTGTTGTCTATGTATCCACACATGTATCTGAGTTTCCGATCAATACAATTATAGCATGGATAATAAACGATTAACATGAACAAGGAAATATGATAATAACTAATTTATTATTGCCTCTAGGGCATATTTCCAACAGTCTCCCACTTGCACTAGAGTCAATAATCTAGTTCACATCACCATGTGATTCGCATTGTTTTGAATCTAACACCCAATGAGTTCTGGGGATCGATCATGCTTTGCATGTGAGAGAGGTCTTATAGTCAACGGGTCTGCGATATTCAAATCCGTGTGTACTTTGCAAATCTCTATGTCAAACCGTAAACACTGCTACCACACTCCACTTGGTACTATTTCCAAATGGCTGCTCCACTATACGTATCCAGATTGCTACTACGAGTCATCCGGATTAGTGTTAAAGCTTGTATCGACGTAACCCCTTACGATGAATTCTTTATCACCTCCATAATCGAGAAACATCTCCTTAGTCTCTTAGTTACAGAGGATAATCTTGACCGCTGTCCAGTGATCCACTCCTGGTTCACTCTTGTACCCCCTGACGGACTCATGGCAAGGCACACACAGGTGCGGTACACAGCATGGCATAATATAGAGCCTATGGCTAAGTCATAGGGGACGACATTCGTCCTTTCTCTTTCTTCTGTCGTTGTTGAGCTTTGAGTCTCACTCAACTTTCACACTTTACAAATCAGGCGAGAACTCTTTCTCTGACTGATCCATTTTGAACTCTTTCAAAATCTTGTCAAGGTATGCACTCATTGAAAGTCTCATTAAGCATCTTGATCTATCTCCATAGATTTTGATGCTCAACAATTAGGTAGCTTCATCCAGGTCTTCCTTTGAAAAACACTTTACAAATGACCGTTTTATGCTTTCCAGAAACTCTACATTATTTCTGATCAAGAATATGTCATCCACATATACTTATCAGAAATTCTATAGTGCTCCCACTCACTTTATTGCAAATACAAGTTTCTCGTAAACTTTGTATAAACATCAAAAACTTTGATCACCTCATCAAAGTGTATATTCCAACTCCGAGATGCTTGCTTCAGTCCATGGAAGGATCACCGAAGCTTGCACACCTTTTAGCATCCTTAGGACTGACAAAACCTTCTGGTTGTATCACATACAACCTTTCCTAAAGTAAACCGTTAAGGAAATGATGTTTTGACATCCATCTGTCAAATTTCATAATTGAAAACGCAGCAACTGCTAACATAATTCCAACAGACTTTAGCATCGCTACGAGTGAGAAAGTATCATCGTAGTCAACTCCTTGGACTTGTCACAAACATCTTTGCAACAAGTCGAGCTTTACAAATAGTGACATTCACCATCAGTGTCTGTCTTCATTTTAAAGATCCATTTGTACTCAATGACCTGCCGTCCAACGAGCAAGTCTACCAAAGTCTATACTTGGTTTTTCATACATGGATCCTATCTCGGATTTCATGGCCTCCAACCATTTGTTGGAATCCGGGCCCATCATCGCTTCTCCATAGCTCGTAGGTTCATCGCTGTCCAACAACATGACCTCGAAGACAGGGTTGTCGTACCACTTAGGAGCAGTACACATCCTTGTCGACCCACGAAGTTCGATAGTAACTTGATCCTGAAGCTTCATGATCATCATCATTAACTTCCTCTTCAACTAACGTAGGCTTCACAGAAACATCTTTCTGCGCTGCGCTACTCTCTGGTTGAACAAACGTTTAACAACCTCATCAAGTTCTATCTTCCTCCCACTCAATTCTTTCGAGAGAAACCTTTCCTCGAGAAAGGATCCGTTTTAGTAACAAACACTTTGCACTTGGATCTGAGATAGAAGGTTCACCCAACTGATCTTAGGGTATTCTATGAATATGCATTTGTCCGCCTTGGGTTCGACCTCATTAGGTGAAAACATTTTTCACACAAGTGCCGCAGCCCCAAGTATTAAGAAATGACAGCTTAGGTTTCTATCAAACCATAATTCATATGGTGTCATCTCAACGGATTTAGATGGTGCCCTATTTAAAGTGAATGTAGTTTTCTCTAATGCATAACCCCAAAATTATAGTAGTAAAACGACAAGAGACATCATAGCACGCACCATGTCCAATAGAGCATAACTATGATGTTCGGACACACCATCACACAATGGTGTTCCAGGTGGCATTTAGTTGTGAAACAACTTTCACATTGTCTTAAGTTGTATGCCAAACTCGTGACTCGGATATTCACCTCCACGATCATATCGCAATCATTTTTATCTTCTTGTCACGATGATATTTAAACTTCACTCTGAATTTGCTTGAACCTTTCAAACGATTCAGACTTGTGTTTCATTAAGTAAATATACACTATATCTACTCAAATCATCAGTGAAGGTAAGAAAATAACGATATCCACTGCACGCTACAAGACTCACTAGATTGCATACATCAACATGTATCATTTCCAATGAATCACTTGCCCGCTCCATCCAATGGGGTCCTTTAGTCATCTTGCCCAAGAGGCATGGTTCGCATGTCTCAACCGATTCGAAATCGAATGAGTCCAAATATCCATCAGCATGGAGTTTCTACATGCGCTTTATACCAATATGACATTTAGTGGCAGTGCCACAAGTATGTGGTACTATCATTATTAACTTTGTATCTTTTGACATCAATGTTATGGACATGTGTAATACTACGATCAAGATTTCAACAAACCATTCTCACTGGGTGCATGACCATTGAAGGTATTATTCATGTAAACAGAATAACCATTATTCTCTAACTTAAATGAATAATTGTATCGCAATAAACATGATCTAATCATGTTCATGCTCAACGCAAAACACCAAATAACATTTATTTAGGTTCGTCACTAATCCTGAAGGTAGAGAGAGTGTGCGATGTTGATCACATCAACCTTGTAAACAGTTCCAACACATATCGTCACCTCACCCTTAGCTAGTTCTCCGTTTATTCCGTAGCTTTTATTTCGAGTTACTAACATTTAGCAACCGAACCGGTATCAAATACCCAGGTGCTACTAAGAGTACTAGCAAGGTACACATTAGTAACTCGTATATCAAATATACTTCTATCAATGTTGCCAGCCTTCTTATCTACCAAGTATCTAGGGTTGTTCCGCTTCAGCGACTTCTCACCTCATAATAGAAGCACTTAGTCTCGGGTTTGAGTTCAACTTTGGGTGGCTTCACTGGAGCAGCAACTGACTTGCTATCCATGAAGTTTCCCTCCTTGCTCTTGCCCTTTTCGAAACTAGTGGTTTGATTAACCATCAACACTTGACGCTCCTTCTTGATTTCTACCTTCGCGGTGTCAAACATCGCGAACAGCTCAGGGACCAATACTTCTATCCCTGGTGTATTATGGTTCATCACTAAGTTCTAGTAGCTTTAGTGACAGTGACTTGGAGAACTATATCAATCATTATCTTATCTGGAAGATCAACTCCCACTTGATTCAAGCGATTGTAGTACCCAGACAATCTGAGTACATGCTCAACGATTGAGCTATTCTCCTTCATCTTACAGGCAAAGAATCTTGTTGGAGATCTCATATCTCGCAACACAGGCACGAGCCTGAGATCACAATCTCTGCCCCTAGAACATCTCATATGTTCCGTGACGTTCAAAACGTTTCGGAGCCTCAATTCTAAGCCATAATGCATGACGCACTAAACTATCAAGTAGTCACCGAAACGTGCCTGTCAGATGTTCACAACATCTATAGACGACGCTAGAGGGGGTGGCGCACCGAGCGGTGCATTAAGGACATAAGCCTTCTGTGCAGCAATGAGGACAATCCTCAGATCACGGACCCAGTCCGCAATATTGCTACCAACATCTTTCAACTCGATTTCTCTAGGAACATATACAAATTTAAGGGAGCTACAGCGTGAGCTAGTAATCTACAACATAATTTGCAAAGACACTTTGACTATGTTCATGATAATGAGTTCAATTAATCATATTACTTAAGAACTCCCACTCAAATTGACATCCCTCCGATCATTCGAGTGATACATGATCCAAATTCACCAACTCAAGTCCGATCATCACGTGAGTTGAGGTGGCTGCAATGGTGAACATCATTATGTTGATCATATCTACTATATGACTCATGTTCGACCTTTCGGTCTCTTGTGTTCCGAGGCCATGTCTGTACATGCTAGGCTCGTCAAGTTTAACCCGAGTGTTCTGCGCGTGCAAATCTGGCTTGCACCCGTTGTATGTGAACGTAGAGTCTATCACACCCGATCATCACGTGGTGTCTCAACACGACGAACTTTCGCAACGGTGCACACTCGGGGAGAACACAGTTCATCTTGAAATTCAAGTGAGGGATCACCTTATAATGCTACCGCCGTACTAAGCAAAACAAGGTGCATAAAAGGATTAACATCTCATGCAATTCATAAGTGACATGATATGGCCATGAACTTGTGTTTAAGATCTCCATCTTCGAAACACCGACATGATCTCCATCCTCACCGGCACAACACCATGATCTCCATCATCTTGATCTCCATCAATGTGTTGCCATTGGGGTTGTGGCGCCAGCCCTGCTTCTACTTCTATTGCTACTGCTTAGCGATAAAGTAAAGCATTACATAGCGCTTAATGATTGACACGCAGGTCATACAATAATTAAAGACAACCCTATGGCTCCTGCCGGTTGCCGTACTCAACGACATGCAAGTCGTGAAATTCTATACATCACATGATCATCTCATACATCACATATATCTCATCATGTAATTGGCCATATCACATCACAACATACCCTGCAAAAACAAGTTAGACGTCCTCTAATTGTTGTTGCATGTTTTACGTGGCTGCTACGGGTATCTAGCAAGAACGATTCTCACCTACGCATAAACCACAACGATGATACATAGATTTCTTTTCAACCTTCTCAAGGACCGCCTTTGTCGGATCCGATCCAACTAAAGTCAGAGAAACTGTCACCCGCAAGCCATCTAAGCAACAAGTTGCGTCGAGGGAACCGGTCTCTCGTAAGCGTACGAGTAATGTTGGTCCGGGCCGCTTCATCTCACAATCCCGCTGAACCAAAATCCGACCAAGGGAGGAAGCAATCTAAGCATCAACACCCACAAACCTTTTGTGTTCTACTCGAGATCTCATCGAACCATCAACCTAGCTCTGATACCACTATTGGGGAACGTCGCATGGGAAACAAAAATTTTCCTACGCACACGCAAACCTATCCATGGTGATGAGCATCTACGAGAGGGAGAGTGGATCTACATACCCTTGTAGATCCCTAAGCGGGAAGCGTTAAGAAACGCGGTTGGTGTAGTCGAACATCTTCGCGATCCAAATCGCCGAGCGTCCCGCGATCTCATCACGATCCGTCCCGCGATCCAATCACGATCCGTCCCGCGATCTCATCACGATCCGTCTCACGATCTTGATCACGATCTGTCCCGCGAACTCATCACGATCCGTTCCGCGATCTCATCACGAACCGTCTCGCGATCTCGATCACGGTCCTTCCGATCTAGCGCCGAACGGACGACACCTCCGCGTTCAGCACACGTGTAGCTTGATGACGATCTCCACCGTCTTGATCCAGCAAGAGGAGGTGGAGAGGAGAGAGAGTTCACCGGCAGCGTGACGGCGCACCGGTGATGGTGGTGGAGTGATTCCGGCAGGGCTTCGCCTAAGCGCTGCGGAAAACCGATCTAGAGGAGAAACTGTGCACCGGTGAAACGAGTAGCACGTGGCCGGAAATTCTGTCCAAAAACCACCCGATCCACTAGTATATATAGGAGGAGAGGAGAGGAGAGGCATCCAAGGCCTTTGGGTCGGCCGAAATAGGAGGTGGGAGCAATCCTACTTCACCTCCAATCCTAGTTGGAGTAGGATTGCCTCCTATTGGCTGATTTTCCACTTTTTGCTTTAGGACTTTCTCTCCTGCGCCATGAGCCTTTGTGGCTGTTTTCCCAGCCCACTAAGGGCTGGTTATTATTCTCCCACAGCCCATGGACCTCTTGGGGTCGAAATACCCCTCCCGGAGGTCCCCCGGTACACTACCGGCACTCCCGATACACTACCGATACTCCCGGTACACTACCGATGAGCCCGAAACTTTTCCGGCGACCAAACTGGGACATCCTATATATGAATCTTTACCTCCGGACCATTCCGAAGCTCCTCGTGACGTCCGGGATCTCATCCGGGACTCCGAACAACCTTCGGTCACCACCATACATAACTCTACACTACCGAAACGTCACTGAACCTTAAGTGTGCAGACCCTACGGGTTCGAGAACTATGTAGACATGACCGAGACACCTCTACGGTCAATAACCAATGGCGGGACCTGGATGTCCACATGGGTTCCTACATATTCTACGAAGATCTTTATCGGTCGAACCTCTATGTCAAGGATTCAGTTAATCCCGTATAACGTTCCCTTTGTTCTTCGGTATGTTACTTGCCCGAGATTCGATCGTCGGTATCTCCATACCTAGTTCAACCTCGTTACTGGCAAGTCTCTTTCCTGTTTCCGTAATACAAGATCCCGTGACTAACACTTAGCCACATTTCTTGCAAGGCTTGTTGTGATGTTGTATTACCGAGTTGGCCCTGAGATACCTCTCCGTCACACGGAGTAACAAATCCCAGTCTCGATCCATGCCAACTCAACAGACACCATCGGAGATACCTGTAGAGCACCTTTATAGTCACCCAGTTACGTTGCGACGTTTGATACACACAAGGCACTCCTCCGATATCCGTGAGTTGCATAATCTCATGGTCATAGGAACATATACTTGACATGCAGAAAACAGTAGCAATAAACTGACATGATCATATGCTTGTTTGTAGTTTGGGTCTTATCCATCACATCATTCTCCTAATGATGTGATCCCGTTATCAAACGACATCTCATGTCCATGGCTAGGAAACCTTAACCATCTTTTGATCAACGAGCTAGTCTACTAGAGGCATACTAGGGACATGGTGTTGTCTATGTATCCACACATGTATCTGAGTTTCCGATCAATACAATTATAGCATGGATAATAAACGATTATCATGAACAAGGAAATATGATAATAACTAATTTATTATTGCCTCTAGGGCATATTTCCAACATTGCGATGGGTTTAATCTTGTGGTGCTCAATCCTCGTGATAGAAGGGGACATGACACATATTTTATTATTGCAATTAAGGGGAAAGTGATGGGGTTTATTCATATTGATTGCATTTACTTTGTCTACATCATGTCATCTTGCTCCAAGCATTACTCTGTTTTTACTTAATACTCTAGATGCATGTTGGATAGCGGTCCATGTGAGGAGTAATACTAGTAGATCTAGGCAAGAGTTTTCCTACTTGCTTATGGACGTGATGCCTATATACAAGATCATTACCGTGAATAAATATTGCATAACTATGCGCTTTTCTATCAATTTCCCAACAGTAGTTTGTTTACCCAGTGTATGCTTTCTTTGAGAGAGAGAAGCCTCTAGCGAAAACTATGGCCCCAGGGTCTTCATAAAATATATATATTACAGAACGCAAAAAATTGTTGCCACTTATTTACCATTATTTTATTTTATATTTATATTATCTATCTATCACTACTATTTCTTGCAAGTAACGAGTTCAAGGGGCTTCACGACCCTCTTACTCACATTGGGTGCAAGTGTGTGCTCTTTTGTGTGTAGTTGCTAAAGACGGGAATTTGTGTGGTCCTCTTATTGGTTCGATAACCTTGGTTCTAACTGAGGGAAATACTTATCTCTACTATGTTACATCTCCTCTCCTCTTTGGGGGAAATCCCAACGCGGTTTACAAATAGCACTTGACACAGCCCATATTGTTTCAAGGTCACACACCGAAGCTACTCAACTTTTGAACTAATACAATGGCATTCCCCACCAATGACTACACTCCAATGACCCATTCAAAGTCAGTCCACCCAGGTTTATTCATTAATTAAGTATTCAAGCATGCGATTGTATGGTGGAATAATAATGGTGTTTCCCAATCCACGTTATAGCACCTAAGCAACTACTCGATGGTTACAAGGTCAGGGTAAGTTTGGACCTAAGTTGTCAACTACTGGATTGTAAAGAATTTAGCATCATAACTCACACACCTATCAAGGCAAAACTATAATGCAATAAAATAATGGGTGATATGATCAAGTGGAACTTGCCTGGTATTGACGATTCTTCAACCTCACAATCTTTATCAAGTTACTCTTTGCTCTGAATACAATCTATCATAAGTAATAGCAATCATAAATAACCCTACAATACAATCAACATACAACAAGTGTTGTGCATGGTGTCCGTGTATTGTGTTGTAATATCATGTGTCAAGGTTAGCTCATAAGAGTTTGGAAAACAACATAGTGGTTGTCCATTGGAGTACATGTGACATGGGGGTTCACATGCAAGTTTCAACGATGGTTCATCACATAAGTTGTATGTGATGTAAAGTTGTGGTTGTCAGATGCAATCAAGAATACCTTAAGTACCAGAAGATGTAAAGTTGTGGTTAAATACCTTAAGTTGTGGTTGTAAGATATAAAGTTGTGATGTAAAGGAGATGCAAAGTTGTGGGAGCGAGCTACCCCTCCCTCCCAACCCTAGCCGCCCCCGGCCTCACTCCCTCCCCCTCCCTTCCTCGTCGCTGCCTCAGGCAGCCACCGGGCAAGCTTGGGGCGCTGAGGATGGTGGCAACGGGGCCTCGGCTGCCCTACCTCTGCGTGGGGAACCCCGAATCTGGAGATACGGCTCCATTGGCGAGGCATGGCAGGCTAGCAGCCATGCGGGCGGTGGATCTGGCGTCTCGGCCACACGAGCGGTAGGATCCGATGGTCGTTGGCGGCCGACGGTAGCTTCTGTGGTGGCTAGTTCGCGTGATCTGGCGCCTCCCCTCCTTCCCTGTTAGGCATGCGGGCTAGCCTGGTCGGGACGCGCTTCCTTGGGTCGCCGGTTCTGTACAAGAGGCGCTGCTTGTGGCGGGGATCTAGTTTGGGTGAAATCCCTGGCTGGCCATGGCCGGCCGCGTCAATGGCAAGCCTAAGGGTGTTGTTCCCCTCCTTGGAGGCGTCAGTATGGACTGATCCCCTCACTTCCCCTTCCCCTAGGTTTCCCGGGAGAAAGCCCTAACTTTGTTCGGCGGCGGAGATGCTCACGACGTCGTTCCCTTCTTGAAGGCGCCACTTTGGGAACCTTAGGGCTGCATGGAGCTTGTGGGTGGTGGGCGACGGCGGTGGTGCGGCCCTATCCTAGCATGGATCTGCATCCGCTGCTTGGAGATGGACTTGCGTAGGTGGAGGTTGTCATTTGGTGTCATGGTGGCATCGATGGCGGAGGCACCTGCCAAGGCTGGCACCTCAATCTGCTCTAAAGATGAACCAGTGGAAGATGGTGACGGTGACACATGTGAGTGCGTCAGACCAGTTTGTGCCCCCGACCCGATATGTGGCTCGGTCGGGGCCTCTATATTTAGATGTTAGGCTTAGGTGAGAGGTCTGGGTATTTGGCCCAGCTTGCACCCCTTCATCATATGGATAGGAGTAGCGGTAGATGTTGCCAAGATGGCGGATTCAGGCATATTGTTGTACTACTTTGTAAGGTCCTCGAGAATAATCAATAAAATGGCCGCATGCATCTCCTAGATGCAGAGGCAGGGGTCACCCTCCTTTTCTAAAAAAAGATGCAATCAAGAATCATAACAATAGAGGCCAAGGTCTATGAATCTTGGATATTGATATGTCCATTTTTCATCATGATTTCCAACTGATATTTATAATGTTTTTATGCATAATAATGCTTTATGGAGTAATTCCAATGCCTTTTCTCTCATAATATGCAAGGTTTGCACAAAGAGAGAGAATGCCGGCAGCTGGAATTCTGGACCTGAAAAAGCATATCAGATATACCTATTCTCCACATCTTCAAATGATGTGAAACTTCATGGAGAATTATTTTGGAATATATAAAAAAATACTGGAGCAAATAACTACCGGGGGCGCCTGGAGCACAAGACACCAAAGCGCGCCAGCCCCCAGGCATGCCCTGGTGGGTTGTGCTCAGCCCGGCGCACCCTTGGTGCCCATCTTATGGTACTTAAGTTATTTTGACCTTGGAAAAATAGGAGGGGACTTTTGGTACAAAATGAAACCGTCTCGAGGTGGAACTTGGGCAGGAGCACTTTTGCCCTCCGGCAGAGCGATTTCGCTGAGGGAACTTCCCTCCTGGAGGGGGAAATCGAAGCCATCGTCATCACCAACAACCCTCTCATCTTTGGGAGGCCAATCTTCATCAACATATTCAACAACACCATATTCTCTCAAACCCTATTTCATCTCTGGTGTTCAATCTTTATACCGGGACCTTAGATTGGTACCTATGGGTGACTAGTAGTGTTGATTACATTACGTAGTTGATTACTGTATGGTTTATTTCGTGGAAGACAATATGTGCAGATCCATTATGCTATTTAATACCCCTTTGATCTTGATCATGAATATCATTTGTGAGTAGTTAATTTTGTTCTTGAGGTCATGGGAGAAGTCATGTTGCAAGTAATCATGTGAATTTGATATGTATTCGATATTTTGATGATATGTATGTTGTGATTCCCTTAGTGGTGTCATGTGAACATCGACTACATGAAACTTCACCATCCTTAGGCCTAAGGTAATTCATTGTGGATTAGTTATTAGATGATGGGTTTCTACAGTGAGAGAATCTTAAACCCTAGTTTATGCGCTACTTCGTAAGGGGCTTATTTGGATCCACATGTTTAATGCTATGGTTAGATTTAATCTTAATACTTTTCTTGTAGTTACGGATGATTGCGAGGGGGTTAATCATAAGTGGGAGGTTTTTCAAGTAAGAACATCACCCAAGCACCAGTCCACCCACATATCAAATTATCAAAGTAGCAAACGCAAATCAAACCAACATGATGAAAGTGACTAGATGAAGTTCGCGTGTACCCTCAAGAACACTTTGCTTATTATAAGAGACCGTTTTGGCATGTCCTTTGCCACAAAAGGACTAGTCTATCTTGTTGCACTTTACCTATTTATTATCATTACTTATTCGTTACCAATTATCTTGCTATCAAACTACCTGTTACCTACAATTTCAGTGCTTGCAGAAATTACCTTGCTAAAAACCGCTTGTCATTTCCTTCTGCTCCTCATTGGGTTCAACACTCTTACTTATAGAAAGGACTACGATTGATCCCCTACACTTGTGGGTCACCAAGAATCTTTTCTGGCACCATTGCCCGGGAGTGACGCGCTCTTGGTAAGTGGAAATCGGTAAGGAAGAGATTATACTATGTGCTGAAATTTATTGTCACCTGCTACTATGGAAAACAATCCTTTTAGTGGTTTGTTTGGGGTATCTTCACCTTGACCGGAACAAAAATTAGTTTCCCCTCAACCTAATGCACCTACTGAAAATATTTGTTATGAAATTCCTTCAGGTATGATAGAAAAACGGCTAGCTAATCCATATGTAGGAGACGGAACTGAACATCCTGATGTGCACCTAATGCATGTGGATGAAATTTGTGGATTATTTAAGCTTGCAGGTTTACCTGGAGATCAAGTTAAGATGAATGTTTTCCCTTTATATTTGAAGGGAAAAGCATTGACATGGTATAGGCTATGTGATGATATCAGATCATGGAATTAGAACCGACTGAAATTGGAATCCAACCAAAAGTTTTATCCATGCATCTAGTTCATCGTGATCGGAATTGTATATATAATTTTTGGCCTCGTGAAGGAGAAAGCATCTCTCTAGCTTGGGGGAAGCTTAATTCAATGTTATACTCAAGACCCAATCATGATCCCTCGAGAGAAATTATTATCCAAAAAAATTATGCTCGGCTTTCTCATAAAGATCGATCCATGCTCGATACTTCTTGTACTGGTTCTTTTATCAAGAAGATTATTGAATTCAAGTAGGATCTCTTAGAAAGAATTAAACGCAACTCTGAAGATTGGGAACTCGATGAAGGTAATGAGTTGGGTATTAAGCTTGATTTTTATTGTGTTAAATATTTTGAATACCGATGCTTTTCACAAGTTTAGCACTAAATATGGACTTGACTATGAGATAGTAGCCTAAAGGAACATGCTAAGGTATCAATTGTTGTTCGTTAAAGTAATATTAAAGCACCTAATCCCTCTAAACAAATTAAAGTAGAACCTAGTGTTTCTATGGTTAAAGATCTCTTTGTAGAAAATACTGATTGGCATGTTATTTACTTCCATGATGAAGCTGCTAGAATTGCCAAACCCGATGAAAAGGATAAACATAGACCCATAGTTGGCATGCGTGTAGTCTCAGTTAAAATGGGACATCATTGCTATCATGGTTTATGTGATATAGGTGCTAGTGTGAGTGCTATCCCTTTTACTTTATACCAAGAAATTTTGAATGACATCATACCTGTTGAAATAGAAGACATTGATATTACTGTTAAACTTGCTAATAGAGACACCATCATACCACTTGGGATTGTTAGAGGTTTTGAAGTCTTGTGTGGGAAAATAAAATATCCTACTGGTTTTCTAATTCTTGGTTCCCCACAAGGTGATTTTTTTCCTTTATCTTTGGTAGACCTTTCTTGAACAATGTTAATTCTAAGATACTCCATCCATTCCTTTATATAAGGTGTATTTGTTTTTCAAAAGTCAAACGAGGCCATGTTTGACCATTTTTTTGGAAAATATATCAATATCCACAATACAAAAATTATATCATTTGATTTGTCATGAAAAGTAGTTTCATATTTTATCTATTTGAATTGTATATATTTTTAGTTCTTTCTATAATTTTGGTCAAACATTCAAATGGTTGATTTGCATGGAAAACGATACACCTTATATTCTGGAACGGAGGGAGTAGATTGCAAGAGAGAAACCGTCAGTGTTAATTTTGGTGATGTGTCTCTTGAGTTTTATTGTTCCGAGTTTAGTAGACAACCCCATAATAAAGAATTATCTAGTAATGATGAAATGATTGGTCTTGCTTCTATTGTCGTTCCTCCTACTGATCCACTGCAACAATATTTTCTAGACCATGGAAGTGATATGCACTTGCATGAAAGAAAAGAAATAGATAAAAAATTCTTTGAACAACAACCTCTCCTAAAACACAATTTTCCTATTGAAACTCTATGAGGTCCTCCTCCACCTAAAGGTGATCCTGTGTTTAAATTAAAACAATTGCCTCACACTTTGAAGTGTGCTTATCTTGATGAGAAAAAGATATATCATGTTATTATTAGTGTTAACCTTTCAAAACATGAAGAAGAAAGATTGTTAAAAATTCCGAGGCACCATCAGGCTACTATTGGATATACTCTTGATGATCTTAAGGGCATTAGTCCCACTCTATGTCAGCACGAGATTAATATCGAACCTAATGCTAAACCCGTTGTTGACCACCAATGATGATTGAATCCTAAAATGAAAGAAGTGGTAAGAAGTGAAATATTAAAGCTTCCGGAAGTAGGTATAATCTATCCCATAGCTGATAGTAGATGGGTAAGTCCCATTCATTGTGTCCCTAAGAAGGGAGGTATTATGGTTGTTCCTAACAATAAAAATGAACTTATCCCACAAAGAATTGTCACTCGCTATATAATGGTAATTGATTTTAGAAAATTAAATAAAGCTACTAGAAAATATCATTACCCTTTGCCTTTCATTGATCAAATGCTAGAAAGATTATCTAATCACACACACTTTTGTTTTCTGGATGGATATTCTCGTTTCTCTCAAATACCCGTATCACAATCTGATCAAGAGAAAACCACCTTTACTTGTCCTTTTGGAACCTATGCTTATAGACATGTGCCTTTTGGTGTAGGCAATGCACCTGCTACCTTTCAAAAATGTACAACTGCTATATTCTTTGATTTTTGTGAAAAAGATTGTGGAGGTTTTCATGGATGATTTTTCCGTTTACGAAACTTCTTTTGATGATTGATTAGGCAACCTTGATCAAGTTTTGTAGAGATGTGAACAAACTAATCTCGTCTTGAACTGCGAGAAGTGCCACTTTAAGGTTAATGAAGGTATTGTCTTGGGGCATAAAATCTCTGAACGATGTATTGAGGTGGACAAAGCTAAAGCTGATGCAATTGAGAAAATGTCGTGTCCTAAAGATACTAAAGGTATTCGGAGTTTCCTTGGTCATTTTGGTTTCTATAGGAGGTTTATTAAATATTTCTCCAAAATTTCTAGGCCTCTTTCTAATCTTTTACAAAAGTATATTCCATTTGTTTTTAATGATGATTGTGTAGAAGCCTTTGAAACAATAAATAAAGCCTTAATTTCGGCACCTCTTGTTCAACCACCTCATTGAAACTTGCCTTTTGAAATTATGTGTGATGCCAGTGATTATACTGTTGGTGTTGTCCTAGGACAAAGAGTTGATAAGAAATTAAATGTTATCCATTATGCTAACAAAACTCTAGACAGTGCCCAAAGAAATTATGCTACCACTGAAAAACAATTTTAGCAGTTCTATTTGCTTGTGATAAATTTCGATCTTAGATCGTTGATTCCAAAGTTATTGTTCACACTAATCATATTGCTATAAAATATCTTATGGAAAATAAAGATGCTAAACCTAGACTCGTTAGGTGGGTTCTGTTTCTTCAAGAATTTGATCTACATATCACTAATAGGAAAGGAGTTGAGAACCCCCGTAGTTGACAACTTGCCTAGGTTAGAAAATATTCTTGATTACCCACTACCTATTGATGATAGTTTTCCTGATGAACAGTTAGCAGAAATAAATGTTTCTCGAAACACTCCTTGGTATGATGATTATGCTACATTGTTGCTAAATATATACCACCTAGTTTCACATACCAACAAAAGAAAAATAATTCTTCTATGATTTAAGACATTACTTTTGGGATAACCCACATCTTCATAAAGAAGGAGTAGATGGTATTATTAGACGTCATGTATCTGAGCATGAACAAGAACAAATCCTATGGAAATGTCACTCTAAAGCCTATGGAGGAATCACACGGGAGACAGAACTTGTCACAAGGTATTGCAATCTCAGTTTTATTGGTGTACTATCTTCAAGGATGCTCGTAAGTTTGTCTTGTCTTGTGATGAATGTCAAAGAATTGGTAATACCAGTAAGCATCAGGAAATGCCTATGAACTATTCACTTGTTGTTGAACCATTTGTTGTTTGGGGTTTTGACTATATGGGACCTTTTCCTTCCTCCAATGGGTATACTCATATTTTGGTTGTTGTTGATTATGTTGCTAAGTGGGTAGAAGCTATTCCAACTAGTAGTGCTAATAACACCTTGATGCGTCCATTTTTCATCATGATTTCTTATTTTTATTTAAAATGTTTTTATAAATAATAGTGCTTCATGGAGTATTTGTAATGCCTTTAATCTCATAATTTGCAAGGTTCGTACAAAGAGGGAGAATACCGGCAGCTGGAAATCTGGACCTAAAAAGCATGTCAGAGATACCTATTCTGCACATCTTCAAATGAGATAAAACTTCATAGGGATTTTTAAGGAATATATGATGAATAATGGAGCAAATAACTACCAAAGGGGGGCACCCTAGTGAGCACAATACACCAGGGCACGCCAAGCCCCCCAGGTGCGCCCTGGTGAGTTGTGCTCAGGACGGCCCACCTCCGGAGCCCAACTTCTGTTATATACGTGGTTTTGACCTAGAAAACATCATGGGAGTACTTTCAGGAAGGAACACCACCGTCTTGAGGAGAAACTTGGGCAGGAGCACTTTTGCCTTTCGGTGAAGCGATTCCGCTGGGGGAACTTCCCTCCCAGGGGGAATCAAAGTCATTGTCATCAACAACAACCCTATCATGTTTGGGAGGCCATTATTCATCAACATATTCAACAACACCATCTCCTCTCAAACCCTAGTTCATCTCTAGTGTTCAATCTTTGTGCTGGAACCTCAGATTGGTACATGTGGGTGACTAGTAGTATTGATTACCTTGTGTAGTTGATTACTGTATGGTTTATTTGGTGGGAGATTATATGTTAAGATCCATTATGCTATTCAATACCCCTACGATCTTGAGCATGCATATTAGTTGTGAGTAGTTACATTTGTTCTTGAGGTCACGGGAGAATTCATGTTGCAAGTGATCATGTGAATTGGATATGTGTTCGATATTTTGATGATATGTATGTTGTGATTCCCTTAGTGGTGTCATGTGAACATCGACTACAGGACACTTCACCATCCTTGGGCCTAAGGTAATGCATTGTGTAGTAGTTACTAGATGATGGGATGCTAGAGTGAGAGAAGCTTAAACCCTAGTTTATGCACTACTTCGTAAGGCGTTGATTTGGATCCACATGTTTAATGCTATGGTTAGATGTTACTATCTTAATAATTTTCTCGTAGTTGAGGATGCTTGCGAGAGGGTTAATCATAAGTCGGAGGTTTGTTCAAGTAATAATAGCACCCAAGCATCGGTCCACCCACATATCAAATTATCAAAGTAGCAAACACGAATCAACCCAACATGATGAAAGTGACTAGATGAAATTCCCGTGTACCCTCAAGAGCACTTTGATTATCATAAGAGATAGTTTTGGCATGTCCTTTGACACAAAAGGACTGGGCTACCTTGTTGCACTTTACCTACTTATTATCGTTACTTGCTCGTTACCAATTATCTTGCTATTAAACTACCTATTACCTACAATTCTAGTGCTTCCAGAAATTACCTTGCTGAAAACCGGTTGTCATTTCCTTCTGCTCCTCGTTGGGTTTGACACTCTTACTTATCGAAAGGACTATGATTGATCCCCTACACTTGTGGGTCATTGATGTCTACTATGCAACATTCTGCTTGTAGACTCGTGTTGGGCCTCCAAGAACAGAGTTTTGTAGGACAGTGGCATTATTCCATAAAGTAGATGACCTAAGGTTTATCAGTCCATGGGAGATGTAGGATGAAGATGGTCTCTCTCAAACAACCCTGCAATCAAATACAAGAAATCTCATGTGTCCCCAACACACCCAATACAATGGCAAGTTGTATAGGTGCACTAGTTTGGTGAAGAGATGGTGATACAAGTGCAATATGGATGGTAGATATAGGTTTTTGTAATCTGAAAATATAAAAACAGCAAGGTAAATAATGATAAAAGTGAGCACAAACGGTATTGCAATGCTTGGAAACAAGGCCTAGGGTTCATACTTTCACTAGTGCAATTTCTCTCAACAATACTGACATAGTTGAATCATATGTAAATACCTCTCGTGCGACAAAGAATTCACTCCAAAGTCCCAAATAGCGGAGAACTAACGAAGAAATGATTGTAGGGTACAAAACCACCTCAAAGTTATCTTTTATGATCAATCTTATGAGCTATCCCTATAAGTGTCACGAACATCCCTAGAGTTGTACTAAAATAACACCTTAAGATACACATCAAACAAAACCCTAATGTCACCTAGATACTCCAATGTAACCACAAGTACCCATGGGCTTGATTATATGATATGCATCACACAATTTCGGATTCATCATGTTCAATCCAACTCAAAGAACTTCAAAGAGTGCCCCAAAGTTTCTACCGGAGATTCAAGACGAAAACATGTGCCAACCCCTATGCATAGATTCCCAAGGTCGCAAAACCCGCAAGTTGATCACAAAAACATACATCAAGTGGATCAATAGAACATCCCATTGTCACCATGGATATCCCATCGCAAGACATACATCAAGTGTTCTCAATCCTTAAAGACTCAATCCGATAAGAAAACTTCAAAGGGAAAACTCAATTCAACACAAGAAGATAGAGACGGGAAAACTGCATATGATTAATCTATATCAATAAAGCTCGCGGTACATCAAGATCGTTCCATCTCAAGAACACGAGAAAGAGAGATAGAGAGATCAAACACATAGATACTGGTACATACCCTCAGCCCCGAGGGTGAGCTACTCTCTCCTAGTCATGCAGACCACCGGGATGATGAGGATGGCCTCCCATGATGGTTTCCCCCTCCGGCTGGGTGCCAGAACGGGCTCCCGATTGGTTTTTCGTGGCTCTGGAGGCTTGCGGCGATGGAACTCCCGATCTAGGTTTCTTTTTGGAGGTTTGGGTATTTATTGGAGTATTTGGCGTTGGTCCCACGTCCAGAAGGTTCTCGAGGAGGTCACAAGCCAACTAGGCGCGGTTAGGGGGTGGTCGCGCCCTAGTAGCATGTGACTCCCTCGGGACTCTTCTCCGGTATCTTTTCGCTCCAGTATTTTTTATAGTTTCCAAAAATATTCTTCGTAAATTTCAGCCCATTCCGAGAACTTTTATTTCTGCACAAAAATGACACCATGGTAGTTCTGTTGAAAACAGCTTCAGTCCGGGTTAGTTCTAATAAAATAATACTAAAATCATATATAATTATTGTAAACTTGGCATGAATACTTCATAAATTATAGATATGTTGGAGACGTATCAGCATCCCCAAGCTTAATTCCTGCTCGTTGTCGGGGTGAGACACCTATGGGATCGCGTGGATCCCTTTGTGGTTTGGCAAGGAGACGGTATGCGCAAAGAGCAGATTTGAGGAGCAGCGCGAGGGGAGGTTTTTACCTAGGTTCGGGCCGCTAAGAGGCATAAAACCCTACTCCCGCCTTAGTATATTATGGGTGTTTTAGGGTTCTGGCTACAGGAGCGCTATAAACAGTACACGGCTGCTACACGCGTGAGCCAGAAGGTGGAAGAAGTCTCCCCCTTGTAATGCCTTGGGCCTCCTTTTATATGACTAAGGGGTCTCCAAAGTGGTGTACAATACATGCATGAGGTGTACAGTGCTACAATGTTATCATACCTAACACTGACGGTGTAGAACAAATGCATTTAATGCTCGTCAGTTGTCCCCGACCTTCTACAGGACGGGACACAAGCCCGTCCCATCGGAACCGCTTAGCCTCTTCATCGCCAGTGCCTTGACATGTATCCTGGTGGGATGACACCTGGTCTCTATGCTGGTAGGGTGGCGAGGTCTTTCCGGGTGCACTTCTTGTCGGGGCTTTGCAAACCACCCCCGGCAAGATCTTGCCGCGGTTCCAGCCTTTGGCCTTCGGTCTTGTGCTTGTTTAATTGGACGTTTTCTTGACGTCTTTGTATTTGCTTCCAATAGTTCTCTGGCGGGCCTTGCCGCTGGTGTGGCTATAAATGCCCGTGCACAAGTATGGGGTACTAAAAAGCCCAAACTTTAGTACACCGACAGGAGCCCCCGGGCCTAGGCCACACACGGGTGCGAGGCGTTGTTGGGCTAGGCCCAAACAGTGCACGAGCATGTGTGGCAGGAGCGTGCAGTTGTAATCATTCCGCTTACTGGGCCTCCCCACGACGCGCGTTAAGTGTGCGCCGTGGGAAACGTGCGTTGTGCGGCTGTAATGACAGCACGCTTGTGAAGGTATTTCCGGTTGATTAGTAAAGAGGCAGCCTCGCGTCTTCCCCATAAAAGGATCCGCAGAAGCACTTGCTCATTTACTCCCTGTCTCTTCCAATCTGGAAACCGCCATCATCTCCTTCCTCAGGCCCGAAATAGAGCATCTCCCACTCTACCTCCGCTTCCACGCCCACAGCCGCCATGTTGCCCAAGACGAGCAAGGGCAAGGGAATGAAAGCCGCCATCACGGAGGTTGATCTGGCAGAGATGCGAAAGGAGCATGTAGTATTCCCTTCGGTGCTCGACGCGACTTCCTTGAAGGAGCGATACCAAAACATGTGGGCGAAGGAGACGAAGGCCCACCCCACTACTCGCGTGAGTCCAAGTTCCTCCAAGGGTGGAAACGGTAAGTTCCCCTTCTTCGCTGACTATTTTTACTGCGGGCTTTGTCCGCCCATTTTCGGATTTCTTCAACGACATCATGTACACATACGGCTTCCGTCTCTTGGATTTCACGCCGGATGCTATGACATGTATGTCGGTCTTCGCCCATTTCTACGAGAACTTCGCCGGAGTAGTCCCCAACACCGCCCTCTTCTTCCACTTCTTCATTCCCTGTGTCCAAAAGGGAGATACCCTTTCCAGTTCCTTCGCCTAGATACCCAAGATGTGGAACAAGGAAACATACCCGGATGGGGCTTTCCACGAGAAGTGGGACGAATGGCGGGGCAGGTGATCCTGGATTCAGGAGACAGATCCTCAGTCCTTCTGTGTGCCCCGACAAACAAAGATGGCACACGACACCGACTAGAGCAACCTCGATACCCAAGATGAGAAGCTCATTGTGGTAGTTACTAGGATTCACCGCCTCAAAGTCACCGGGATCACAGTAGAAATGATCAGGGCTGATTTTCTTCGCCGGTGCATTGAACCTCTGCAGAACAGAGGGAGACCAGCCTAGGAATTCCGGAACGCAACAGATATCATGAGGCTATGCCCTAGCATGAACAATAACTTGATTGTTATGTAGCATGCAAACCTCTGCCAAAAACTATTCAGGTCTGATGCGAAACACAAGTTGCTGCCTGGCATAATCCCCCTATGCAACAACTCTGCCATGTCCTCAATCCTTGCCATGATGACGGTGTGCAACGCTCATGGCCTTGTCGAAGCTTGGGAGGAGCCATACGTGGAGCGGGTATAGGAGTTCTTTGACAACTTGTTGGAGAAGGCCATTTGGAAAGAGACGAACCTCATCCGCGACACCACTGAAGAAGAAATGGCATACATCGCCAACAGGGTGGAGGAGGCAAATCTTGTCGCATTAGCTGGCAGCATTGGCTTCACGGAGGGGCAAGCCAGCAAAGGAGAAGTGGTATCAGAGGGACAACTTGCCGGGCAAGGCGAGGTTGTCGGAGAACAGAGTGGCACTGCTGCCAGGGATCCTTCTGCCAGAGACACAACTGAAGAGCAGTCGCACGAGGATCCCCCATCTCTCGAGAGGAAGAAGAAGCGCATTCTTTGGAAAGGTTCCTCCGGTGCCCCAGTTCTCCAACCTTCCTCAAGTGGTGCAGCCCCCGGCAAGGGTGCGGCCGACAAGGCTGTGGAGAGGCGAGAAGCTCAACAACAACCCTCTGCTCCAGCTGTAGCCAAGCGACCCAGGACTGCTCCTTCTCCTCCTCCGGACAACGTGGTGGAGGTGGAATTCGATCTCTCCGCCTTCATCTCAGAAGAAGAAGAGTAAGGACCCCGCCATACATTCTCCTTCATCCTCTGATTTTCTAGCTTAGTTTAACTTGTTCGTTTTGCTTTGGCCTGTCTCCATAGGGATACGGAAACGCTGGCACAAAGGATGAAGAGGGCAAAGACTTCAACGGGCGATGACCTGCCGGTGGGCACCACAAGTGCGCTACAGCTGATCAACATCATCCCAGAGTCCAGCCCATGGTGCTGTCCTCAACGCAGCCCCCAACATGAGTCTGTTACTCATTTCCCACTGGCGAGCGTTGGGACATGTATCTCCGTTGCTCACATCGTCAGGCTTGTAGAATAAAGACAACAACAAAGAGGGCCATTGGAGGCCGCTCCTGACGCGTTGCCTCCGTCGACTATGCCTTCCAGAAATGGATCTCCGATAAGGGTTTCCACTAACGAGCCTATACTCGTTGAGGGGAGGCCGACAGGCACAGGCGTCGGCAGTTCTACGCCGGCGACCAATGTTGCCGGGGGAGGAGCACCTACCTCCCAACATGTTGGTGCAAGTAAACCGCTTGTTGTAGAGTACTTGTCATTTTGTCTTCATATATCTTTTTTTCTTCTTGAACTTCAACCTCGATCTCATCTTGCCTCCCCATTTCTGGCTTTTTTAGGAACTTTGGATAGTGGGGCACCCTCACTGACTTTATATTAAAGGAGCCACAAAATTACAAAGAAATTACATGGAGGAGGGGGGAGGGGGTGTGTAGAATGGGTGTCTAATGAACACCCAAAAACAAAAGGAGGTATAAGTCACGTAAGTCTAGCTATCAGTCGATCCACAAAGGACCATAGGCCACTTTTGATCCTATGCTTCATGAGTCCTAGATCAGACTTAAACCTGGCCATCCAGAATTCATGGGTAGGGGCAATCCCTATAAAAGCTTGTTGTTTCTTTCTTTCCAAATGCTCCATGATGCAATAGTGAAAACTTCGAAGAACAGTGGGGAATTCCAGGACCGTCTCGCAGCATGAACCGTACAGAGCCTATTATCATGTGACTCATAGTTAACCCCCATGGAGACCCAGCATTCCACGCTAAACGCATAGCCAAAGAACAGGTGTTCAAGTGTCTCCTCCAGGCAGTGGGCACAAAGTAGGCACGAGTAGTCATCACCGGACAGAGTCATCCCTCACCTGCACAGCATGTTCCGGTTGTTCAATCTATCAGCCAGCGGCAACCATGCAAAGAATTTCCATTTCATGGTCCATTTAGATTTCCAGACCCATGAAAATGCATCATCAGCGACCACGTCCTGGAAACAGAAACGGTAATATCTGCTTGATTTGAACTCCTTATCTCGCCACACACATAGCCATTTATCCACCTGATCCTGACTAAGAACCATAGCGCTGAGGTCCACTTGCAATTCTCGGACTTCCTGCCTGACCTGAACCGACAATGGAAGATGAAAGTTCTCTCCAATGGTACTTTCCAAGAGTAGGCTTCTGAAAGAAACATCCTCAAACTTGGCAAAACAAAACGTCGTCGGACACCGCTCTGATAGAATGCCTTGAGTCCACAGATCCTTCCAAAAGAGAGTTGTGCTCCCATTGCCCACATCCACCTTCGTGACACCTCTGTAGATAGGCATAAGTTGAAGAAGGTCACACCACCAGAAGGACCCATAGGGATCAGTATTATGCGGTACAATATTTTGCGCTTGGTAGTAGGTTTTCCAGATGAGGCTGACCCATGGCACCTCCCTCTAATTATAGAACTTGTGAAGTTGTTTGAGAAGAAGGCCCTGGTTCTGAACCCTGAGGTCAATGATGCCAAGCCCTCCCTTCTGCTTTGGTCTACATACAACATCACATGCTGCGAGCGAGCAGTTCTTGATCCCAGTTTCAGACGTTTTTTCCCAAAGACAATGCCTCCGCAGCTTGTCCAAGTGCTCAAGAATCTTGGGCGGGATTTGGATGGAGCACATGGCATAAATTACTAGCAAGGTAACCACAGAGTTGACCAGGGTCAGTTTGGATCCATAATCTAGTAGCGAAGCTGATGTAGAGTTTCCTCTCAATGGACGCCACCAGTGGCATCATGTCTGTGACTGAAGGACGCATGGTGCCCAGGGGCAAACCCAGGTAAGTGAACGACAGCGCTCGCACCGAGCAGTGCAGGATCTCAGTGAAAGCTTGAATTCTATCAGCAGGGATATTCAAGGGAATCATAGTGGACTTATGAAAGTTGATGCGTAGCCCTATAGACAGGGAATCATCGTCCTCGCTGGAAGGGATAGGTTTGGATATGAGGTCGTTTCTGAAAGCATCATTAATTGCAGCCTGAAGAAGATCAGCAGCAAGGACAAATATGAGAGGCGACAGGGGGTCCCCTTGCTGAACCCCCGGAGGCAATGAAATTGTCTGCCCGAAACACCATTAAGCAGGACAGACGATTTCTGTGACGAGAACAAGCTGTTAATCCAACCCAACCATCTATCATCAAAGCCCATGTGCTTCATAATATCCATCATGGGAGCATGCTCAATCGTGTCGAAAGCTTTCGCAAAATCAAGTTTGAATAGAAGGATCTCTCGACCCGAAGTTTTACATTGATGAATAAACTCAAACGCCCAAGCAAGGTAGTCCTAGATAGAATTCCCCTAAGAAAGTCGTACTGGTTGTGATGTATGATTTTCAGAATCACTTTCTGTAACATGTTAGCAAGCAGTTTGGTCAACAACTTCAGACAACAGTTTATGAGGGTGATTGGTCGATAATCATTCGCACACTCAGGCAATTGGATCTTGGGGATGAGCGTGATAAATCCAGAGTTGATGCTTTCCAAATCTAGTTTGCCATCATAGAAATGAGCACACAGCTTGTAGAAATCCTGTTTGACGATATGCCAACAACTTTTGAGAAAGCAACCATTAAAACCATCTGGCCCAGGGGCTCTGTCAGTGGGCATTTCTTTCACCACTTGATCAATCTCAGCCACTGTAAATGGGACTATGAGAACATCAAGGCCCTCAATCTTTTTAATGATCACAAAGAGATCAAATTTCATATTCACTGGATCAGACCTACCAAGACGATCTTTGTAGGAATTGTACAGAACTGATTCCTTCCCCACGTGATCACAAATGGACGTGCCATCGGCTAGGCACAAGGAAGCAATGGAGTTCCTCCGATACCACTCAGTAGCGATGGAGTGAAAAAATGTAGTGTTTCCATCCCCATACTTGAAGTATCTGATAGTGCATCTATTCTTCTAGTAGACTCTCTTATAATCTAACAAGGTGAGCAGGTGGGTTTTCAAAATCTTCCTGAAATTAGCTTCAGGTATTGATAGTTTTCGCCTGTCCTCGAGACCATCAATTTCAAGCAGGGTTTTGTTAGTGTTTTCAATGAGAATGAAGAGTTTTGAGATGCCTTTACTCCATCCCTTCAGATCATAACAGAGAGTTTTCATTTTCTTGCAAAGCATGGCCGCTGAATTAGATGCATAACATTTCTTTGTCCACGAGGCCTGAACAACGTCAAAGAAACCCTGATGGCCAATCCAGAAATTCTCAAATCAAAAGATTCTTGCCTTAGGGATAGAGGTTTCAATGGTGATAGATCATAGAGTGTGATCAGACACAGCCTTGCCCAACGGCAGCATGACTGTATTGGGGAAAGACGATGTCCAATGCAAGGAAGAAAAGTGTCGGTATAGTTGTTCAAGCAGAGGATCATCCTGCATGTTACTCCAAGTAAAATACCTACCCATGATGAGTACTTCCACTAAGGACTGGGTTCTAATAAAATCATTAAAGATGAGCATATCGTTAGCATTTCCTCCCAGATTGTTCTTGTTATCAGGAGCACGGATGAAATTGTAGTCCCCAATCATTAGCCAATCCTCGTCCGCCGGGATGTGAAGACTGAATAACCATTGTACAAAATCATCCCTCGTTTGGCCCTCACAAGGGCCATAAACATTCACACAGGACCAGACGTTAGCTGTGTGAAGGGAAGAGAATCTAACGTTGAGAGCAAAAGGTTCAGAGCATTCAATCACACCCGAGAATACAGAACTATTCCAAATAGTAATAATACCCCAGAGGTACCAATAGAAGGAACATAAGCAAATTGATCAAACTTCTTCGGGCAAAAGAGTCTGACATAAGAGATATCAAAAGATGCACGTTTGGTTTCTTGCAAACAAACGACCAAACATCCACTAAGGTCTGTAGCATTACGTATAGCTAAATGTTTCTTCTTTGAATTAATGCCCCTTACATTCCAACACAGGATAGACCACTGTCTCCGGTTACTCATGAGCTTCAGGAAGAGCAGCTTCTTGAGGTGACTCAACTAGTAATATCTCGGGAGTCAGTTGAGCCGGAGGGACCCCATGGAGGTTGGTACCAATGCTCTGCATCATCGGAATTGGCGTGAGCGGAGGAACATCCTGTGAGCTGCCAGAACCACCAAGATCCAATGGAGCAGTATTAGGTGCAGCAATTTTGACCATGGGCTTGATTCTGGCCTTGACCTTGGAGGCCCCACGACGGGTATCCGATGGCTGAGGTACATGAAAACCATCATACCTGGTAGAACGGGTACTCCTGCGCAGCATCACAGTATCCACATGGGCCTCCTCTTGGGCAATCATCTGATCGATGCTATCAAACGCAGAACCCAAAGGAAGAGGATGCAAGCCAATTTGTAGACGCTGACTATGATCCATCAGACCGAGAGGGGCTTCGAGGTTCAGAGATGGTCCACACATATCCCAAAGATCTTTTGGGCAACAGATTGGTAAACTAGCATAGAACACCAATCTAAGGGTTCTATCAAACCCAAAGCCCTCCGGCCTTACAGAAGCAAGAATGTGTCGACAAATGCGAGAAGCAATCTATTGGATAACTCTAACAGGGTTCAGAGGGGGAGCACATCAAACACCTGAGGGGGCAGCAAGGTAGGAGTGTAGATTCTCTTGAACATGCCACCTATCCAGCAGAGGAAATCACTATTCACCTCGAGGACAATTGGCACAAAAACCCGATGTGCCCAAGTAAAGGCATTCCTCGTTGTTGGCACTCCAGAAATGAATTCATCAGCCAGATTCTCCACAAAAGAGGCTTCCGACCAAACATCCGAGAGATTGTCAATCACACTGTGTTCTGGAGGCACCCCGTCCATCAAAAAGGACCCATCATATTGGAAAAACTGTCTAAAGCTAAATCCAGCATATGGAGCCTGGACAGTCGGCCACACACCCCAACCATTGTCCTGAATCTGTTCCTCCTCTGCAGGCGCCACATTCTAAGCAGCCTCATTTGTAGCCTGCTACTGTGCTAGTTCATCAATCCTGGCTTGCTGGAGAATTGTGTAGTATGTTAGCTGGAAAGGCTGAGGGGAAACATTTGGCATTGGTGCCTCATCCTCATTGCCCAACAGACTTGGGACAGTGATTCTGCCATTGAGAACATACACAGGAACAGACCATGAACGCCCCAACCCTGGGAGCATACCCACTCGAGTCAGCAACAAACTATGTGGCACCTCTGCCACATCCTTGATGTGACACTTAACTAAAATTCTTGCTTTATTGTGCCCTCTGTTAGGCCAGGACAACAACTTGCCAAAGTTACAAACTGCCTTATTGACATAGTGCTCTATTTGGTAGTCCAAAGGAAAAGCTAGCATCATGATCCAAACCTCATATTCAAAAGAAGGCATCCTCATATTAAGACATTCATCATGCTGAATTAGCGAAAAGGAGGAGTCCTCTTCAAGAGCATGGGAGATTTGCCTAATCGCTTCATCTGTGCTTTCAACATCCGCAAAAGCAACCATCCTAATACCAAGCAGATAGACAAAATCCTCGGATAACTGATATTGTAGGTCTTCCATGAGGATGCGACATACCTCATTGACCCAAAACCTCTTCTAATGATCGGGGACCAGGGGATTAACTAAGACGATAGCATACCGAGCATGATTCAATGGCGGATCATCCACCACCATGAGACGGCGCTGCAACCGGTGAGGAGGACCATGCTCGAAGTGAGAACCCAGGGGAGCGAAAGAAAACGGACGCACTGGGAAGTTGGCCATTGAAGCTGAACTGCAGGTCGCCGCACACCGAGACGATGAGGGTTTTCTCAAGAGAAAAAGCTGAGTTGGGCGGCGGGGGTTTGGAGACGAAATAGGGGCCCTAGTCGATGTGTTTCCCATAAAAGCCTTGTCAAGTAAACAGGGGGGAGGTGTATCATCGTGCAATGGGAAGCCGCCACATCGTGCAAATCCAGGATTTTCGGTGAAGGTTGCCAAATTGGGGATGGTGTGGTAGATCCGTCAGAAACAAACGCCCAAAAATCTCCTGAAACAGAGGGGTGGCCAGGGTTAATGGGCCTCCAGATAAATGAAGGGGAGGGAAGCCCAAAGCATTTCTTGTGGCGCACCCTATGATAGTGTTTGCATCGAAGAAGCCCAAGGTATCCATTGGAACCATGATCAGAACGATTGCAGATAAAACATTTGATAGTAGGATCAGGGCCCAACATGCATGGGCGATTAATGACATTGACACGTTGAGAATGAGAGCAACTATCCACTAATGATAAACAACAATGGCTTAAAACTCCCAGACAGTTCGACTGAATGTGACCATGACAAGAACATTTAGAGCACTTCAAGAGCCTCTGATCAATGTACTCTTGAGACGGGCCATCCAAAATTTGAACCATGCTTTTGATATCTGGCTCAGAGTACCCAGCTTGCCAACCATCCATGATATGGTACAAAGACTCGTCCGGTAGGGAATCCCAATAATTCTGGCTGAAGTTTAAACCCTTGAAAGATCTGATGGCAGTTGCGCTAATTATGGGCAGTGGGAAAGCAAGAGATCCAATTCGAATAATACTATTCGACCCCGTAGGAGTCGGAAAAACAAAACCACGGAGGAGATGGAGTGCTCCGGCGAAGGCATTCCGGCCATCCTCCCCGACGGTGACAAACCAATTTTCGCTAAAGCATATAGGGAATCCGAATGAATCACAGAGTTGCTCTGGGCTTTAAGCCATTTTGACGGAACTGCCAAACGTTTACCGTGACTAGGATTAGATAATTACATAACAGAATGCGAAGAGAAATCCAAAAAACCAAAGCACCCAATATGATCACCACGAAACAGATGAAAGTGATAGATGAAATCCGGCCAAATGCGATCGCTCAGCCCATAAATGAAATGACCCACTTTGCTAGATGCCACCAAGAAATGAAATCGCCGATCACTCAGACGCAAAACCCTAAAGCCATGGCTAAGGCCTCCAATGCATGACTGAAGGGCAAGACCCACAGATTCCTCTATGAAGGGAAACAAAGCAGAGGAAAAACTAACCACCAAGAAGAACTCCTTCGTGAAGCCAGAGGAAGAAAAGTGTACTGTCGAGTGAAAACGAGAGCGCACCAGAGCCTCCACCGCGAGGCTGGGACTGAAGTCCCAATCGAGGAGCCCCTCCATGAGGTCACTAGGGAGGAGGGTTTAGGCCAAAACCCTACCATTTCTGGCTTTCAGATCCCCTTTCGAGGAACAAATGGATGTCGACATCATCATTGAGGAGATCGGCAAGGGTGCTGCAGTTGAGGCCACCAGGGCTGCCGCTGATGAGGCCGCCAAGGATGCACAGGAAGACACCACCGAGAGATCTGCTGAGAAGGTCGGCAAGGAGTCCAGTGACCATACTGATGATATTCTTGTCGTAGGAGCGCAAGGCGCTGCGTCGGCCATGGAGCCCCCGGTCGCCGGTGAGACGGTTGTTGAGGACCAGCCATCAACATCTGAAGTCCCCTCTTCGAGCAGATATCTCAAGGCTGGTGAGGACCTGTTCGTCAACATGCCAAGAACGACAAACATTGGGGTGCCCATTGAAGGAGTGATCCTTGACGGGGAAGTTACCACTGCTGCCGGACCTGAACCTCTCGACGAGCCGAATGCTGGCGACCAACCCGATGAAGAACAGCTCCTCCAAGCCATGAGCGATAACTTCCAACAGATCCACGCGCTTTACCGCACTCGAAAGGAGAAGTTGGACACCAGGGCGGCAGTTATGCAAGCGTTGAGGAAACGCAAGCCTGGTTTGCCGAAGCCATCAAAGAGTTGCAGACCGGTTGGGAGCAGTTGGGCAAAGGCTGGAATGAACTCCTCTTGAGGCAGTCTGACGTCGAGAGGGCACAAGAGGAGGCTTCACAACAGGCTGCTATAGAGGATGCTCCCCTAACGGAACGTCGCATCTGGCTTGATGCCCATGAAGAAGACCTTACCGCTCGTGAGGGGGCGCTCGCCGACAACCTTCATCGCAAGGATGAAGAAATTGGAAACCTTGTTGCGCAGCAAACCCAAGAGCTAGAGCAGAAACACAAGGAAATCCTCGAGGCTCTGGTTCCAGATCACGCCGGCAAGCTGGAGGAAGCCGTCAATGCTGCCGAAGCCGCAGAGGCCACCAAGAACGAACTTGCTGATAGGGTAAAAAGGCTGGAGGCAGACCTCGAGGAATATGGCAAGGAGATCTCGATGCTCAAGACCGACAGAGAGAAAGCTCTCTATAGCCTGATGGAGATACAGGTTGCCATGTCCGAGAAGATCCAGCAGCTCTCCTCGGCCAATGACTCCATTGCCGATCTGGAGCTGAAGTTGGCCACACTAAAGGAGTCTCTTGAGACCAGCATGGCTCGTGAGAAGGCTCTCACCAAAGATCTTCGGGATGGGGAGGGCCTGCTCAAGAGTGTCGCCGCCACCCACAATGACTATGTGAAAGGCGTGTAGATCTGGACCGAGCGCCTCATGGATGTGGCTGAAAAGCTTGATAAGCAGCTATCCACCATGGGTCTACAGAACTTCAACTTCTCTTCCAACGTCAAGGTGTCTTCGAGTGCCAGGTTGACCATGTTCTTCGATAGTGTAGTCGATGCTCGAAAGCAACTCCACTCTGATCGGGCAACCCATTTGGCCAACGAGTCCCGCAAGCTTTGCCGACCCGTCCTCCTCAAGGTGCTCATCAAAGTGGCGCACAAGAACCCCGACATCAACTTCAGCAACGTCCTCGACTGCTTGCCGAAGGACATGGACGTCAAGGCGCTTGTAGAACTTGTCGCGCCCATCGTCGACAAGGTGAACCAAGTCAAGAGGGTCGAAGGACAACGCAGGGACTAGCTGCTCCACCTTTTCTTGTCGCCATCATTCTATGCCAAAGACGATTTTATCTTAACTTAGAATAACGGCAACCATTATTGTAATATAACTGGTTGTGTTTTGGATGAATGTGCGTTATTCCTCTAGTTAGATTCCTCTTTGTATGGTTCACTCCTATGCTTTATTGGAAACTTACTTGCTGGTGCACGCAGCCCCACCGCAAGCGCTTTGAGGAGCGAATCCTTAGTAGCCTGCTGGCGGTGCCGCTGCCGGAAAGATACCTTGACATTTTAATGCAGCCACTAAAACTATTGATTAGACTCGAAACAGAGTAAGGGTGCAACCAATCATGACAAGGTTCCTTCGCGTGCAGGTTTCCCATACAAAAGTCAAAATCATTCAAGGAAAATAACCTCATAGTAAAAGTTTACCTAGAGTTTTGTAACTTAGCTTTTTGTTGTTGTACTTCTTTCCGCTAGGTGCCAACTTTGAACGTCGCCTGTATGTGTCCATACTATCTCATCCCCCTGGCAAACTTGTACGTGAGTGAACCTTCTATCCTTTAAGAAAAACAAAGAAGAGAAAATAGAGGTATGGAACCTTGGCGATTCTTTAAAACTTGCTAGGAATAAGCGTAATGCAACATCTCAGATAAACATGCATGTAAGGGAACATAGAAATTGACAAGAGTTGTAGGACGCTCGATCTTATTCAACTATGCACAGGGTCTGCGCCTGGCTTTGTACAAAGGATGACATGCCTCGCCGACAAGACTTGTACAAAAGATGGTTGCTGGGGGGCCCACCAACTACGCCTTATGGATAGAACTTACGAAGATGTTCGATATTCCAGGAGTTGCTCACTGGGACGCAATCTTTGGTCTCCAGGCGGACTGTGCCGAGCCTAGTGACTTGTACTACCCGATAAGGGCCTTCCCACTTCGGCAACAACTTGTTTGAATCCTTGGCCGATTGAATGCGCTGAAGAACAAGGTCGCCTTCCTCAAGACTTCGGGCATGAACTTTGCGGCTATGGTAGCGGCACAAAGCTTGTTGGTAGCGTGCAGCTCGCATGGCAGCCCCAAGACGATCTTCCTCAAGGAACATTACGTCATCTTGGTGCAACTGCTCTTGCTTAAGCTCATCATAAGAGAGCACTCGAGGTGACCCGTACATGAGTTCCGTGGGGAGAACTGCTTCCGCCCCATACACCAGGGAGAAGGGTGTCTGGACGGTGGCTCGATTTGGTGTCGTTCTGATCAACCAAAGAACCGCCAGCAGCTCATCAATCCAACGTCTTCTGCACTTGCGCAGCTTGTCAAAAGTTCTTGTCTTAACCCTTGTAGCACTTCAGCATTTGCCCTTTCCGCTTGTTCGTTGCTCCTCGGATGAGCAACAGAAGCAAAACAGATCTTGCCGCCAAGGTCTTGGACATATTGCATGAAGGTGAGGCTTGTGAACTGTGTGCCGTTGTCAGTGATGACCCTGTTTGGTACACCAAAACGACAAACTAGTCCTTTAAAGAACTTGATGGCTGATTGCGCTGTCACCTTTTTCACTTCTTCAACTTCTGGCCACTTTGTGAACATGTCGATTGCAACGTACAAGTACTCAAAGCCCTTGGTAGCATGGGGAAAGGGGCCCAAGATGTCGAGAACCCAGACCGAAAATGGCCAGGAAAGAGGGATTGTCTGAAGAGCTTGAAATGGTTGATGTAGTTTCTTCGAATGGAACTGGCACGCTTCGCACTTGGTTACTAGTGCAATTGCATCCTGGAGAGCAGTGGGCCAAAGCAAACCTTGTCGTAAGGCCTTCCTGGCAAGAGCTCTTGATCCTAAGTGGGAGCCACATATGCCTCCATGTATCTCTGCCAACAACTCCAGTCCATCCTCCCGAGGAATGCACTTCAATTTCACACCGTTCAGTCTCTTTCTGTATAGGACATCGTCCACAAACTTGTACATACTAGACTAGCGGGCTACTTTTTCTGCTTCTTCCTGTTCCTCGGGGAGTTCCCCTGTTTGAAGGAACTGAACAATGTGGTGTGCCCATGCTGGAGCGTGAGGCTCGATGGCAAGGACTAAAGGCATGTCTTCTACTGCGGGGGCGCTCATCTCTACAGCAAGGCTTGGGGCCCTGTCGGAGCCTGTTGCCCCCTGGCAAACTTGGCGTCGACCCCGGCAACTTCCTTGGTGGCAGCTTTTGGGAGCTCTGCGGGAAAGCACTGTCCGGAATTCAACTTCCTTCTCTTGTTCTGCTTCACCGATGGCGTTATGGATGGCTGAGTCAATTGGAGCACAAAAGTCCCTGGTTCCACAGGTAACTTGAGGGCAGCACGCTTAGACAGTTCATCAGCAACACTATTCTCTGCATGAGGAACATGCTCTATTTGCGGACCGTCAAAGCGCTCTTCCAACTTTCTCACTTCATATACGTAGGCTTCCATCAATGGGCTTTGATAATCCTTGTTGACTTTCTTGATGACAAGCTGTGAATCTCCTCTGACAATGAGCTTCTTGATCCCAAGGCCTGCCGCGATCCTAAGACCGGCAAGCAGCCCCTCATATTCCGCAGTGTTGTTTGTCGACCTCTCCTGGGGAAAGTGCATCTGAATTGCATATTTGAGGTACTCTCCGGTGGGTGTGACAAGAAGCACGCCAGCACCGGCTCCCTATAGGGAGAAAGCCCCATCAAAATACATTACCCATTCGTGGCTTGTTTGCTTGCCGGGGAGGGTCGTTTCTTGGATCTCTTCGTCTCGCGTTGGAGTCCATTGTGCAATGAATTCTGCCAAGGCTCTGCTCTGGATAGTTGAAGTACTTTAAAATATGAGACCAAAGCTTGACAATTCCAAATCCCACTCCACAATCCTATCGGTCGCATCTGGATTTCACAAAATCCGTTGCAGCAAAAAGTGAGTGACGACGGTGATCTCATGTGCTTGGAAGTAATGGCGTAGTTTCCTTGAGGCCATGATGAGGCAAGAAGCAACTTTTGCACACCTGAGTATCTTGACCCGGTCCCTTGTAAAAGGGAGCTGACAAAATACACTGGGCGCATCACCATCTTCTTCTTCTGTGTCGCTTCATTCATCCGCGCAGATCCTCACTTGTCTACACCAGACCCTGCCGGGGAAGATCCTGGTTCGTCGCTTAGCGGTCCTGCCTCTATTGCTACTTCTTCGTCAACTTCTCTCTGCACCACTAACGCAGCACTAGACACTTGATTCATTGCCACCAAGTATAGAAACAACGGCTCTTGTGGTTTAGGTGCGACTAGTATTGGCAGAGAGGAGAGGTACCTCTTCAAATCCTGCAGCGCTGCCTCCACTTCCGGAGTCCACTTCATTGGACCTGCCTTTTTCAAGATTTTGAAAAAGGGCAGGGCATGCTCAGCAGATTTTGAGATGAACCTACTCAGAGCCGCAACGCAGCTGGCAAGACGACTGATGTCTACTACACAACATTCTACCATAGAATCAACTAGCATAGGAAGGCAAAACAAGCATAACTTCAAAACTTTGAACACATAGAGAGGAAACTTGATATTATTGCAATTCCTACAAGCATATGTTCCTCCCTCATAATAATTTTCAGTAGCATCATGAAGGAATTCCACAATATAACCAGCACATAAAGCATTCTTTTCATGATCTAGAAGCATAGAAATTTTCTTACTCTCCACACAAGAAAAATTCTTTTCATGACTAATAGTGGGAGTAAACTCAACAAAATAACTATCATGTGACACTTGATTGACATAACCACATTGAATATTAAAATCATGATAATAGGTTTCATGGTTGTCATTACTCTTTATAGCATACGTGTCATCACAATAATCATCATAGATAGGAGGCATGCCATCATCATAATAGTTTTGCTCATCAAAAGTTGGGGGATTAAAAATATCATATTCATCAAGCATAGCATCCCCAAGCTTGTGGCATATCATATCCTTAGCATCATGAATATTCAGAGAATTCATACTGATACGTCCATTTTGCATCATGATTTTATATTGATATTTATTGCATTATGGGCTGTTATTACACATTTTGGTGCAATACTTATGCCTTTTCTCTCTTATTTTACAAGGTCTACATGAAGAGGGAGAATGCCGGCAGCTGGAATTCTGGACTGGAAAAGGAGCAAATCTGGGATACCTACTCTGCACAACTCCAAAAGTCCTGAAAATCTATGGAGAATTATTTTGGAATATATAAAAATACCGTGTGAAAGAAATACACCAGGGGGCCCACCAGGGAGCCGCAAGCCCGATGGGCGCGGCCACCCCCTGGCCGCACCTAGCAAGCTTGTGGCCCACCTGGAAGCCCTCCGGTGCCCATCTTCTGCTATATCCAGGGTTTCGTCAAGGAAAAAATCATAAGAGACCTTTCGGGACGAAGAGCCGCCGTCTCGAGGCAGAACTTGCGTAGAACCAATCTAAAGCTCCAGCAGGGCGATCCTGCCGGTGAAACTTCCCTCTAGAAGGGGGAAAATCGAAGCCATCATCATCACCAGCGATCCTCTCATCGAGAGGGGGTCAATATCCATCAACATCTTCATCAGCACCATATCCTCTCCAAACCCTAGTTCATCTCTCATATCCGATCTTTGTCTCAAAACCTCAGATTGGTACATGTGGGTTGCTAGTAGTGTTGATTACTCCTTGTAGTTGATGCTAGTTGGTTTACTTGGTGGAAGATTATATGTTCAGATCCTTGATCATCACTTGTACTCCTTTGATTATGAACATGAATATGTTTTGTGAGTAGTTACATTTGTTCCTGGGGACATGGGATAAGTCTTGTTATAAGTAATCATGTGAATTTGGTATTCGTTCGATATTTTGATGAGATGTATGTTGTCTCTCCTCTAGTGGTGTTATGTGAACGTCGACTACATAACACTTCACCATTGTTTGGTCCTAGAGGAAGGCATTGGGAAGTAATAAGTAGATGATGGGTTGCTAGAGTGACAGAAGCTTAAACCCTAGTTTATGCGTTGCTTCGTAAGGGGCTGATTTGGATCCACACGTTTCATGCTATTGTTAGATTTATCTTAATTCTTCTCTCGTAGTTGCGGATGATTGCGGGAGGGGTTAGTCATAAGTGGGAGGCTTTTCCAAGTAAGGACAGCACCCAAGCACTGGTCCACCCACATATCAAACTATCAAAGTAGCGAACGCGAATCAAATGAGCATGATAAAAACTAGCTTGACATAAATTACCATGTGTCCTCGGGAGCGCTTTGCTTTATATAAGAGTTTGTCTAGGCTTGTCCTTTGCTATAAAAAGGATTGGGCTACCTTTCTGCACCTTTGTTACAATTGTTACTTGCTACCTATTACGAATTATCTTATCACAAAACTATATGTTACCGATAATTTCAATGCTTGCAGAAATTACCTTACTGAGAACAGCTTGTCATTTCCATCTGTGACACTCTTACTTATCGAAAGGACTACGATAGATCCCCTGTACTTGTGGGTCATCAAGACTCTTTTCTGGTGTCGTTGCCCGGGAGTGAAGTGCCTTTGGTGAGCGGAAATTGGTAAGGAAAAATTTATATAGTGTGGTGAAATTTACTGTCACTTGTTTCTATGGAAAGTAATACTTTGATGGGCTTTTTTGGGGTATCTTCACCTCGACCGGAAACACAAAGAGTTGTCCCTCAACCTACTGAAAATATTTATTATGAAATTCCTTCGGGTATGATAGAGAAACTGTAGCTAATCCTTATGCAGGAGATGGAACACTACATCCTGATTTGCATCTAATCTATGTGGATGAAGTTTGTGGATTATTTAAGCTTGCGGGTCTGCCAAAGGATCACGTCAAGAAGAAGGTCTTTCCTTTATCTTTGAAGGAGAAGGCATTGACATGGTATAGTCTATGTGATGATATTGGATCATGGAGCTACAACCGGTTGAAAATGGAATTTCATCAGAAGTTCTATCCTATGAATCTAGTTCATTGTGATCGGAATTATATTTATAATTTTTGGCCTCGTGAAGGAGAAATAATCTATCAAGCTTGGGGGAGGCTTAAGTCTTATATTCATGCCCCAATCATGAGCTCTCGAGAGAAACTATTATTCAGAATTTTTATGCTCAGCTTTCTCGTAATGATCAATCCATGCTCGATACTTCTTGTGCTGGTTCTTTTATGAAGAAAGATATTGAATTCATATGGAATTTATTGGAAAGAATTAAACGCAACTCTGAAGATTGGGAAATCGACGAAGGTAAGGAGTCAGGTTTAAATCTTAAGTTTGATTGTGTTAAATCATTCATGGACACCGATGCTTTTTGTGAATTTAGCACTAACTATGGACTTGACTCTGAGATAGTAGCTTCTTTCTGTGAATCTTTTGCTACTCTTTGTTATCTCCCTAAGGATAAGTGGTTTAAATATCATCCTCCCATTGAATTGAAAGTAATGGAACCTATTAAAGTTGAAGAGAAAATTATTACTTACAATGTTGATCCTATTATCCCTACTGCTTACATTGAGAAACCACCTTTCCCTGTTAGGATAAAGGAACATGCTAAAGCTTCAAGTGTGTTTCGTAAGAGTTGTATTAGAACACCTACACCCCCTGAACAAATCAAAGTTGAACCTAGTATTGTTATGGTTAAATATCTCTTGGTTGATAATATTGATGGGCATGTTATTCATTTCTGTGATGAAGCTGCTAGAATTGTTAGACCTGATAATAAGCATAAACATAGACCAGTTGTTGGCATGCCTGTTGTTTCTGTTAAAATAGGAGATCATTGTTATCATGGCTTATGTGATATGGGTGCTAGCGTAAGTGAAATTTCCCATTCCTTATACAAAGAAATCAAGCATGATATTGCACCAATTGAACTAGAGGATATTGATGTTACTATTAAGCTCGCTAATAGAGACACTATCACACAGATAGGGATTATTAGAGATGTTGACGTCTTGTGTGGGAAAGTAAAGTATCCTACATATTTTCTTGTTCTTGGTTCCCCACAAGATATTTTTTGTCCCATTATATTTGGCAGACCCTTCTTGAATACTATTAATGCTAAGATTGGTTATGAGAAGGAAATAGTTACTGTGAGCTTTGGGGATGTGTCCCATGAGTTTAATTTCTCTAAATTTCGTAGACAACCCCATGACAAAGAATTGCCTAGTAAAGACGAAATTATTGGTCTTGCTTCTATTGTTGTGCCTCCTACTGATCCCTTAGAACAATATATGCTAGACCATGAAAATGATATGCATGTGAATGAGAGGAATGAAATAGATGAAATTTTCTTTGAGCAGCTGCCTATTTTGAAACATAACTTACCTATTGAAATACTTGGGGATCCTCCTCCACCCAAGGGTGATCCCGTGTTTGAGCTCAAGCAATTACCCAATACGTTGAAACATGCTTATCTTGATGAAAAGGAGATATATCCTGTTATTATTAGTGCTAACCTTTCAGAGCATGAAGAAAATAGATTATTGAAAACTCTGAGGAAGCACCCTGCTGCTATTGGTTATACTCTTGATGATCTTAAGGGCATTAGTCCCACTCTATGCCGGCATAAAATTAATATGGAGCCTGATGCCAAACCAGTTATTGATCACCAACAACGATTGAACCCTAAGATGAAAGAAGTGGTAAGAAAAGAAGTACTAAAGCTTCTGGAGGCAGGTACAATTTATCTTGTTGCTGATAGTAGATGGGTTAGTCCCGTCCATTGTGTCCCTAAGAAGGGAGGTATTACCATTGTTCCTAATGATAAAAATGAATTGATCCCGCAAAGAATTGTTACAGGTTATAGAATGGTAATTGATTTTAGGAAATTAAATAAAGTTATTGTAGTGACCCGACCTGAAAGGTCGAATCTCCGGTGTTTCTGTACCATCCCAAGATCATGCTAGTACACACACGGTACATCAATGTATATATCAAAGGGAAATCACACAGCATTAATTAATCGAAATCTCATATCGAGTCCTTTATTACAATAAGGATTACAATAAAGTGGCTGAAGGCCAACTCATGAGATAAACTAAATCAAAAACTTGCGGAAGCTCCATAGGTAGTTGAGTCCATCTGACTCCAAGGGCATCTCACTGAGCGTAGAGCGTATCCTCACTCCTGGTCGGAAAAGTACTCTGCAACATGATACGTTGCAGTCGTATAGGTCAGCATATTAAATATGCCGGCAAAGTCACAAGAGAGGGGGTAAAGTAATCATCTAGTCTATACGCAAATATGGCAGGTGGGGTAGTAAGTTTTTGCATAAAGCCAAATTTTTCCTACAACAAGAGAGGGCAAAAGCATAATTACTACAATGTTGGTTGATTAATGAGATGGTTCCACCAACCAATTCTCACACCCAAGTTGACATTTAAAATACCCACATCAATGTAATTTATTGTGTTGAGAGTTCCAGATAGTTTTAGTTCCTTTGGCTCAAACTGTCCATGACCGTGGACACGGCTAATCAATTAAAATTACCTACTTTGCATGCAATTGGGGAGATGGAAGAACTAATGCAATAAAACGTAGGTATACATGGTCAAAGTGACTTGCCTTGTTGACGATCCTCGAAATCAAGTGAATCTAGATAACAAGCTTCGCACTCCGAATGATCTAACGAATCAAACAAGAGCACACCATAAGCATAAACACAATACAATTCATTCAACAACAAGGTAAACAAATGCTTCAACAAACAAAAGCACAATCGAAAGAAGAATCACTTAAAGTATAAGACTATAAATTTTTGGTGTCCAAAACTCTACTAAGACATACAAGTCAAAAATTGGTTTCGAACAACTAGACATTTTAGATAACAGAAAAGTAAATATAAAATTTTATTTGATAACAGAAAGTATTTCATTATAAAAGTATTGTGCTAAAAGTATTACTACAAATAAAATTCTAAACAATATTAATGGTGAAAACAAGATGAACCTATTCAAACTAGAGCACAAAACAATTTGAAAAACATATTTTATTAACAGAAAAATAGTACACCTAATGTTGAATCAATAGAACCTAATGAAATCTAAAAACAAAGGTTAAACTAATTCAGGTTCAAATTAAATAAAAATCAATTTAATTAAAATCTATTAAGAACTAAACAGATTCTGTTTTTGTTAAAAACAGTAACCAAATTCATTCTAAAAACTCTCAAACTATGTAGAATTATAGGTTTAACTAATACAAAACAGTGGCAAGAATATTCACTCAAAATATATTTTTAAACTCTAGTTATACAGATTTTAGTAATTTAAACAAATTTGATTAGATTCAAAATTTAAAGTTCAAATTTGAAATCTAAGCATACAGACATAAACTACATCAAATTTGTGAACTAATAAGAATCAAATAAAAACACAAAATATTTTAAAAGATATGATAAAAACAAAAACAGAATACATTCTGTTTTCTAAAACAGAAAAGAAAAAGAAAAACTTCCTATCTATCGGACAGGGTCTACGTGTCAGGTTGTGATTGGCCGCGAGGGTGTGCGCATGAGAGCTAACGAACGGACGACCGACGACTAAAGCGTACCAATTCGATTATTAAACAGATCTAATCTCGCGCGTTGACTACGGATCCGACGGCTACGGGTGGAGGTGGAGGCTTACAGAGAGGGGGTCGGGGTCTCCGGCGAGGTCAACGGCGGCGGATGGACGGAGATGCTCGGGGATGACGGTGCAGTGGTCGGGGCAGCATCCGAAGGCTTCAAACGGCGGCGGCGAGGCTCCGACGTCGATTGGTGGCGTCGGAGGGGGCTGGGGGTGAGTGTGGCGAAGGGCACGAGCTCGGGGACGTTTGGTTGGGGTGCCGAACTCCGGCAAGGGCTGGGGCAGCGCTCCGGCGAGGGAAAAGTGGGTTCGGGTGTGGAACGAATAGCGGAGGGTCGAGGCTTTATATAGGGGCGGTGCGGTGGTCGGGGAGGGCACGAGAGGCGAGATCCACGAAGAGGGATCTCCAGCGACGGCGGTTGGGCGTGGGGAAGGGAATGACCGCGCCGACGCCGCGGTCGAACGGTGGGTCCCGCGCATCAGTGAGGGTGGGGGCGGGGTTAGCACGTCGGTGGCCGACCCGGACTGGTTTCGGGAATTAAAGACGGTGGGCCGGCCTGGTTCATTTTAAAAACTTTCCTTTTCTATTTCCAGCGCAGTAAAAACTCTTTTAATGCATTCAAAAAATTTCCAGACTTAGGAATTATATATATCAAAATGATCATGAGAATTAATGCTATTTAATGAACATTTTTCCTCTGTCATATTGAATATCTTTTTTAAAATTTATTTTCAGAAAATGCCTAATTGATTTTAAATCCTTTTGAGATAAATTTTCAAATAACCCCCTGGTTTAATTGCTCAAATATTTCACCAAGATGCCCCTGGTGTGGAGTGTCATGTTACTCCTCTCTTTCTTTGAACATTTCCAAAGGTTTTCAAATAGGTGAAACAAATACATGGGAAAATTGAAATGACCTTTCAGAATTTCAAAAGAAGCACTTCAACAAATTCATTACATTCCAACAATGATGATGCATAGCTATATTTCATAACATTCCAAAATGAAATTTTGGGATGTTACAAACCTACCCACCTTAAGATGAATCTCGCCCTCGAGATTCGGGTTGGCTAGAAAATAGGTGCGGGTGGTCTCTACGAAGATCTTCTTCGTGTTCCCAGGTGGCTTCTTCCTCGGTGTGGTGACTCCACAGAACCATACAGAACTTGATGGTCTTGCTTTCGGTAACTCTGTTGGTAGTCTCGAGGATTCTGACAGGCTTCTCCTCGTAGGTCAGGTCACTGTCAAGTTGTATGTCCTCTAGGGGCATTGTGTCTCTCAAAGGAATATCAGCCATCTCAGCATGGCATTTCTTCAGCTAGGAAACATGGAAAACATCATGAACTCCGGACAGTCCTTCCAGCAATTCCAGCTTGTATGCAACTTCGCCTCTACGTTCCAGAATTTTGTAGGGGCCTATGAATCTGGGTGCTAACTTTCCTTTAACACCAAACCTCTTGATTCCTCGAAGTGGGGACACACGAAGATATGCTCGATCTCCCACTTCATATGTCACCTCCTTGCGTTTGTTATCAGCATAGCTCTTCTACCGGGATTGAGCTATCTTGAGTCGGTCTCGAATCAGTTTGACCTTCTCTTTAGAATCTCTGATAAGATCGGGACCAAAAAGTTTTTGGTCTCCAACACCATCCCATATCAATGGTGTTCTGCACCTCCTTCCGTATAAAGCTTCAAAAGGGGCCATCTTCAGACTGGTCTGATAACTGTTGTTGTACGAGAACTCTGCGTAAGGTAAGTTGTCATCCCAACTGGACCCATAGTCTAGCGCACAGGCTCTCAACATGTCCTCCAGAATCTGGTTGACTCTCTCAGTCTGTCTATCGGTCTGTGGATGAAAAGCTGTACTGAACTCCAGCCTTGTACCCAAAGTTTCATGTAGCTGATGCCAAAACTTTGAGGTAAATTGTGTTCCTCTATCTGACACGATACTCCTCGGAACTCCATGCAGACATACGATCCTGGTCATATATATCTTGGCTAACTTAGCACTAGTATAGGTGGTCTCCACTGGAATGAAATGAGCCACCTTGGTCAAACGATCGACCACTACCCAGATGGAATCATATCCTAAACGGGTCCTAGGTAGTCCTGTGATGAAGTTCATACCAAGCTTATCCCATTTCCACTCGGGTATCGGCAAAGGTTGGAGTAATCCTGCTAGTTTCTGATGTTCCGCATTTACTCGCTGACAGATATCACATACCGCAACATGTTCGGCAATATCTTTCTTCATACCTGTCCACCAGTAACTTTCCTTCAAATCCAGGTACATCTTGGTGTTGCCTGGGTGTATCGAGTATGGTAAATTGTGGGCTTCTTGAAGTATCAACTTCCTGAGCTCTGGGTCATTGGGCACATAGATTCGGTTCTCAAACCATAGAGTACCCTGTTCATCTTCACGAAAGTCTTTAGCCTTTCCTTCCTTCATTCTCTGCTTTATCTCAGCTATCTCCTTGTCCGATTTCTGGGCATCACGAATTCTTTCGGTCAAGGTGGACTGAATCTCTAGTGTGGCAACATATCCTTGTGGAACTATCTCTAACCGAAGCTCTCTGAGATCATTGGTTAACTCCTGGAGTAATGCTCCGGCTATGAGTGTGTTCACATAACTCATCCGACTCAAAGCATCTGCCACAACATTTGCCTTTCCAGGATGGTAATGTAATCTCATGTCATAGTCCTTGATTAACTCTAACCATCTCCGTTGTCTGAGGTTCAACTCCTTCTGCATGAAGATATACTTCAGGCTCTTATGATCAGTGTACACATCACAACTATTTCCGATAAGGAAATGTCTCCAGGTCTTGAGTGCGTGCACTACAGCTGCTAGTTACAAATCATGGGTGGCATAATTCAACTCATGGGGTCGTAGTTGTCTGGATGCATATGCTACAACTTTTCCCTCCTGTATGAGTACTCCTCCAAGTCCTTGACGTGATGCGTCACAATAAACCTGGAAGTCCTTCCGAATGTTTGGCAGTATCAACACTGGGGCTGTGACCAAACGTTTCTTCAACTCCTGGAAACTGTCCTCACATGCCTCAGTCCAGATATACTTAGACTCTTTCTTCAACAGCTCTGTCATGGGCTTGGCAATCTTTGAGAAATTCTCAATGAATCTCCGGTAATATCCGGCAAGTCCAAGAAAACTGCGGATCTCCTTAACTGAGGTGGGTGACTTCCACTCAGTGACTGCTTCAACCTTAGCGGGGCCTACTACTATTCCTTCTCCGGAAATAATGTGTCCAAGGAATCCGACTTCCGTCAGCCAAAATTCACATTTACTGAACTTGGCATATAACTGATGCTCTCTAAGCTTCTCCAGAACTAAACGCAAGTGTTCCTTGTGTTCTTCCTCGCTCTCGGAGAATATCAAAATGTCATCGATGAACACCATGACAAACTTGTCCAAATATTCCATAAACACTTTGTTCATCATATTCATGAAGTAGGCAGGAGCATTAGTCAAACCAAAAGACATGACTGTATACTCATATAAGCCATACCTTGTGGTGAAGGCTGTTTTGGGTATATCCTGTTCACGAATCTTTAGTTGGTGATACCCTGATCGAAGATCGATCTTGGAGAATACTTTGGCGCCTACTAGCTGGTCAAACAGGTCATTAATCATCGGCAGAGGGTACTTATTCTTGATAGTCACCTCGTTCAATGCACGATAATCGACCACCATCCTCAAGGTTTTGTCTTTCTTCTCCACCAAAAGAACTGGGGCTCCCCAAGGTGATGAACTTGGGCGAATATATCCCTTATCCAATAGCTCCTTAATCTGCTTCTTGATTTCTACTAAACCATTTGCGGGCATCCGATAGGGTCTCTTGGAAATTGGGGTTGTCCCTGGTAGTAGCTCTATCAGAAACTCAATCTCCCTATCTGGTGGCATGCTTGGTAATTCCTCCGGGAATACATCTGGAAAGTCTTGTACAACCGGCACTTCCTCCTGAACAACTCATGTGAGGCAATTTAACCAAGCACTCATCTGTGTGCGTCGGGATACATACTTAATCCTCTTGTTCTCTGGAGTGGTGAGTGAAATAGACTTGCTGGGGCAATCAAGGTTTCCTTCATACTTGGTCATTCAATCCATGCCTAGGATTACATCCAATCCCTGGGATTCTAAGACGATGAGGTCGGTAGGAAAAACATGGTTTCCTATGTGGAGTTTCAGGGCGTGGCATCCTATCCCTGCCATCATCATACCTCCTGGGGAATTGACCTTAATGGGCTGACTAAGGGTTCTGGTGGGTAAACCATACTTTTCCACAACTACCCTTGATATGAATGAATGAGTTGCACTAGAATCAAAAAGTACCATAACTGGACGTGAATGCAATAAAAACTTACCAACCACAGTCTTGGGCTGATCATAGACTTCTTCCACATCAAGGTGGTTCACCTGAGCACGAGGAAAAGGATTTGGCTTCTTAGTTGCGGAGTTGCCGTTGTTGTTGTCATTTCCATTTCCTTGCTTGTTCTGAGGGCATTCAGTGGCATAGTGCCCTGTCTTCTGACACTTGAAACAGGTGATATGGTTCAGATCTTTCTGAGCTGGAGCGGAACGGTGTTGATTGCCATTCCCACTTCCATTGCCATTCTTGAAGCTGCCATTGTTGGGACGATTATTCCCATTTCCTCCATGGTTATGGCCTCCATGGTTGTGCACGGGATGAGTGTGTCCTCCATACTTACCGGTCCCTGATCCGGTATTTCCTGAGTACGGGGAGTAGCGGGGCTTCTGATGAGCTCCATAGGTAGACTTCCCCTGTGCATACTTCCTCTTGCGGTTCTCGATTTGCTGCTACTTCCCCTCCAAGATGAGGGCCTTGTCTACCAGCTCCTGGTAGTTGCTGAAGGTAGCCACCATCAGCTGCACGCTCAACTCATCATTGAGTCCTTCCAAGATTTTCTCCTGCTTGGCTGCATCATCGGCCACATCTCCTGGTGCATAACGAGCCAACATGTTGAAGTCATCCACGTACTGGGCCACGGAACGGTTCCCCTGGCATAAGTTGCAAAACTCACGCTTCTTCAGACTCATGGCTCCAGCTGAGACATGTGCGGTGCGGAAAGCTTGCTTGAACTGCTCCCAAGTCACACCAGTAATGGGGTACGTGGTGGTGTAGTTCTCCCACCATGAAGCTGCTGGTCCCTCCAGTTGATGGGCGGCAAAGCGCACTTTTTCAGCCTCAGTGCATCCTGCGGTGGTGAGTTCCCTCTCCATCTTGCGGAGCCAATCATCTGCCACAATGGGCTCAGTGCTGCTGGAGAAAGTTGGGGAGTTCAGTCTCAGAAAACGGGTGAGGTTGTCGCCTTGAGGTGGAGGGTGGTTGTTGTGGTTGTTGGTCTAGTTCTGAATCAACAGTTGCATCAGTGCATTTTGCTGCTGGAGAAGTTGTGTGAGCTCTAGGGGGAAAGTGAAGTCGGGCTCACGTCGCGGAGGCATCTTGTTGTTTTCAGAGGGGTGAGAATTAGAATAGAACAATGACCTAAAAGGGAAATTCACTACCCATATTCAATGCAACAAACATATCACACCAAACACTAATTCATTTATTCAATTCAAGGTTCAAACATCGAGATACAAATCTCCAAACTCAAACTAAACATCGACCTACATTTTAACGACGAAAATGAAGATACATGGGGGCATAACTAAAGTTCTCCTCAAAAATACATGGTGATGTGGCCTCCTTCGGTGGTGCTCTCCTCATAGTCATCATCGTTGATGATCAAAGGAGCCATGTCTCCTTCTGGATGAAGATTTTCACCCATGTCCATCTATTCCTCCAGAGTTGCGATGCGAGTGTTCAGCTTATTGATCCTCTCTAAGAAATCCTTCACCTCATACTCATGCTCGTACTTGGCTTCCCGTAGGTCAGCTTCGAGGTCAATCTCGCAATTCATCAGCCTCTTGATTGTCTTCGTGTCAGCACGTACCCGAAGCTCCAAGGTCCTGATGTGCGTCTCCAAAGTCTGGATATAGGAAACGGTGGTGTCTTTAGTGGGAGTGGTTATGATATTTCCATTGGCATCCCTGCGACAAACCACGTTAAGTCCTGGTGAAATGGTTCCACCTCTGTATTCCTCCTGAATACGTCCAAGGGCATGATGAATGGCCATGTCTCTCCGAAGTATCCAGTTGGGTGCCACAAACTTGAAATCGATGGGTTCCTTACAATTTCCAAAGGTCTTCCCGGGGATGTGCACCTCGATCCTGTAGCGTCCGTCTTGTGGCAAAGACATGATAGGAGTCCCGGTGATGCTCGGCAAAGCAATCCTTACATCCCTGACGATCCTCATCAGCTCCTTGCCAAAGGGCATCGTCGCGTCAGGCTGACAAAACTTCGTGATCAAAACTGGGATGAAGGTGGCCATCTATAAATTTTGAAATAAATCGGAGGGAAGTCAGAAACGAGTAGATGAGAGTATAAGAATTTTAAAGACAAAAGAGAAATAAATCCTAAGGCTTTTCCAATCCTAGAGGTTACGTCATACGGTCAGCGTGTGCTCTGATACCATTTCTGTAGCGACCCGACCTGAAAGGTCGAATCTCCGGTGTGTCTGTACCATCCCTAGATCATGCTGGTACACACACGGTACATCAATGTATATATCAAAGGGAAATCACACAACATTAATTAATCGAAATCTCATATCGAGTCCTTTATTACAATAAGGATTACAATAAAGTGGCTGAAGGCCAACTCATGAGATAAACTAAATCAAAAACTTGCGGAAGCTCCATAGGTAGTTGAGTCCATCTGACTCCAAGGGCATCTCACCGAGCGTAGAGCGTATCCTCACTCCTGGTCAGAAAAGTACTCTGCAACATGATACGTTGCAGCCGTATAGGTCAGCATATTGAATATGCCGGCAAAGTCACAAGAGAGGGGGTAAAGTAATCATCTAGTCTATACGCAAATATGGCAGGTGGGGTAGTAAGTTTTTGCATAAAGCCAAATTTTTCCTACAACAAGAGAGGGCAAAAGCATAGTTACTACAATGTTGGTTGATTAATGAGATGGTTCCACCAACCAATTCTCATACCCAAGTTGACATTTAAAGTACCCACATCAATGTAATTTATTGTGTTGAGAGTTCTAGATAGTTTTAGTTCCTTTGGCTCAAACTGTCCATGACCGTGGACACGGCTAATCGATTAGGTTTGGGTACTCTGTAGAGTTTTGCACACGTTCCCCACAAGATTTGATCCCCTCCGTTGGATTTCTCGCACTTCATGGTGTTTGAGAAACGGATGACCAAAACATGGTCTTCTAAAGGGTTTCCCCGAGACTCTGTCGGTGCCCATCCTTTCCTACCGTTCTTCTACATCTCGTAGCACCGCCTGTCCAGGATCACCACGATACCCAACCAAGCTAGAGCCCATAATGGCTTGTGGCTGTGCAGGTAAGCCTTGGGTCTTGAAGCATCCATCCATCTCTTTGTGCCTGGGTGGACCTTTCCGCATGAATACTGGCACTTCTCTAGCATCATCTAGGCTAACCATTGGTTTCTCCAGGGCGCCTTTCAACCATCATCCACCCAGAGGTATGTTGAAAACTTGGAGTCTTGAAGACTTGATCATCATGTAGGTCTTGAAATTATTAACTCACAACTCTCATGAATCACACAACCAACCCCGTCTACTAATAGCATAGCAGAATGTAAATTAACGTTTCCCGAGGCCAATGTGTCAAAGGGTTTAGGGGTACCTACCACATGATACTACAACAAGTAACCAAGTTTCCAAATTACCTACTTTGCATGCAATTGGGGAGATGGAAGAACTAATGCAATAAAACATAGGTATACATGGTCAAAGTGACTTGCCTTGTTGACGATCCTCGAAATCAAGTGACTCTAGATAACAAGCTTCGCACTCCGAATGATCTAACGAATCAAACAAGAGCACACCATAAGCATAAACACAATACAATTCATTTAACAGCAAGGTAAACAAATGCTTCAACAAACAAAAGCACAATCAAAAGAAGAATCACTTAAAGTATAAGACTATAAATTTTTGGTGTCCAAAACTCTACTAAGGCATACAAGTCAAAAATTGGTTTTCAACAACTAGACATTTTAGATAACAGAAAAGTAAATATAAAATTTTATTTGAAAATAGAAAGTATTTCTTTATAAAAGTATTGTGCTAAAATAATTACTACAAAACTTTTTCTAAACAATATACATGGTGAAAACAAGATGAACCTATTCAAACTAGAGCACAAAACAATTTGAAAAACATATTTTATTAACGGGAAAAAAAGTACACCTAATGTTGAATCAACAGAACCTAATGAAATCTAAAAACAAAGGTTAAACTAATTCAGGTTCAAATTAAATAAAAATCAATTTAATTAAAATCTATTAAGAACTAAACAGATTCTGTTTTTGTTAAAAACAGTAACCAAATTCATTCTAAAAATTCTCAAACTATGCAGAATGATAGGTTTAACTAACACAAAACAGTGGCAAGAATATTCACTCAAAATATATTTATAAACTCTAGTTATACAGATTTTAGTAATTTAAACAAATTTGATTAGATTCGAAATTTAAAGTTCAAATTTGAAATCTAAGCATACACACATAAACTACATCAAATTTGTGAACTAATGCAAAAAGAATCAAATAAAAACACCAAATATTTTAAAAGATATGATAAAAACAAAAACAAAATACATTCTGTTTTCTAAAACAGAAAAGAAAAAGAAAAACTTCCTATCTATCGGACAGGGTCTACGTGTCAGGTTGTGATTGGCCGCGAGGGTGTGCGCGTGAGAGCTAACGAACGGACGACTAAAGCATACCAATTCGATTATTAAACAGATCTAATATCGCGCGTTGACTACGGATCCGACGGCTATGGGTGGAGGTGGAGGCTTACAAAGAGGGGGTCGGGGTCTCCGGCGAGGTCAACGGCGGCCGGTGGTCGGAGATGCTCGGGGACGATGGTGAAGTGGTCGGGGCGGCGTTCGAAGGCTTCAAACGGCGGCGGCGAGGCTCCGGCGTCGATTGGTGGCGTCGGAGGGGGCTGGGGGTGAGTGTGGCGAAGGGCACGAGCTCGGGGACGTTCGGTTGGGGTGCCGAACTCCGATGAGGGCTGGGGCAGCGCTTCAGCGAGGGAAAAGTGGGTTTCGGGTGTGGAACGAATAGTGGAGGGTCGGGGCTTTATATAGGAGCGATGCGGTGGTCGGGGAGGGCACGAGAGGCGAGATCCACGGAGAGGGATCTCCGGCGACGGCGGTCGGGCGTGGGGAAGGGGATGACCGCGCTGACACCGCGGTCGGACGGTGGGTCCCGCGCATCTGTGAGGGTGGGGGCGGGGTTAGCACGTCGGTGGCCGACCCGGAGTGGTTTCGGGAATTAAAGACGATGGGCCGGCCCGGTTCGTTTTAAAAACTTTCCTTTTCTATTTCCAGCACAGTAAAAACTCTTTTAATGCATTCAAAACAATTCCAAACTTAGGAATTATATATATCAAAATGATCAGGAGAATTAATGCTATTTAATGAACATTTTTCCTCTGTCATATTGAATATCTTTTTTAAAATTTATTTTCAGAAAATGCCTAATTGATTTTAAATCCGTTTGAGATAAATTTTCAAATAACCCCCTGGTTTAATTTCTCAAATATTTCACGAAGATGCCCCTGGTGTGGAGTGTGATGTTACTCCTCTCTTTCTTTGAACATTTCCAAAGGTTTTCAAATAGGTAAACAAATACATGGGAAAATTGAAATGACCTTTCAGAATTTCAAAAGAAGCACTTCAACAAATTCATTATATTCCAACATTGATGATGATGCATAGCTATATTTCATAACATTCCAAAATGAAATTTTGGGATGTTACATCTATTATGAAAGATCATTACCCTCTACCTTTTATCGATCAAATGCTAGAAAGACAATCCAAACACACTCATTTTTGCTTTCTATATGGTTATTCGGGCTTCTCGCAAATACATGTGTCAAAAGAGGACCAAGAGAAAACCACTTTTACTTGCCCTTTCGTTACGTTTGCTTATAGACGTATGCATTTTGGTTTATGCAATGCACATGCTACCTTTCAAAGATGTATGATGGCTATATTCTCTGACTTTTGTGAAAAGATTCTTGAGGTTTCATGGATGATTTTTCTGTTTACGGGACTTCATTTGATGATTGTTTGAGCAACCTTGATCGAGTTTTACAAAGATGTGAAGAAACTAATCTTGTCTTGAATTGGGGAAAGTGGCACTTTATGGTTAATGAAGGTATTGTCTTGGGGCACAAGATCTCCGAAAGAGGTATTGAAGTTGATAAAGCTAAAGTTGATGCTATTGAAAAAATTCCGTGCCCTACGGATATCAAAGGTATAAGAAGTTTCCTTGGTCATGCTGGTTTCTATAGGAGGTTTATCAAAGATTTCTCTAAGATTTCTAGGCCTCTCACAAACCTTTTGCAAAAAGATGTTCCATTTGTTTTTGACGATGACTATGCAGAAGCATTTGAAATTCTTAAGAATGCCTTGATTACTGCACCTGTTGTTCAACCACCCGACTGGAACCTACCTTTTGAAATTATGTGTGATGCTAGTGATTATGCTATTGGTGTTGTTCTAGGACAAAGAGTCGATAAGAAATTAAATGTTATCCATTATGCTAGCAAAACTCTAGACAGTGCTCAAAGAAACTATGCTACTACTGAAAAGGAATTTTTAGCAGTCGTGTTTGCTTGTGATAAGTTTAGAACTTATATTGTTGATTCCAAAGTAACTGTTCACACTGATCATGCTGCTATTAAGTACCTTATGGAGAAGAAAGACGCTAAATCTAGACTTATTAGGTGGGTCCTTCTGCTACAAGAATTTGATTTGCATATCATTGATAGAAAGGGTGTTGATAACCCGATGGCAGATAACCTGTCTAGGTTAGAAAATGTTCTTGATTACCCACTACCTATTGATGATAGCTTTCCCGATGAACAATTAGCTGTCGTGAATACTTCACATAATGCTCCTTGGTATGCTGATTACGCCAATTACATTGTTGCTAAATTTATACCTCCTAGTTTCACATACCAACAAAATAAAAAGTTCTTCTATGATTTAAGGCATTACTTTTGGGATGATCCACATATTTATAAAGAAGGAGTAGATGGTATTATTAGACGTTGTGTACCTGAGCATGAACAGGAATAGATCTTATGCAAATTTCACTCCGAAGCCTACGGGGGACATCACGCTGGAGATAGAACCGCACACAAGGTACTACAATCTGGGTTTTATTTTCCTACTCTCTTCAAGGATGCTCGTAAGTTTGTCTTATCCTGTGATGAATGTCAAAGAATTGGTAATATTAGTAGGCGTTAGGAAATGCATATGAATTAATCTCTTGTTATCGAACCTTTTGATGTTTGGGGCTTTGATTATATGGGGCCTTTTCCACAATTCAACGGGTATACTCATATTCTAGTTGATGTTGATTATGTCACTAAGTGGGTAGAAGCTATTCCAACTAGTAGCGCTGATCATAACACTTCTATTAAAATGCTTACAGAAGTTATTTTTCCTAGATTTGGAGTCCCTAGATATTTTATGACTCATGGTGGTTCACATTTTATTCATGGTGCTTTCCGTAAAATGCTCGCTAAATATGATGTTAATCATAGAGTTACATCTCCTTATCATCCTCAGTCTAGTGGTCAAGTAGAAATGAGCAATAGAGAGATTAAATTGATTTTGCAGAAGACTTTTAATAGATCTAGGAAGAATTGGTCTAAGAAACTTGATGATGCATTGTGGGCTTATAGAACTACTTACAAAAACCCTATGGGTATGTCTCCGTATAAGATGGTTTATGGTAAAGCATGTCACTTACCTATAGAGCTAGAACATAAGGCTTATTGGACAATCAAAGAGCTTAATTATGATTTCAAACTTGCTAGTGAGAAGAGGTTATTTGACATTAGCTCACTTGATGAATGGAGAACCCAAGCCTATGAGAATGCTAAGTTGTTTAAACAAAAGGTTAAGAGGTGGCACGATAGAAGGATACAAAAGCGTGAATTTAATGTAGGGGATCATGTCTTGCTATACAATTCTCGTTTAAGATTTTTTGCATGAAAACTTCTCTCTAAATGGGAAGGTCCTTACATCATCGAAGAGGTATACCGTTCCGGTGCCATCAAGATTAACAATACCGAAGGCACAAACCCGAAGGTGGTGAAGGTCAAAGAATCAAACATTATATCTCAGGTACTCCCATAAATGTTGAAACCAATATCATCAATACCATAACTCCGGAGGAGTACATTAGGGAGACTTACCAAAACATTTCAGACTCCGAAAAGGAATAGGTATGTGGTACGATAAGCAAAAAGACTCCAAAACTTTTTCAATGGCAAATTTTAATTTTTTTGGAATACTTAAAAAATAGGAAAATATAAAGTAGTCCGAATGGTGCACGAGGAGGCGACAAGCCTGCTCGGCGTGGCCACCCCCTGGTCGCGCCCCTGGGGCTTGTGGCCACCTCATGCACCACCCGGACTCCGTTTTCTTGTGGCATACTCCTTCGGGTCGGTAAAAATTCATTATATAATCTCTCGAAGGTTTTGACTCTCGTATCACGACAATACCTCCCATTTTCTCTTTTGAGCTATTTCCGCAACAGATTTAGATCAACATGGCGTCCCCAAGTGTTTCGAAGGACAAGTTCTCCGAGAAGGCCATCAGCCCCTACCTTGCAGAGGTGTTGCAACACCCTCAAACCATCGAGGTGCGTGAGGGGGTGCTGCACATCCGTAATGTGGAGGGGCCAAAGAAAACCGAAAGCATGGAGACAAGGCTCGAAGCAATGGAGCAGCAGGTCTTCAAGTGCCAAGGGATGGTGGAACGGGGACTCGATGCTAATCAGATGATGATCGCGGAATTTGCCCACAAACATAAGCTGGATGCCAAGGACGTTGTGGATCACATCTTTAAGCTTTACAAGAGAATCGAGCAACTCCAAGCCCAGATCTACGACCTGCAAAGCCAAAAGTGTGAGTATGAACACTGATTTAAGAGAATGAGTTTGGTTGTAGATTTGAGGATTCCCGAGACTCGTTCATCCTTTTATGATGGTGAGCCTATGCCTTGTAAGATGGAGGACAAGCTTCCAACCTCATCAACAACTCCCACATCATCACCTCCGAAGCAAGATAACTAAACACATGGGTATGGGCACTCCCCTTGGTTTGTGCCAAGCTTGGGGGAGGTGCCCCGGTATCGTATCACCATCACATCTTTTGTTTTTATTTTTATTTTTATTTTATTTTTATCATCTTTTCTTAGTTCAATAATTTTAGTTATATCTTGATCTAGTAGAATAAAGTTTTCATGTGATCTAGTTTTGAGTCTTTGCTTTATGATTCCTCCTATGTAAGCAAGTCCGTGAGTTATATAATGGAAAGTGCTTTTGAGTTGAGGGCCTTGCTTGGTATGATCTTAATCTTGAGAAATATAAAGCAGAAAGAAGGGTAGAATAAAAGCAAAGAATACATATGAAAATCTTATGGGGAGTGATGACTTCACATATAAAAAGTATGTCGATTGAAACCTGTTGTGGGTTGACAAACATAGTTGTTGGTCACTGGGGCAATTAAAAGGAAGTAATAAAGAAAGAGAGGTTCACATATAAATATATTGTCTTGGACATCTTTTATGATTGTGAACACTCATTAAAATAGTATATGTTAAGAAGTTGATGTTGGACAAGGAAGAAAACATAATGAGTTATGTTTGCTTATTTCTGAAGAGAAGTTATATTGTTATAGATCTCTCAACGTGTGTCGCTTGCTTCCACCTCATATCAGCCAAAACTTCCGCACCAAGTAGAGATACTACTTGTGTATCCAAACACCCTTAACCCAATTTTGCCATGAGAGTCCACCATACCTACCTAAGGATAGAATAAGATCCTTCAAGTAAGTTGTCATCGGTGCAAGCAATAAAAATTGTTCTCTAAATACGTGTGATCTATTTGTGTGAGTCAAATAAATTTTATACGAAATTGTGATGGGGAAGAAATAAAAGCGACGGACTGCATAATAAAGTTCTCTATCACAAGGGGCAATATAAAGTGATGTTCTTTTGCATTAAGAGATTGTGCATCCAATTATAAAAGCGCATGACAACCTCTGCTTCCCTCTGCAAAGGGCCTATCTGTTACTTTTATTTTCTAGTACTTATCTTTATGCAAGAGTCGTGGTGATCTCTAATACCTTCACTATTCTCGCCTTTATCTTCTGGCAAGTGTCACGTGTTGGGGAAAGATCTAGGCACATATACCCACTCGGAAGTGGACGAGCATGAGTTATTACCGTTGACATTACCATTGAGGTAAATAGTTGGGAGGCAACACTATAAGGCCCTATCTTTCTCTGTGTCCGATTGAAAATTTGAACTCATAGGTACCTCGTGAGTGTTAGTAGTTGTAAAAGACTAAAAGATGATTGAGTATGTGGGTTTGCTCTACAAGCTCTTATATTGACTCTTTCCTACGTTATGATAAATTGGAATTGCTTCAATAACTCAGATCATAGTTTGCCAGTTCTTAATAGAGTTCTTAATTCATACTTTGCCATTGTGAATGAATTATTACTTTAACATAAGAAATTATATGTCAATATATGTTGATGTTCTAAAGATGATCATGATGCCTTCATGTTCGTATTTTATTTTATCGACACCTCTATCTCTAAACATGTGGACATATTTATTGATATCGGCTTCTGCTTGAGGACAAGCGAGGTCTAAGCTTGGGGGAGTTGATACGTCCATTTTGCATCATAATTTTATATTGATATTTATTGAATTATGGACTGTTATTACACATTTTGGTACAATACTTATGCCTTTTCTCTCTTATTTTACAAGGTCTACATGAAGAGGAAGAATGCCGACAGCTGGAATTCTGGACTAGAAAAGGAGCAAATCTGAGATACCTATTCTGCACAACTCCAAAAGTCCTGAAAATCTACGAAGAATTATTTTGGAATATAAAAAAAATACCGGGTGAAAGAAATACACCAAGGGGCCACCAGGGAACCGCAAGCCCGATGGGCGCGGCCACCCCCTGGCCGTACCTAGCAAGCTTGTGGCCCACCTGGCAGCCCTCCGGTGCCCATCTTCTCCTATATCAAGGGTTTCGTCGAGGAAAAAATCATAAGAGACCTTTAGGGACGAAGAGCCGTCGTCTCGAGGCAGAACTTGCGCAGAACCAATCTAGAGCTCCGACAGGGCGATCCTGCCGGTGAAACTTCCCTCCGGGAGGGGGAAATCGAAGCCATCTTCATCACCAATGATAATCTCATCGAGAGGGGGTCAATATCCATCGACATCTTCATCAGAACCATCTCCTCTCCAAACCCTAGTTCATCTCTTGTATCCGATCATTGTCTCAAAACCTCAGATTGGTACCTGTCGGTTGCTAGTAGTGTTGATTACTCCTTGTAGTTGATGCTAGTTGGTTTACTTGGTGGAAGATTATATGTTCAGATCCTTGATCATCACTTATACTCCTCTAATTATGAACATGAATATGTTTTGTGAGTAGTTCCGTTAGTTCCTGAGGACATGGGATAAGTCTTGTTATAAGTAATCATGTGAATTTGGTATTTGTTCGATATTTTGATAAAATGTATGGTGTCTCTCCTCTAGTGGTGTTATGTGAACGTCGACTACATAACACTTCACCATTGTTTGGTCCTAGAGGAAGGCATTGGGAAGTAATAAGTAGATGATGGGTTGCTAGAGTGACAGAAGCTTAAACCCTAGTTTATGCGTTGCTTCATAAGGGCTGTTTTGGATCCACATGTTTCATGCTATTGTTAGATTTATCTTAATTCTTCTCTCGTAGTTGTGGATGCTTGCAGGAGGGGTTAATCATAAGTGGGAGGCTTGTCCAAGTAAGGACAGCACCCAAGCACCGATCCACCCACATATCAAACTATCAAAGTAGCGAACGTGAATCAAATGAGCATGATGAAAACTAGCTTGACATAAATTACCATGTGTCCTCGGGAGCACTTTGCTTTATATAAGAGTTTGTCTAGGCTTGTACTTTGCTATAAAAAGGACTGGGCTACCTTGCTGCACCTTTGTTACAATTCTTACTTGCTACCCATTACGAATTATCTTATCACAAAACTATCTGTTATCGATAATTTCAGTGCTTGCAGAAATTACCTTACTGAGAACTGCTTGTCATTTCCTTTTGCTCCTCATTTCGACACTCTTACTTATCTAAAGGACTATGGTAGATACCCTATACTTGTGGGGCATGACATACTAACAACATTGCCATCATGATCATCACTCAAAGATTTAGTGCCAAACATTCTAATAACTTCTTCTAACACTTGAGCACAATTTTCCTTTCCATCACTTCCACGAAAGACATTACAAAGATGAAGTAGAGGCAACCTCAATTCCATTTTTTGTAGTTTTCTTTTATAAAACCAAACTAGTGAAAAACAAGAAACTAAAAGATTCAGTTGCAAGATCTAAAGATATACCTTCATGCACTCACCTCCCCGGCAACGGCGCCAGAAAAGAGCTTGATGTCTACTACGCAACCTTCTTCTTCTAGACTCGTGTTGGGCCTCCAAGCGCAGAGTTTTGTAGGACAGTGGCAAGTTTCCCTCAAGTAGATGACCTAAGGTTTATCAATCCATGGGAGGTGTAGGGTTAAGATGGTCTCTCTCAAACAACCCTACAATCAAATACAACAAATCTCTTGTGTGCCCAACACACCCAATACAATGGAAAATTGTATAGGTGCACTAGTTCGGCGAAGAGATGGTGCAATATGCATGGTAGATATAGGTTTTTGTAATCTGAAAATATAAAAACAACAAGATAACTAATGATAAAAGTGAGCACAAACTGTATTGCAATGTTTAGAAACAAGGCCTAGGGTTCGTACTTACACTAGTGCAATTTCTCTCAACAATACTGACATAGTTGGATCATATGTAAATACCTCTCGTGCGACAAACAGTTCACTCCAAAGTCACAAATAGAGGAGAACTAACAAACAAATTATTGTAGGGTACGAAACCACCTCAAAGTTATCTTTTCTGATCAATCTTATGAGCTATCCCTATAAGTGTCACGAATAGCCCTAGGGTCCGTACTAAAATAACACCTTAAGATACACATCAACCAAAACCCTAATGTCACCAAGATACTCCAATGTCACCACAAGTACACTTGGGCTTGATTATACGATATGCATCACACAATTTCAGATTCATCATGTTCAATCCAACACAAAGAACTTCAAAGAGTTCCCCAAAGTTTCTACCAGAGATTCAAGACGAAAACATGTGCCAACCCCTATGCATAGATTCCCAAGGTCACGAAACCCACAAGTTGATCACCAAAACATACATCAAGTGGATTAATAGAACATCCCATTGTCACCATGGATATCCCATCACAAGACATACATCAAGTGTTCTCGAATCCTTAAAGACTCAATCCGATAAGAAAACTTCAAAGGGAAAACTCAATTCATCATAATAAGATAGAGAGGGGAAAACTCCATACGATTCATCTATATCAATAAAGCTCGCGGTACATCAAGATCGTGTCATCTCAAGAACACGAGAGAGAGAGAGAGATCAAACACATAGCTATTGGTACATACCCTCATCCCTGAGGGTGAACTAGTCCCTCCTCGTCATGGAGATTGTCGGGATGATGAAGATGGCCTTCGGGGATGGTTTCCCCCTCTGGCAGGGTGCCGGAACGGGATCCCGATTGGTTTTTCGTGGCTCTGGAGGCTTGGGGCGGCGGAACTCTCGATCTAGGTTTCTTTTTGGAGGTTTGGGTATTTATAGGAGTATTTGGCGTTGGTCCCACGTCCAAAAGGCTCCCAAGGAGGTCACAAGCCAACTAGGTGCGGCTAGGGGGGTGGCCGCGCCGTGGTGGCTTGTGACTCCCTCAGGACTCTTCTCCGGAATCTTTTCGCTCCAGTATTTTTTATATTTTCCAAAAAAAATCTCAGTTAATTTTTAGCCCATTCTAAGAACTTTTATTTCTGCACAAAAACGACACCATTGTAGTTTTGCTGAAAACAGCATCAGTCCGGGTTAGTTCTAATAAAATCATACCAAAATCATATAGAATTATTGTAAACATGGCATGAATACTTCATAATTTATAGATACGTTGGTGACGTATCAGTCATCAAGACTCTATTCTGGCGTTGTTGTCGGGGAGTGAAGCGCTCTTGGTATGTGGAAATTGGTAAGGAACAACTTATATTACGTGCTGAAATTTATTTTCACTTGTCACTATGAAGAACAATCCTTTGAGGGGTTTGTTCGGGGTATGTTCACCTCGGCTGGAACCATTCTACCTCTTGAGCTAGCATTGGTTTTCCCTTGAAGTGGAAAGGGTGATGCAGCGAAGTAGATTTGTATTTCCCTCAGTTGATGAGGACCAAGGTATCAATCCAGTAGGAGGAACAAGCAAGTTACCAATGGATGCACCTACACAAACAATCAAACTCTTGCACCCAACGCTATAAAGGGGTTGTCAATCCCTTCACGGTTATTTGCAAGGATTAGATCTGATAGAGATAGATGTAAAAGATTGTGAAAAGTAAAAAGTAAATAAATTAAAGCAAGGTATTTTTGGTTTATAGATCTAAAAATATAATATGGAAAGTAGACACGGGGGCCATAGGTTTCACTAGAGGCTTCTTTCTTGAAGGGAAATAATATGGTGGGTGAACAAATTATTGTCGAGCAATTGATAGAAAATCGAATAATAATGATGATATCCAAGGCAATGATTATGCATACAAGCATCACATCCGTGTCAAGTAGACCGAAACGATTCTATATCTACTACTATTACTCCACACATCGACCGACTGTTGCCTGCATCTAGAGTATTAAGTTCATAAAGAATAGAGTAACGCATTAAGTAAGATGACATGATGTAGAGGGATAAACTCAAGCAATATGATTAAAACCCCATCTTGTTACCCTTGATGGCAACAATACAATACGTGTCTCGCTACCCCTACTTTGTCACTGGGTGAGGACACCGCAAGATTGAACCCAAAACTAAGCACTTCTCCCATTGCCAGAATGACCAATCTAGTTGGCAAACCAAATCAATAACTCGAACAGACTTACAAAGATATGAAATCATGCACATAAGAATTCAGAGAAGAACCAAATAATATTCATAGATAAGCTGATCATAAACCCACAATTCATTGTATCTCAACAAACACACCGCAAAAGAGTATTACATAGGATAGATCTCCATGAAGATCATGAAGAACATGGTATTGAAGCACAAAGAGAGAGAAGAAGCCATCTAACTACTAGCTATGGACCCATAGGTCTATGGTGAACCACTTACGCATCATCAGAGGAGCAATGGAGTTGATGTAGATGCCCTTCGTGATCGAATCCTCCTCCGGTAGATTACCGGGAAAGGCTCCAAGATTGGATCTCTCGGGAACAGAACGTTGCAGCGGTGGAAAAGTATTTGTGTGGCTCTTTTTGGTATTGGGGGAGTATTTGGGTATTTATAGTACGAAGATTAGGGTTAGGAGACCTGCCGGGGGCCACAAGCCTGCCAGGCGCGGTCAGGGGTGGTGGTCGCGCCCCCTGGCTTGTGACCTCCTAGCAGGTCCCTTGCCTTGCACTTCAAGTCTAGTAGATGTCTTCTGGTCCAAGAAAAATCATCGCGAAGATTTTATTCTGTTTGGACTCCGTTTAATATTCCTTATCTGCAATACTCAAAAACAAGGAAGAAACAGAAAGTGGCACTAGGCTCCAGATTAATGGGTTAATCCCAAAAATAACATAAAATATCATATTAATGCATATAAAACATCCAAAAAAGATAATATAATAGCATAGAACAATCAAAAATTATAGATACGTTGGAGACGTATCAAGCATCCCCAAGCTTAATTCCTGCTCGTCCTCGTGTAGGTAAATGATAAAAACAATTTTTTTGATGTGGAATGCTATCTAACATATTTATCCATGTAATATTCTTTATAGTGGCATGAATGTTCAAATCCTAAGACTCAAATCAAAAGCTTAATGTTGACATAAAAACAATAATATTTCAAGCATACTAGCAAAGCAATTGTATCTCTTCAAAACATAATGGCAAAAGAAAGTTATCCCTACAATATCATATGGTCTAGCTATGCTCCATCTTCCCCACACAAAATATTTATATCATGCACAACCCCGATGACAAGTCAAGCAATTGTTTCACACCTTTTATGTTCTCAAACCTTTTCAACTCTCACGCAATACATGAGCGTGAGCCATGGATATAACACTATAGGTGGAATAGAATATGGTGGAGGTTGTGAAGAGAAGGAGAAGATAGTCTCACATTAACTAGGCGTATCAATGGGCTATGGAGATGCCCATTAATAGATATCAACGTGAGTGAGTAAGGATTGCCATGCAACGGATCCACTAGAGCTATAAGTGTATGAAAGATCAAAAGGAAACTAAGTGGGTGTGCATCCAGCTTGCTTGCTCGTGAAGACCTAGGGCCATTTGAGGAAGCCCATCATTGTAATATACAAGACAAGTTATATAATGAAAAATTCCCACCAGTATATGAAAGTGACAAAATAGGAGACTCTCTATCATGAAGATCATGGTGCTACTTTGAAGCACAAGTGTGGAAAAAAAGATAGTAGCATTGTCCCTTCTCTCTTTCTCTCATTTTTTATTTTGGTGGACATCTAAGGCCTCTCTTTTTTTATTTGGGCTTTGCTGGCCTCTTTTATTTTTCATAAAGTCCGGAGTCTCATCCCCACTTGTGAGGGAATCATAGCTTCCACCATCCTTTCCTCACATGGGACAATGCTCTAATAATGATGGTCATCACACTTTTATTTACTTACAACTCAAGAATTACAACTCGATATCAGAACGGTGGAAGTTGCATGGCAATATATCTCGAAATGGCTATGGAAATGCCATAATAGGTAGGCATGGTGGCTATTTTGAGGAAAGATATATGGTGGGTTTAATGCACCGGCGAAAGTCATGCGGTACTAGAGAGACTAGCAAAAGTGTAAGGGTGAGAGTGCGTATAATTCATGGACTCGCAATAGTCGTAAAGAACTCACATACTTATTGCAAAAGTCTATTAGTCATCTAAGCAAAGTATTAGATGCATGCTCCTAGGGGAGAGGTTGGTAGGAGTAAACCATCGCGCGCTCCCGACCCTCACAGAAAGGTCGACAATCAATAAACAAATCATGCTCCGACTTCCTTACATAACGGTTCACCATACGTGAATGCTACGGGAATCACAAACCTTTACACAAGTATTTTTACCAATTCACAATTACTTCCTAACATGACTCTTAATATTACCATCTTTATATCTCAAAACTTTATGCAAGGAATCAAACTTCTCATAATACTCAATGCACTTAATATGGAAGTTTTTATTATATGCCTCTTGGATGCCTATCATATTAGGATTAAATTCATAACCTAAACCAATTACCATGCTGTTTAAGGACTCTCAAAATAATATAAGTGAGGTACGATAGTTCAATTATTTCTATAAACCAAACACCATCGCGCTCTAAAAAGATATAACTGAAGCAGTAGAGAAAAATTGCCTATCTCAAAAGATATAAGTGAAGAACATATAGTATTCTAATAAATTCACGATTCATGCGTGTCTCTCTCAAAACATGTGTACAACTGCTACTTCTCGAGCATGCGTTGGTTTCCCGTGAAGAGAAACGGTTTGATGCAGCAAAGTAGATAAGTATTTCCCTCAGTTTTTGAGAACCAAGGTATCAATCTAGTAGGAGATACAAGCGATCCACCAATAGATATACCTGCACAGAGAATCAAACTCTTGCACCCAACACTATAAAGGGGTTGCCAATCCCTTCATGGTTACTTGAAAGGATAAGATCTAATAGAGATAGATATAATAGGGTGCTTGAACGGAAAGTAAAAGTAATGCAGCAAGTGTTTTTGGTGTTTTTGGTTTTAGATCTGAAAATATAATATGGAAAATAGACCCGGGGGACATAGGTTTCACTAGATGGCTTCTCTCATGATGGCAACTATTACGGTGGGTGAAAAAATTACTGTTGAGCAATTGATAGAAAAGCACATGATTATGAAGATATCCAAGGCAATGATTATGCATATAGGCATCATGTCTGTGACAAGTAGACCGAAACGATTCTGCATCTACTACTATTACTCCACACATCGACCGACTCCTCCACGCATCTAGAGTATTAAGTTCATGAAGAACAGAGTAACACATTAGGTAAGATGACATGATATAGAGGGATAAACTCAAGCAATATGATGAAAACCCCATCTTTTTACCCTTGATGGCAACAATACAATACGTGCCTCGCTACCCCTAATTTGTCACTTGGTGAGGACACCGCAAAATTGAACCCAAAACTAAGCACTTCTCCTATTGCAAGAATTACCAATCTAGTTAGCCAAACCAGACAAATAACTCGAAGAGACTTGCAAAGTTATGAAATCATGCATATAAGAATTCAGGAAAGGCTCAAATAATATTCATGGATAATCTGAACATAAACCCACAATTCATTGGATCTCGACAAACACAGCACAAAAGAGTATTACATCGGATAGATCTCCATGAAGATCATGAAGAACATGGTATTGAGAAGCAAAGAGAGAGAAGAAGCCATCTAGCTACTAGCTATGGACCCGTAGGTCTGTGGTGAACTACGCATGCATCATCGTAGGGGCAATGGAGTTGATGTAGATGCCCTTCGTGATCGAATCCCCCTCCGGCAGATTACCGGAAAAGGCTCCAAGATTGGATCTATCGAGAACGGAGGCTTCTGGCGGCGGAAAAGTGTTTTCGTGGCTCGTTCTGCTAATGATGGAATATTTGGGAATTTATAGGCCGAAGATTAGGGTTAGGGGAGTTGCCAGGGGCCCACAAGCCTGCCCGGCGCGGGTGCCCCCCTGGCCACGGTAAGCGGGCTTCTAGCCCAGTGGCAGCTCCTCTGCCTTGGTTCTCAAGTCTCGTGGCTTCCTTTTATTGCAGAAAATATCATTCTAGAGGTTTTGTTCCATTTGGACTCCGTTTAATATTCCTTATCTGCGAAACTCAAAAACAAGGAAAAAACAGAAGCTGGCACTAGGCTCTAGATTAATAGGTTAGTCCAAAAATAATATAAAATAGCATATTAATGCATATAAAACATCCAAAACAGATAATATAATAGCATGGAACAATCAAAAATTATAGATACATTGGAGACATATCAACATCCCAAGCTTAATTCCTGCTCGTCCTCGAGTAGGTAAACGATAAAAACAGAATTTTTGATGTGGAATGCTACCTGACATATTTATCCATGTAATATTCTTTATTGTGGCATGAATATTCAGATCCGTCAGATTCAAAACAATAGTCTAATATTGACATAAAAACAGTAATACTTCGAGCACACCAACAAGGTACTCGTGTCCTTTCGAAATAACATGGCCTTAGAAAGTCATCCCTACAAAATCATATGGTCTGGCTATGCTCCATCTTCCCCACACAAAGTATCTAAATCATGCACAACCCCAATGAACAAGTCAAGCAATTGTTTCACACTTTTGGTGTTCTCAAACCTTTTCAACTCTCACGCAATACATGAGCGTGAGCCATGGATATAGCATTATAGGTGGAATAGAATAAGGAGGAGGTGCAAAGGAAAAAGGAGAAGATAGTCTCACATCAACTAGGCGTATCAACGGGCTATGGAGATGCCCATCAATAGATATCAATGTGAGTGAGTAGGGATTGCCATGCAACAAATGCACTTAGAGCTATAAGTGTATGAAAGCACAAAAAGAAAACTAAGTGGTCATGCATAATGAATATCCACTAGTTATATGAAAGTGACAAAATAGGAGACTCTCTATCATGAAGATCATGGTGCTACTTTGAAGCACAAGTGTGGATAAAGATAGTAGCAATTGTCCCTTCTCTCTTTATCTCATTTTTTGGTGGGATTCTTTGGCCTCTTTTATTTTTTTGGTTTGGGCTTCGCTGGCGTCTTTTATTTTTTGTAAAGTCCGAATACTCGTCCCAACTTGTGAGGGAGTCATAGCCTCCATCATCCTTTTATCTCATGGGACATGTACGATTACAATCTATATCAAGAACAATAAAATATATGGGCATGTAATTCCTATTTGCAACAATAAGAACATCATTAATTCTTCCCATAGGTTTCTTTATAGTGGAATCCGCAAGATGCAAATTTAAGGAACAATCATCAAATTCACGGAAACCTAACACATCATATAAAGTTTTTGGAATCGTGGAAATGCTAGCACCCAAATCACACAAATCATGGCACTCATAATCTTTAATCTTCATCTTAATAGTAGGTTCCCACTATTCATAAAGCTTTCTAGGTATAGAAACTTCCAACTCAAGTTTTTCTTCAAAAGCTTTCATCACGGCATCAACAATATGTTTAGTAAAAGCCTTGTTTTGATTATAAGCATGAGGAGAATTCAACATGGATTGAAACAAGGAAATACAATCAATCAAAGAGAAGCTACCATGATTAAAGTCTTTTAAATCCAAAAGAGTGGGCTCATTGTTATTTAAAGTTTTGACCTCTTCAATCCCACTTTTATCAATCTTAGCATCAAGATCTAAAAACTCCGAATCATTAGGACTCCTTTTAACTAAAGTTGACTCATATCCAATCCCATCCTTATCAATATTAATGTTGGAAAAAAAAGATTCAATATGAGTCACATCAATCACTTTAAGATCTTCATCAATATTATCATGGGAACATACTTTTTCAAGCCATTCACGCTTAGCATGAACTCTAGCGGTTCTTTCCTTACAGTCATCAATAGAAATTCTCACAGATTTTAAAGACTCATTAATATCATGCTTGGGTGGAATAGATATAGTTTTTAAAGAATCAATCTCAAGAGAAATTCTATCAACGTTCCTAGCCATATCATCAATCTTGAGCAATTTTTCTTCAGTCATAGCATTGAAACCTTTTTGCGTATAATGAATTATTTAATATTACTCTCAAAATCAAAGGGTATTTTATTATAATTTCCATAAGAATTTCTGTAGGAATTACCATAATTATTATAGGGATTACTAGGAAATGGTCCAGCATTGAAATTACCTCTATAAGCGTTATTACCAAAATTGTTCCTACCAAAAAAATTCATATCCATAGATTCATTATGATTTCAAATCAAAGAAGACAAAGGCATATCATTAGGATCAATAGGGGCACTCTTACTAGCAAACAATTTCATCAATTCATCCATATTTTCACTCAAAGTATTAATCTCTTCAATAGCATGCACTTTTTTACTGGTAGGAGATCTTTCGGTGTGCCAATGAGAGTAATTTGCCATAATATTATCTAGGAGGTTAGTAGCTTCTCCTAACATGATTTCCATAAAAGTTCCAGCCGCGGCAGACTCTAAGAGATTCCTAGAAGCAAATTTCAATCTAGCATAGAAAATTTGTATAATCATTCATAAACTCAAACCATGCGCGAGGCAATTCCTAATCATAAGTTTCATCCTCTCCCAAGATTGCGCAACATATTCATGATCAAGTTGCTTAAAATTCATTATATCGTTCCTACGGGAGATGATCTTAGCAGGAGGAAAGTCTTTGGAAATAAAATCATCTTTACACTTATTCCATGAATCAATACTATTTTTAGGCAAAGATGAAAACCAAGTTTTAGCACAATCTAGTAGTGAGAACAGAAATAGCTTCAATTTAACAATATCATTATCCACATCTTTCTTCTTTTGCATGTCACACAACTCAACGAAATTATTTAGATGCGATGCGGCATCTTCATTAGCAAGGCCGGAAAATTGTTCTTTCATAACAAGATTGAGCAAAGCAGCATTAATTTCATAAGATTCTGCACTAGTGGCGGGAGCAATCGGAGTACTAATAAAACCATTATTATTAGTATTGAAAAAGTCACACAACTTGGTATTCTCTTGAGTCATCATGACAAAGCAAGAAATCAAGCACTCAAGCAAGCAAAAAGCAAACGGTAAGACGAATGAAGAAGGGCGAATAAAAAGGCAAATCCTTTTGCTATTTTTTGAAAATTGTTTTAGAAGTGGGGGAGAGGAAAACGAGAGGAAAATGACAAATAATGTAAATGCAAGAGATGAGTTTGTGATGGGTACTTGGTATCCTTGACTTGCTATGTATCTCCTCGGCAACGGCGCCAAAAATCCTTCTTGCTACTTCTCGAGCATGCGTTGGTTTCCCGTGAAGAGGAACGGTTTGATGCAGCAAAGTAGATAAGTATTTCCCTCGGTTTTTGAGAACCAAGGTATCAATCCAGTAGGAGATACAAGCGATCCACCAATAGATATACCTGCACAAAGAATCAAACTCTTGCACCCAACGCTATAAAGGGGTTGTCAATCCCTTCACGGTTACTTGCAAGGATGAGATCTAATAGAGATAGATATAATAGGGTGAATGGAAAGTAAAAGTAACGCAGCAAGTGTTTTTGGTGTTATTGGTTTTAGATCTGAAAATATAATATGGAAAATAGACCCGGGGCCAAAGGTTTCACTAGATGGCTTCTCTCATGATGGCAAGTATTACGGTGGGTGAACAAATTACTACGAACAATTGATAGAAAAGTGAATAATTATGAAGGTATCCCAGGCAATGATTATGCATATAGGCATCACGTTTGTGACAAGTAGACCGAAATGATTCTGCATCTACTACTATTACTCCACACATCAACCGACTCCTGCCTGCATCTAGAGTATTAAGTTCATGAAGAACAGAGTAACACATTAGGTAAGATGACATGATGTAGAGGGATAAACTCAAGCAATATGATGAAAACCCCATCTTTTTACCCTTGATGGCAACAATACAATATGTGCCTCGCTACCCCTACTTTGTCACTGGGTGAGGACACCACAAGATTGAACCCAAAACTAAGCACTTCTCCTATTGCAAGAATTATCAATCTAGTTGGCCAAACCAAACCAATAACACGAAGAGACTTGCAAAGATATGAAATCATGCATATAAGAATTCAGGAAAGACTCAAATAATATTCATGGATAATATGAACATAAACCCACAATTCATCGGATCTCGACAAACACACCGCAAAAGAGTATTACATTGGATAGATCTCCATGAAGATCATGAAGAACATGGTATTGAGAAGCAAAGAGAGAGAAGAAGCCATCTAGTTACTAGCTATGGACACGTAGGTCTGTGGTGAACTACTCACGCATCATCGGAGGGGCAATGGAGTTGATGTAGATGCCCTCCGTGATCGAATCGCCCTCCGGCACATTACCAGAAAAGGCTCCAAGATTAGATATCTCGGGAAGGGAGGCTTTTGGTGGCGGAAAAGTCTTTTCGTGACTCGTTCTGATAATGATGGAATATTTGGGAATTTATAGGCCGAAGATTATGGTTAGGGGAGTTGCTAGGGGCCCACAAGCCTGCCCGGCGTGGGTGGCACCCCTGGCCACGGCAAGCGGGCTTGTGGCCCCATGGCAGCTCCTCTACATAGGTTCTCATGTCTCGTGGCTTCCTTTTATTTCAGAAAAAATCATTCTGGAGGTTTTATTCCATTTGGACTCCATTTAATATTCCTTATCTGTTAAAATCAAAAATAAGGAAAAAACAGAAACTGACACTAGGCTCTAGATTAATATGTTAGTCCAAAAATAATATAAAATAGCATATTAATGCATATAAAACATCCAAAACAAATAATACAATAGCATGGAACAATCAAAAATTATTGATACGTTGGAGACGTATCAGCAGCAAGGACGATTGTGGCAAAATAAAAAGCAAAGACTCATATCATACAAGACGCTCGAAGGAAAACACATATTATGTGGTGAATAAAAATATAGCCTCAAGTAAATTTACCGATGGATTGAAGACGAAAGAGGGGATGCCTTCCAGGGCATCCTCAAGCTTAGTCTCTTTGTCATCCTTGAATATGGCTTGGGGTCCCTTGGGCATCCCCAAGCTTACGCTCTTGCCACTCCTTATTCCATAGTCCATCAAATCTTTACCCAAAACTCAAAAACTTCACAACACAAAACTCAATAGAAAAATCATGAGATCCGTTAGTATAAGAAAAATAAATCACTACTTTAGGTACTGCTATGCACTCATTCTTTATGGGAAAAGCTAAAGCCCACACATGTGGGCGTTTGCAATTTGCCCACATGCCTTCGTTACTACTCATTTTGCCATGTCAAATCAGATGACATGAGCGGGAATCTTTTTCAGTTTTTGGCTTGATTTTTTTATCTTCTAATTAAAAATCCAATTAAAAATATGTTTTCACCATTAAATCTGTCTCGACGAGATCTTCAAAACTAGATCCCATGTTGATATGTTTCGATGAAAAAAAATTGGGCAAGAGTTGCCATGATGTTACACTGTAGTTGCCATAGTGTTTACACTAAAGTTGCCATGACATGTTCTATCTATTTTTTCTTCTAGATTTAAATCTATCGGTACATTTTCAACTACTTTTTATGGCAATTTTTATTAATTGATCATGGCAATTTTTAGTAATTAACCATGGCAAATTTAATGCATGGATCATGGAAATTCTTTACTAATCCATCAAAATTTACTTTTAAAGGTAGAAGAAAAAATACCTGAAACATACCATGGCAACTTCAGTTTAAACACCATGACAATTCATGTGCAATAGGCATGGCAACTTTTACCCAAAAAAGTCATCGAAACATATTGATATGAGATCTAGTTTCGAAGATCTCGTCGCGATGGATTTAGTGGTGAAAGCGGAACTTCAATTGGATTTTTCATTTAATAGATAAAACATTTTAAAAACTGGAAATCAAAAAAGATCCCCACATGCATGCATGCGGTGACATGGTGCAATCTTTGTGTTATAGGTGTGTGGACGGATGTTACTCCCACCACACGTGTGGGCGTTATCGCGACTCTTCTTTATTTATATTGGTGTAATATGATACGTCTTCAACATATCTATAATTTTTTATTGTTCCATGCTATTATATTATCTGTTTTGGATGTTTTATATGCATTAATATGCCATTCTATATTATTTTGGGGACTAACCTATTAATCTAGAGCCTAGTGCCACTTTATGTTTTTTCCTTGTTTTTTGACTTTCGCAGATAAGGAATATTAAACGGAGTCCAAACGGAATAAAACCTCCGGAATGATTTTTTCTGGAATAAAAGGAAGCCACGAGACTTGAGAACCAAGGCAGAGGAGCTGCGACGGGGCCACAAGCCCGCTTGCCGAGGCCAGGGGTACCAATGTCGGGCAGGCTTGTGGGCCCATGGCAACTCCCCTAACCCTAATCTTCGTCCTATAAATTCCCAAATATTCCATCACTATTAGAACGAGCCACGAAAACACTTTTTCGTCGCTAGAAGCCTTCGTTCCCGAGAGATCCAATCTTGGAGCCTTTTCCTGTAATCTGCCAGAGGGGGATTCAATCACGGAGGGCATCTACATCAACTCCGGTGCCCCTCCGATGATGCGTGAGTAGTTCACCACACACCTACAGGTCCATAGCTAGTAGCTAGATGGCTTCTTCTCTCTCTTTGCTTCTCAATGCCATGTTCTTCATGATCTTCATGGAGATCTATCTGATGTAATACTCTTTTGCAGTGTGTTTGTCGAGATCCGATGAATTGTGGGTTTATGTTCAGATTATCCATGAATATTATTTGAGTCTTTCATGAATTCTTATATGCATGATTTCATATCTTTGCAAGTCTCTTCGAGTTATTGATCTGGTTTGGCCAACTAGATTGGTAATTCTTGCATGCTTGTGTGCTTGATTGCTTGCTTTGTCATGATGACTCAAGAGAATACCAAGTCGTGTGATTTTTCCAATACTAATAATAATGATTTTATTAGTACTCCGATTGCTCCCGCCACTAGTGCAGAATCTTATGAAATTAATGCTGCTTTGCTCAATCTTGTTATGAAAGAACAATTTTCTGGCGTTGCTAATGAAGATGCCGCATCTCATCTAAATACTTTCATTGAGTTATGTGCATGCAAAATAAGAAAGATGTGGATAATGATATTGTTAAAATGAAGCTATTCCTGTTCACACTACGAGATCGTGCTAAAACTTGGTTTTCATCTTTGCCTAAAAATAGTATTGATTCATGGAATAAGTGTGAAGATGCTTTTATTTCCAAGTACTTTACGCCCGCTAAAATCATCTCCCTTGGGAACGATATAATGAATTTTAATCAACTTCATCATGAGCATGTTGCACAATATTGGGAAAGGATGAAACTTATGATTAGGAATTGCCTCGTGCATGGTTTGAGTTTATGGATGATTATACAAATTTTCTATGCTGGATTGAATTTTGCTTCTAGGAATTTATTAGATTCCTTTGCAGGTGTTACTTCCATGGAAATCACATTAGGAGAAGCTACTAAACTCCTAGATAATATTATGGCAAATTACTCTCAATGGCACGCCGAAAGATCTCCTACTAGTAAAAAAGTGCATTCTACTGAAGAGATTAACACTTTGAGTGAAAACATGGATGAATTGATGAAATTGTTTGCTAGTGAGAGTGATCCTATTGATCCTAATGATATGCCTTTCTCTTCTTTGATTGGAAATAATAATGAATCTATGGATGTGAATTTTGTTGGTAGAAACAATTTTGGTAATAACGCTTATAGAGGTAATTTCAATGTTAGGTCGTTTCCTAGTAATTTCTCTAATAATTATGGTAATTACTAAAGAAATTCTTATGGAAATCATAATAAAATGCCCTCTGATCTTGAGAGTAATATTAAAGAATTCATTAGTACGCAAAAAGGTTCCAATGCTATGATTGAAGAAAAATTGCTCAAGATTGATGATTTGGCTAGGAACGTTGATAGAATTTCTCTTGAGATTGATTCTTTTAAAATTAGATCTATTCCACCCAATCATGATATTAATGAGTATTTAAAATCCATGAGAATTTCTATTGATGAGTGTAAGGAAAGAACCTCTAGAATACGTGCTAAGCGTGAATGGATTGAAAAAGTGTGTTCTCATGATGATATTGATGAAGATCTTAAAGTGATTGATGTGACTCCTATTGAATCTTTGTTTTCCAATGTTAATCTTGATAAGTATGGGACTGGAGATAAGTAAACTTTAGTTAGAAGGCGTCTCAATGATTCGGAGTTTATAGATCTTAATGCTAAGATTGATAAAAGTGGGATTGAAGAGGTCAAAACTTTAAATAGCAATGAACCCACTCCTTTGGATTTCAAGGACTTTAATCATGATAGCTGCTCCTTAATTGATTGTATTTCCTTGTTGCAATACATGTTGAACTCTCCTCATGCTTTTAATCAAAACAAAGCTTTTACTAAACATATTGTTGATGCTATGATGAAGGTTTTTGAAGAAAAACTTGAGTTGGAAGTTTCTATACCTAGAAAGCTATATGATGAGTGGAAACCTACTATTAAGATTAATATCAAATATTACGAGTGCCATGATTTGTGTGATTTGGGTGCTAGCATTTCCACGATTCCAAAAACTTTATGTGATGTGTTAGGTTTTCGTGAATTTGATGATTGTTCCTTAAATTCGCATCTTGCGGATTCCACTATAAAGAAATCTATGGGAAGAATTAGTGATGTTCTTATTGTTGTAAATAGGAAATATGTGTCTGTAGATTTGATTTTTCTTGATATAGATTGCAATCCTACATGTCTTATTATTCTTGGTAGACCTTTCCTTAGAACGATTGGTGCAATTATTGACATGAAGGACAGGAATATTAGATTCCAATTTCCATTAAGGAGAGGCATGGAACACTTTCCTAGGAAGAAAATAAAATTACATTATGAATCTATCATGAGAGCTACTTATGGATTGCATACCAAAGATGACAATACCTAGATCTATTGCGTTTTGCCTAGCTAGGGGCGTTAAACAATAGCGCTTGTTGGTAGGCAACCTAATTTTATTTTGCTTTTTGCTTCTGTTTTGGTGTGTTTTGCACATTATTGCTTCTGTAGTACATGTGTTTTTGTGTTTTAATTAGTGTTTGAGCCAAGTAAAACCTTTGGGGTGATCTATGGTGGTTGTTGATTTGATCTTACTGAAAAACAGAAACTTTTGCGTTAGGTCCAAGAATTTTATAATTTTTTCAAAGCGTCAAATTGATCTGAAATTTTCACAAACGATTGACATAAAAATTTCCCTGATTGTCCTAAGTTTTTGGAATTTTTAGAGTTCCATAAGTATTTGAAGTTTACAGATTGCTATAGACTGTTCTGTTTTTGATAGATTATGTTTTCCTTGTGTTGTTTGCTTATTTTGATGTATTTATGGGTCGTATTGGGGGGTATGAGTCATGAAAAGTTAGAATACGGTAGGTATTACACAAATATAAATAAATAATGAGTTCATAACAGTACCTAACATGGTGATTTATTTTTCTTATACTAACGGATCTCATGAGTTTTCTGTTGAGATTTGTGTTGTGAAGTTTTCAAGTTTTGGGTGAAGATTTGATGGACTGTGGAATAAAGAGTGGAAAGAGCCTAAGCTCAGGGATGCCCAAGTCACCCGAAGTCATATTCGAGGATACCAAAAGGCCTAAGCTTGGGGATGCCCCGGAAGGCATCCCCTCTTTCATCTTCAATCCACCGGTAAATTTACTTGAGGCTGTATTTTTATTCACAACATGATATGTGTTTTGCTTGGAGTGTCTTGTATGATATGAGTCTTTGCTTTTTAGTTTTCCACGATCATCCTTGCTGCACACATCTTTTTAGAGAGAGACACTGAATCATGAATTTATTAGAATACTCTATGTGCTTCACTTATATCTTTTGAGCTAGGCAATGTTGCTCTAGTGCTTCACTTATATCTTTATAGAGCATGGCGGTGTTATATTTTATAGAAATTATTGAACTCTCGTACCTCACTTAAATTATTTGAGAGTTTCTTAAAAAAGCATGGTAATTTGTTTAGGTTATGAATTTAGTCCTAATATAATGGGCATCCAAGAGGGATTAATAAAATCTTTCATATTAAGTGCATTAAAAACTATGATAAGTTTGATTCCTTGCATATAGTTTTGAGATAATAGAGATGGTAATATGAGAGCCATGCTAGTGAGTAGTTGTGAATTGGAAGAGATACTTGTGTTAAAGCTTGTGACTCCTATAGCATGCACACATGGTGAACCGTTATGTAACAAAGTTGGAGCATGATTTGTTTAATGATTGTCGACCTTTGTGTGAGGGTCGGGAGCGCGCGATGGTTAACTCCTACCAACCTCTTCCCTAGGAGCATGCGTCTAATGCTTTGTTTGATAACTAATAGAGTTTTGCAATAATTATGTGAGTTCTTTATGATTAATGTTGAGTCCATGGATTATACGCGCTCTCACCCTTCCATCTTTGCTAGCCTCTCTAGTACCGCGCAACTTTCGTCGGTACACCAAACCCTCCTTCCTCAAAACAGACACCATATATTCCTCAAAACAGACACCATACCTACCTATTATGGCATTTCCATAGCCACTCCAAGATATATTGCCATGCAACTTCCACCATGTAGTTTTTCATGACTTGCATCATCACTTCATATTGCATATAGAGTCATACTTTGTCATAGGTATCGAGTTGTAATTGTCCTTTTTGAGTTATAAGTAAATAAAAGTGTGATGATTTTTCATTAAGAGAGCATTGTTCCGTGAGAGAAAAGGATGATGGAAGCCATGACTCCCTCACAAGTTGGGATGAGTATCCAGACTTTACAAAAAAAATAAAAGAGGCCAGCAAAGCCCAAACAAAAAAATAAAAGAGGCCAAAGAAGCCCACCAATAAAAAAAGAAAAAATGAGATAAAGAGAGAAGGGACAATTGGTACTGCCTCTTTCCACACTTGTGCTTCAAAGTAGCACCATGATCTTCATGATAGAGAGTCTCCTATTTTGTCACTTTCATATAACTAGTGGATATTCATTTTGCACGACCACTTAGTTTTCTTTCTGAGCTTTCATACACTTATAACTTTAAGTGCATTTGTTGCATGGCAATCCCTACTCACTCACATTGATATCTATTGATGGGCATCTCCATATCCCGTTGATACGCCTAGTTAATGTGAGACTATCTTCTCCTTTTTCTCCTTGCACCTCCTCCATATTCTATTCCACCTATAATGCTATATCCATGGCTCACTCTCATGTATTGCGTGAGAGTTGAAAAGGTTTGAGAACACCAAAAGTGTGAAACAAATGCTTGACTTGTTCATCGGGGTTGTGCATGATTTAGATAGTTTGTGTGGGGAAGATGGAGCATAGCCAGACCATATGATTTTGTAGGGATAACTTTCTAAGGCCATGTATTTCGAAAGGACGCTTTAGTTGGTGTGCTCGAAGTATTACTGTTTTAATGTCAATATTAGACTATTGCTTTGAATCTTACGGATCTGAATATTCATGCAACAATAAATAATATTACATGGATAAATATGTTAGGTAGCATTCCACATCAAAAATTCTATTTTTATCATTTACCTACTCGAGGACGAGCAGGAATTAAGCTTGGGCATTTTTCTATCAATTGCTCGACAATAATTTGTTCACCCACCGTAATACTTGCTATTTGTATTACGGCAGGTGAACAAATTACTATCGAGCCACTGATAGAAAAGCGAATAATTATGACGATGTCCAAGGCAATGATTATGCGTATAGGCATCACGTCCATGTCAAGTAGACCGAAACGATTCTGCATCTACTAGTATTACTCCACACATCGACCGACTCCTGCCTGCATCTAAAGTATTAAGTTCATAAAGAATAGAGTAACACGTTAAGTAAGATGACATGATGTAGAGGGATAAACTCAAGCAATATGATGAAAACCCCATCTTGTTACCCTTGATGGCAACAATACAATACGTGCCTCGCTACCCCTACTTTGTCACTGGGTGAGGACACCGCAAGATTGAACCCAAAACTAAGCACTTCTCCCATTGCAAGAATTACCAATCTAGTTGGCCAAACCAAATCAATAACTCGAAGAGACTTACCAAGATATGAAATCATGCATATAAGAATTCAAAGAAGAACAACATAATATTCATAGATAAGCTGATCATAAACCCACAATTCATCGGATCTCGACAAACACACCGCAAAAGAGTATTACATCGGATAGATCTCCATGAAGATCATGAAGAACATGGTATTGAAGCACAAACAGAGAGAAGAAGCCATCTAGCTACTAGTTATGGAACCGTAGGTCTGTGGTGAACTACTCACGCATCATCGGAGGGGCAATGGAGTTGATGTGGATGCCCTCCATGATCGAATCCCCCTCTGGCAGATTACCGAAAAAGGCTCCAATCTTGGATCTCTCGGGAACAGAAGGTTGCAGCGGCGGAAAAGTATTTGCATGGCTCTTTTTGGTATTGGGGTATATTTGGGTATTTATAGGAAAAAGATTAGGGTTAGGAAACCTGCTGGGGGGGCACAAGCCTGTCAGGTGTGGCCAGGGGTGGTGGCCGCGCACCCTGGCTTGTGACCTCTTGCCAGGTCCCTTGCCTTGCACTCCAAGACTGGTAGATGTCTTCTAGTCCAAGAAAAATCATCACGAAGATTTTATTCCGTTTGGAATTCGTTTAATATTCCTTATCTCCAGTACTCAGAAACAAGGAAAAAACAGAAACTGGCACTAGGCTCTAGATTAATAGGTTAGTCCCAAAAATAATATAAAATAGCATATTAATGCATATAAAACATCCAAAACAGATAATATGATAGCATGGAAGAATAAAAAATTATAGATATGTTGGAGACGTATCTAACCACAATTAATTGCCCCTTAAACTACTGCACCTACTAAAAATATTGGTTATGAAATTCCTTCGGGTATGATAGAACAAGTGCTAGCTAATTCTTATGCGGGGGACGGAATTGAACATCCCGATATGCACCTAATACATGTGGATGAAATTTGTGGATTATTTAAGCTTGCAGGTTTATCCGGAGATGAAGTCAAGAAGAAGGTTTTCCCATTATATTTGAAGGGAAAATCATTGACATGGTATAGGCTATGTGATGATATTGGATCATGGAACTGGAATCGATTGAAATTGGAATTCCACCAAAAGTTTTATCCTATGCATCTAGTTCATCGTGATCGGAATTATATATATAATTTTTGGCCTTGTGAAGGAGAAAGCATCGCTCTAGCTTGGGGGAGGCTTAAGTCAATGTTATATTCATGCCCCAATCATGATCTCTCGAGAGAAATTATTATTCAAAAAATTTATGCTCGGCTTTCTCATAATGATCAATCCATGATTGATACTTCTTGTACTGGTTCTTTTATGAAGAAGACTATTGAATTCAAGTGGGATCTATTAGAAAGAATTAAATGCAACTCTAAATATTGGGAACTCGACGAAGGTAATGAGTCAGGTATTAAGCTTGAGTTTGATTGTGTTAAACCTTCTATGAATACCAGTGCTTTTCACAAGTTTAGCACTAAATATGGACTTTACTCTAAGATAGTAGCCTCTTTTTGTGAATCATTTTCTACTCATGTTGATATCCCTACGGATAAGTGGTTTAAATATCACCCCCCTATTAAAGAAGAAATCAAAGAACCGGTCATAGCTACTGAAGAGACTATCATTTACAATGTTGAACCAGTTGTGCCTACTACTTATATCGAGGAACCACCTTTGCATGTTAGGGTAAAGGAACATGCTAAGGTATAAACTCTAGTTCACAAGAGTAACATTAAAGCACCTAAGCCCTCTGAACAAATTAAAGTAGAACCTAGTGTTGCTATAGTTAAATATCTATTGGTAGAAAATATTGATGGGCATGTTATTTACTTCTATGATGAAGCTGCTAAAATTGCTAAACCCGATGAAAAATATAAACATAGACCCATAGTTGGCATGCATGTTGTCTCAGTTAACATACGAGATCATTATTATCATGGCTTATGTGCTTTTGGTGCTAGCATGAGTGCTATTCCTTTTACTCTATACCAAGAAATTATGAATGACATAGCACCTGCTAAAATAGAAGATATTGATGTTACGATTAAAATTGCTAATAGAGACACCATAACACCACTTGGGATTGTTAGAGATGTTGAAGTCTTGTGTGGGAAAATAAAACATGCTATTGATTTTCTAGTTCTTGATTCCCCATAAGATGACTTTTCTCCCATCATCTCTGGTAGACCTTTCTTGAACACTGTTAATGCTAAGATAGATTGTCAAAAAGAAACCGCCAGTGTTGAGTTTGGTGATGTGTCTCATGAGTTTATTTTTTCCAAGTTTAGTATACAACCTCATGATAAAGAATTACCTAGTAAGGATGAAATAATTGGTCTTGCTTCTATTGTCGTTCCTCCTACTGATCCACTAGAGCAATATTCGCTAGACCATGAAAATGATATGCACTTGCGTGAAAGAAAAGAAATAGATAAAAAATTCTTTGAACAAAAACCTCTACTAAAACACAATTTGCATATTGAAACTCTAGGAAGTCCTCCTCCACCTAAAGGTGATCCTGTGTTTGAATTAAAACAATTGTCTGACACTTTGAAGTATGGTTGTCTTGATGAGAAAAAAAATCTTGTTATTATTAGTGCTAACCTTTCAGAACATGAAGAAGAAAGATTATTAAAAATTCTGAGGAAGCCCTGGGCTGCTATTGGATATACTCTTGATGATCTTAAGGGCATTAGTCCCACTCAATGTCAGCACAAGATTAATATGGAACCTGATGCTAAACCCATTGTTGATCACCAATGACGATTGAATCCTAAGATCAAATAAGTGGTAAGAACTGAAATACTAAAGCTTTTGGAAGCATGTGTAATCTATCCCATAGCTGATAGTATATGGGTAAGTCCCGTTCATTGTGTCCCTGAGAAAGGAGGTATTACTATTGTTCCTAATGATAAAAATGAACTTATCCCACAAAGAATTTTTATTGGTTACAAAATGCTAATTGATTTTAACTAAATAAAGCTACTAGAAAAGATCATTACCCTCTGCCTTTCATTGATCAAATGCTAGAAATATTATCTAAGCACACACACTTTTGTTTCTTGGATGGATATTCTCGTTTCTCTCAAACACCTGTGTCACAATATGATCAAGAGAAAAACACCTTTACTTTCTTTTGGAACCTATGCTTATAGCGTATGCCTTTTGGTTTATGGTCGCACTTGCTACCTTTCAAAGATGTATGACTGCTATATTCTCCGATTTTTGTGAAAATATTGTGGAGGTTTTCAAGGATGATTTTTCCGTTTATGGAACTTCTTTTGATGATTGCTTAAGCAACCTTGATCGAGTTTTGGAGAGATGTGAACAAACTAATCTCATCTTGAATTGGGAGAAGTGCCACTTTATGGTAAAAGAAGGTATTGTCTTGGGGCATAAAATTTCTGAATGATGTATTGAGGTGGATCAAGCTAAAGTTGGTGCAATTAAGAAAATGTCGTGTCCTAAAGATACCAAAGGTATTCAAAGTTTCCTTGGTCATGCTGATTTATATAGGAGGTTTATTAAAGACTTATCCAATATTTCTAGGCCTCTTACCAATCTTCTACAAAAGGATATTCCCTTTGTTTTTTATGATGATTGTGTAGAAGCCATTGAAACACTTAAGAAAGCCTTAACCACTTCACCTATTGTTCAACCACCTGATTGGAACCTGCCTTTCAAAATTACGTGTGATGCTAGTGATTATGTTGTTGGCGCTATTTTAGGACAAAAAGTTGATAAGAAATTAAATGTTATACATTATGCTAGCAAAACTCTAGACAGTGCCCAAAGAAATTATGCTACTATTGAAAAAGAATTTTTAGCAGTTTTGTTTGCTTGTGATAAATTTGGATCTTATATTGTTGATTCCAAAGTTATTGTTCACACTGATCATCCTGCTATTAAATATCTTATGGAAAATAAAGATGCTAAACCTAGACTCATTAGGTGGGTTCTTTTGCATCAAGAATTTGATCTACATATCACTGATAGGAAAGGAGAGAGAACCCTGTAGCTGATAAATTGTCTAGGTTAGAAAATATTCTTGATGATCCACTACCTAGTGATGATAGTTCACCTGATGAACAATTAGCTGTAATAAATGTTTCTCAAAACACTCCTTGGTATGCTAATTATGCTAATTACATTGTTGCTAAATATATACCACCTAGTTTCACATACAAACAAAAGAAAAAAATCCTTCTATGATTTAAGACATTACTTTTGGGATGACCTACATCTTTATAAAGAAGGAGTAGATGGTATTATTATACATTGTGTACCTGAGAATGAATAGGAACAAATCCTATGGAAATTTCATTCCGAAGCTTATGGAGGACATCATACGGGAGATAGAACTGCTCATAAGGTATTACAATCTAGTTTTCATTGGCCTACTCTCTTTAAGGATGCCCGTAAGTTTGTCTTGTCTTGTGATGAATGTCAAAGAATTAGTAATATCGGTAAGAGTCAGGAAATTCCTATGAATTATTCACTTGTTGTTGAGCCATTTGATGTTTGGGGTTTTGATTATATGGGACATTTTCCTTCCTCTAAGGGGTATACTCATATTTTGGTTGTTGTTGATTATGTCACTAAGTGGTTAGAAGTTATTCCAACTAGTAGCTGATCATAACACCTCCATTAAAATGCTTAAAGAAGTTATCTTCTCAAGGTTTGGAGTCCCTAGATACTTAATGACTGATGGTTGTTCACATTTTATTCATGGTGCTTTCCGTAAAATGTTTGCTAAATGTGATGTTAACCATAGAATTGCATCAGCCTGTCATCCTCAATCTAGTGGTCAAGGTTAACTTAGCAATAGAGAAATAAAATTAATATTACAAAAAACTGTCAATAGGTCCCGAAAGAATTGGTCTAAGAAACTAGATGATGCACTTTGGGCCTATAGAACAGCTTATATAAATCCTATGGGTATGTCTCCATACAAAATGGTATATGGGAAAGCTTGTCATTTGCCTCTAGAGTTAGAACACAAAGCATTTTGGGCAATTAAAGAACTTAATTATGACTTCAAACTTGCCGGTGAAAAGAGGTTATTTGATATTATCTCACTAGATGAATGGAGAACCCAAGCTTATGAAAATGCCAATTTTTCTAAAGAGAAAGTTAAAATATGGCATGACAAAAGAATCCAAAAATGAGAATTCAGAGTTAGAGAATATGTTCTTTTGTATAACTCTCGTTTTAGATTTTTTGCAGGAAAACTTCTCTCCAAATGGGAAGGACCTTATGTTATCGAAGAGGTTTATCATTCTGAAGCTATTAAGATTATTAATGCCGAAGGTACTAACCCTAAGGTGGTCAACAGTGACGAAGCTAGAAAAAAATCTCAATGGGGTCATCTCTATGTTATCTCTAATTCAAGGGGGGCATCTTGTAAAAATAAGTAGTACTTAGTACTAAGTGATTAACAGACTTCAGAATTCCATTAGGGTCAACTGACCCCAATGGTACTATACCAACTCCATCCCTGGTGGTCAATGGACAAAGGTATCTCAGGTATGCCTATTAATGTTGAAAGCAATGTTATCCAAACCATGACACCAGAGGAATACATAAGATAAACCTTCTGGAACACTCCAGAATCATGAAAAAAAAGTGGTACGTGATACGATGAGTAAACGGACTCCGAAAAATCCACAAAAATATTTTTTGTCAATTTTGGAATATTACAAAAATTTGGAAAATAAGAAATAAACATGAAAGCAATCAAGACGAGCACGATACACCAGGGTGCACGTGCCCTCCCTGGCGCGCCCTGGTGGGTTGTGCCCACCCCGGGAACCTTCCCGACTCCATTTTCCTTCCGTTTTCTTGATTTCCAAGAATAAAAATTCTCTCTATATATCCCTGATTGTTTTGACCACCGCATTGTGGAAATATTCTCCGTCTTGTTTCCTGTTGTTTTCCTGACAAATCTGAAAATATGTCGTCTCAAGATTCAAAGGGAGAGAGCTATGTATCCAATTATGTCGTTGATCCAAAGATCTTTGGGGAAATTTACCTCTATTTGTGGTCCTCGGAGGAGGAAAAAGACACCAACCTGGAGGAAATAGAAGACGCAGGCCCGAACACTTGCTCAGATGAAGATGAAGCTCCACTACCTCAACTTGGAGATATGCACGTGGAGTTCAAGAAAGTCAAGCCTTCCTAATGGTGGGAATAAACCCAATATTACTTTTATCCCTTCTCGTTTTCTGTAGGAGATCAAGGCAACTCTATGCAAGAGGATATTGAAACTTGAACAACAGAACGACAACTTGAGGGAATAAAACTTCATCCTCAAGCGTAAATTGTAGAAGAAGAATAATACTTCATCACCACCTCCTTCATCATCACCACCACCAAAGGAGACTTGAGCACATGGGTATGGGCACTCCCCTTTGCTTGAGCCAAGCTTGGGCGAGATGCCCTGGTATCGTATCACCTTCACTTTTTACCTTTGCTTTTTTATTTCGATCCTTAGCTTTTTCTTGATTTAGTTGAATAAAAGTTTAGTATGATCTATTTTTGAGTGCTAGTTTCATGATCTATCTATCTATGTAATCGAGTAAGAGTTATATGATAATGTTTAGTTTGAGCTTTTGCCTCTTTACTTTCTTGTTGCATTCATAATAAAAGAAAATAAATGAGAAAATATCATATGCTAATCTTATGGTGAGTGATGACATCACATAAGGAAAAGTATAAGTGGTAAAATTTATTGGAGATTGACAAACATAGCATTAGTCAATGATGCAATTCATGAAAGAATTAATTAGGGAAGAGAAGATTCACATGCAAATACACTATCTTGGACATCTTTTATGATTGTGAGCCCCCGTTAAACATTATATGCCAAATTGTTGACGTTGGACAAGGAAGACAACGTAATGATTTATGTTTGTTCATATTCACGTAGAAGTTATATTGTCATAGATCCTTCAACATGTGGTGCTTGCTCAATATCTTTGCTAGCCAAAAAATCCGCACTAAGTAGAGATACTACTTGTGCATCCAAAAACCCAAAACCCAAACTCATGTTTGAGAGTCCAGCACGCCTAGCTATGGGTTGAATAAGATCCTTCAAGTAAGTTGTCATCAATGCACTAAGGCAATAAAAATTGCTTCTAAAAGTGTTGGATCAATTAGTGTAAGAGAAAATTGAGCGTTGCACTAACTTGTGATGGCAAAGTAATAAAAGCTACAGACTGCATAATAAAGGTTGCTATCACAAGAGGCAATACAACATGACGTTCTTTTGAACTAAGTGATTTGGCATACAAACTAAAAAGCACATGACAACCTCTCCTTCCCTCTGCGAAGGGCCTATTTTACTTTTACGCATTTACTTTCGTGCAAGAGTCAAAGTGTTCTTCCATATTCCTTTTTATTTTTCTCCTTTTGCAAGCATCATGTGGTGAGGAAAGATCTAGGCACATATATCCAGTTGGATATGAGTGAGCATGAATTATTATTGTTGACATCAGCCTTGAGGTGAATATGTTGGGAGGCGAAACTATAAGCCCCTATCTTCCTATGTGTTCATTTGAAACTTTTTGCCCATGGGTATGTTGTGAGTCTTAGCAATCATAGAAGACTAAATGATGCTTGACTATGTGGACTGGCCACAAGGCTCCAACACGAAACCCTTCCTGAAAATATGATGAATTGTAGTTGCAAAGTTGACCGAGAACATAGTTTGTTGGTTTCCAATAAGGTTTATGCTTTATACTTATATGTTGTGATGAATTGTTACTTGTTCATGAGAAGTTATATGATGTTGTGATGAAATAAAAGTTATATGAAAAATCATGTGATAAAGTTTGTTGCTGTTATGATAATAAGCACGATGCTACTATGTTCGTATTTTGTTTTTATCAACACCTGTCTCTCAAACCATGCGGACATGTTTTTCGATATCGACTTTCGCTTGAGGACAAGCGAGGTCTAAGCTTGGGGGAATTGATACATCCATTTGCATCATGATTTCTTACCATTATTTAATGTTTTTATGAATAATAATGCTTTATGGAGTATTTCTAATGCCTTTTCTCTCATAATTTGCAAGGTTTGCACAAAGAGGGAGAATACCGACAGTTGGAATTCTCGACCTAAAAAAAGCATGTCACAGAGACCCATTTCACACATCTTTAAATGAGGTGAAACTTCACGGGGAATTCTTATGGAACATATGAGGAATATTGGAGCAAATAACTACCGGAGGGGGCACCCTGGTGAGCACAACCCACCAAGGCGCTCCAGGCCCCCTAGGCGCGCCCTGGTGGGTTATGCTCGGCACGTCCCACCTCCGGTACTTAAGGTCTTTTGACCTAGAAAAAAATCAAGAGTGGAATTTGATTTCCCCTCTTGATTTTTTCTAGGTCAAAAGTCCTTAAGTATCGGAGGTGGGTCGGGCTGAGCACAACCCACCAGGGCACGCTTGGGGGGCTGACGCGCCTTGGTGTCTTGTGCTCACCACGTGGCCCCCCTCCAGTAGTTATTTGCTCCAGTATTTTTTGTATATTCAAAAATAATTCTCTGTGAAGTTTTAGCTCATTTGAAGATGTGCATAATAGGTATCTCTGATATGCTTCGGCATTCTCTCTCTTTTACTATGGTTGATTACTCTTGTGTCCAATGTTTCAGATAAGGTGGTACATGTGGCGCCTTCTTATTGGTGCATACCACTTCGCTTAAGTGGACTCACACGATGCATTGGATCTGAATCCAACGGTTGTGATTAGATCGGTACTTAGGGTTTGAGTGTCTCACTGGAGTTTCGTCGGAAAATGGGACGACGAGGGCACGCGGCTCGGGTGTGGACGCCCTGGTCGTTCCCGGGGTCACTAGGATGGGAAACGACACAGGCGAACGTGACTCGTCCAACTAAAGTCGTTAGTGCTCGCGGTGGTCCTTGATGCCCACAAGTATAGGGGATCTATCGTAGTCCTTTCGATAAGTAAGAGTGTCAAACCCAACGAGGAGCGGAAGGAAATGACAAACGGTTTCCAGTAAGGTATTCTCTGCAAGCACTGGAATTATCGGTGACAGATAGTTTTGTGATAAGATAATTAGTAATGACTAACAAGTAACAAGTGTAGCAAAGGTGCAGCAAGGTAGCCCAATCCTTTTTGTAGCAAAGGACAGGCCTAGACAAACTCTTATATAAAGTAAAGCGCTCCCGAGGACACATGGGAATTTCTGTCAAGCTAGTTTTTATCAAGCTCATTTGATCCGTGTTCGTTACTTTGATAATTTGATATGTGGGTGGACTAATGCTTGGGTGCTGCACTTACTTGGACAAAACTCCCACTTATGATTAACCCCTATCGCAAGCATCCACAACTACGAAAGAAGAATTAAGGTAAACCTAACCATAGCATGAAACATATGGATCCAAATCAGCCCCTTACGAAGCAACGCACAAACTAGGGTTTAAGCTTCTATCACTCTAGCAACCCATCATCTACTTATACTTACCAATGCCTTCCCCTAGGCCCAAATAATGGTGAAGTGTTATGTAGTCAACATTCACATAACAACACTAGAGGAGAGACGACATACATCTCATCAAAAATATCGAACGAATACCAAACTCACATGATTACTTATAACAAGACTTATCCCATGTCCTCAGGAACAAACATAACTACTCACTAAACATGTTCATGTTAAAGATCAGAGGAGTATTAATTATCATAAAGGATCTGAACATATGATCTTCCACCAAGTAAACCAACTAGCATCAACTACAAAGAGTAATCAACACTACTAGCAACCCACAGATACCAATCTGAGGTGTTAAGACAAAGACCAGATACAAGAGATGAAGTAGGGTTTGGAGAGGAGACGGTGCTGGTGAAGATGTTGATGGATATTGACCCCCCTCTCGATGAGAGGATCGTTGGTGATGATGATGGCTTCGATTTCCCCCTTCGGGAGGGACGTTTCCCTAGGAGAACAACCCTGCCGAAGCTCTAGATTGGTTTTGTCCAAGTTCCGCCTCGAGACGGCGGCGCTTCGTCCCGAAATCTCTCTTATGTTTTTTCCAGGTCAAAACGCTTCATATAGGAGAAGATGGACGACGGAGGAGCCATAGGGGCCCCACAAGCCTGCTAGGCGCGACTAGTGGTGGCGCCACGCCTAGCAGGCTTGTGGCCTGCTGGTGGCCCCCCTCTGGTTGACTCTTGCGCCATTATTTTTTATTAATTCCAAAAATATTCTACGTAATTATTTAGGACTTTTGGAGTTGTGCAGAATAGGTATATCAGATTTGCTCCTTTTCCAGTCTAGAATGCCAGCTGCCGACATTCTCCATCTTCATGTAAACCTTGTAGAATATTAGAAAGTAAAAGTAACCGACAGGCCCTTCGCAGAGGGAAGCAGAGGTTGTCATGCGCTTTTTATTTTGGATGCACAAACTCTTAGTGCAGAGGAACGCCGCGTTGTATTACCCTTTGTGATAGCAACCTTTATTATGCAATCTGTCGCTTTTATTTCTTCACTATCATGAGTTCGTACAATGCTTATTTCCCTTACAATAAAATATCACATATATTTAGGAGCAATTTTTATTGCCTTTCGCACCGATGAAAACTTACTTGAAGGATCTTATTCAACCATAGGTAGGTATGGTGGACTCTCATGGCAAAACTGGGTTGAGGTGTTTGGATGCACAAGTAGTATCTCTACTTGGTGCATAAGTTTTGGCTAATATGAGGTGGAAGCAAACACTACATGTTGGAGGATCTAAAACCATATAACTTCTATCCGGAGGCAAGCAAACATAACCTATTATGTTGTCTTCCTTGTCCAACATCAACTTCTTGGCATGTAATATTTTAATGAGTGGTCACAATCATAAAAGATGTCTAAGATAATATATTTATATGTGAATCTCTCTTTCTTTATCACTTCCTTTCAATTGCACCAATGACCAATGACTATGTTTGTTAACTCCCAACAAATTTCAATCACCATACCTTTTGTATGTGAAGTCATCACTCCCCATAAGATCACTATGTATTCTCTTTGCTTTTGTTCTATTATTCTATATTCATTACTTCCAAGAGCATAGTAATCTAGCAAAGCCCTCTAATCAAAACTACTTCTTATTATATAACTCTCGGACTTGCTTACATGAGGGGAGCAAAAGCAAAAACTAAAAGGTGGATCATACTAAAAACTTTTATTCTACTAGATCAAAACAAAATTAAAAAGGATCGAACTAGGAAAGATAATAAAGAAACCAAAAAAGGAAAAAAGGTGTGATGTGATACGATACCGGGGCGCCTCCCCCAAGCTTTGCACAAGCCAAGGGGAGTTCCCATACCCATGTGCTCAGGTGTCCTTCTTCGGAGGTGATGGTGGTGGAGTTGTTGATGAGGCTGGAGGCTTGTTCAATTTCCTCTTAAGCATGAAATTTTGTTCCCTTAGGTCATCTACTTCCTGCTCGAGCTTCAATATCCTTTGGCATAATTCTTCTTTACTCTCCTACAGAAAACGAGAAGGGATAAACAGAACTTTGGGTTTTCTTCTTGCATTTGGGAGGCTTAATTTCCCAAACTCCACGTGCATGTCGCCCAGTTGAGGCATAGGAGTCTCCTCTTCATCTGAGCTTTCTTCTCGGTACTTGTCTTCTTGTTCCTCCTCCGAGAATAATCCATAAGGATCTAGATCCCCATAAAGCTTGGGGTTGGCAAGATAGTGCGATATGTAGCTCCCCCCACCAGACTCTTGGGACGACATCTTGCTCTAAATCTGCTGCAAAAACAACTCAAAATGAAAACATGAGTTATTGTCATGATTGTTGGAAATATGCCCTAGAGGCAATAATAAATTAGTTATTATCATATTTCCTTGTTCTGATAATCGTTTATTATCCATGCTATAATTGTATTGATCGGAGACTTAAATGCATGTGTGGATACATAGACAAAACCATGTCCCTACTATGCCTCTAATAGACTAGCTCGTTGATCAAAGGATGGTTAAGGTTTCCTAGCCATGGACATGAGATGTCATTTGATAACAAGATCACATCATTGGGAGAATGATGTGATGGACAAGACCCAAATTACAAACGTAGCATATGATCGTGTCAGTTTATTGCTGTTATTTTCCGCATGTCAAGTATATGTTCCTATGACCATGAGATCATGCAACTCACTAACACCGGAGGGATGCTTTGTGTGTATCAAATGTCGCAACGTAAGTGGGTGACTATAAAGGTGCACTACAGGTATCTTCGAAGGTGTCTATTGAGTTGGCATGGATCAAGACTGGGATTTGTTACTCCGTGTGACGGAGAGGTATCTCAGGGCCCACTCGGTAATGCAACATCACAACAAGCCTTGCAAGCAATGTGACTAATATGTTAGCCATGGGATCTTTCATTACGGAACGAGTAAAGATACTTGTTGGTAACGAGGTTGAACTAGGTATGGAGATACCGACGATCGAATCTCGGGCAAGTAACATACCGAAGAACAAAGGGAACGTTATACGGGATTGATTGAATCCTTGACATAGAGGTTCGATCGATGAAGATCTTCGTAGAATATGTAGGAACCAATGTGGACGTCCAGGTCTCGCCATTGGTTATTGGCCGTAGAGGTGTCTCGATCATGTCTACATAGTTCTCGAACCCGCAGGGTCTGCACACTTAAGGTTCGGTGACGTTTCAGTAGTGTAGAGTTATGTATGGTGGTGAACGAAGGTTGTTCGGAGTCCCGGATGAGACCCCTGATGTCACGAGGAGCTCCGGAATGGTCCGGAGGTAAATATTCATATATAGGAAGTCCCAGTTTGGTCGCCGGAAAAGTTCCGGGCTCATCGGTAGTGTACTGGGAGTGCCGATAGTGTACCGGGAGACCACCGGGAGGGGTATTTCGACCCAAGAGGCTTTATGGGCTGTAGGAGGATGAATACCAGCCCTTAGTGGGCTGGTGGAAGTCCTACACAAAGCCCATGAGTCTGGGAAGAAAATACCAAAAGGAAAAAGGTTGAAAAAGGCAAAAAAGGACCAAATAAGGAAGGAGTCCTAATCCTACTAGGAGTGGAGGAGGAGGACTCCTCCCTCCTTGGTTTGGCCGACCCAAGGGCTGCCTTTCTGGCAGCCAAGCCTCCTCCTCCTCTCCTCCTATATATACTAGAGTATTTTAGGGTTTTGGCACAAGATTTTCAGCCACGTGCCACCCGTTCCTCTAGTGCATAGTTTCTCCTCTAGATCGGTTTTCTGCGGTGCTTAGGCGAAGCCCTGCTGGAATAACTCCACCACCATCACCGGAGCGCCGTCACGCTGCCGGTGAACTCTTCCTCCTCTCCGCTTCCTCTTGATGGATCAAGACGGTGGAGATCGTCATCAAGCTGCACGTGTGTTGAACGCGGAGGTGTCGTCCGTTCGGTACTAGATCGGAAGGATCGTGATCAAGGCCACGGAACGTTCGTGATCAGATCGCGAGACAGATCGTGACGAGATCTCGGGACGGTTCGTGATTGGTTCGCGGGACGGTTCGTGACTAGATCGCAGGACGCTCGGCGATTTGGATCGCGAAGTACGACTACACCAACCGCGTTTCTCAACGCTTCCCGCTTAGCGATCTACAAGGGTACGTAGATCCACTCTCCCTCTCGTAGATGCTCATCACCATGTATAGGTTTGCGTGTGCGTAGGAATTTTTTTGTTTCCCATGCGACGTTCCCCAACAATGATACGAGACTCGAAACCCTTGGGAGATTATATAATGAATTTTTGCCGACTCAAAGGGGTGTTCCACAAGAAAACGAAGTCCGGGGGCGCACGGGGTGGTGACAAGCCCCCTAGGAGCGACCAGAGGGTGGTCGCGCCTAGAAGGCTTGTCGCCTCCCCATGAGTCCTTCGGACTACTTTTTATTTTCCTAATTTTTTAAATATTCCAAAACTGAGTACAAATGCTATTGGGAAAGTTTTGGAGTTGGTTTACTTACCGTACCACGTACCTATTCATGTTCAAAGTCTGAAACATTTTGGTAAGTCTCCCTAATATGCTCTTCAGGAGTATGGTATTGATAACATTGGTTTCAACATTAATGGGAGTACCTGAAATATAGTGTTTGATTCTTTGCTCGTTTACCACCTTCGGATTTGTGCCTTCGGCGTTGTTGATCTTGATGGCACCGGAACGATATACCTCCTCGACGATGTATGGTCCTTCCCATTTAGAAAGAAGTTTTCCTACAAAGAATCTTAACCGAGAATTCTATAGCAAGCATGATCACCTACATTGAATTCACGCTTTTGTATCCTTTTATCATGCCATCTCTTAACTTTCTCTTTAAACAGCTTGGCATTCTTATAGGCCCGAGTTCTTCATTCATCAAGTGAGCTAATGTCAAATAACCTCTTCTCACCAGCAAGTTTGAAATCATAGTTGAGCTCTTTGATTGCCTAATAAGCTTTATGCTCTAGCTCTAGAGGTAAGTGACATGCTTTACCATAAACCACTTTATACGGAGACATGCCCATAGGATTCTTGTAAGTAGTTCTATAAGCCCATAATGCATCGTCAAGTTTCCTAGACCAATTCTTCCTAGATCTATTAACCATCTTTTGCAAGATCAATTTAATTTTTCTATTGCTTAATTCTACTTGACCACTAGACTGATGATGATAAGGGGATGCGATTCTATGATTAACATCATACTTAGAAAGCAATTTACGGAAAGCACCATGAATAAATGTGAACCACCATCAATCATTAAATATCCGGAGACTCCAAATCTAGGGAAAATAACTTCTTTAAGCATCTTAATAGAGGTGTTATGATCAACACTACTAGTTGGAATAGCTTCTACCCACTTAGTAACATAATCAACAACAACTAATATATGAGTATACCCATTGGACGTTGGAAAAGGTCCCATATAATCAAAACCCCAAACATCAAATGCTTCAATAACGAGAGAGTAATTCATAGGCATTTCCTCACGTCTACTAATATTGCCAATTATTTGACATTCATCACATGACAAGACAAACTTACGAGCATCCTTGAAGAGAGTAGGCCAATAAAAACCAAATTGTAATACCTTATGTGCAGTTCTATCTCCAGCATGGTGTCCTCCATGGGCCTCGGAATGACACTTTCGTAGGATTTGTTCCTATTCATGCTCAGGTACACAACGTCTAATAACACCATCTACTCCTTCTTTATAAAGGTGTGGGTCATCCCAGAAGTAATGCCTTAAATCATAGACAAACTTTTTCTTTTGTTGGTATGTGAAACTAGGCGGTATAAATTCAGTGACAATGTAATTAGCATAATCAGCATACCAAGGAGCATTATGAGAAGCATTTATGACAACTAATTGTTCATTGGGAAATCCATAATCAATAGGCAGTGGGTCATCAAGAACACTCTCTAACCTAGACAAGTTATCTGTTACGGGGTTATCAACACCCTTTCTATGAACAATATGCAAATCAAATTCTTGTAGCAAAAGAACCCACCTGATAAGTCTAGGTTTAGCATCTTTATTTTCCATGAGATATTTAATATCAGCATGATCAGTGTGAACGGTTACTTTAGAATCAACAATATAAGGTCTAAACTTATCACAAGCGAACACAATTGCTAAAAACTCCTTTCTGTGGTAGCATACTTCCTTTGATCATTGTCTAGAGTTTTGCTAGCATGATGAATAACATTTAATTTCTTATCAACTCTTTGACCTAGAACAGCACCTACGGCATAATCACTAGCATCACACATAATTTCAAAGGGTAGGTTCCAATCAGGTGGTTGAACAGCAGGTGCAGAAATCAAAGCATTCTTGAGAATTTCAAAAGCTTCTACACAATCATCATCAAAATGAATGGAACATATTTTTTCAAAAGATTAGTGAGAGGCATAGAAATCTTCAATAAATCTCCTATAGAAACCATCATGACCAAGGAAACTTCTTATACCTCTGATAGCCTTAGGACACGACATCTTTTCAATAGCATCAACTTTAGCCTTATCAACTTCAATACCTCTTTCGGAAATTTTATCTCCCAAGACAATGCCTTCATTCACCATAAAGTGGCACTTTTCCCAATTCAAGACAAGATTAGTTTCTTAACATCTCTACAAAACTCAACCTAGATTGCTCGAACAATCATCAAAAGAAGTTCCGTAAACGGAAAAATCATCCATGCAAAACCTCAACAATCCTTTCACAAAAATCAGAGAATATAGCAGTCATGCATCTTTGAAAGGTAGCAGGTGCATTGCGTAAACCAAAAGTCATACGTCTATAAGCAAAGGTACCAAAAGGGATGTAAAGGTGGTCTTTTCTTCATCCTCTTTTGACATAGGTATTTGAGAGAAACCAGAATAACCATCTAGCAAGCATAAATGTGTGTGTTTGGATAATCTTTCTAGCATTTGATCAATGAAAGGTAGAGGGTAATGATCTTTTCTATTTGCTTTATTCAATTTCCTAAAATCAATTACCATTCTATAACCTATAACAATTCTCTGCGAGTTCAATTCATTTTTGTCATTAGGAACTACTGTAATACCTCCTTTTTTGGGACACAATGAATGGGGTTAACCCATCTACTATCAGCAATAGGGTAAATAACACCTGCCTCCAGAAGCTTTAGTATTTCATTTCTTACCACTTCCTTCATTTTAGGATTCAACCGTCGTTGGTGATCAACAACTGGTTTAGCATCGGGCTCCATTTTAATTTTGTGCCGACATAGAGTGGGACTAATGCCCTTAAGATCATCAAGAGTATATCCAATAGCAGCACGGTGCTTCCTCAGAGTTTTCAATAATCTATGTTCTTCATGCTCTGAAAGGTTAGCACTAATAATAACATGATACATCTTCTTTTCATCAAGATAAGCATATTTCAAAGTATCTGGTAATTGTTTAAGCTCAAACACGGGATCACCCTTGGGTGGAGGAGGATCCCCAAGTATTTCAACACGCAAGTTGTGTTTCATAATAGGATGCTGATAAAAGAAAATCCTATCTATTTCATTCCTTTCCTTCATATGCATATCATTTTCATGATCTAGCAAATATTGCTCTAAAGGATCAGTAGGAGGCACCGCAATAGAGGCAAGACCAATAATTTTATCCTTACTAGGCAATTCTTTATCATGGGGTTGTCTACGAAATTTAGAGAAATTAAACTCATGAGACGTATCACCAAAATTTACGGTAACAGTTTCCTTCTCACAATCTATCCTGGCATTAACGATATTCAAGAAGGGTCTACCAAATATAATGGGACAAAGGTCATCTTGTGGGGAACCAAGAACAATAAAATCAGTAGGATATTTTATTTTCCCACACAATACTTCGACATCTCTAATAATCCCAATTGGTGATATAGTGTCTCTATTAGCAAGTTTAATTGTAACATAAATTTCCTCTAACTTAGCTGGCGCAATATCATTCATAATCTCTTTATATAAGGAAAAGGGAATTGCACTCACACTAGCACCCATATCACATAAGCCATGATAACAATGATCTCCTATTTTAACAAAAACAGCAGGCGTGCCAACAACGGGTCTATGTTTATCTTTAGTATCAGGTTTAGCAATTGTAGCAGCTTCATCACAGAATTGAATAACATGCCCATCAATATTATCAGCCAAGAGATCCTTAATCATAGTAATACTAGGCTCAACCTTAATTTTCTCAAGGGGTGTAGGTGTTCTAGCACATCTCTTATGAACCACAGTTGAAGCTTTAGCATGATCCTTTATTATAACAGGGAAAGGTGGTTTCTCAATATAAGCAGTGGGAATAACAAGATCAACTTTATAAGTAATAGTTTTCTCTTCAACTTTAATAGGTTCGACTACTTTCACTTCAATGGGAGGATGATATTTAAACCACTTCTCCTTGGGGAGATCAACATGAGCAGCAAAAGATTCACAAAAAGAAGCTACTATCTCAGAGACAAGTCCATATTTAGTGCTAAATTCACGAAAAGCATTGGTGTCCACGAAAGATTTAACACAATAAAACTTAAGGTTCATACCTGACTCCTTACCTTCGTCGAGTTCCCAATCTTCAGATTTGTGTTTAATTATTTCCAATAAATCTCATTTGAAGTCAATATCTTTCTTCATATAGGAACCAACACAAGAAGTATCGAGCATGGATTGATCATTACGAGAAAGCCGAGCATAAAAATTCAGAATAATAATTTCTCTCGAGAGCTCATGATTGGGGCATGAATATAACATTGACTTAAGCCTCCCCCAAGCTTGAGCGATTCTTTCTCCTTCACGAGGACAAAAATTATAAATATAATTCCGATCACGATGAACCAGATGCATAGGGAAGAACTTCTGATGAAATTCCATCTTCAATCGGTTGTAGCTCCATGATCCAATATCATCACATAGCCTATACCATGTTAATGCCTTTTCCTTAAAAGATAAAGGAAAGACCTTCTTCTTGACGTGATCCTCGGGTAGACCTACAAGCTTAAATAATCCACAAACTTCATCGACATAGATTAGATGCAAATCAGGATGTAGTGTTCCATCTCCTGCATAAGGATTAGCCAGCAGTTTCTCTATCATACCCGAAGGAATTTCATAATAAATATTTTCAGTAGGTTCAATAGGTTGAGGGACAACTCTTTGTGTTTCCGGTCGAGGTGAATATACCCCGAACAAGCCCCTCAAAGGATTACTTTCCATAGAGACAAGTGACGGTAAAATTTCAGCACACTATATACATTTTTCCTTACCAAAGGCGCTTCACTCCCCGGCAATGGCGCCAGAAAAGAGTCTTGATGACCCACAAGTATAGGGGATCTATCGTAGTCCTTTCGATAAGTAAGAGTGTCGAACCCAACGAGGAGCAGAAGGAAATGACAAGCGGTTTCCAGTAAGGTATTCTCTGCAAGCACTGGAATTATCGGTGACAAATAGTTTTGTGATAAGATAATTCGTAACGAGTAACAAGTAACAAGTGTAGCAAAGGTGTAGGAAGGTAGCCCAATCCTTTTCGTAGCAAAGGACAAGCCTGTACAAACTCTTATACAAAGCAAAGCGCTCCCGAGGACACATGGGAATTTCTGTCAAGCTAGTTTTCATCATGCTCATTTGATTCACGTTCGTTACTTTGATAATTTGATATATAGGTGGACCGGTGCTTGGGTGCCGCCCTTACTTCGACAAACCTCCCACTTATGATTAAACCCTATCACAAGCATCCGCAACTACAAAAGAAGAATTAAGGTAAACCTAACCATAGCATGAAACATATGGATCCAAATCAGCCCCTTATGAAGCAACGCATAAACTAGGGTTTAAGCTTCTATCACTCTAGCAACTCATCATCTACTTATTACTTCCCAATGCCTTCCCCTAGGCCCAAATAATGGTGAAGTGTTATGTAGTCGACGTTCACATAACACCACTAGAGGAGAGACAACATACATCTCATCAAAATATCGAATGAATACCAAATTCACATGATTACTTATAACAAGACTTATCCCATGTCCTCAGGAACAAACGTAACTACTCATGAAACATGTCCATGTTCAAGATCAGAGGAGTATTAATTATCATAAAGGATCTGAACATATGATCTTCGACCAAGTAAACCAACTAGCATCAACTACAAGGAGTAATCAACACTACCAGCACCCCATAAGTACCAATCTGAGGTGTTAAGACAAAGATTGGATACAAGAGATGAACTAGGGTTTGGAGAGGAGATGGCGATGGTGAAGATGTTGATGGAGATTGACCCCATCTCGATGAGAGGACCGTTGGTGATGACGATGGCTTCGATTTCCTCCTCCAGGAGGGACGTTTCCCTAGCAGAACAGCCCTACCGGAGCTCTAGATTGGTTCTGTCCAAGTTCTGCCTCGAGACGGCGGCGCTTCGTCCCAAAAGCTCTCTTCTGATTTTTTCCAGGTCAAAACGCTTCATATAGGAGAAGATGGGCGCCGAAGGAGCCATAGGGGCCCCACAAGCCTGCTAGGCGTGGCCAGGGGGTGGCCGCGCCTAGCAGGCTTGTGGCCTGCTGGTGGCCCCCTCTAGTTGATTCTTGAGCCAGTATTTTTTATTAATTCCAAAAATATTCTCCGTAATTTTTCATGTCTTTTGGAGTTGTGCAAAATAGGTATCTCAAATTTGCTCCTTTTCTAGTCCATAATTCCAGGTGCCGGCATTCTCCCTCTTCATGTAAACCTTGTAAAATAAGAGAGAAGAGGCGTAAGTATTGTACCATAACGTGTAATAACATCCCATAATGCAATAAATATCAATATAAAAGCATGATGCAAAACGGACGTATCAGTCCTCGGGAAGGACGGGAACGATGATTGTGGGGCTCGCTATAGTTGATCAGAGGGTGGAGTTTTTGAGCGATGATGTAGGGCTTGATTTTGTGCTCACCTAGACAAGCAAACGGGACATGGAGATGCGTGTGAGCGAGGGGATGTGCTATATAGAGAGAGGGGTCGGGGGTAGGCTCACCTCGCCGGAATCCATGGCAGGGCGACAAAGTGGTTTGGCGCTCGATGAAATCGGTGCTCGGGGAAGCTTTTGTCAAAGTGACGATGTCCCATGGATGCACGCGGCCACGGGGAGTGCACATGTGCAAGTGGGGGCGAGGGCTCCTCGGTCGTGCCAAAATTTTGCCGACGGCAACAACGACAATGGAGACGTCGATTTGCGACGGCCTCGGGCCTTCCTAAGGGGAAAGTAGAGTGGAAAGACAGAGGGGGTCGCGGTGGATTTAAGGGACACGACCGCGAGGGCCAGCGTGGACTAGAGGGGGAGATCGTGTCGTCATGGCCACGGTCGTGCGTGGGACGCGGGCGCATGCGTGAGTGCGGTTGTTGGGTTAGGGATGACCCTGGCAAGCAGGGCCTGCATGTTAGTGGGTGAGATAGAGAGATTGGGGTGGCTGTGCTACAGGGCTAGCTCAGGGGTTAGGTTATTTGTGCCGTGAGGGGGTAGGTCTAAGCCTTTTCTTTCTATTTAGTTTTCCTGTTTTCTGTTTCTTTTTCTTTTTCGATTTCTTTCTAAAAAAGAGTTTGAATTTGAACTTCCTGCCAACGAAAACATTTTTCATGTAAAATGAATATCTAAGATATGTTGCACATTTCTTTTGGAAATTTTGGACATTTAAATTCTACACTTATTTTTGCTTTTGAATTTGAATTTGGTTTCAAAACCAAATTTAGTCCAAATTCATTTTAGAAAATGGTAGGGGGTCTAGATCATTATTTGGAATTATGAAATATCATTTCCTGCCAAAATAATGGCAACACAATTTTTTTAATAATCTCCCTCTGTTTTTGAATAGGTTTCAAATGAATCCAACCCAAATTCCTTTTAGGGAAGTCTCTTTGGCTTGAAAAATTACTTGGATCTTAGTTAGGATAGCCTTATGCCCAATTAATATTTTCAAAAGATTTTGGTTTTTACCAAATGCTAGCTAGGGTTTTAACTAATTGCATTGGGGTTTTGAACTTTGTGATCAAACAATCAAACCAATCAAAGTCAAAGACAACCAATCTTGGGAACTCATAGGTATTTCTTAGAAAAAAATAATTCCCTATGAAATTTGTAACATAACAGATTTGGGGAAAATCTGGGATGTGACATTAGCTCATCGTTGGGTTCTACACTCTTAGTAATCAAAAAGGCTACAAATGATCCCCTACAATTGTGGGTTATCAATGACAAACACTGCTCGATGGAATTATAACAGTTCTACAGATCTGGTAAATGCATCATAATTACGAGAAAAGCGGAGGGAAAACCTAACATGGAAGTGGCGAGCCTTTTACCCACAACGAGGAGGGGATGCATCTACGTCTCGAAAAAAACTTATCTAGATCTAAGGCGTGAATCTGAAAGATCTAAACTAGCCCAAGAAATCATTTCTATATAGTGTTTACTGAAGAACTTGAGAGCACTCAAGGAACGGTGATGAACTGCGAATAACACAAAGAACTACGTCAGCCGGAGAGGGTTTGAAGAGGAACTTACAGATCTGATGAACGACGACGGACAAGCTCATGGTCAAAGGCGGGCTCCGATTTCACCACATGTGCTTCGATAATGAAGGTGGCAGTGGGCGAGGTCTAGCGGCGGATGGGCGTCGGAGCTCTAGAGGTGCTCAAGGAAGAAGAAGAAGGAGGCGTGCAGGGGAAATGAGGTACGGGTTTCCACCGGGGTATTTATAAGGGTGGTGCGAGACCCGAGGCGTCATCACGACAATCTAGGGATACCCCTGGTTTAATGGGACAAGGAGATCCTTGACTCGGGTCATATGCTGATTCATCACCACATCATGACGTGTCACTCGAAGAAATTTGCACGCGATGCACAAGAAAAATGTCGAGGTGCAAAAGACGAGTTTATCATGGGTAAATCGAAGATAACCCGGGGGCTAATGTCGGGGATATTTCCCATGCCATAAGCCGGCCCGCCCAGGCCGGGTGACAAAAAACGTGTGCTTGGGCGTAAGCCGCCGCATGAAGGACAAGACCCCACTTACCTGGCTCAGAAGCCAGGGAGACGATTCGGAGAATATCGAAGGTTTGATCCAGTAAATAGACCATTGGGTTGGCTCATCACTGGGCCGGTGATAACCCACAAGTATAGGGGATCGCAACAGTCTTCGAGGGTAGTATCTCACTAAAATTTATTGATTTGACACAAGTGGAGCCAAATAATATTTATGAGTCTTAACAGTTGAGTTGTCAATTCAACCACACCTATAATTTGTTTCTGCAGCAAAGTGTTTAATAGCACAGTAGCAATAGCAACAGGAACGAGAAAAGTAACAATTTGTAGTGATTGTAACAACAACAACAATAGTAACTTAGCGGAGATCAATATGTGAAAAGCGTAGGCATTGGATCAGCGATTGATATTTATGTTGGATGTCATTCATCATGTAACCGTTACAACCTAGAGCGACATGAACTAGCCCCAAATCATCAATATAATGTAGGCATGTATTTTGTATATAGTCATACGTGCTTATAATAAGTGATTGCATGACATCTTTTGTCTTACACTCATGTGGCAGCGAGGTCCATAAGGAAATCTAAGGATATCAAGGCCTCCTTTTAATAGAGAACCGAAACAAAGCATTAACACATGGTGAATACATGAACTCCTCAAACTACGACAATCACCGGAAAGAATCCCAATTAGTGTCACCTTGGGGTAGGCGGATCATGACACGTAATAGGTGCATACAACTTGCAATATAGGATCCAAGACCATCTCGTATTCATGAAAACATAATATGTTCAGATCTAAAATCATGACACTTAAGCCCTCGTGACAAGCATTAAGCATAGCAAAGTCATAACAACATCAATCTCAGAACATAGTGGATACCAGGGGTCAAGCCCTAACAAATTGACTCGGTTACATGACAAACCTCATCCAAGTCCATCACCATCCAACACGTTGATGACCCACAAGTATAGGATGAGTTGTTCCGTCTCTGATATAAGGATTAGCTAGTAGTTTCTCTAACATACCCGAAGGAATCTCATAATAAATATTTTCAAAAAGTTCAGTAGGTTCGGGATGGCCTTTTCCACTTCTATTCTAGGTGAAGATACCTCGAGAAAACCTCTCAAAGGATTATCATCCATAGTAATAAGTAGTACTAAATTTTAGCACATAGCAAAAATGTTTCCTTACCAAATTCCACTCACCAGAGACGCTTCACTCCTAGTGGACGGCACTAGAAAAGAGTATTGAAGACCACAAGAATAGGAGACCAATCGTAGTCCTTTTCGATGAGTAAGAGTGTCGGACCCAACGAGGAGCAAAAACAAATGACAAGCATTTTTCAACAAGGTATTCTTTGCAAGTGCTATACAAGTAACAATAATGGATAGTTTGTAGCAAGATAATTCATAACACGTGACAAGTAATAAAAGTAGCAAGTGCGCTGCAAGGTAGCTCAATCCTTTTTATAGCAAAGGACATGCCTGAAAGTTCTCTTATATGAATCAAAGTGCTCTCGAGGACGCATGAGAATTTTCGTCTAGTCACGTTCATCATGTTTAGTTGATTCGTGTTCGTTACTTTGATAATTTAATATGTGGGTGGACCGATGCTTAGATGTTGATCTTACTTGAACTAACAACCTACTTATGATTATCCCTTCTCGCAAGCATCCGCAACTACGAAAGAAGAATTAAGATAAATCTAACCATAACATGAAACATATGGATGAGAATTAGCTCCTTACGGAATAACGCATAAACTAGGGTTTAAGATTCTGTTACTTTTGTGGCCCATCATCTACTTATTACTCGACATTGGTTGCAGCATCAATAGGCGATATGGATGCTCAAACGGGAGTGGCAATTGTCTAGGTCATAGCGCAAAACCTTGACTTACATGCGTGGTATGACTCGATAGTTGTGGGGCAGTGCAAGGGATGAGGGAGGCGGCTCGACACTGACCCGGTAGATCGGCGGCCTTCCCATCTCCCGAGAGCGGAGGAGGCTTCGAAATCGCGTCGGAACCAAGGGTGCCTGCGGTTTGGGACTTTTGAGGGACGGGCAACGAGGGCTGGTCATATATGAAGACGACTAGGGAAGACGCTGGATACAACACGTGTGATTCCTTTCAAAACTGGTTACACAAGCCCAATAGGCAGTAACGGCCCAAGCCCGTGAACTAATAAAAATTTCAAGTGAACATTAATTATAAACACCCAAGTGGAGTTGTGAACCGCAACGACTGACCAACAATTCTTCACGGGCGAATATAACGAAAAAACATGAAGTAATTTTAGTATCACCTCGTATTTAACTATTTTGTAAAAATGTTGACGGTGAAACGACGAAAGTAATAACCTTTTTATTTGTAGGTATATATAGAGTATAAATATATAGATTTAATTTTGTTAACCATTTCGATTTCATCCTACGTAGAATATACTCCTTCCGTTTACAAATATAAGACGTACAAATATTTGTGAACAGGGGAAGTATATTGTAATGGATGATTGTAACGGTACATTAATTTGATCAATACATGAGGTGATGTTTTAGAAAAAAAGAATAAAAGAAAACTAGAAGCCCGTAGCAGAACCCGAAGCGGAATACGCAACCCCGCTGGCAATTTCGGTTGCTCCACCGCGCCACGCAGGCCCCACTTCTTTCCGCTTGCCTAATTGCCTTCTGCCTCCCGTAACCCAGCGCGACGAAGTGACAACCGAACGACGCAACCGGGCGGCGAAAAAGATAGCGAAAACCCAGCGAAAAAAAAGAAGAAGCCAAAAGCGAGCCTCCCGATCCCCACCCCCGAGGCCCCCAACCACCGCCGGCGATCGCCGCCGCCGCGGATGCGATGCGCCCCCCCTCCTGCGGCCGCGGCGGCACCGTGGGTCGCGCAGGGTGAGAGATCCCCGCGCGTCGGCACTGCCTCGTGCGCCTCCGAGTTCGCCCCCCACGCTCACCACGCCGACCGCCGCGGCTTCGCGGCCATGTGGCTGTTCTGGCGCACCAGGAACCGCTTCTCCATCGAAGAGCTCCGGTGCGTGCCCCCCTTTATCGCTTCCGGTCTCGTTAGGTATTCGGTGGCCGCCCCCCGCAGATCTGTGCCGCGGTGGCGGCCGGAGTCTAGTTCACGATTCAAGCCGGTTGTGCAAAGTCTCGTCTCTATTCTGTTCGAATCCGATCGTGTTTTTAGAAACTGGAGGGCACTAGGGAGCCTATTGCTTCTCATTTTCGGGCTAATAGATATTCGTGACCGCTTGGTGTTCTACAAGGTTCTCTCGGCACTTTCAGTTTGGTGTAGTGCTATATCACCGCAACAGTTATGCTTATAATGGAAAAGTGAGTATAGGTACTTGTGTTTGTTTGATGGATGGAGGCTCAGGAAGTATAGGTACTTGTGTTTGTTTGATGGATGGAGGCTCAGGAAGTGGTAAACTTATTAACCAGATGATCTCCTGACTGTAGAATGGAGGCTTCATGTCCTTTTGATTCTTTGACGACATAGTATAGTGCGCATTTGCTAAATTGTGCCACACTCAACTTATTCTATAATCTGCTAGGACACCCCCCCCCCCCTAAAGTAGGGAAAAGTTGGTTAGCCAAAAGATGAAATGGGCAAAAACTGGTTGGGCAAATCCGATTATTTATTATCATAGTTCAAAAAAGCGCTAGGCGTTAATTATGCGTTTGTCCACCTACTTGCGCTTTTCTAGCTTAGGCGCGATTAGGCGAAATTAGGCGCAATTAGGCGTTAGTACCGTAGGATGAAGAAATAAGCTAGATGGGCTGGCCTAGCCCATTAAACCACAGGCCCATCTTCATATCCTCCTACTAAAGCTCGTATATGGTGCAGTCGACCGGAAATTTAGGTTTTCCTCCTCACGCCGCCTCTTCCCCTCGTCCTCTCTCCCTTGCTACACGAGGCTGCTTCTCTCCCTCTTCCTCTGTCCCTTGTCAGAGAAGCTCTATTCCTCGCCGGAGAAGCCTGATCCCTCGCCGGAATCAGTCTATTTGTCGTCAGAGTAGCTGAATCCCTCGTCAGCTAGGATGAATCCTCACGATGGAGGCAGAATCCTCGCCGGGGGGATTGATTTCTCGCCTGAGAAACATGATTCCTCGGCGGAGAGGCTGATTTCTCGCTGGAGGACCTCGCCGGCCGCTTTTTTGAGCGCCTTGGGCCCAGCGCTTAAGCGCGCCTAGGCGAGCGCCTAATAGCGCTTTTTTGAACAGTCTTTATTATGCACCAATATGCCAAACACAGCCTTAAAGGTCGTGTTCTTCAATTTTATTCCTTGAGAGTATCAGTGCCTTCATCCAAGTATATCTGCTTGCATTTGCCATTCACAAAGGAATATGGGAAAACAAGGAGACCATATGTAGGACTACTGTGAAGTTTGTGTTCTCTTTTTTGCATGTAACTTTTATTTGATGAATTCGTGACAATACAAGATCTTTTCAGTACTATGTGATCTGCAACAGAAGAAACAGATGGATTATGCATATCAATAGTTAGACGCATAATGAGTGCATGTTTAATAGGCGATACTAGTCGCTACCGTTCTGTGGAAAGTTCAATCTGTATCAATTTTCTTTTTAATGAGTTACACACTAGTCTAGTAATACCACATAAAGCCCAGTTTTTTCTGTTTACTAACACAAGACCTTTGTTCTAGTGGGAAGAAAGTAAAATCTTACTCATATAGATGTTTCATACGTGTCTTCTTCAAGTATGTCGTTGCAGATTGTATATATACCTGCAAATTTAATATTTATCGTTTATATTTGATATATTTACTGAAAACCAACACCCAGATTAGCATCCTATTTTTCACCAAGTCAAAAGCACTTGCATCTTGATCATGTATTCATGCTTAATGTAAGTGTCGTGTTATTCTTCATTTGTAGGTATTTAACAGATCAGCTACAAAAGGTTCATGTTGTTTATGAAGCTAATAAGGTAGGTTGAGCTGGTCATCCTTGCTATTTCCAGGAGTTTTAGGAAGTTTCAGTTGATCAATTAGCTCTGATGTTTTTCATGAAGGAATTTGTGGTTGAAGCACTGAGATCAATTGCGGAACTTATGATATATGGCGACCAGCACGATCCATTATTTTTTGAGTGAGTGTTAGCCTGTTAGGCAATAGCATGTTCCAATGGTGCAGCTATGCAGTAGAAAGTGGCAGGCCGGTGTTTTAGAAACCTAATCTATTTATTTATATGATATATCTTTCAGATTTTTCATGGAGAAGCAGATCATGGGTGAATTCGCTCGTATTTTGAAGATTTCTAAGCTGTCCAGAGTGTCACTACAGTTGCTGCAGACAATGAGTATCATGATTCAAAATTTAAGAAATGAACATTCAATTTGTAAGTTAATCGGTAGTGTTATATATACTACAGGTAAAATGCTGCATGGTTGAATGATCTAACCTGCAAGTGTTCCATGTTCTGTACAGATTACATTTTCAGCAACGAGCACATTAACTTCTTGATAACTTACTCGTTTGATTTCCAAATTGATGAGATGCTATCGTACTACATATCCTTTCTAAGGTCTGTATCCTGTCTTAAATTATTACTTACATAATTTATTTTTTGGCTCCTAGTTATTATTATGTATTGGCTTACTTTATTTCTTGTCTCATGAAGGGCAATAAGTGGAAAGCTGAACAGGAATACAATTTCCTTGCTCGTGACGACAAAAAATGTACACATCTAATTCCTTTTACTGCACACATACATACTCCCTCCGTTCGGGTTTATTAGGCCCCCTCTTATTTAGAGCTAAACTTTGACCTATAAATTTAACTAACAAAATGTGAACTACATGTCACAAAAATTATATTGTTGGAAAGCTCTTTTAAATCCAAATCCAACAGTATAATGTTTCATAGCATATACTTCATATTTTCCTGGTCTATAGATGGTCAAAGTCTGATGCAAAATACGAAGGGCCTAATAAACCTGGACGGAGGTAGTATTAAGCAGTGTTGTTTTTCTTTGGCTTCTTTTTTGGATAATTAAACTAGATTTGTAACTACTTTAGTGATCTAAACGCTCTTATATTTCTTTGCGGAGGGAGTATTCTACTCTGGTGTGTTGATTTACGTGTTGTGTAGAATATGGCAAATTTGTAGCTGTGAATTGTAAATAGGCCTTCTCAGATCGAATGTTGGCCCCATCAAACTGGACTGTGATTCTTTTTTCAAGAAAAACATCAAACTTTGACGTCTCGATGCATTGATAAAATTGGAGAAACAACCAGCTTATTCAAGCCCAGGGATGGGGAAAGCCAGCACATACTCTAATGTGTAAGCTAGACGCCAATGGTAGGTAGAACCGAAGAAGCCTTAGCTTGACGTGCACGCTACCTGCCCAAGATTGCTCTTAAGTGTGTACAATGGAAGTGCATTTATCACGGCCAAATGTAGTAAACTGTCATTTTGGATCATCGACAAGGGAGACCCTTGCAGCGGGTGTGGAGGATCACAGGCACACAAAGTCGTCACAGATCATGGATGACCACTATTTCAAAATGTCCAACTGGCGGGAGGTTGAAGTTCGACCAGAGCCAGGAGAGGACGCATGTTATGTCAGCTGAAACCATAGGCATGCATGCAACAAAAAGTTGTTGCACAATGTCCAAAGCCTGGTTTGTCATAACCCGGTCCACTAGTGTCATAGCGTGATGCCCTTGTGGCCAATGCGCAATTGTATGGCGGTACTAATCCCCATGTGTAGAGTTTAAATAGGTTTGGTTGTGCTCCGAACACAGCACCCCGCGCTTAACCCTTTTACACAAAGCAATAATGAGTATGCAAGTGGGGTGCTAGTGCTACGCATATATGAGACCACCCCAATGTATTAAGTGAATCTGGGCCAGGGTGTGTTACAGGTGATATCAGAGCATCAACCCTCCCTTGCTGTATGGGCTGCATGTGCGTGTGAGTTCATGATGGGTACACGGTACAGGATACTGAGGACTGAGGGTTTGTTTTGGTCGTCTGCTGGCGTGGGCATCGGCCCTTAGGGGTGAGTGTAATAACCAACCCAATAGTGTGGCGGCCCAAGGTGGGATTAGTCCCACATGGACATGTTAGATTGCTTTGGTTGGTCATACCTTTGTGTTCCAAACTTCCAACATACTACCTCCGAATTAACACTTCTACACGAAATGAGGATGGGGAAGTGTAAGTGGCGTGTTACGCATATGTGGTTCCACCCCAATGGGTGGGATGTGAATTAAGCATATTAGGGCTAGGGTGGTACATGGTCGCAAGACAAGCACGTTGATATGTGGGGAAAACCAGCCATTCGGCCTCTAATAATTGTATTGGCAAGCTAGCCATCTGGAGAATTGTACTCCATTGGATGCCCAAGATTTGTAGTTGACTGCAAAAGAGCCGCTCTGGATTACTTCGTTTAACATACTGTCATATCTGGATTTTTCTGAGTCGGTCCACCGCTAGACCAGAGTGGCCTGTGAGCTAAGCATAGTGATCGCCCCGAGAGTTTGCTACTGCACTCGTGACGCCTTGGATGTCTGATACACATGACGCATCAAGGGCCTTAGCCAGTGTGGGACGCTTCATCGTCCTTTTGGCATGATGTTGAAGATCCAAGTTGACATTTCAAAGTTATATGCTATTTCTGGAGATACCAAATTATTTGGATTACTCTTCATGCTAATTATTAGTATTTTTATTTGTATAAGAATGTTGCATTAACTGAGCCTGTCAGGTTCAATATGTGAATCTCAAGTTCCTCTTTACTAATCTTCTCTATATTATTATGCAGGATGAGGTCATCTCCTTTCCTCTCTATGTCGAGGCCTTAAAGTTTGCTTTTCATGAGGATAGCATGATCCGAGTTGCTATACGTACCTTGACACTTAATGTGTATCATGGTAAGTTGCTAAGCTCGATGACATATTATAGGTCAGCCATGCATGCACTAACTTGTATTTCTAATGTTGATTATAACACAATTCTCTTGCTTTCAGTTGGAGATGAATCTGTTAACAGATTTGTTTCGCGTGTGCCACTGTCAGATTATTTCTCTGACATGGTCAAACATTTTCAGAAGCAATGCATTGATTTGGATAAGTTGGTCGTGCGTTCTGCAAGGTAAGCTTGTGAATATAAACAGGCCACAGAAGTGTCAACTTTTGAAAAGCAATTCTCATGCCTTCTGTCTGTATTCTGATCTATAGGAATGCAGAACCTGTGCTAATGGCCTCCATTGAAGATGCAATTGTGCAAATTGAAGATGCCCTGTATTATTTCAGTGATGTTATGTCTTCTGGCATCCCTGATCTAGGAAATTTTATCACTGAAAATATCCTGCAACTTTTGGTATTCCGGATTGTACTCCCATCATTGCAAAGGCAGCGCACTGTACGTACAACAAGAAACACCTTTTGCATTACTTGTATGTTTTTGATACCTGGGCTTGTTTTTTATTATTTCTTATGTTCCTTTTTTTCCCTAGGATTTATGGATAAGTGTGAGTACTTCCATGTATTTGCTTTGCTGCATACTTCACATTTTTAAGGACAAAGATATGGCAAGCACTGTTGCTGCTGCTCTTTTCCATCAGCCTGATTGCCCTGGTAGGAAACAAGGAACACCTAATGGTTGTACCTCTGAGCATGATCATGGCATGTCTGAGAACCAGGTCAGCAACACCTCTGTGGAGGATCAATCGAATGCAGACAAGCCAACGTCTTCGTCTTCTGCACATTTGCAGTGTTTGCCTGATCATCCATCAGCTAATGATTTGTGCCAAGGCAACACACTGAGGTATGCTGCTGCTGTGTATGAGAATTATTTCACAAACTCTTTGATTTCAGTTCTTATTAGAGCATCTCCAATAGAAGATGTAGATGTAAAAATACCTAACTTTTGCATCTCCGGAGCGCCAAAAACACTACTCCAACAGATGATGTAGATGCAAAAGAATGTACATCTCCGCCTCCCGGAGATGTAAACTACAACACTTCGCGGTGCAAATATACATCTCCACCTACAAGAGATGTATATTTGCCAGCCGCGCGCCAACTGCCAACCGCCGCTTCATTTCACTTCCCCCCTTCTTCCTCCCACCTCCTGCCTCATCGCCGCCCGCCGGCCTGCCCCCGCGCCAGATCCAGCCCCGCCTTCGCCGCTGCTGCCGGTTCCAACGCCCCCGCCCCCCGCCCCCGGATTCGTCGTCCTCGCCGCCCGATTCGTCGCCCTGCACCTCCCAGCCGCCGCCCCGCCCCCACCGCCGCCGGATCCGCCGCACTGCACCGCCACCGCAGCCGCCCCGCCCCGCCCCGCCGCTGCACCACCCCACCCCGCCCCGTTGCCGCACCGCACCTCCCCGCCCTGCCGTCGCCATGAAGAATATAGTTTTATATCTCCATTTGCACCTTCTATTGGAGTTGCTCTTTTACATCTCCGTTTTGCATCATCTGTTGGAGTTGGCTCTTCTTTGGAGATGTAAAAAGCACTTTTTGGTGATGTAAATTATACAACACCTAGTTTTACATCTCCAAATTTGCATCTTCTATTGGAGATGCTCTTAGGATGGACTTGTACCATCCATGTTAAGCTGTTCTTGGATATAGTTATCATATAATATCTCTTAAGCTCTCATTGTTTGTTTATGCCAGGGGGGTTAGGGAAAGCAAATTATTTTCTCTAATGCCCGGGTGTAGTGGAAAATGAGCGAGGGTCTTCGCATTTGACTCGACGAGTGCGAAGGGTAAGGAAGCTAGCCGAGCCTAGGAGGATTCGATTAGGTAGCTGGAACGTAGGGTCTCTGACAGGTAAGCTTCGGGAGGTAGTTGATTCAGCGGTGAGGAGAGGCATTGGTATCCTTTGCGTCCAAGAGACCAAATGGAGGGGACAGAAGGCGAAGGAGGTGGAGGGTACCGGCTTCAAGCTGTGGTACACGGGGACGGTTGCAAACAGAAATGGAGTAGGCATCTTGATCAGCAAGAGCCTCAAGGATGGAGTGGTAGACGTCAAGAGACGTGGGGACCGGATTATCCTGGTCAAGCTGGTAGTTGGGGACTTAGTCCTCAACGTTATCAGCGCTTATACCCCACAAGTAGGCCACAATGAGAACACCAAGAGGGAGTTCTGGGAAGGCCTGGAGGACTTGGTTAGGAGTGTACCGATCGGCGAGAGGCTCTTCATAGGAGGAGACCTCAATGGCCACGTGGGCACATCTAACACATGTTTTGAAGGGGTGCATGGAGGATTTGGCTATGGCATCAGGAATCAAGAAGGAGAAGATGTCTTAAGCTTTGCGTTAGCCTATGACATGATCGTAGCTAACACCTTCTTTAAGAAGAGAGAATCACATCTAGTGACTTACAGTAGTGGGCAGCACTCTAGCCAGATTGATTTCATCCTCTTGAGAAGAGAAGACAGGCGTGCATGCCTAGACTGTAAGGTGATACCTGGAGAGAGTGTTGTCCCACAGCATAAGCTTGTGGTTGCTGACCTCCGTTTTCGGATTCGTGTCCAGCGGGACAAGCGTGCCAAAGTCGCTAGAACGAAGTGGTGGAAGCTCAAGGGGGAGGTAGCTCAGGTGTTCAAGGAGAGGGTCATTAAGGAGGGCCCTTGGGAGGAAGGAGGTGATGCAGACAACATGTGGATGAAGATGGCGACTTGCATTCGTAAGGTGGCCTCAGAGGAGTTTGGAGTGTCCAGGGGAAGTAGAAGAGAAGCTAAAGATACCTGGTGGTGGAATGATGTTGTCCAGAAGGCAATCAAGGAGAAGAAAGATTGTTTCAGACGCCTATATCTGGATAGGAGTGCAGACAACATAGAGAAGTACCAGATGGCAAAGAAGGCCGCAAAGCGAGCTGTGAGTGAAGCAAGGGGTCGGGCGTATGAGGACCTCTACCAAAGGTTAGACACGAAGGAAGGCGAAAGGGACATCTATAAGATGGCCAAGAGCCGAGAGAGGAAGACGAGGGATGTTGACCAAATCAAGTGCATCAAGGACGAAGCAGATCAACTCCTGGTGAAGAACGAGGAGATTAAGCATAGATGGCGGGAGTACTTTGACAAGTTGTTCAATGGGGAGAGTGAGAGCTCTACCATTGATCTGGATGACTCCTTTGATGATACTAGCAGGCGTTTTGTGAGGCGAATCCAGGAGTCGGAGGTCAAGGAGGCTTTAAAGAGGATGAAAGGAGGCAAGGCGATGGGCCCCGATTGTATCCCCATTGAGGTGTGGAGAGGCCTCGGGGACATAGCGGTAGTATGGCTAACCAAACTTTTCAACCTCATTTTTCGGGCAAACAAGATGCCAGAAGAATGGAGACGGAGTATATTAGTACCAATCTTCAAGAACAAGGGGAATGTTCAGAGTTGTACTAATTACCGTGGAATTAAGCTGATGAGCCATACAATGAAGCTATGGGAGAGAGTCATTGAGCACCGTGTAAGAAGATTGACAAGCGTGACCAAAAATCAGTTTGGTTTCATGCCTGGGAGATCAACCATGGAAGCCATTTTCTTGGTACGACAACTTATGGAGAGATATAGGGAGCAAAAGAAGGACTTGCATATGGTGTTCATTGACTTGGAGAAGGCCTATGATAAGATTCCGCGGAATGTTATGTGGTGGGCCTTGGAGAAACACAAAGTCCCAACAAAGTACATTACCCTCATCAAGGACATGTATGATAATGTTGTGACAAGTGTTCGAACAAGTGAGGGCGACACTAACGACTTCCCAATTAAGATAGGACTGCATCAAGGGTCAGCTTTGAGCCCTTACCTTTTTGCCTTGGTGATGGATGAGGTCACAAGGGATATACAAGGAGATATCCCATGGTGTATGCTCTTTGCGGACGATGTGGTGCTAGTCGATGAGAGTCGGACGGGGGTTAACAGGAAGTTGGAGTTGTGGAGGCAAACCTTGGAATCGAAAGGTTTTAGACTTAGTAGGACTAAAACCGAGTACATGAGGTGCGCTTTCAGTACTACTAGGAACGAGGAGGGGGAGGATGTTAGCCTTGATGGGCAAGTGGTGCCTCAGAAGGACACCTTTCGATATTTGGGGTCAATGTTGCAGAAGGATGGGGATATCGATGAAGATGTGAACCATCGAATTAAAGCCGGATGGATGAAGTGGCGCCAAGCTTCTGGCATTCTTTGTGACAAGAGGGTGCCACAAAAGCTAAAAGGCAAGTTCTATAGGACGGCAGTTCGACCCGCAATGTTGTATGGCGCTGAGTGTTGGCCGACTAAAAGGCGACATGTGCAACAGTTAGGTGTGACGGAGATGCGCATGTTGAGATGGATGTGTGGTCACACAAGGAAGGACCGCATCCGGAATGATGATATACGAGATAAAGTTGGGGTAGCGCCAATTGAAGAGAAGCTTGTCCAACATCGTCTGAGATGGTTTGGGCATATTCAGCGCAGGCCTCCAGAAGCCCCAGTACACAGCGGACGGCTTAAGCATGCTGATAATGTCAAAAGAGGCCGGGGTAGACCGAACTTGACATGGGAAGAGTCTGTAAAGAGAGATCTGAAGGACTGGAGCATCACCAAAGAACTAGCCATGGACAGGGGTGCGTGGAAGCTTGCTATCCATGTGCCAGAACCATGAGTTGGTCGCGAGATCTTATGGGTTTCACCTCTAGCCTACCCCAACTTGTTTGGGACTAAAGGCTTTGTTGTTGTTGTTGTTGTTGTTGTAATGTTCTTCTTTAGGAAGTCTCTTTCGAGGCGTAAAAGATATTCTAAGAGAACTGTTAGCATAAAAAGAATTTTCACAAGTACCTAGCCGCTCTTTGATAGTTCTAAGCGTGGTGATTGATAGTGTTAATGTGTCATTTGATGTTGTTTCACACGGTTATGCTTTGAGCTCTTCACTGTTGAATTGGTAGTTCTAACCCTAATAAGTTTACATGTCTCCCAGGTGGTAAGAACCCCTAAAAATACTGCCTGGTCAAGTTTGGTAAGAGTCCTAAGACTGGGGTCAGCACACTCATCCTCTTCTAGCACTCCTTAGTAGCATGGCTCTAAGGCTTAGTTGAAACTATTGATTCTTCATTGATTGATAGAAAGATTACACTGTAGCTCCTTTTAGTAGGATGATAGATTTGATCCAGAAGCTGAACTTAACTCAAACATGACGCAATCATAGCTCTGTCTTGCTAGTTTTATTGGACTTCCAATAAGTGATGTTTTCTACATGACTTGGTCTCCACTCTCCAGAATGCATCTTTTGTAATCAATTTACTGTTCTGCGCTATGTGTTTGTAGAAATAAAACCTAACAAAATTACTCCCTCCGCTTCTTTTTACTCCGCATATAAGATTTTTCTGGAGTCAAACTTGGTAAAGTTTGACAAAATCTATATTAAAAAATGTTAACATCTACAAGACTGAAGTTATACAATATGAAAATTAATTTCATGATGCATCTAATGAGGAGAGAGTACAACATTATGGAAGTATTACACAGACAAATCTACTCCTATGTTCTTCTTATAGTGTGTATATATATATATATATATATATATATATATATATATATAGGGAAAATACATCCTATGACCGGGTGTAGTTACTCCCATGTCTCATATACTATCATGTGGTAGCATATATACTACTTTATTATTTTTAGTATGTTCATATACTATATCTAAGATACTCCAAAGTGAATTCTATGAAAAAAATTGCAAGTTGACTCATATTTTTATTATATTTATAAAATACGTACATATTTGTACGTAAAAAAGTATATGCTCAAAATATGAGACATACGATCAAAATTTTTGTATATATACTACCTAAATATTCTTATATACTACATACTACGTGTACATACACTTCAGAATGATATATACTACCTATAGCATACGAAACAAAAGTGGGAGTAACTACACCCGGTCGTACCAAACATTTGTCCTATATATATATATATAGACGGTCTATTTGGCACCCAGGGTGAAGCATAACTTATTCTTCACCTTGGTCATTCGACAAGCTACATTTTCAATCACAGCAAAACATAACTTTCTAGCATGCATGTTGTAAAATTACCTCAATTCTTGTTGTAAGATTACCTCATTTTCTCTTGTAAATTTACACCAACATAGTGTGATATTGATGCGTCATATTTTTTATCACATGTGAAACATAACTTTTTAGCATGCATGCCATAAAATTACCTCGCTTGTTATTGTACGGTGGGAGACCAATATCCCTCCTCCCAGTTGTAATATTACCTCATGTTACTTTTTTCTTACCTTTTCAAGTTATGTTCGTGGGATCAGACTAGGGTGAGGAATAAGAATTCTTCACCCAGGGTGACGAATAGTCGACTATATATATATATATATATATATATATATAGGGTAGCGCTATTCTAAGCATGACTGTGGAATAGCTTATTCTACACCCCCTAGTAACACTACATACAAAATCAGTAAAAAGATGTACAAAATATAGTAATTTTGAATTTTTTTTTTTTACCATCCAAGCTTTCAATCCACTACATTTTTTTTTAAATTACTATATTTTCTATACTGTGTTACTATATCTATTCTACACCCCAGCAAAGCTGCATACAAAGTATGCATTTGGTGATGTCATTTTTTTTGTACAAATATGTTGGGAGTACAAATATGTTGGCAGATTTATAGTTTGACTACATGCATTTGGTGATGTCATTTTTTTGTATTGGAAGTAGTAGTATTATCATAGATGTTGACAATCACTAGCTTTGTACCTTTTCGGTTGTGTATATTAGCGTAGAGATGCACATTTTTGTTGTTGTCATACTTCTGAAGCTGTTTACTTGCTTGATGTTGAAGTAACCCTATAAGAAATTACCCATTTGAGATCATTGTATATGAGTGTATTTCATTATTTTCAGGGAACACTTGCTATCATATATCACAGGTGGGGATGGTTCCCAAGCTTTGGGTTCTTTGTGCTTATTTGCTACATTATTGCAGACGAAAGGTGTCTTTCAACATATTCTCAATTGTTATTGTTATTATTGTGGCTTTCCCAGAAATATAACTATTCAAGTACATGTTGGCTTTTCAGAACTTGATGAATCAATGCTAGATGCACTTGGAATTTTGCCTCAAAGAAAGCAGCATAAGAAACTTCTATTAGTGAGTACTATTTATTTTCATATGCTGTCTTTTTTTGGAAAATGTAATTAGGTTGATCCCTCTGATGTGGTCTTGCATCCTGATTGCATCAATATTTTCTGTAACATTAGGACCCTGCTGCTGTATGCACACCCATAATTTCTAAATTATTGTTTCTAGATGTCCATGTATAGCAGTAATCATACATATAAGGCATCTGTGGATGACTGAAGACTGTTTTATGCTTACTACCTCCATCTGGGTTTATTGGTCCCCGTCGTATCTTGTGCCAAATTTTGACCATAGATTTAACTAACATGCTGTTGAGCTTCATGCACTAGCCAACGCAACCAAAAGTACGAACTGATGGAAAGTGCTAGGCAATCCACATATACACTTCAATACCCCCTCTCACGTGTGACGCGGGAAGTCAGCACCTCAAGAGGCCTATACGTGGACACAGAGGGGAGCTACAACAATTTTTGGATAAATCGCGAAAGCCAGGACTTGAACTCAAGACCTTAGGCCCTGATACCATGTTAAACTTCATGCACTAGCCAACGCCACAAAAAGTCCGGACTTATGGAAAGGGCTAGGCAATCCACGTATACACTTCAACAGTTGTATGTAACAAAACCTATATTGTTGGATTTATATTCAAATGAGGTTTCCAATGGTACTATTTTTGTGGTATATAACTTATGTTTTGGTAGTCAAATTAAATGAAATACCAGGATGGAGGTAGTATTTACTGGATTTCGGATATTCGAGATGATATGTGAAATTTGTTGCTTTCTCATGTATAGGGTTATGACAATCAACAATGATATATGGCAACCAACTAGGATTATGATTTATGCGTCTATAGCTACAATCAACTAACTGGTAGTCCATTCTTGAATGCATGCCGCTGATTTGGACATCAGCATGTAAAAGAAAACCTAGTACCCATCTTCATTAGTCACTTATAGTAACATAAGTGAGATTGGAAATAGCCGAAGGGAGGGGTCTACAAAGGGGAAAAATGGCTCAAAGTTGCCTCTAAATTGTTAAATGGCATGTATTTAGGAAAAACAAATGGAGCTACAGTGTATTTGAACAGAGGATTACAAAATATTACAACTCTTGGCATGAGAATTCAAATGTGTTACCAGCCAGAGTTACCCTCGTTGAGTTGGCTTGGCACACGCGAAACAATCCATTGTGCACTTACTCTTGCATGTAAATGATGTGCACTAGATGGAGGGAGTAGCAACAGTTGTTACCAAACAACTAACAAGGCATTGAATGGCTTAATTTTTGAAACAAATTAAGTCTAGGATAACTGATAATTTGAAGTAGAATAACGCTGCACATTAAGCTAAAATTCTTTGTATCGATTCAAATCTTAGTACTGTAGTTAACTTGTAGCGGTGTAGCCGGCAAAGTGTTGCTGGCTGTTATGCTGTATCTATCTGCTGTAGAATGTACAGAGGCAGTGTTGTAGCAGCCACCGACCAGATGTAGTAGTGGTTGTTTCTTTCATGGTCCACTTGGTGCATATTCTGGCCATATTCAATTTGGATATTTTTCTTGAAGACTTGGTTTAAGTCATCTTTTACCTCACAACTTCCTCTTACTTGAATTTTGCCCTGTTAAGTGTGCTGTTATTGGACAGATCAGATGTTGGATCGTATTTCATAACTTCGTTATAGTGCTGCATTTTAATTCAATTTTCTGACACTTGCACTCTCTGCCTGTAGCAAGCTTTGGTTGGTGAAGATACAGCTGAAAGGCAGCTATTTTCATCAAGTAGTGGTGTTGCAGATGATAGCATCTGCAGTGATTTTGATATTTATATAAGGAAGCTTCAGGTATACATTTTTCTAGACTTACCACAGTCTGTTACTTAGCCAGCATTTTTCTTTCTGGTGGGCAATCAAATTACACACTTTCCTGTAATAACATATAACCTTTGGCTTGTTAAACGGCCAAAAATATGTTCTTGTCTCAGTCATGTAAGTGGAGCATCATGGCTTTTTTGCATAAAGACCCTTACTTCCGAGTCCCCACAGAGAAACCAAAGAGTGATCAATGAAATTAACTTAACCTTTGCAATTGGAATTTCATGCACAGTGGTATGAGAAACAAATTAGAGAAGTTTGTCTTATGAGCACTGGTGAACCTTGGTAGCCAAGAAAGTCAAGGCATATCGATAGGTAGATACCAATATTTTTGGGATTCTGTTTGCCCCGGTTCCAGTATGGGGCCTTGCATGTCACAGCAGGGACGAGACCCTCAGTACGCATGGTGGTTAGCCTTGTCATCCCTTCGCTCAAGCCCTAATCCCTGATACCATCTCATCCCACCTCACTTTTGTATCATCAAGGATATGTACGATAATGCGAGCTGCTGGGGGAGGGAGTAGAGGTAGATTGGAGCTGAGAGAGATGGAGCGGTCAAGGAGGATTTGGGGAAAACCACTGTTGAACAGGAAAATTCAAGATATCTTCCCGTGTTACCACCCGCCCATTGCAGCCGCCAAAAACTTTGAGCACATAAGGGGAAGAGATTGCAAGAGGAGGGCGTGCAGATGCAGTCTAGGGGAATGGAAAGGGGAGGCTGGCGACCTGGGCACCCTGGATGAGGGGAACCACAATCGTGCGAGCAGAAAGGCTACCGTTCTTCTTATAGTTACGAGACCCCTTACATTCACTGATCTACCTGCCGAAGAAATGTGTGGACTTTGTGTCGTACAATAGAATCAGCAAGATTGTTTTGACTATCTGTCCTTAGATGCAGTATATGCAGGAACATTATTATCCTTAGATATGTGGACTTTGTGTCGTACACGGACATTATTAATACTCACGATAGAGGGAGTATGTTTTTATCAATGAAATTACTCAGAGTGATAAACCTTAGTTCCTGTCATATTCCACTTGTATTCTTTTAAGTGCTCAGCTATTCTATTCATGTCTATCATGAGTATGTTGTGAACTAAACATTTTTTTGACCTCTTTCCACAGAGTAATTATGGGTTACAGTGTCATCATCCACGGCAATTGACTTCTAAAGTTCATAGATATCAGGTTTGTTTGTTGAGCATTGTGCATATATTCTATTCTTTAGCTGTGAAGTATAATTTTAATTGTAGATCTTTGTGTTTGTGCTGTTTTTGCTTGTGTGCCACCTGATAATTGAAGAGAAACCAATCCAACCCTAACCCCTTAGTGTCCTCTAGTTCATGTTTCACCTGGGAATTCCAAAAAGGGTTGCTGTTTTAGAGATCGTGGCTTTATGTCCACAGCACGGAGTAGACACGACACACATTGGTGCCGAGTAAAACAAGCTCCCTGATGTAAAATGGACTAGCTACTTTATTCAACTGGTTTTGTATGAGTGCGTGAACTAGTCTGGGTACTGTTGGTCCACATTTTACTGCTTTAGACTCACAATCAAATACAACATGTGTTTTTATGGCTTTTGCATCTTCCAATCTACCATCCTAGTCTCCTTGACATGATTAATGATTTATTATGACTGGTTGCTCACATTCAGTTCCATTTTGTAGTTGAAGGTTGATGTTATGAACTCATGTAAATTTATATTCTCATCTGAATGTTCCAATTTAAGAATTACTCCCTCCGTCCGGAAATACTTGTCCTAGAAATGGATGTATCCAGACTTATTTTAGTTATAGATACATCCATTTTATTCATTTGTAGGACAAGTATTTCCGGACGGAGGGAGTATATTGCATTATGTCGCACATTCATGTTTTTTTCATGTGGATGCTTACTGTGTTATGTTCATGTGTGCATTGATTGTTTTGTAGGTGCTCGATGCATTAGTCACCCTTTTCAGCAGATCTAATATATCAGCAGATGTTCGTGTAGTTGGTGGCTGGCTTTTTAGGCAACTGCTGCCCCATGGAGAGGAAGAGTTTACTGCTTTTCATCTAAAATGGCTAAAGGTACACACTTACAACATCGTTATTCCTATGATACTACACCATGAGTGGCATATAGTAGTTACATACCTTAAGGGTGTTAAAGGTATGGGATTGATACAGTACTGCCATAAGTTTGGTTCTGACAACATAATGTTTTATACAAGATATTGAGATCCAATATCAAGTTTGTTTTCACAAAAAGGTGAGGGAAAGAATGAGTCCAGTTCTTTTTGTTAGCTGTCAAGTGGTACTGTGAGAATATGTTTCTTGGAATCACTTAAATTCCCCAACTTAGTACAATTCTGCATGGTTTTAACAGTTCTCTCACCCCGTTCCCGTCACTTGGCAATTATGCTTGTTTCATGTCCTCTTGTTTCTGGTTCTTTGAGAGAGGTAGAGCATCCCTACCCCTTCCCATGCAAATCTGTATAACTCCCTAAAGATACTTTTTTAGGGAGTCGACTCTATTTAGCACCTCTCTGGCCGCGTCGCCCCCGCTGCCCATTCCTTGAACCGAGCCAGAACTCATGGCCGTCATTGCCGTACCGGAATAGCTCCCTGCCGCTGCGCCCGACCACCGCCACCTCCCGCGCCATGGCACACCCCCTCCCCTAGGGCTTTGAGCCGCCTCCTTTGCCGGCCTTCGCCGCCACTTGAGCCGAGCCGCGACCTCGAGCTTCAGTGAGGCTGGGAATCAGGCTGTGGCACCTCTCTGCCTCCCACGCGTCCCCTATCAAGCCAGCATGAACTCTGTCCGACGACGCACGCGAGGTGTTTGCCCAATTGGCATAAAATGTTTTCTTCCTTTTCTGCAATAATGCGGAAATATATTTGGAATGGTTTTTTTATGAGCAAAATATTTTTTTAGGGAGTTTAGTTTAGGGGAAGGACTACGTGAACAGAAATTTAACACCATGGGATATCTCCTTGTATATCCATTGTGACCTCATCCATCACCAAGGCAAAAAGATAAGGGCTCAAAGCTGACCCCTGATGCAGTCCTATCTTAATCGGGAAGTCATCAGTGTCGCCATCACTTGTTCGAACACTTGTCACAACATTATCGTACATGTACTTTGCTAGGACTTTGTGTTACGTTACCCTCATCAAGGACATGTACGATAATGTTGTGACAAGTGTTCGAACAAGTGATGGCGACACTGATGACTTCCCTATTAAGATAGGACTGCATCAGGGGTCAGCTTTGAGCCCTTATCTTTTTGCCTTGGAGATGGATGAGGTCACAATGGATATACAAGGAGATATCCCATGGTGTATGCTCTTTGCGGACGCTGTGGTGCTGGTCGATGATAGTCGGACGGGGTCAACAGGAAGTTTGAGTTGTGGAGACAAACCTTGGAATCGAAAGGTTTTAGACCTAGTAGGACTAAAACCGAGTATATGAGGTGTGCTTTCAGTACTACTAGGCACGAGAAGGAGGGGGATGTTCGCCTTGATGGGCAGGTGGTGCCTCAAAAGGACACCTTTCAATATTTGGGGTCAATGTTGCAGAAGGATGGGAATATCGATGAAGATGTGAACCATCGAATTAAAGCCGGATGGATGAAGTGGCGCCAAGCTTCTGACATTCTTTGTGACAAGAGAGTGTCACAAAAGCTAAAAGGCAAGTTCTATAGGACGGCGGTTCGAACCGCAATGTTGTATGGCGCTGATTGTTGGCCGATTAAAGGGCGACATGTGCAACAATTAGGTGTGGCAGAGATGCACATGTTGAGATGAATGTGTGGCCACACAAGGAAGGACCGAATCCGGAATGATGATATACGAGATAGAGTTGGGGTAGCGCTGATTGAAGAGAAGCTTGTCCAACATCATCTGAGATGGTTTGGGCATATTCAGCGCAGGCCTCTAGAGGCCCCAGTGCATAGTGGACGGCTAAAACGTGCTGATAATGTCAAAAGAGGTCGGGGTAGATCAAACTTGACATGGGAAGAGTCCGTAAAGAGAGATCTGAAGGATTGGAGCATCACCAAAGAACTAGCCATGGGCAGGGGTGCGTGGAAGCATGCTATCCATGTGCCAGAACCATGAGTTGGTCGCGAGATCTTATGGGTTTCACCTCTAGCCTACCCCAACTTTTTGGACTAAAGGCTTTGTTGTTGTTGTAATTTTGAGAGTTAAGTTTAGGTAGGTGGTATAGGGAGTTAAATTTTAGGGGAAGGGCTAGAGATGCTCCTAGGATCAACCTCAGCATATAGCTTACAAACAGACCGTATGGCCACCTCTTCGTCGGAGCTGCAGGAGATCCGACCCCGGTTTAGTGTACTATTTTTAAAGGATTATCACCTAGACACCTACAGAACAGTCAGCAAAATTCTGCAGTACAGATGGGCGTCGCACTACCTGGGAAAGAGCTGAAATCTTTGAACTGTGATGTCCGCCCTCTCCTGCTCCCCCAAAGTGTTCTAGTTCGCTAGTTGCTGTACAGGGCTTGACCTGCCAGCAGTCCGCTCCTAGCCTGCTCCTAAAGTTACGTTTGTGGTAGTGACCCGTTTTTGAAGTTCTAATGCAGCTAAATTATTGAGAAGTACTTCCTTATACCGTTCATGTCTATCATTTAGTTATTTCCACTATTGCCTATCTGTAGAACTACAATTGAAATCCGTCCAGGGTATGGCCTTAGCTTATGTCTTCCTTGGATATGGTTGGATTTGCAGTCTTTCATGCACAATGTCATTGCTGAAAACTTTGATATATTTCAATCAGGCAGATCAGATGTGATATGTGAGATGCTTTTATTTGTGTCATGTAGGATTCACACAAGGATTGCAGTGAAAAGCTGCTGGAAGAATCTGGAGGATGCTGGTGTGACTTGCTTCTTCCTATAGTTAGAGAAGCTTGGAAAAATTGCAAGAAAGGTGGATTTCAGTTTGGAGCAGAAGTCCTGTGTTTTTATGTGTGTTGCAAATGAAAATCCGTCCTAATATTCTTTGTTTTTCTTTTGAGTTAGCAATTGAGGCATCTTCACCACCCAAAGGATCCAAGTCTATTATTTCACCTTTGGATCCGTTTTCATTTGGAGGTCAGGACTCAATACCACACTAAACGAAAGTATATCTTAAAAGTATCCTGTCGCTATCGTGGAGAAGTATCTTACAAGTATCCTTCTTGGCTTGCTGTACTGATCTATAAACATTGTATTCCAGGTGATTCTTCTATCACCGTCGCGGAGAGAATCTATGAGATGGTTAAGGTATTGGCTTATCTTCTTCATTTGCTGGTTTTGACATCTTATGTTTTGTTAATTAGTTCAGTCCCAGCCAAGAAGTATGTTTGATTGATTTCCGTTTTACTACCTCCGTCCGGGATTATACGTCCGGTGAGCCAGGCAGTGACGTACGATTTTTCAAGGCCGCTAGCTGTCCGCAGTTGCTTTTCCTTGATCCCGACGCTGGTTCTGCGCTTGATTGGATGGATGATGCGCATGGTTAGTGGCATGCAGAAGTGGGAGAGGCAACTAGGCTCCGTGGTGTAAATGCTGGCTAGTGCTAGATTGGTTGCATGCCCTGCATGCAAAACTGCCAGTGATTTGATTGGCTGTAGCTATTTTCTCAAAGTATGCATCGTTAGTTGTTAATGCTTTGCCTTGGTCTTTGCGTTTTGGCTAATGGGCTTTATAATCCCAGATGGAGGTAGTATTTATTATTCTCAACGTCAACAGAAATAGCACATGACCCAAAAGTACCTTCATTTTGATTGAAATATCCAATGTGCAACTCAACCATCATTTAAGAAACACGGTCAGATCAAAAGGCTTAACTATATCCACAATCCTTTTCCTGATAGTTCTACTGGATTTTTAACAAGGCACAGTTAACTTGCTCTTCCGCTGATGCTGCAGCATTAATGTATTATTATATTATACTTATGAACAATGAGTGTGTATTGGTTCACCAGCTTGCTGGTCCAATGGCGCCATGCTGGTCAACTGTGGTTCAAACTGCGTGCATTTTAATATTGAATCACGTGAATTTAAAATCGTATGCAGCGTTGGTAGGTTGATATTTGAGGACACTGCCTGTTTTGTCTCCGTTACGAGCTAGCCCAGTGAAGTTAACTTTTTCAGTTCCTTGTATGTTCGCTGAAATGTGTGATGATAATTTTTACAGGGTTTTGTGCTACAGCATCAAGTTATACTCTTCTGCCTGGGAGAAACTTCCACTGATCAGCTGCCTATTTACTCTCCAGTCGGTCTGCCTGTAAATAAGCGAGCAACTGCAGCAGGCTTTGATGGTTCAGTGCCCAAGCCTGGGCTTGAAGTCAACTTAGGTCCGAGTTTCCTTGAAGTTCTTACATTGGCATCATAGAAATTGAAGTTCCTTGATTCCTCTCCATGTTTGTGATTCATTAAATGTTTGTCTTACTGTTCTTACAGTTGATGCGATTCCTTGCCGGATAGCATTTGAGAGGGGCAAAGAACGTCACTTCAGCTTTTTAGCTCTATCTAATGGAACTTCTGGGTGGGTTCTCCTTTTAGAAGAATTACCACAACAACGTGGAATTGTTCGTGTCACTGCCCCCTTGGCTGGATCTGATGTATGTATCATGAACTTATCGTGACATTGAATATCTTTGTTTAGTTGCTCTGTTAATGCATCTGATAGGTATATATATATCTAAAAAATCCTGAAACAACACACCTATAATATAACATGATCCAACGGAGCGATTGAAAAAATACAACCGTATGTGTCCTGGGAAGAAAAAAGCAAGTAGTTCACTATATATTTATGTTGCAGTGAGCTGAAATGATTGTTTTTTGTTTGCTGAGGACACAGAAATGCATATTTTCTCTATCTTATTGTTGGATCATCTTATTACATTAGAGTGATGCTCCACTATTTATTTCATATTTTTTGATAACTTTTAAACAGTTAAAAGCTTACTGAGCCTTAACAAGTTCTATGGTAAGCTATGATATATATACTCCCTCCGTCCCAAATTACTTGCTCAAATGGATGTATCTAGCACTATTTAGTGCTAGGTACATGTATCTAGCACTAAATAGTGCTAGATACATCCATTTGAGCTAGTGCTAGATACATCCATTTGAGTGACAAGTAATTTGGGACGGAGGGAGTATATTCTTGGTAGCATTAAGACATAAGAGTAATTTTTTGTTGTGTATAATTCATCTGATGAAGAAAATTGTGGCATTATTTTTTCAGCCAAGAATAGATGAAAAACATGTGAAGTGGTTGCATTTAAATATTCGTCCTTCAACTGTTCCTTTCCTTGATCCGGAAAAATTCAAAGGCAAGACAAAGAAGTATCTTGTTGATGGGAGATGGACCCTTGCCTTTAGAGATGAGCAATCTTGCAAGGCAGCAGAGGCCATGGTTATTGAAGAGATGAAGCTCCAGCAAGATGCCGTTAAGGAACAGTTGAAGGCATTGCTTGAACTTAACATGCCTGAGGATGGCTTGCAGCATCCCCAGCTTTCCCAGGAAACCTCTTCTGATGACGGTTCATAACTGGTTAAAGTTTCTTGTGCAGTGTTGAACTTCTAAGAAATGGCGACAGGAGGTCCAGTTGCCTCCATGTTGGCGAGTGGGTCGCCATGCTCTGTATATTACATCGGCAGATTAGATATCTTGTTAACACACACACACTGTAGAGTTTCAACCCTTTTGAGGTAAGTTAGGTCCATAGGATTCTTTGTACAATAGTCTGTATCTGTCCCTTGTCCCTTGTAATGTTATACATATCGCAGTCCATTCTTTCATAAGCTTCAGGGCAGAGTTGGGCGGTCAGTGTACACTAATTGTTTGTAGAGGCCGGCCTGCAAACAATAAGATCTCTTGTCAAGTGTACACTAGTAGTTGTTTAAAGAGGCCTGCGAACACATATATCTGTTGTTAAAACAAGCACTGCCAATAATAATAATATTAATATTGGAGTTTTTTCATGATTTTTCTTTATCAACTGAACTGTTAATGAACACTATCCTCTCCACTTAAATATGGAACATCTATTCTGACAATTCACCTTCTGGTGACTGTTAACTTTGACAGAACAGGATGTTTGTTGAAATGGAAATTGCTCACTGTTGAGCTGTCACTTTTACGTAAGGTTTGATGTTCTATTCTACATGTGAACATTGATGTGACAATAAACACATCTATTCTAGTTCATAGTCCTTGTAATGTAATAGAAACCGGATTAACCAAGAAACTGTTGCCTTAGAGTTGTTATATCTTTTGTAAATCTTCTAACTACTCCCTCTATTCCTAAATGTAAGTCTTTTAAGAGATTACATAAAAAGACTACATACAAAGCAAAATGAATGAATCTACACTCTATAGTATGTTTATATATATTCGTATGTAGTCCTTTAATGGAAACTCTTAAAAGACTTATATTTAGGAACGGAAAAAGTATTTGGCTATATATTTTGGTGGTAAGAAAAATTAAACGTCTTATATTTTGGAGCATCACACTAAACAAAAAAATGAAAGGAATCTTAGAATGGTCATTTTTTTTACTGAAGTACGGACCATATATTAATTGAGGCCTTTTTTTTTAAACGGAGGCAAAAGTTTTGCCTCATCTTATTAAACCCATCTCATTAAACAAGAATAAATAAAACAAATGAAGCCTCTTTGGTTCGATAGAAAAGGAGATTTCATCTTGTTTATAGGATATACTTTTTTCATTAGGCCTGAGTTAATATATGTTTTCTTTAATGTGAAGGATATAAACCAATCTTGCACAGGAATAGGATCCCATTCCTATAAACCAGTGGATATAAGAGAAAGTTTTATATAGAAATAGTATTGTATATAATTCCTACAAAATTTCTATAAATCAAAGGAGACTTGAGCATTTCTGTAGAAGTATGACCCATATGTATTTGTTTTGGTAAATGAGCCATATGCCTATTCATTTTCAGTTTTCTTATTTTAGTTTTTTTCTTTTTAGTTTCTTCGGTTTTTTTAACACAAGTTTACATTTTTGGTATACATCATGTATATGTTTTAGTACACGTTTAACAGTTTTCAAATACACTTTTAGCATTTTTTCAAATATATGTTTTGATGTCTATTTTCCTTTTGATACACATTATACAGTCTTGATACACATCAAAAACATTTTTATGTATGTTTAATACTCCCTCCATCCTAAAATAAACGTCGATGATCTAGTAGAAAATTTATAGTAGTTTAGTATAAAACCCGTGACACTTATTTGTACTACTTTATTATAAAATCTGCGACACTTATTTTAGGATGAAGGGATTATTTTTAAATACATGATTAGCAAATCTTTTTGAACATATATTTTGATGTTAGCTTTTTTCATGCACGTTTTGTATATTTGTATGTGTCACATCTGACACCAGCACAAATTGTTAGTGAATTGATACATATTTAGCCATTCAACTTGCTAATATTGGACTGCTTTCACTAATTGCTTCTGATGGAGAGGCACAAATGCTACGGTTACAACGGATAATTAGTTGTTTGACAAAACTTATAGTGTATTTTTCCCCCTCTTGTTTTACAACAAGCTGACACAGGCAAGACCTGGATGATCGAGTTATCATATTGACTTGGATTATGTGAACTTGTGTTGTGTTTTGTAATCAAAGCTACTTGTCCTTGCGTTTCTCAAGAGAAGTCATCTTTGTTAAGCTGTTTTTCAATTGTCTAGCCATGCGTGGAAGCGAAGATAACTCCAAATACGTTCTGGTAGATGAGGGGAGACTTGCTGTATCCATTTTCTTCTTTGGCTAGTGATTTCAGGAGCTAGCATCAGATGGTCTATCATGGCCTTTTTCTTGATAAAAATGTATAACATGAAGCGTAGATGAGATACCGTTTAGCGAGGAACTTCTGGAAGGCTTTTGGAAGGCTTGTGACATCCTCGTACTCTTTGATACCGACTCATTATTATTATGCGGCAATCATATTACTGTCTTTATCGACTCCATGCAAAATATGCTTGTTGAATTTTATAGGCATAAAATGTTAGACGCATGATTGACATTTTAAAATAGGGTCTACTTTTTTTGCATAGAGCCTTTACATTTTCTGCATACGTCAGGAACATTGTTTTGTACATGTTTAACAATTCTTAAATACATGACTAACATTTTTTAATTTCAATTTTTTTCATACACATTATACAATTTACTTATATATTAGAAACGATTTTATACATGTTTAAATTTTTTGAAATACATGATTAATATTTTTACATTTTACATTTACTTTACATATACCTTCCACATTTTTTTATACATTAGGGATTGTTTTTCATGTTTCTTATTTTTGAATAAAATACATGATTTTTTTCATATTTATGTTTTGACGTCTAATTTTTTCATACACATTGTACATTTTTGTATACGTTAGAAGTTGTACATTTTTGTATACATTAGAATTTTTTTTCTATACAAGTTTACCATTTTTAAAATGCATGATTAACTTTGTTTCAAAATTTTATGTTAAGTAATTATTGTAATATATATACTCCTTCATTCCCTTATACAAGGCTGCTATGAAAAATTTATTTTGCATATATATAAGACCATCAACAGTAATTGAGACAAAAAATAAAGATGTTTTCTCATACTAGCAACTTGTTTAATACTTACACTCATGTAGTCATAATGATACTTAGCTATTTTCTTCTCATTTCTTACTTGCATGATGCGGTGTATTAATGATCCCGGTTAATGAATTTTTTTTTGACTTGAAAAAGGATAATAAATTTTTACCTTGATACTCGTAATCTGAGTGTGTGGCTTTGCATAAAGAAACGGAGTCAGTATTTAGAATATTTCCAAATATAAACAAAAGTGAAAAATGCAAAAAAAAGTGCGAAAAAACAAAAGAAACAAACGAACGGCCAAGGCCCGGCATGGTGGACCGGCCATTGGCGTAAGCCCTTCATGCGAGTGCTTGCGTTGCCTCGAAGCGAGGCAAACACCCGACCTTCAATTTTGTTAGATGTCCAGAATTATTTGTCTGAGTTGGGGCGGGCCTATAAATAAAAGTTACACATGGCAAAAATAAGGAAAATAGTTCTCTAGAAAATAATTCAAGTTTTGGAACATTGTAACGGGAGGCATAGCGAAAATTATGAATTTGTTCTTTTTGAAAAAGGATGGCCAATTAGGTTTTTTTTGACCAGGAGCCAACAGGCATCAACATGTCAAGAATCTGTTTGGCAAGTGACACTTGCGACATCTACTTCACATGTATAAAGGTGAATCATCTTTTTTACGCATGTTCACTGGACCCATTCGAGGATGATATACTACTTGACACTCCTGTGGTGTGCATGCATAGGTATTGTCGGAACTCCACGAACGGCGAAGTGGCGTGCAAGCATCAATGTAGGACTACACCATCCGCGAGGAAAGCTTGGAATCAGAGACGGAGTTGCGGAAGCTACAGCCATCGGACACCCGATACCTAACGCAGATGAACCAACCAGAAGGCCAATAGCGAGGAAGTCCACAGTAGCCGGACGACCGAAGACCATCGGACGTCCGACACTATAGCGGTCGAACGACTGATCAGCTATCGGAAATCCGTCGCCACCCGACCAAAGCCGAAACGTCGGAAGTCTGAGTACCTCCAGACGCTCAGTCCCTCGTGATCGACCAGACGATCGGTAACCACCGAATGCCTTGTACTGCCTGTGCGTAGCCACTCGGGTTTTGACCCACGTACCCCCCTCTCTCCCTAGACTATAAATACCCCTTCACTTGGAGGAATTTGGGTTAGCAAAGTGATAGCTCATTTCTAGTTGAGCTTGGCTCCTTTCATTACCTCTCCCATGGAGATCAAGGCCTCCAAGGTCCCCTAGTGGATGTCAAGACCCCTTTCGAGGGAAGATCCATCTTGGATTCAAGGCCTCATCTTCCCATGGGATTTGGGATGAACTTTACCGTGTATCCTTCTTTCCCTTTGTTGTTCATGCACCTTGTGGATCTTTTGTGGTTTGAGTCTAGTGGATGTGTGATTGGACTTGTACTTGAGTGTTTCTCTTGTGATTTCTTCGTGTTCTTAGTGTCTTTGTGGAACCCCCTCCAATTCATGAAAGATCACTAACAAGGGCTTGACCTTATATCATCTTGGATCAGAGGTTTGGTTGACATGAATTTGGAGCCCCCCTTCGTTTTTCAACCTTATTTTGTTTGTTTTCGTCCCAATTTGGAAATCCCCAGAAAAAATAGTCATACCATTTTTTTTTGCAATTTGTGTGTTCTTGTGAGATTTTCTTGTGTTTGACACATGATTTTGTTGTTTTGCGAGTTGATCTTGGCATTCCCCACTTCCCCACCACCATGAAATCCACTCCAGTATTTTTCTTTTACCCATCAATTTTGATCATAAAAATCGAAAATTCCGCCCGAACACGCTTCCTGGATCTGAAATCTCAAGTTGACCCTGACCCACTGGACGTTTGACCCTTTTTTGAATGTCCGGACCCTCCCGAAGCACCGAAAGTTCGGTCTTGTAGGGGCGTGGGTGACAAAGGGCAGGCAGGCGCGTGTAGGCGACCTGTTGGGCTGGCCTGCTGGCTTGGCTATTGCTGCGCTACTGGGCCGCTTCTCTTTCTGTGTGTGTGTGTGTGTGTGTGTGTGACTATTTTCACATTTTCAAAATAGAAAACAAAAGGGAAAATGCCAACAGGGGAAGGAAAAAGTCTTAGGCTGGGACAAAAATATATTTGAGATCCTCGATTTATGCTCTATTTAACAAAATTGGTTTGGACATTTTTAGAAAATAAATCAAGTTTGAATTTGGTTCAAACTTGAGTCATTTTTGAATCCAACCAAAACAACATGAAATGAGCTAAAATTTGGAGGAGGGCTACTAGGCATGGTTTAGGGAATTAAGAAAAACAATGGACATTAAAATAAGGCATGGAGGCGCACATTGCCAAAATAAGAAAGAAAATAGGAGGGAAAGGGTTTTTGAGATGGATTAAGAGGGTTTTGCAATTGGGATCAAGAAGAAGGTGTTGGCAAAACCTACCACACTCATCACAACACATCACCTCACAAACAAAATGATGTCCAGAATTGATGCCATGATGCAATGATGAATGAGGCAAAACATTATGCATTTCAAATCAAACCAAAGATGGCAAGTCATACAAGGGTTGATCACATGGAATTGATACAATAAAGAGAATGTTGCTCTTCGGCTATTACAAACTCCCCCACTACAAGGAATATGCCAAAGGGAGAAGGTCCTCACGTTTTGAAGTTACTTCACTGCGGGAATGATGTGACCACTTGACTTTGATAAATTTGATGGTCTTGTTGCAAGTTTTGCGATCGGTTTCTTCAATGATTGCGATGGGATTCTCACTATAGGATAACTCCTCTTGGAGATCAATTTCTTGGAAGTCAACGGTATGCTCAGGAGTCTTGAAGCACTTGTGAAGCTGAGAGACGTGAAACACATCATGGACGTTTGAGAAGTTGGAAGGAAGCTCAAGTTGGTAGGCAAGATCGCCTATTTTCCAACTATCTTGAAAGGACCCACAAAATGTGGTGCAAGCTTGCCGTTGATTCCGAATCTTTGAGTGCCTTTCATAGGATAAACACAGAGATAAACATGGTCTCCAATTTCAAACACCACATCACGGTGCTTGCTATCATAATAGCTCTTTTGACGTGACTGGGAAGCTTTGATATTTTCAAGGAAAACACGACACATATCTTCAACTTCAGAAATCATGTCATTACCAAGGAGTTGACGTTCACTGGTTTTAGACCAGTTGAGAGGGGTACGACACTTCATGCCATAGAGAATTTCAAAAGGGGCCTTGCCCGAACTTGCTTGGAAACTGTTGTTGTATGAGAACTCAGCAAACGGGAGGCAACCTTCCCACTTCATACCAAAAGAAATCACACAAGCTCTCAACATATCTTCAAAAAATTGATTGACTCTCTCCACTTGACCACTAGTTTGAGGATGGAATGCTATGCTGAAGCGGATCTTAGAGCCCAGAGCTTTCTAGAAGGAATCCGAAAACCTGAAAGTGAAGATGCTTCCATGGTCCGAGGTGATATGTCCAAAGTACACCACTTCATTGAGACATAATTCATACTTTAAGAATTTTGCATAGAACTTGTACTCTCCGAGCTTAACAAGCACAAGCCGGAGATGGTCTGCATGCTGCTCTTCAGTTTGGGAGAAGACAAGGATATCATCGAGGTACACCAAGACAAACACATTCCTGAAGGGAGATAATATGAAGTTTATCATGCAAGAGAAGGTTGGAGGAGCATTTGCAAGACCAAAGGACATAACCGTGTACTCATAAGAGCTAAAGCTTGTCCCGAAAGCAGTTTTTGGAATGTCTTCTTCGCGAATACGGATCTCATAATATCCCATTCGAAGATCGAGCTTTGAGAAAACCTTGGCACCTTTCAATTACTCAAACAATTCATTGATGTTGGGGAGTGGATGCTTTCTTGATTGCCTTTTTATTCAATGGATAGTAATCAACACAAAGTCATTCCATGCCATCCTTCTTCTTGACAAGTAGAACACCACAACGCCAAGGTGAAGAGCTTGGTGTGATCAGACCTAGACACTCTTGCTCATCTAGCTGCTTCTTTCAAATCTTTCAGCTCTTCAGGGTCAAGTTTATAAGGACGCGCTTGCAAACTAGTCCAGTTCCAGGCTCGAGTTCAATCACAAACTCCACTGGCCGGTGCGAAGGCATTCCTGGCAATTCTTCTGGAAAGACATATTCATACTCACAGACGACCGGGACTTGAGATATTGCATTGATTTCACCCTTCTCATTTAGGGAGAACAAACAAATAGTGTCATTGTGAGCAACGAATATAATCACTTCTTTGGAAGGATGGCCACTTGGATTTCCTTGTCCGCACAATCAATTTGAGCCTTGTACGCCTCAAGTCAATTCATACCCAGAATTAGATCAATGTCGAAATTACCAAGAACCATCACGGAAGCAAGGAAAGAATAGTTGCCCAACTTGAAAAAAACATCCAAAACTATGCAGTTGGAATTCATCAACGTACGAGGAGAAATAATAGACAATGGCCTAGACAATTCTTGACACACGAACTCATGCTTGGCAAAATGGACGGGACATGAAACAATGCGATGTACCAGTATCAAATAAAACTTTTACATGACTAGAGTTAACTGGAAGAATACCCATTATCACCTTGGAATATTCCTCTGCTTGAGATGCATTGACCATGTTGACTCTGGTTGACTTGGGATTATGCTTCACCATTGCATTGCTTGGAGGCCTGATAGGAGGAGGAGGTGGAAGACGCCGCTGAGGACACGTAGGAGCATAGTGACCTCTCTGGCCACACTTGTGACAAGTAACCTCTAAGAGTGGACGAGAGTGGTAAGGAGGAGGACCACCTGTCCTGGGTGCCCGAGGTCTTTGCTGGCTCACTAGGTTGGGTGGGTGGGAAGAACCATGACCACCAATCTACTTCCGTTGCTGAGGGCGAAATGGAGGAGGAGGAGGAACCCAATACTTTTGCTGCTTGGGAACCACCTGAGAGGAAGACGATGAGGGGTTGGACTCTCTAAATCGCTTCTTGGAAGCCTCGGCCTTGAACCGAGCTGCTTCTAGACTCAGAGCCAAGTTGTAAAACCAATCAAACTGGGTCATATCGGCGAAAACAAGTGCAAGCTGAAGGTCTTCTCCGAGCCCCCTCGAAACTAATAGGTTTTACTCTTCTCTTCTGGCACATATTGCTTGGCATAGCGGGCGAGGTTCTGGATCTCTGAGTTATACTGATACACAAGCATGCTGCCTTGCTTGAGCTGACGGAACTTCTCATGCATACTCTCAACAACACTGGTTAGAATATGCTGAGCCCTGAAGTCACGACAAAACTCGTCCTAGCTAATCATACGACATCCTCTAGAGTCCTTGGACTACCGCCACCAATCTACGGCCTGGTTCTTGAGATGGAAGGTAGCAAACTTGACGTAGTCCTCAGGCCTGACATTGCTGCACTCAAAATGCTTGTTTATATCCATGAGCCAATTGTCGACATCAAGAGGCTGAATATAGGCACCGAAAGACTTAGGATTGTTGCCAAGAAACTGGTTTATGGTTGCATGCTGTGGCTGATTGTCGAAGTTACCTTGAAATCCTTGATTCCCATGATTCCCTTGATTCTAAAAACCTTGCAACAAATTGAGAAACATCTGGGTGTTGGCATTGGTTGTAGCCATCATCGCCTGCCATGCCTCTGGAGGGGAAGGTGGAGGTGAGGGTGGTGGAGTGTCAGACTGCTCCCCCTCACGACACGGGTTTCCACGAGTTGATGGGGCCATCCCGAGGACGAACATGAAGATTAGAACACAATTGACAAAGTTGCTGAAGATAAGCTGAATCTAATGGCTCGAAATATTGCAATAGGTAATCTCATCAATTGCATCCAAACTTAAAATTAGCAAGAATGCTTTCTGTAGATTAGCGATATCATCATTTGAATATGAAGCCACTTGAATAAAACAACAAGGTATTGACCTAAGATTTACTCAGAACAAATACATAACAGAGATTTTGCTCGAAATCTTCGTGGTAAGGCTCACATGGGCATGACCTTACAATGGCTATCACGTAGAAGGTAGTGCACACGACATACGAAGCGTCCTCGAATCATAGCAAGCTACAAGGATTCTTTAATACACAAAGAGAACCACTATAAAAAAGATCGTCAACAAGCAAACCACTTAATGTCGAACCCCATTCTCACATCATGCATCTGTTGGAAGATAGGCCTAGGTGACTACTTGAATTCCCGCCTGAGAACTCCCGAAATCCTTTGGTTATGCAATTAGGTCCATGGATACATAGAGTAAAATCCATCACTCAACTCCTAGCATGATACTACTCTCCAATGTATCACATCCGTCAACACATAACCAGAGGCCTTGTAACTTCATCTACCTCAGACCCTCGTAACCATAATAATACTAAACATGCAGTACATCTGGACACTCTCCCAAGTACTAGGTGACGCAAAACTCCTCTCGCCATGAGTAGTATTGAAGTGATTTTGAACATCTTCGTCCTTAGATACTAAGGAAATTGAACGATAGCTGTGTGACAAGAATCCCCAACTCCCCCGGACACCACCAATAGATAGGAGGCATCCAGAACAGAACTCTGGTCACACCAACATCATAGAGGTTAAAAAATATCCGCGTGATCCTAATTTTTTGAGTGAGAAGAGGAGTAGACTTAAAATTCCAATGCCATGAATCCTCACCACAACGATGAAGGGAAGATGAGTAAAAGGAATCCCGACTCTCCGATATATAACTAGACTCAAAATATAGTTTTTCACTAGACACGACTCGTCCAAGTTCTGATCAAGCAAAGGGGCTCCTATGGTCGATACTGCACTGATACCAACTTGTCAGGCCCAAAATGCGATACAATCCTAACAAAGGCACGAGGGCCACGACAAGGATTGAAGCACATTTCAAGTCACTTTGCAAGAATAATATCATCACAGTACATATAAGGAAGACATGAGTATATGGAGTTGGCTTACACTCAACACATGCTACAACCTTCATTATTCAAATACAAAACATCCATACAATCATCATCCAGAAGAACAGAGTCTGACTACAGACGAAATCAAATGAAAAGATGATATCATCAAGCAAATCCCAGGCCATCGACCAAGGCATGCCTCTCTACTCGTCGGGATAAGTCGCGTACATCTGCCCACGTTCTTCATCATACTCCCACTAGAGTGCTTGAAAGCACATTTGCTCCCTTGGTGGTTTTGGTAATTAATAACAACATATATCTCACTATACTCATGTTTCCACTAAGTATATTTTAGGAAAAGTCCATTGATGGGATGACTATACATTGTGAGGAGACCCCAAGATGCAAGGAATGGAACTGGCAAAGCTTCAAGCAAGGAGACTCTACATTTGACTTTGTGAGAAATCAATTTGAGTCCATAGGAATGATAGTACTATTAAAAGGGGGTAAGGTAATGTTGGTGAACAAATTGCTCCACGTGCACAAGTGCTAGCCACCAAAAACACCCACAAGCTCTCCCCCCAAAATACCGTGTCTAAACCCTATCATGCAAAATTGGTGCCACCAAGTCTCCCACTCGGCCCTAACGATTTTCTCCTTAGACATAACCCTAGCCAAACCCTAACTTCTCAGTACAACCAAGTACTACATCGGTGCAATTGAGTTTCGGTGACCAAGTTTCGGGTCACCAAATTTATAGAGTCGGAATTTCTGAGTTTTATGGATCGGTCTCACCGAGTTTGGAAACTACCCTCGGCCACTCATATCGGTACTACCGAGAATGTCATATCGGTCTCACTGAGATTCCTAAAGTTGCCACATTTTGAACAGATCGGTACAATCGAGTTTTACTTTGGTTTCACCGAGTTGGTCAATAATGGTGTAACAGTTGGATTTTTGGAGATGCCTATATATACCCCTCCACCACATCCCACTCACAAGAGAAGCACTCGGAACAGTTCCCCACTTACCATATCCAAATTTCTGAGAGAGAACCACCTACCCTTGTGTTGAGATCAAGATCATCCACTCCAACCATATGGATCTTGATTTCTAGCCTCCTCAAGTTGATTTCCACCCAATCAATCTCTTCTACCAAGCCAAATGTGTGAGAGTGATTGTGTGTTGAGGAGTCTATCATCTTGAAGCACAAGAGCAAGGAGTTCATCATCACTATCAAGTCTATTACCTTTTGGAGGGTGGTGCCTCCTAGATTGGTTAGGTGTTGCTTGGGAGCCTCCTACTTTGTGTTGTGGAGTTGAACCGAAAAGTTTGTAAGGGCAAGGAGATCATCTACTTCGTGAAGATCTACACATAGTGAGACTAGTCCTTTATGGATGGAAGCCGTTATGGAATTGTCAAGGTTGCTACTTCATGGACCCTTATGAGTGGATCCCTTAGTAGACTCTCGTGAACATTACCCTCTGTGGGTTGAAGACTCCATAAACATGGATGTACGACAACGCCACCTATCGGAACCATGGGGAAAATCTTCGTGTCTACAATTGTGTTTGATCTTCTAAACCTACCCTCTACTACATGTGCTTGTCTTTACTTTCCGCTGCTATACTCTTAGACATGCATGTGTAGGGTGTGCTTGACTTGCTATCATTGCTAAAATATGCCCACAACTAAAATTGGGAAAAGTTAGAATTTTTATTTGGTCAAGTAGTCTAATCACCCCCCTCTAGACTTACTTTCGATCCTACAGTGCTGCGACATGATCATCGACAAGAGCATATGTACCTGTACTAGTGGTGTAGTAGTAATCTATGAGCCACGAGGACTTCGCAATCATATTGCCCGGGGTACCAAAACTATCCAAACTTATAGGTGGGACATGGTTAAGTGGCGAGGTTGCAGCAACACTATGCAGTCTAATTGGCCAACTTACGAGTACAAGAATAAGGAGAGTGTTTTACGCATGATGTTCTTTTTTCAGCATGATCAAGAAGTGATCCCGAACACCTACATACGATCAATCAACCCCATCATGTTCTCTTCCTGAACCCCCTCGAAAAGATATGATCGCGGATACGCACACGGTTGGTGTGTTTTATTTGAATTTACTTCAAGTTTTGTATTACCAGGTATTATAAAATTTCCAAGTTGCCACATAATCATGGGAACGACTTTCAGAAATATTTAACCCTGCATGGGTGATCCTACACCATCACAAACTAGCCACAAGCTGCGGTGGAAAACCTCAACCGTAGGATATCCCATAGTATCCTCGGAATCCCGATACACAAGACGTTCGTCAAAAGTAAAACAAATCCAGCAAGACCGCCCGGCAGGCCAAATCCAGATAGGATCCGCATGTATCTCATTCTCAAGGCACTACTAGATGAGCATAGCGTCCAGTGGCCAAATTAAACACCCAAGTTGCCCTGGGGTGGCCCCGCACACGACTCGATTTGGACCAACATTCATGAGGAGCACTGACCCGATTTGTTGATTAATTTGCCAATGGGGTGATCATTCCGTATGCAAGTTTTATTAGTTATTAAGAAAACAATACCAAAGTTGGGCCTTTTCGGAAGAGTTTTATCCCAAAACAAAAATCAAGGGGGTCCCCATAACAACCCGAAGCATGTCAATATGGAACATAACACTGGTACTCGGAAACTAAGGCGACAAGAGTGGAACAAAACACCAAGCAAAAGTCCAAGATTTACACCCTTTACCAATATATAAATAGATGACCATTTAATATATTTAACATGATAATCATATTCTAGTCACGTTAAATGAAGTCTTGATCCATGGGAAACACTTCATATGCAATTTAGTTGGTTTTAGCATTCTGGATAGAACAACAATATGTATTATTATTACATGCACGAACATGAAAAAAATACATTCTACTCATGAAAACGATGCAAATGCATATAAAGTACATCGCAATCGGAGTCAAGGATCTCTCAGAACACCCATGACAATATATAGAAGCAAACAGAGATAGATCTACACGAAAAAGGGAATATTGGAAAAATCTTGGCATTCCAAGCATTCCAATGGATAGGATAGGGAATTATAGTAGAAATTCATATAAAGATCATGAAAATCCAATGCATAGCACTCACACAATCAACAAAACAATATTGCAACGCAATCTGTAACAAACAATAACAAGGCACTATGCCACCATAAAAAAAGTAAGCTACGTTCTTCTAAAATGCTCAACAAAAATATATGCAGATGTATTATGCATCATGAACAATAATTCATCCCAAAGGGGCAAGGTTTTTAGGTGCATGTATCAATTGGAAATGAGCTCACAAGATGGCTATACGAACTAACAGATTATGACTGAAAATAATAGGGTTTCTCAGAGCAGTGTTATCATGAAGGCAAGTTCACAACATGTTTTATATATTATACAATACTTATAATGGCATGCAATTTAACAACATAGTAGTTGATATAATGGACTACAAATCATCCAACAGGAGCATCAACAAAAGACCCACAGATTCATGGCAATAATCCAGAGAAAATGCTATGCTGAAACTTGCCGATTCTCAGACTTAGAGAAAACCAGGGTAGTCATGCAGCTGTTTTCAACAAGTAGACATGTTGATAGCAATAAATAAATATGAAGCAAATCTCTAACATGCCATCAAATGGCATAACAAGATAGACCGGAACATGTACTCTAAATCATCCCACATGAGCATTTGAAAAGAAGCTATGAATCCATGGCAATCATCAAGACAAGAGCTAAGTACCAATCCATTTTTTAGACTTAGTGAAATTTAACTATCTCTAAAATAGCAGTTTTGTCTAGCATGGTGATAACAATAGATTAACAGGTTTTCATGGCAACACAAAAATACGAGGAACATATTCACATGGAAATGGGCATATCTCCCGTTCGAAGATAATTCATATGGTGCATGGATTAAATCACACAAAAATCACAAAATTCCTAATCATACAAAAATGACATGCACTAGAGCTTGTTTAAAATGCAAAGCATATGCCATAGATGAATTCATTGGATTTTCTACCCAAAAATCACATATAATATGCATACCTAGTAGTAGGAAAAACCAGCAAAAAATTATGCAAGTTTTACATATTTACTGAAAATAAAAATAACGGACAAATGATTTTCAAAAATAAATAAACTAGAAGAGCAAAAAAAATACTAATTACTCCTGGGCTCAACCAGTCACTGAGAGTGACTAGTGGGCCTAGGGGCCACACAAAGAGAGAGAGAGACACATAGACACACACACACACACACACAGAGGGAGAGAGAGAGATCCAAAGACGCTGAGAGGTGGGGTCACCCTGTAAGTGGCTCAAACAAATAAAAAAAGGGGGGGATAATCCGCGAGGGGGATTCGAACTCGGGTCTCCCCGATGGAGCTGGTCCAGCTTGACCAGTCGGGCTAAGCGATGCGTTTGACCTAAGAGGGGCTTGGGTCCTCTTAACTCTCCCCTGGCAGGTGATACCTCTCCAACGTATATAATTTATAAAGTATTCATGCCATGTTTACAATAATTCTATATGATTTTGGTATGATTTTATTAGAACTAACCCGAACTGACGCTGTTTTCAGCATAACTACCATGATGTCGTTTTTTGTGCAGAAATAAAAGTTCTCGGAATGGACTGAAAATTTAGTATGATTTTTTCTAGACCAAAAGAGACCCCCGAAGCATTGGAGTTGGTCCAGAAGAGCCCCAGGGAGGTCACAAGCCTGCCAGGCATGGCCACGCCTAGCAGGCTTGTCACCGCCTCGTGGCACCCCTTGACGTGATTCCAACGCCAAAAATTCCTATAAATATAGAAACCTCTGAAAGGAAACCTAGATCGGGAGTTCTGCCACCGCGAAACCTCCAGAGCCACGAAAAACCAATCGGGAGCCCGTTCCGGCACCCTGCCGGAGGGGGAAACCATCACTGGAGGCCATCTTCATCATCCTGGCGGCCTCCATCACGAGGAGGGAGTAGTTCACCCTCGGGGCTGAGGGTATGTACCAGTAACTATGTGTTTGATCTCTCCCTCTCTCTCCCTCTCTCTCCCTCTCTCGTGTTCTTGAGATAGCACGATCTTGATGTACCGCGAGCATTATTGATATAGATGAATCATATGAAGTTTTCCCCTCTCTATTTTCTTGTGATGAATTGAGTTTTCCCTTTGAAGTTTTCTTATCGGATCGAGTCTTTAAGGATTTGAGAACACTTGATGTATGTATTGCAATGGGATATCCGTGGTGACAATGGGATGTTCTATTGATCCACTTGATGTATGTTTTGGTTATCAACTTGCGGTTTCCGTGAGCTTGGGAATCTATGCATAGGGGTTGGCACACATTTTTGTCTTGACTTTTCGGTAGAAACTTTGGGGCACTCTTTGAAGTTCTTTGTGTTGGATTGAACATGATGAATCTGAAATTATGTGATGCATATCATATAATCAAGCCCATGGGTACTTGTGGTGACATTGGAGTATCTAGGTGACATTAGGGTTTTGGTTGATGTGTATCTTAAGGTGTTATTTTAGTACTAACTCTAGGGCTGTTTGTGACACTTATAGGGATAGCTCATAAGATTGATCGGAAAAGATAACTTTGAGGTGGTTTCATACCCTACAATAATTTCTTCATTAGTTCTCCGCTATTTGTGACTTTGGAGTGAACTCTTTGTCGCACGAGAGGTATTTACATATGATTCAACTATGTCAATATTGTTGAAAGAAATTGTACTAGTGAAAGTATGGACCCTAGGCCTTGTTTCCAAGCATTTATACAACGTTTTGCTCTCTGTTTACTATTTGTTACCTTGCTGTTTTTATATTTTCAGATTAAAAAAACCTATATCTACCATCCATATTGTACTTGTATCACCATCTCTTCGCCGAACTAGTGCACCTATACAATTTGCCATTGTATTGGGTGTGTTGGGGACACAAGAGACTCTTTGTTATTTGGTTGTAGGGTTGTTTGAGAGAGACCATATTCATCCTAGACCTTCCACGGATTGATAAACCTTAGGTCATCCACTTGAGGGAAAATTGCCACTGTCCTACAAAACTCTACGCTTGGAGGCCCAACACGAGTCTACAAGAAGAAGGTTGTGTAGTAGACATCAAGCTCTTTTCTGGTGCCGTTACCGGGGAGGTGAGTGCTTGAAGGTATATCTTTATATCTTGCAATTGAATCTTTTAGTTTCTTTTTTTTCACTAGTTTAGTTTTATAAAATAAAACTACAAAAAATGGAATTTAGGTTGCCTCATATGCTTCATCTTTTTAATGTCTTTCGTGAAAATGATGGAAAGGAAAATTGTGCTCAAGTGTTAGAAGAAGAAGTTATTAAAATGTTTGGCACTAAATATTTGAGTGATTAGCACTATTTCAATATTATTAGCATTAATTCTCTGAATATTCATGATGCTAATGATATGCAAAGCCACAATCTTGGTTATGCTATGTTTGATGAAGAAGATATTTTTTGTCCCCCAAGTTTTGATGAGCAAAACAATTATGATGATAGCATGCCTCATATATATGATGATTATTGTGATGACACGTACGCTATAAAGAGCAATGGCAACCATGAAACCTATTATCATTATTTTAATATTCAATTTGGTTATGTTAATCAAGTGTCACATGATAGTTATTTTGTTGAGTTTGCTCCCACTACTTTGCATGAGAAGAATTTTGATTGTCTGGGTAGTAATAAAATTCTATGCTTGTGCATCATGAAAAAATGCTTTATGTACTGGTTATATTGTTTAATTCCTTCATGATGCTACTGAAAATTATTATGAGGGAGGAACACATGCTTGTAGGAATTGCAATAATATCAAGTTTCCTCTCTATGCATTGAAAGTTTCAAAGTCATGCTTGTTTTGCCTTCCTATGCTAGTTGATTCTTGCTCCCATAAATTCTTTGCTCACAAAATCCCTATGCATAGGAAGTGGGTTATAATTAAATATGCTTGTCATGAGCTTCATGATGCTCTCTTACATGTTTCAATTACTATTCCTATGTGAGCATCATTGAAATCACCATGCGTAGCTAAAAGGCATTAAAGAAAAGCACTTTTTGGGAGACAACCCAACACTTTTACTTTCTGTTTTTATATGTTCACATGATTAATATACTTTAGTAATCATGTTTGTGTCTTTTATTTCAATAAAGTGCCAAGTAAAGCCTTTGGGATAGTGTGGATACTTGCTTGTTTGATTCTGTGCAAAAACAGAAAGCTTTATGTCCAGTATATGAATTATCTGATTTTATTGGAGAGTATTTTTTTTGAAATAATTGAAAAATATTTATATGCAAATTCCTTGAGTTTTATATTTTTCAGAATATTTAGAGTCAGGAAAGTATGGTGATCATTCAGATCTTTACGAACTGTTCTGTTTTTGACAGATTCTGTTTTGCATGCATAGTTTGCTTGTTTCAAGTGTTTCTATAGTTTATATTGAGTAATATAAATTGTGGGAATGATGTAATACATTATGTATCATGTGTTAATAGTTATGAATATTGTCTTGACAGTACCTAAGTGAATGATCTATCTTTATTACACTAACCCTTCTCACGAAGTTCCTTTAAGTTTTCTGTGATTGAAGTTTTCATGTTTTGGGTGAGACACCAATATGAGAAAATAAGGAGCGAAAAGAACCTAATCTTGGGGATTCACAAGGCACCCCAAGATAATATTCAAGGAATAATTAAGCGTCTAAGCTTGGGGATGCCCCAGAAGGCATCCCCTCTTTCGTCTTCAACACTATCGGTATATCTTAGTTAGAGCTATATTTTTATTCATCACATAATATGTATTTTGCTTGGATCGTCATTTTATATTGTTGTTATCTATTATGTGTTATTTATAATATTGTTTTTCAATAAAAATTCCCAATAATTTCCTTAGGATGCTTGCATTGCATGTTTTGATATGCGCTGGGTAAAAACAGAAACTTCTTCTGTAGTGTTTGAATTTTCATATTTTATTGGATTGTGGAAAGTTTCTGAAAGTTTTACAAAGTGTTTTAATATAAATTTTATAGAATATCCTAAAGTTTCATAATTTGTTGAGTTACATAGGTACACTGTTTTCATAAATATCTACAGACTGTTCTGTTTGGACAGATTGCTGTCATAGTTTTGTTATCTACTTATCCTATAGTTTCCATAGCCTATATTGGTAGATATAAATTGTGGAAATGATATTATACAATACCTAATGTTTAAAAATTATTATGCAACTTGTCTAGGCAGTACATGAAGTGTTGATTTATTCTTATGTGTACTAACCTATCTCACGAGTTCTTTTTGAGTTTTGTGTGGATGAAGTTTTTGAGAATAGGGGAAACCAGGATATGAGATGATTGAACAAGATAAAAAATCTCAAGCTTGGGGATGCCCAAGGCACCCCAAGTAAAGATTTTAAGAAGTCTCAAGCATCTAAGCTTGGGTATGCTACGCATCCCACCTCTCTTCGTCAACTACCGGTTAGCCTATGTTGAGCCTAAATTTTTATTCATTCACATGATGTGTGCTATTCTTGGAGTGCTATTTTTGTTTTGCTTGCAGTTTAAATAAAATATTCAGATCTGAAAATATTTATTGATATAGAGAGATAAAATTTCTCACATAGCTACTTAATCGTTTGACTACTCATTGATCTTCACTTATATGTTTTGGAGTAGTTTTTTCATCTACTCTTGTGCTTCACTTATATCCTATGAGTAAATGGTTGAATGAATTGAATATCATAAATATGAAATTATATATTTTTATATGCTTATCCCATGGGAGTAATGACTTGACATATAATAAGTATAGGTGGTAAAATTTATTGAAAATTAGCAAACACCGCATTGGTCACTTGAACCATTCATGAAAAAATATTGAAGGAAGAGAGATTTAACATCTAAATATAATATCTTGGACATATTCTATGATTGTTGTTACCCATTAAATATTTTCATACTTGAGCAAATTAGTTGAAGTTGGACAAGGAAGATAACATAATGAGTCATGGCTGCGTATATTTGCATAGAAGTTATATTGTTATGAATACTCCAACATGTGGTGCTTGCTTCCACCTCATACTTGACAAAACTTCCGCACCAAGTAGAAATACTACTTGTGCATCCAAACATCCTTAAACCTAAATTTGTTCCATATGAGTCCACCATACCTACCTCTATGCTGTATTTACCTATCGTTCCAAGTAAATTTGAATGTGCCAAACTCTAAACCTTCAAATAATATTCTGTTTTGTATGCCCGAATCGCTCATATAATGACTAGGGGCTGTCAAAATCTTCCATGCTAGGTGGGTTATTCTCACGATACGTGTTGATTCACTACCATTCACGAGAAAGTGGGTGGTAATAGGGATTTCTAGTCCCAAAATCAAAGAAAAAATGCAAATAATTAAAAAAACTCCCCCAGGAATGTTGTTGGTATGGACGGTACCCGTGGATTCGGCTCGCCGTGGAGTGTGATTGATTGGTGGAGGGGGAGTAAAACTTTACCATTCTATTTGGGAACCGCCTACAATGTATCTAGCATGGAAGATATCGAGATCTCTCGGTTGTTATGGTGACAATGAAAGCATACCGCCCAAAATTATTATTCATCTCTGTTTTAAAAGCTCGAGCTCTGGCACCTCTATAAATCAATGCTTCCCTTTGTGAAGGGTCTATATTTTACTTTTATGTACTTACCTTTATGCAAGAGTCATGGTGATCTTCACCACTTCCTATATTTCGCCTTTTTCTTTTGGCAAACGTCATGTGTTGGGGAAAGATCCAAGCATACATGGCCATTCAAATATATTTGATCATGAATTATTATTGTTGACAATTATCTATATGATAAATAAGTTGGGAGGCAAAACTGTAAGCCCCTATCTTTCTCTGTGTTCGATGGATGCTATTTTTTTTCCTGAAAATATGCTTTGAGTGTTAGCAATCATGGAAGACTATATGGTAGTTAAGTATGTGAAATTCGCTAAATCAAAGATCTTACATAGACCCTTCCTGGCAATAAGATGAATTGCAATTGTTTGGTGACTAAAAGCATAGTTTGTTAGTCTATACTTTAACATGTGGATAGCTTGTTATTTCATCATGAGAAGGTTTATGGGATGAGCTATTTTTTATGATATATAATGATGCTAGAAAAAGTTTTTGGAACTATCATTGATCAAATTTATGCACTATGCCAGCATTCACACTTCATAAATTATTTCTTTTATCATTTACCTACTCGAGGACGAGCAGGAATTAAGCTTGGGGATGCTGATACGTCTTCAACGTATCTATAATTTATGAAGTATTCATGCCATGTTTACAATAATTCTATATGATTTTGGTATGATTTTATTAGAACTAACCCGGACTGACGCTGTTTTCAGCAGAACTACCATGGTGTCGTTTTTTGTGCAGAAATAGAAGTTCTCGGAATGGGCTGAAAATTTAGTATGATTTTTTCTGGACCAAAAGAGACCCCCAAAGCATTGGAGTTGGGCCAGAAGAGCCACAGGGAGGTCACAAGCCTGCCAGGCATGACCACCCCTGGCCACGCCTAGCAGGCTTGTCACCGCCTCGTGGCACGCCTTGACGTGATTCCAACGCCAAAAATTGCGATAAATATAGAAACCTCCAAAAAGAAACCTAGATCGGGAGTTACGCTGCCGCAAAACCTCTAGTGCCATGAAAAACCAATTGGGAGCCCGTTCCGGCACCCTACCGGAGGGGGAAACCATCACCGGAGGCCATCTTCATCATCGCGGCGGCCTCCATCATGAGGAGAGAGTAGTTCACCCTCGGGGCTGAGGGTATGTACCAGTAGCTATGTGTTTGATCTCTCTCTCTCTCTCTCTCGTGTTCTTGAGATGGTATGATCTTGATGTACCGCGAGCATTATTGATATAGATGAATCATATGGAGTTTTCCCCTCTCTATCTTCTTGTGATGAATTGAGTTTTACCTTTGAAGTTTTCTTATTGGGTTGAGTCTTTAAGGATTTGAGAACACTTGATGTATGTCTTGTGATGGGATATCCATGGTGAAAATGGGATGTTCTATTGATCCACTTGATGTATGTTTTGGTGATCAACTTGCGGTTTCCGTGACCTTGGGAATCTATGCATAGGGGTTGGCACACATTTTTGTCTTTACTTTCTGATAGAAACTTTGGGGCACTCTTTGAAGTTCTTTGTGTTGGATTGAACATGATGAATCTGAAATTATGTGATGCATATCATATAATCAAGCCCATGGGTACTTGTGGTGACATTGGAGTATCTAGGTGACATTAGGGTTTTAGTTGATGTGTATCTTAAAGTGTTATTTTAGTATGAACTCTAGGGCTGTTTGTGACACTTATAGGGATAGCTCATAAGATTGATTGGAAAAGACAACTTTGAGGTGGTTTCGTACCCTACAATAATTTCTTCATTAGTTCTCCGCTATTTGTGACTTTGGAGTGAACTCTTTGTCGCACGAGAGGTATTTACATATGATTCAACTATGTCAATATTGTTGAGAAAAATTGCACTAGTGAAAGTATGGACCCTAGGCCTTGTTTCCAAGCGTTTATACAACGTTTTGCTCGCTGTTTACTATTTGTTTGCTTTCTGTTTTTATATTTTCAGATTAAAAAAACCTATATCTACCATCCATATTGCACTTGTATCACCATCTCTTCGCCGAACTAGTGCACCTACACAATTTGCCATTGTATTGGGTGTGTTGGGGACACAAGAGACTCTTTGTTATTTGGTTGCAGGGTTGTTTGAGAGAGACCATCTTCATCATACACCTCCCATGGATTGATAAACCTTAGGTCATCCACTTGAGGGAAAATTGCCACTGTCCTACAAAACTCTGCGCTTGGAGGCCCAACACGAGTCTACAAGAAGCAGGTTGTGTAGTAGACATCAGCAGGCACAAGGTGCCACGAGTTAGTGACACAAAGCAGAGCAACTAAGCAGGGGCATGCCAACCCGGAATAGAGACGGAGGTGGTCTCGCCGGAGTTGATTCGGTTGCCAAAACTCGCGTCGGAGGGCACTAACGAGACTACGTAGCGCTACGAGTAATCAGGTGCCACGCACGCTTTGAACAACCAATAGAATCCCGCTGACGACGAGGTTCCATGGTGGCAGCATAGGGTGCTACACGGATCTAGCAATGCAGGGGAAATACTTGACATTTAAGTGTGGGAATGGAATCTATGCGACCTGACATGAAGACTTGAAGCATGAAGACTTTTGTTTTCATATTTATTTTCAACTTTCTTTAGTCATAGGAAACATTGTACTGTTAAAGGGGGTCTTGGTGAAGCATAGACGCATTTCCAAGTGAGGCTCATAAACTACAATCCTAATCCTTAGAGTGATGACTTTGGAAATCTTTTACATCGCAGACAAGTTCTTCAGTGATAGATACAAAGTTCTTCTGGTCACTAATGACTTTGGTCTGGCCAAGGAGTTAGGACATCACCATTATGTCGTGCCTACTGTGACGACTTTGAGTGGCCCGATGAATTTCAGAGTTCAGATTTCTGACCGTTACTGCACTTAGTGCTAGTTGTTCATAGGATCTTATCCTGACAAAGGTCATATCATTGAAGGGAATTTATGTCTTATCATGTCAGGTTGCTCCCAGGCTATAAATAGCCGCCCCTACAATAATTCTTTGGTTGGCTGCTCCGAGAGATATATTGACACTTGTCATTTAGAGCAACCCATTCCTCTGAGAACTTAGAGAGAATCTAAGTGAGGGAAACCCCCATACACCCATAGCCTTAAAGTGATTGAGCATCAGTAAATAAATTGCCTCATGCGGAACCGACGCTTGTTACCTTTGAACACTATGTATCTTCGAGACGGTTAGGCATCATGGTCTAGAGCATCCAAGAGTCATTGTGGATTGCCGGGTGAACAGTTTGTGATGGTTTTGGAAGTATACCATGAAGACTTACCATGAGTGGCGAGGAAGAGTCTAAGTGACTTTATATTAAGGGGAATACAGTGAGGACTAAGTGTCTTCATAGTGCAAGCTTAGCTGCCCCAACCAGACGGATGACTGTTACAACAGTTGGAACTGGTCGAACAAATCCATTGTCTTTACCAAGCATCCTACTTCTATTTCTTCAATCCCTCACTTACATACTTGTACAATGAAGAAATTGCTTGCTGTTTTGTGAAGACTTTGACTGAAGATTTCTCTATTTCCTCAACTCTAATTCTTCAGTCACTTCACTTGTCCTGAACGGTACTTATCCGTCGCACAATTTTTCGTCACTCTGCTATTTCCCCATCTAGAAATTCCTCAGTGATGAATTTGTAAAAATCTTCTAATCACCCTCCTTTGGCTAATATAACGCACTTCCAATTGGTATCAGATTAAGGTACTCCTTGTTTTGTGTGATTTTGGTTTAACCACCTGGAGTTTTAGTTATGTCGACCATAGATATGATGAAGATTTCCAGTACGTGTCCGGTCTTTGAAGGCATTGACTACCGCTATTGGAAGAACGAGATGCGCGTGCGTCTTGAGGCCATCGACAACGACCTCTTATATATTCTTGACAAGGGCATCCCCAACATCGCTCCAAGTATAAATGCCATTGATGTGAAGAGGTTCAAGCAAATCGACTCGCAAGCGAAGAATATCATTTGCGGGAATCTGAGCAAAGGACAGTATGGCAGCATGAGTGCTTTGGAAACCTCGAAGCTTATCTGGGATAGGCTGTCCAAATGTCAACAAGGGCGTCTCTACTCAACATGACTCCCGAGCTGATGTTTTTCAAAATCTGTTCAATCGCTTCAAAAGACTCGACAACAAAAATGTTCAACAAACCTTCGATCGCCTCACTGATATGTCCAATGAAATTCAAGCCCTTGGTGCCACTCATATCATAGACCACGAGGTGGTGAAGAAACTGCTGGGATCTCTTGATTATTCATTTGACACACTGTCACTGATTACTCTAGAGCGTCCTGATTACAAGGCATTGGACCCTGCTAACATTCTTGAGCGTCTCAACTCTCATGAATTTCAACAATACGAAGAGAGACCTCTATGGACCAAGCTATGGAAAATCTCATGCATTGAAGGTAAACAAAAATTTCCTCAAGTGAAGAATCTGACAACAGTGCCATTGACCTTGATGAAATTGGTCATGAATTAGCCATGCTTGCGAGGAAGTTCCATAAGTTCTCCAGAAAAGGCCAGTTTTGAAATTCCTCAAGGGATGATGTGAAGAAATCAAATTCCTCACGTGACTACAAGAAGAGAACATGTCACAAATGCAAGAAGTCTAGTCACTACATTATCGACTGCCCTCTCTAGGAAAAGGAATCAAAGCATAAGAAGAAGAGCAAATGCTATAGTTTTGATGACAACAAGAAGTAGTCACCAAGATCTTCTTAGAAGTCCTCATCACGCAAGAAGAGCAGTTCCAGAAAAGCTCGGACACTTATTGGCAAGGAAATGGATTTTGAGAAAGAATCTGAGGAATATGAAGAAGAGGAGGAATCTGAGGAGGAGTTAGACTCTGGTATGGCGATCCTAGATCTTGCTACCGCTCTCATGGTAATCGAGGCCATAGAAGAACATCAGCCCCCTGATAAAGGGGTGGAGGGGAAAGGTCCCTCCTCCGCTGCGCGGTGAGGGATGTCGGCAGGGAGGTATCCGGCCTTCTTGAGGTCCTGGATGTTCTTGTTAGTCACAGTGGAGGCTTCCCACTTGCCGTTAGTGCCGGAGTGTGCCATTGGTGAGCTCGGAAGGGGAGGCAGAATATTTAGATCTGGGCGTCAGAGGCTCAGAGGAATGGGAGGCAGCGGAAGCAGAGGGAGAACGTGAATGGCCGCGGGGGTTTTCTTTCCCTTTTATGAGGCTTATCGTTTGAGCCCCCTCTGCCATGCCACGGATCCCTCCACTTCCCGAGACGTGTGCATCGTTGCGCATGCATGATTAAACATATCCCGTGTGAAACGGATCACGATCTGCGTGTTGATAGATCGTGTTGATGGATCAGCCTCGAACCGCGCATTGAGTCCCTGTAACTGGCCTAGCGGACATGGTGGGCCATGACCTTTCATCAGAGAAGTCATTAGGGAACATTATCTTTTCTTCCCTAATGTTTGGCCTTCAAAGCCAACTTATTTCGGAAGCTATTTGTCATCGGAGGCCAAATTTTGTTCAGCGGAAGGAACTTACCTCGCAAGCCGAAGACTTTGTTCGTGAAGCAATTGGAGTTGAAGACCCTTGGTGTTGGAGGCAAGTTCGGGGGCTACTGAGGGAGTCCTGGATTAAGGGGTCCTCGGGGAGCCGACCTATTATTTTGCGCCAGACTATATGGACTACTTACCGAACACTTGAAGATTTGAAGGCCCAGTCTCCAAGATGGAAGCTTCGGGAAGCATGGCTTGCGCTCCACGTTTGATGTAGCAAATAGGCATGTTTATCTCTTCGGCATGTAACCGACCTTGTGTGAACCCAGGCATCCTCGGCATCTATATAAGCTGGAGGGTTTTAGGGATAGGAACAGAACAACTCATCTAGGGTTAGCTATTTGATCTCGAGGTAGATCAACTCTGTAACCCCCCACATCATCAATACAAGCAAGAAAGACGTAGGGTATTACCTCCATAGGAGGGCCCGAACCTGGGTAAATCTATGTCCCCTTTGTCTCCTGTTACCATCAAATCCAGTCTCACAGTTCAGGACCCCCTACCCAAGATCTGCCAGTTTTGACACCAACATTGGTGCTTTCATTGAGAGTTCCTCTGTGAGCAAGATGGAATCGACGTCCCGCCTTGTCATCAATGAAGAGGTCCACAACATGGACACTTTTGTCCCCGGACAGATCTTTGCCTTCGGCGGTGTTGTGCTGAACGCTGATCCATTGGCCATCTAGGCCGTGTTGAAAGCTTCGCCCCTGATCGAGAGGTCAGATTGACTTAGAGTTAGACTCTCGGGGTGATTTGTCCTTAACCGGGCTCACAACCTTGCCTATAGCCCCCGAGGACTCTGAGGCTTTAACCTCGAACCCCTTCTTCAGACATGCTAATGGGGTCACCCATGGCGATGGGCCAAACTCCTATCCCGGTTCGGCCTTTGAGCCAGATGACCGGACACGTGTTCTGGCCGAACACTCCCCATGTCCGGATGCCTTGGAGGTTAACTACGCAAGTTCCGAACAGCTGGATCCGACCGGGCCCTCAGCGGTTGACGAGGCCCTAGATTGGATCTCATCGATGAAGATCTCCGACGATCCAGCCTCGATCTATGCTCAGTTTGGTTATGGTGCAGGCCAAGACGATTTTTTTTGACCCACCCACCACCCACTTGATAGCCACTGTAGAAGATTTAACCGACATGCTGGACTATGCCTCCGAGGAGGCAGAATACATGGATGAAGAAGACCGTGCTCCCACCCCCGTTAACACCGGGAGATGGGCTTCCACTTCCACATACGACATCTACATGGTAGGTACTCCTACCACTAACGACGACAACACGCCTAACAACGATGGCGACAAATCGGGCGATGCGCCGTCAAGGCGCCGGAAACCGCATAAGTGGTCCAAAGGCAAAAAGGGAAGGAAAGCTATTATTAACAACGGGGACGGTAATACCCCTGCTGACCATGGCAATCCTGATATCCCCGAACACTCATTAGAGGGTCCGGAAGAGCCCGAGGACCAAAACAACCCTGATAACATCAACAACTCCAAAGACGATAATTACCTTCTCCCCGTCGAGGAGGAAGATATACCGGAAGCCGATGACTTGTACATCCCTGATAACCTCGAAGATCAGGAAGAAATCAGGCAACTGCTCATAGCAACGGCTCGCAGCCTAAAGGCTAAAGAACGACAAATCAAAGCTGAACAGGATGACCTCAATGATCAATGGACGAAAGTCCTCTCAGCTGAGGAAGTATACGACACCGGTCTGTCGAACCATCCCAAAAGCTACCCTCGGAGGAGGCTGCTGCCACAATTCAATGATGAACTCACTAATACTCCGTCTCCAAACCGTACTCCATACGACAAGCCAGACCCCCCTTGTGGTTAGGACAGGACGGCTGACGAGACCGGTTATATACTGGCAGTGCCCCAAAGACGGGGTAAGGAGCCATTAGAGCCCAATGACAGGTTCGACCTGTGAGATGACCTAGCTCATAGAGCAAACCATACAAGATGCATCTATGGATCTAGAGAGTACTCACCCAATAGACGGGGCGGGTATAGACCATGGTTTGACCAAAACAACAGGGTCCGGGAGCACAACCGAACCCACATAGACGCTGAATACAGGCGCAACATAGCACGAGTCAGAGGCGCCCCTCACCCACTGTGCTTCACAGATGAGGTAATGCGACATCAGTTCCTCGAAGGGTTTAAACCCATGAATATAGAACAATATGACGGGACTACTGGCCCAACTGTCCGGATTGAGGACTTCCTCCTCCATATCCACATGGCACGAGAACACGATCTCCACGCCTTCAAATATCTACCTCATAAGCTTAAGGGGCCAACTCAGCACTGGTTAAACAGTCTCCCTGAAAACTCCATTGGATGTTGGGAAGACCTAGAAGATGTGTTCCGCTCTAACTTCTAGGGAACCTATGTCCGTCCGCTGGACTCTTCCGATCTCAGCAACGTCGTCCAAAAGCCCGGTGAATCTTCTCGACAATTTTGGAATCGGTTCTTGACTAAGAAGAACCAAACTATCAACAGTCTGGATGCCGAGGCCATAGCCTCCTTCCGGCACAATATTCGGGACGAATGGCTGGCCCGCTAGCTAGGCCAGGATAAACCTCGGACCATGTCTGCCCTTACCTCCCTCCTGACCCGCTTTTGCGCGGGCGAAGACAATTGGCTGGCAAGACACAACCACAATTCCGAAGATCCCGTAGCCTCTGAAGCCCGGGATGGCAACGGAAAACCAAAGTGCAATAAGAATAAGCGCCAGCACAATAATAGCGATGCCGATGACACGGTTGTAAACGCCGGATTCTGCAACTCCCGACCTGGGCAGTAGAAGAAGCCTCCTAATGGCAATCACGACGGACCCACTCAGCTGGAGATGATCATGGAAAGGCCTTGCCAAATCCATGGGACTTCAGAAAAGCCTGCCAACCACACACGCAACAACTGCTGGGTGTTTAAACAAGCCGACAAGATACCACCTGAGGACCAAGGCAAAAGCTCTCGCGGCGAGGACGAGGATGAGCCTCGGGGTCCAATTGGTGGCGGACAGAAGAAATTCTCTCCCGAAGTGAAAACAATGAACATGATATACGGCACCCATATACCCAAGAAGGAGATGAAGTGCGCCCTTTGGGAGGTCTATGCTGTGGAACCCGTAGCCCCGAAGTACAACCCATGGTCGGCATACCTGATCACCTTTGATCACGGGATCAACCAACTGGTATCCTTCCGCATCGGCTATCACACACTGCGTGACCGGACAACGTTCACTCGGTTCAACTTAGTCCCACACTATGCATACCTCAAGCTCAAGATGCCGGGTCCCAAGGGGGTCATTACTGTTAACGGCAATACAGAGCGCTCCCTTAGTATGCGAGATCCGGTCTGTGAACCCGAGCTAGAAGTATTATACCTTAATCCTTGTAAGCGGTTATTCCGTGTTATACGAGGAACTTTCTCTTTGTGCAAACATTGTGATACCCGCTTTTGCCACGGTTCGTCCGAACATAACAACACCTAGGTGGCTAATCGTACGCTTCCTGTAGTCCTCTTCGCGCCCCTACGGCTAAGTGAAAGAAATAAAGCACTATGGTCTGATTGCCTAGTCTGTCGCACTGTACCACCTTCGTGTTTCGATAATTCGGCTGAGGGACATAGTGCATTGGTATAGACACCCCATGTAGTATCTACATGGGGGCTGAAGCCGACGACTCACATCTTTTAGTATTAAGCAGCCACATAGGAGTTATAAAGGAATGCAAAACCATATAAGAACAAACACTAATATCATCAAAAGTTTGGACATGTCTTCGGACGCGTTACAGTTCATTCAAATAATTGATGCTCGGACACTGGGACGCTATCACCCGAGCATTCTCCATCACTCCATCAAAGTATAGCTTGGGGCATCTATGCTCCTTCCCGGGAGGCAGCGGGGCGGTCGCTACCTTCATCGGATCTAGCCCCGGCCAGTGCACCTTCGCTCTTGCAAGGGCCATCCAGACTCCCTCGATGCAGGAGGACTGTTTGACGGTGTCAAGGCGGGGCAAAGCGGCAATCAACCTATGCACCAAGCCAAAGTAGCTACCTGGCAGTGGCTCACCGGTCCATAAGCGGATGCAGAGGTCCTTCATGACCGGCTCCGATTTGGTGCAGCTCCATCAGCTGTTTCAGTTGCTCCACCAGAAGAGGAGGACGCTTGGGGGCTCCGAACTGTGCTCAGAACAGCCAAGCTTCATCTCCTTCTCTCTACGAGGCGAACAGCTGATTGGCATCCGCCATGCTCTTTTGGAGATCGGAGGATGCGCCCGAGGATCGCCACACCCGGGTAAGCAATACGAATTTTCTACCCCCGAATACACACTTTAGTGAGTACGACTTACCATCTGCTATGTCTTTGGCTTGGCGCACATGCTCCTCATAGAACCGTCTATCCATCCGCTCCTTCTGGAGTTCGGTTTTTAAAGTGGACAGTTCGGCCGAGCTCGCCTTATTCTTCTGCTCCAAGGCCTCGCACCTTTCACTGGCGTCCTTGAGCTCCCGTTGGACCTCTGCCACACGAGCCTCATGCTTGCCTCTGGTGGCCCTCATGGCGGAAAGGGCGACAACCATTTCTTTAGCAGCCGCCCTCTCGGTGGCCGCTTCGTCCTTCACGCGCTGGAGCTCGGCCTTGAGCCTCTCCATCTCCTTCGCCGAGGCTACGCGTATATTATACAATGTGAAAAATCTGCATTGACAGTATTTGGACGATGGAGTTCAGACAAAGGTATGCAGACTCTGTTTTGACATACTTGAGCCTTGTCGAATATTCGGTTAAGGGTCTCAACTTCGTCTTTGGAGCGCTTAAGCTTCCGATTTAGCTCATCCAGCTCGGCGCCATTTCTCGCCGCTGCCGATGATGAAGCCTGCATTACACACACAGTTGATATATTAGATGGGTTCTCAATTCCCAAACTATAGTCAATCCGATCATATGTTGGGTTATTCTAACATGCCGAACATTTAACGCGTATATAGTTCGATATTGGATACATGAGTGACCCTCAGGTGAGCTTTTTCACCTCACCTAGGGCTCGAGGGCTGCCATGTATATACTACAAATAAATAAAAGCTTTGCAAATAAGAACATCGAGTGACTTACTTGAAAACACGTAAGGAGACCTTTGAAGGCCTCCTTCAGTCCACTGTCAATGGACTGGATGCTCTACAAAACCGCACCCATAAGGGTACGATGATCCTCGGGGATGGAGGCGCTCGATAGAGCCTCCTCCATAACCGACCACCTATTGGTCGGTTGTGCCGGTGATGATCGGATACTCCGATCATGTACCGGGGATTGAACCTGTACCTCCAAAGGCATAGTGCGCTCTGGAAATGTTCTTGGAGGGGACTGAGCACCCGCTCGTTCGGCCTCCTCAGCGTCCAAGGGGGGTGTCGCCCCTGGTCTTCAGTGGCCGAGGCGTTAGCCCCGACCACGGTACGGTCTCCTTCGCCCCCGGTGTCCGCCTCCATAGGAGTGTGCTGGGACAACACCTCCATGACATCCCTTGTAGCGCCTGGAGTGGTGGGATGCAAGGCATCCCCGCTCTCCACCAGTTCGGCAGGCAGGGTCTCCCCGTCCGATATCACCTCGGCGGGGATAACGCGCGGGGGGCTGCAAAGCCAATAACCTGCATGTTAGCAAGCTCTAAATCTATTTGTAATGAATGGGAGGGTCTTCGGATCCTAAAATTTTTTTTGGGGGGGGGCTTGACCCGTAGGCTCCTTCACGGAATCACTTCGAGGTCTTCGGACGCGGTGTCTGAGTCCAAACTATCATTGGACAGAATCACCCATGCCCGACGCACCCTCTTCTAGGCAAGAGGAGGGACCTGCTCCGGAGCGTCCGAAGACGCCACTCTCTTCCTAGAACGGGGGGAATTACCTTCCCCCTCGCCGTCAACCTCGACCTCCTCTTCCTCTTCTTCTTCTTCCTCCTCCTCAGCCTCCTCCTGACTCGAGGAGGCGGGGGTATCCTCGGATGCAGCGTCAGGATGGTCCTTGATGCGGATGCTAGCCTGGCCTGGTTTCTTCTTATGCGGGGGGAATCTCTTTCTTCGTGGGAGCCTCGTAGGGCTTTACCACGAGTATTTTTGCTAACAGCCTGGTCCTGTCGTCTTCAGGCTAAGGTGCCGGACTATTAATGTTGACGGCTTTCTTCAACCATCTTTGCAAAGACAGATCGGATAAGGGATTATGAGACCTTCTTATGTAATGAAGCCGACCAAGCTAGAGTGTATCATACCTTAGATTCGGGCTTGGTGGCATGCAGACCCTTGTCCTCCTCCTCAGATGGCTAGCTCTTCTGCGATTTGAAGAGCGCCTTCCACAACTTCTCCCGCGTAGTGTAGAAGAGATTCCGGACCGTGGGCTCGGCATCAAGTTCACAAGCCCACATGGGAGTGTCCCGGTGCTGGCAGGGGAGGATGTGTCTTCAGAGCATCACCTAGACCACATTGGTCAACTTGGTGCCCTCCTCGACCATGGAGCGGATGCACTTCTGCAGGTCGCTCACCTCCTTGCCCGGTCCCCAGACGAGGCCCTTTTCGAGCCATGAAGCCAGTCTGGTGGGGGGACCGGGTCTGAATGTGGCGGAGGGATATTGACCTTCTTATTGTGGTTCGGTGATGTAGAACCACTCCTTTTGCCACCCATTGATGGTGTCAATAAGGGTGCCCAACGGCCACCCGACACGGGTGAGCTTGCTAATGACGGCCCCGCTGCAATCTACGTGCTTGCCGCTGATGCACTTGGGCTTGATGTTGAACACCTGAAGCGAGAGCCCAAAGTGTGGCTCGATGCATAGGAAGGCCTCGTAGAGGAGGATGAATGCTGAGATGTGCATGGCGGAGTTCGGAGGGAGGTCATGAAATCAGGCCGTAGAAGAACATCAGCCCCCTGACAAAGGGGTGAAGGTGAAAGCTCAGCCCCCTGATGAAGTGGGGGATGAACACCACCCTTTCGCCTGGCTTGGGGGTGGGGATCAATTGGCCTTCCTCCGCTACGCAGTGAGGGATGTTGGCGGGGAGGTATCCGGCCTTCTTGAGGTCCTGGATGTCCTCGTTGGTCACAGTGGAGGCTTCCCACTTGCTGTTAGTGCCGGAGCCTGCCATTGGTGAGCTCGGAAGGGGAGGCAGATGATTTAGATTTGGGCGTCGGAGGCCCAGAGGAATGGGAGGCAGTGGAAGCAGAGGGAGAGCGTGAATGGCCGCGGGGGTTTTCTTTCCCTTTTATGAGGCTTATCGTTTAAGCCCCCTCTACCGCGCCGTGGATCCCTCCACTTCCCGAGACATGTGCAGAGTTGCGCATGCGTGATTAAACATATCCTGTGTGAAATGGAGCACGATCTTTGAGTTGATAGATCATGGTGATGGAGCAGCCTCGAACCGTGCATCGAGTCCCTGTAACTGGCCTAGCGTCGTGGTGGGTCGTGACCTTTCATCGGAGAGGTCATTAGGGAATGTTATATTTTCTTCCCTGATGTTTGGCCTTCAAAGACAACTTATTTCACAGTATTCGGACGCGCCGCTATTCGGAAGCTATTTGTCATCGGAGGCCAAATTCTGTTCGGCGGAAGGAACTTACCTCTCAAGCCGAAGACTTTGTTCATGAAGAAATTGGAGCTGAAGACCCTTGGCGTTGGAGGCAAGTTCATGGGCTACTGAGGGAGTCCTAGATTAAGGGGTCCTCGAGGAGCTGGCCTATTCTTATGGGCCGGACTATATGGACTACTTACCAAACACTGGAATATTTGAAGGTCCAGTCTCCAAGATGGAAGCTTCAGGAAGCACGGCTTGCACTCCACGTTTGATACAGCAAATAGGCATGTTTATCTCTTCGGCATGTAACCGACCTTGTGTGAACCCTAGGCATCCTCGACATCTATATAAGCCGAAGGGTTTTAGGGTATAGGAACAGAACAACTCATCTGGGGTTAGCTATTCGATCTCGAGGTAGATCAACTCTGTACCCCCCACATCATCAATACAACCAAGCAGGATGTAGGGTATTACCTCCATAGGAGGGCCCGAACTTGGGTAAATCTGTGTCCCCTCTGTCTCTTGTTACTATCGACTCCAGTCTCATAGTTCGGGACCCCTTACCCAAGATCCGCCAGTTTTGACACCGACAACAGGCATGTACGGAAGCCTCAAATGACATCAAACCCTTTTTGATGTGCTTAAGAAGAAGATTCTAAACATGAACCCTAGGAAAGAGGGTGTTGCATCTAAGAGAAAACTCAATGCTGATGGATCTTACTAGAAACCTAAGCAGTACCCCAAAACCACATGGGTTGCTGCAAAAGGACCTCCTACAGATCCATCTATTTTTTACGGATTCAATTGTGAATATTCATATTGTTCTGATAAGTTATTTGACTCCAACTATAAACTGTTCAAAAATGAGAATGATGAAGTATTTGCCAGATACATTGGTACTAACCATAGGAATGACCCCCCTATGAAGAAAGTTTGGGTTCTCAAAAGCTGTCTTGAAAGTCTTCAGGTGAATGTCATCATGGCTCCACCTTTGAAGAAAAGGAACCCCAAACCAAATTCTTCATATGGGCAAAATTCATTATATGGACCAAAGTATTGATCATTGATCTACTCGCATGCATACTAATGCATCTATTTCACAAGGGAATGATAGAACTCATGAATATGTGCATTATTCTTCAAATTGTCATGTTCATAAATCTTCAAAGAATTTCTCTGCACATTCATATGAGTACTCTAACACCCTGCTATTAAAAGAAGTGCATTAGCTTCAACTCCAAAAATTTCGCACGCCGCTTGTAGAATGATTGACTCTTTACCACCAATTCAGACGTGGGTGATGAAGAACAAGAACTAATCTCTTGTGCATGGTCAGGTCTCTAGACGAAGTTGAACGTCTAGCAATTTTGCTGGAGACCTGAGGAATGCTTGAAAGGACGCAAGCTAATCATGGAGAAATAAATTACTCATTTTTCACGTCCTCATAATACTATACATAATGGATCATTTGATGAAATTATGTCTTACAAATTTGATTATGATATTCTTCATTCTGAAGTATATGTGTTTGTAAGCTGTACTAATTCTTCTGCAGGAGAACTACCCGAAGCTACTAAGTGGGTCCTTGACAGTGGATGCACCAATCACTTCACGGGTGACAAGAACTTATTGATGGATACAACACTTGATCCATCTCATCTGAAGCATATCACCTACACTGACAAAGAGAAAAGCAAGGTATTGGGTCTAGGTAGGGTTGTAATCTCAGGGGATCGACACATGGATAAAATGATGCTTGTCGAATCCCTTGGATTCAACCTCATGTCTGTCTCGATGCTTTGTGACTTAGATATAATTGTCATCTTTGGAAAATATTGTTGCATTGTGCTTATGGAATCTTACAAGTCCAAAGTCTTCGAAGGTTTTCGAAGAGGAGACCTGTATATTATTAATTTCTTTGCGGGTCCTCAGCCAGCTACATACCTACTAGCAAACACTTCAAAATGCATGTTGTGGCATCGACGACTTGGACATGTTGGCATGAGGAACTTGAACACACTTGCCAAGAAGAAGCATGTCATCAGTATTGAGGGTGTCAAATTCCTCAAGGATCACCTTTGTGGGGCTTGTGAGTCTGGAAAGATGACCGGATCCAAGCATCCCTCAAAGACTGTCATGAGTACCACTCGGCCTTTTGAATTTTTTCACATGGACCTCTTTGGCCCCACTCGTTATGCCACTCTAACCAATTCTGCATCTCTATATGGCTTCGTCATTGTCGAAGACTTTTCTCGATACACTTGGGTGCATATTATCATGTATAAAACTAAGGTGCAGGATGTCTCTAGACGATTTTCTTCAAGGGCCGTGATGAATTTTGACACCAAGTTCAAGCACATCACGAGTGATAATGGGACCGAGGTGAAGAACACTAGTCTTGACGACTATCTTGATGAATTTGGGATCACTCACGAGCTATCTGCCCCATACACTCCTCAGCAGAATGGCGCCGTGGAGCGCAAGAATAGGACTCTTGTTGAGATGGCTCGCACTATGCTTGATGAATACAAGAATACTCGTCGTTTTTCCATGAAGCTATTGATACTGCATGCCACATCATCAACAGAGTATATCTTCACAAATTCCTCAAGAAGACTTCATACGAACTCCTCACTGACAAGAAACCCAATGTGAGTTATTTCAAAGTCTTCGATGCTAAACACTACTAGGAGAAAGCTTAGTAGTAGCGCTGGAATTACCCTTAGTAGTAGCGCTGGTCGTAGCGCTACTGCTAAGGCACTACAACTAAGTTGTAGCAGTAGCGCTAGAAAACCAATACTACTGGTAAGTACGATTAGCAGTAGTGCTGGAATAAAACAAGCGCTGCTGATAAACTAGCGCTGCCGCTAAATGCCTACCTGCGCAACTACTAATATTCTTGCTTTCAAAGATTATGTTCCCCTCTATGTATTTATGCATGCTCTATATAGTAGTTTCATCATATGGCAACATAAATAATTATTGTGCCAACAACTTCATTTAGAAAAAAAGTGCATGGATGTAAGTGATCATGTTGAATTAGAAGAAAATATGATGTTGCCAATCGCAACATCATATTTTCCTCTAACTCAACATGATCGCTTGCATCCATCCACCTTAATCAAATATATGTCATATAACTCAACACCATCTTACTCATCTAACAACTCATTATCATCTTAATCATAGCAAGTTAAAATCTCATAAAACAGAAAAACATCATACTAGTAATCATCCTAATCGATCATACAAGTTAACTAAACTTTTCTCTCATAGGACCTAGTCCTCCCTCCTAGGTAAAATGACATAAAACAAAATAACACCTATGTCTCCATGATGAAGCAAAGAGATTCAACGGTCTCCAATTTTTGGCTTGCGATCCTTCTTTATTTCTCTCCATGCTTAAATTTGGAACCTCTTAGTTGGTTTGTGCTCAGTCGAGTATGCAAAAGAGAACTGGGGCCTCATAGGTCTTTTAATTGTCATATTAACTTCGCCATGCATCAATGGAGGCACAACTTCATTTGGCAGTTTCTGTTGAAGAACATAATAATATCCTAGTTAGCAATGTAATCAACACCATTTACACAATAGTAGTGTACTTAATAATTCTTACCAAGACATTTGGGGGAATGTCATCTGCCCTCAACCTATGCACTAGTGGCATGTAAAGTGTATAATTTGGGCCAGTTACCAAATTATACGGGAAGATCTCCCTACCAACTAGGACATCAATAAAAAAGTTGATAAGAACATGCTTCTCCTCCCAAGTTAGATGTGATCCATAAGTGTAGTGTGTCCTGTCAACTATTTGCTGTGTTTCACACGAAGAAATGAAATAAGCTATAAATTATAAATTAACAAATTTAGTATGGATGAACACCAACTATTTTTAAATATAGAGTGCAAATTACTTGACAAATATGTATGGTTGACAAACTCACATGGAGGTAAAACAGGAAGCATATCGACATCCACCCAAATGTCGATGTTACCTTCAATATGATCTTCAGGACGAAGATTGAAGGTTATTTCCATATCCTCCTGAAATCCATATGGCTTGCAATGAGATTCCCAATTTGAGCACCCTAATTCTGTGTTATTAAGTGCATTCATTACTTTCACCAGAAGTGTGTGACCATGTTTAGTCCTCAGGTTGGTTGTCCTCGTCTCAAAACTCTCATGCTCTTCGAAATCGAGCCTCTCCAAGAAATACCATCTTGCATGACAGGGGATGAACTAGTCGAATTGTATAAAACAGAAATAACGTGTTGAAGAAAAGAAACAGAAGTCATGCTTAATTATGAAAAACACTTGTCATCGTTGTTGCGTAGCGTAGAAACATCGAAGGTATCGTCAAGCTTGATGGTGAAGAACTAGTCGTCTCGCAGCCCAAGCTGGTCGCAAAGACCCTTATCTTTGCCGCAGAATTCACATGCTTGGATCCTATTGTCATGTGATGACGAAGACATTTCCTGTGTTCATGATTCAAAAATTACAGCACGCTTGGATCCTAATCCGTATGTGACTTTCGGTCCGTCGAGGCTTTCCTTAAATAACTCTCATATCTCATGGTGTGCTGGTGCGCACTCTCTCACACTGATATGGTGGTGTATATATGTTGGTGGACACTCTCTCACAATAATAGTTCAACCGTCGGTGATGGACGCCCCCCATCTCCTCTCCTTGCGCATTATATCGACGAATATATCGCAAAGAAGAGAAGATGAGGAGGCACCCCCACGACAACAGTCGGGATTCCTCCATCAAGAACACACATGAAAGTCACACAAGGAGCAACGATGGACCGAAAGTCACACACGCATTATACCGATAAAATATCACTAATACATTTATAATGAACTCGAATATAATATCATCTCGAATAATCCATCATACAATATCATCTCGAATAATCCATCACTAATACAGTTAATGCATCATCAAAAATTAACTAATACATCTCGAATATTATCATATAAGATCACTAATACAGATTGAATATCCTAGAATCCAAAGTGGAGGACGGTGAACTCGGTTCACTAGCGGTCACTGAGTCGCTGGCGGTGGACACCCAAAGATAAGGAATCATCACCGTATCATAACTCGGGTGAGATCCTGAAGAACCTGCCAGGTATTCGAGAACCTGGCGTCCAATGCCGCCATATAGCGATGGACGTGCTCGTCCTCCTCCCTGACACGACGACGTACCACCTCCGGGGGCCCTGCTCCCTCTCCACCAAAAGTGGCCCACGCGACCGCCACCAAAGAGGCTCCGGGTCGACAACGAGACCAGGATTCCTCATCAAGATTCGAGCCCGGGAAGGTAGCACCTCCCAGTGCCAGCCCGGTGGAGCCCAGTCCAGGACATTCCGCCTCTCAAGGATGTACGCCAAGACAAATTCCTATGAGAACATTTTCTTATCATTTAATCACTAATTTTTAAACTCATTTTGACTCGGTTTTTCGGAATGCCGCTTCCCAGCAAATCACAACACTCGATATGCCTACTTTCTAGCACAAGTCATGCCAAAATTTCGACATGACCTTTGCTAAAAAGTGGACATATCGAGTGCCTGAAATTCACCAAAACGGAAATGAATCAACATTCTAGCAAAACATAGGCCACTCGAATCATTTGCATATAATAGTAAGAAAAATATAGAACTTGAAAAAAAATGCAATACGGGTTTTTCATATTTGGCACATTCATATTTAGCTCTAAACTAATTTTGCTAACAAACCTAACCATAGAATCAACCTAACCCTAGAACCAACCTAACCCCCCTAATCAACCTAACCCTCGAATCAACCTAACAACCTATCCCTTCAATCAACGTAACCCCCTAATCAACCTAACAAACCTAACCCTAGAATCAACCTAACCCCCCTAACATTACAAAATGGCCGGATGCGAGAGGGGGTGAAGCGAGTGAGGGGAGAGGGAAGAGGGAGGAAGGAGGGAGTAGGGGCTACCTGTGGAGGGAGGGGCCGATGGCGAGGGAGGCCGGGATGGTGAGGGAGGGGGCGATGGTGAGTGAGGGCGCAACGATGAGGGAGGGGGCGACGACGAGGGAGTGTGCAACGGAGAGGGAGGGGGCGCGATGGCGAGTGAGGACCAGGGAGCGACGGTGGCGACATCGAGGCAATGTCGACGGCAACGATGGCGGTCGGGGGAGAGGACTAATGAGAGGGAGAGGGATCTAATGGGGAGGGAGACGTGGGGATCAAATGGGAAGTGGGAGTCAACAGTGGGGGTCGAGTAGCAGTAGCACTGAACAGAAAACCGCTACTGCTAAGTATCATAGCAGCAGCGCTGGTCGGAGCCCACGCGCACTGCTAATCAAGGCCTACCTGCTAGCACCATACATCCATAGCAGTAGCGGTGGTCCAGCGACAAGCGCTACTGCTATGACTGTAGTAGCAGCGCTGGTTTTGGAGAACCGCTACAACTACTGGTAGCCACTTATCAGTAGAACTGGTTAGCTAGCCAGCGCTGCTGATACAGTTCTACTTTTAGCGCTGGTTTGTATCCAACGCTGCTACTACCTAACAATAGCGCTTTCCCTATATCCAGCGCTACTGCTAAAATCCTGTCTATAGGCTTTCTCCTAGTAGTGAAATGTTGGATTAGAGATCCTCATCACATTTCTAAATTTGCACCGAAAGCACATGAAGGTTTTATGCTTGGTTACGGAAAGGACTCACACACCTACAGAGTCTTCAACACCTATCACAAAAAGGTTGTGGAAACTGTAGATGTGAGGTTTGATGAAATTAATGACTCGCAAGGAGAGCACCTTCCTACTATGCTAGATGAAATGCCATGCGAGGAATCCATTAGGTTCAAGGCTATTGATGATGTCATACTAATAGAAGAACCTATCCAAGTTGAGGAAGTTGTTGTGCCAAATCATGAAGAATATCATGGCACAAAAGAAAATGATGCTAAAGAAAATGGTGTTGATGAAGTTCATCAATCCCAACAAAGCCATCGACCTGCTCATCCTCGAGTGGCAAATGAAGTGCAGCTCAACAAAATCATTAGCAACATAAACTCACCAGGTCCTCACACTCACTCAAAACCTTCACATCTAGCTAAATTATGTGGGCACATCTCTTTTATCTCCATCTCAGAGCCCACCAAAGTAGATTAAGCATTCCTAGAGCCCGAGTGGATTCATGTTATGCAAGAGGAATTGCATCAGTTTGAGCTCAAAAACGTGTGGGAACTTGTCAAGCGTCCAGATCCATGCAAGCACAATATCATAGGTACCAAGTGGATAAACCGCAGCAAGCAAGATGAACATGGACAAGTGGTGATGAAGAAGGCCCGTCTTGTAGCTCAAGGCTACACACAGGGATTGACTCCGATGAAACTTTTGCACCTATTGCTAGACTTGCAGCTATTCATATACTGCTTGCTTATGCTAACCATCACAATATCATCTTATATAAAATGGATGTGAAAAGTGCATTCCTCAATGGTAAGCTTGAGGAAGAAGTATATGTCTCTCAACACCCAGGTTTTGAAGATCCAAAGCACACTCACAAAGTCTTCAGACTCAACAAGGCCCTCTATGGCTTCAAGCAGGCCCCATGGGCATGGTATGATACACTGAAGGAATTCCTCAAGACCAAAGGCTTCAAACCCAGTCCACTTGACTGCACTCTTTTCACAAAATGCTATGATGTTGAATTAGTTGTGTGTCAAATCTATGTGGACGATATTATCTTTGGCTATACTGAAAAACATTACAGTGATGAATTTGGTTACATGATGAGTGAATAATATCAAATGTCTATGATTGGGGAGCTTAAATTATTCCTAGGTATTTAAATTCGTCAATGACACAATGGCATCTTCATCTCTCAAGAGAAGTATATCGAAGACTACCTGAAGAAGTTCAGCATGCAAGATGGCAAAGGTCTCACAATTCCTATGCCAACCAATGATCACCTCTGCACCGACGAAAATGGTAATATTTTGATCAGAAGGTATATCATTCCATTATTGGCTCTTTATTGTACATATGTGCATCTAGGACTTATATTATGCTTGGCGTTTGCATGTGTGCCTGATTCAAAAGCATCTCCGAAGGAGTCACACCATAAGATTGTGAAATGAATTCTTTGATATTTGGCTCACATAGCAACACTCGAATTATGGTATCCAAGGGCCCAGTCTTCGAGCTAGTTGGATTTTCGGATTCTGATTATGCTGGAGATCACATGGATCAGAACTCAACATCAGGCACATGTTATTTCCTCGGGCGATATCTGGTTCGTTGGTCCTCGAAGAAGTAGAACTGCATATCACTCTCCATAGCTGAAGCTGAGTACATTACTGCTGGTGCTTGCTAATCTTAATTACTTTGGATGAAGAAAATCCTCAAGGACTATGGCATCAACCTGAAGAAAATCCCTCTCTACCGCGACAAAGAGAGTGCCATCAAGATTGCTCAAAACCCAGTGGAACACTGCAAGACGAAGCACATTCAAATTCGTCACCACTTTTTTCGTGATCATGTACTCAAGGGAGACACCATCATCAAGCACATCAAGACAGATGATCAGCTTGCCGATACCTTCACTAAGCCCTTGGATGAAAAGAGGTTTTGCAACTTGTGGTGTGAGCTAAACATCCTAGAATCTTCAAATGTCCGGTGAAAAGAAAACACATCCTAACGCTTGTGTATAGTTGACGACTTTGATGTACAACACACAAAGTAACATTTTTCTTCAATTCATGAAGATTAACCCTCTAAGTGTGAAGAAATTAAAGAATAATTTGATTCACAGAACCCTACGACAATTCTACATGGTGTCTTAAATTGACATAATTATTATACGGTGGACTATGCCACCACCCATTTTGAACTTCAAAATTTGAGTTTTTTTATCACTTGAAAATCCTTCAAATTCATCATTTGAGGCTTCTTTATTTTTGAGCTTAATATATATATATATATACATATACAGTTGGTTTGAGTCTTTTCATGTCCTCTACAACATTCACTTATAGCTAATTCTTCAAGTTGATTTTTCGTCTAAGTGAATGTTATCGTACCTGCTCCCCTCTATGCTAAACTCAACCTACTCTATTCACAAATTCTTCATACGCGTTCTATTGTGAAACCCATTCAAAGTCTTCACCGTGTCCTTGACAGCTGAAGAAATCAAGAATGAAAATTTTAAACTATCCGTTTTTGGTGGCTGCCACCGCAACCTTTCACACTTCCACCGCGAGAATCAAATATCCTCCCATGATCTCCAATATCTCCACTACTCATAGCATGGGTGAAACACGTAAAGTGGAGAGCAAGGGTCACATGCATAGATGTCCAAAATCTTTGGACTCCTCGAAAATTTCACTGTCCTATAAATAACTCACCACTTTCCCTCTATCATTTACTCCACTCGCCATCTCTCTCGCTCCCATCGCTCTCGAGCTCAAACCTAGCGCTAGCGCCGTCGTTGGATTTCCTTGCCGTCGGGGAAGATGAGCTTCACTGCCTCAACTTGTTTGTCGTTGTACTAATGCTGATTGCGAATTTCATCACTTCAGCGCTATCGTAGGTGTCTTCCACCGCCAAGTTACAATGTGGGAGATCTGACTTGTTGGCTTGGTTCTCCTCGCCAACCAGTTCATGTGTTCTTCACTTGGGGTAACTAAAACTTGTTTTTACTGCCACGTCTGATATTTTTCTTACCATAAAAGTCTCCAGTTGCTGTTTTAGTGTTCATAAATTCATCTATTTAGCACTTATAAATCTGCCCAATATTGCATTATTTCTCCAAGTCATGATTTTCTTCAAGTTTCCTCAATTGTGTGAATTATTTCAATCTGCCCAACTCTGGAACCTAAGACAAGAAGACTCAGTGAAATTCTTCAAGATGAAAATGGCCAGATTCCTCAACTTGAGTATTTAGTTTGAAAAACTTCTGAGAACGCATATGACCATCCCAAATTCTTTGCAACCATACTCTATTCACAGGTACACATGTCAGCTGACAAATCTCTAGGTTCTCATCTACTTAATTGGTTTGCAACATTACTTGCAGAAAAACTGCAAACATCTTTAGAATCTTCAAGAGTTCAATTTCCCTAGTTAAAGAAAATGGCAGGTGAAAAGAGACTACAGAAGGGTGGCAAGAAAAGGAAAATTCAAACCGCTTTCGGGATCCTTGATGAAATATATGCTGGGTACTCCACGCCCCCTAATGGAACTCATGGTAAAGAGATGGAAAACAACGCAAGATGTGTATGCAGAAGATCAAGAGGATATGGGCCAAGGAGCGGAAAGAGTACACATATGTCACTCCCGGATACATGAAGAAATTCGCTGTAAACCTCCCCAAGACCACCATTGGCACCTGGCCAAGTGGCAGACCCGACCAAAGTCAGGAGGGGTGAAGAATTTTCTACTGAATGGGCAAAATATAAAGAAAAATTACAGAGACAAGCCAATGTTGCTGTTGAGAAATTCAATAACGATTCAAAAGCCTCAATAGACGCACCTAGTAGCAACAGTGCTACCAAGAAGGCCAAGCCAAAGAAATCGGCGGTGAAGAAAAAGCCTTCAGCTCATGTGCCCTCACATCCATATTCTTCAACAGCCACAAAGGCTTCAGTCCCCCTGCTCCAACAAATTCTTCAAGGGGTGCTCCAACGCCCTCAGTGGACACAACCTCATCAGCTACTATTGCAAAGGCATCAACATCGGTTCATCTTGCAACTTGTCAACACACCTTTGTGTTATCAATTGCCTTAGGTGCATCTGCCTCAACATCTGCATCGGCCAGTGCCCACACTTCTTTAAGAAACATTGTGTTGAATACTAAAGCCACCGTCGGGCATGGTATAAGACCCAACCCAAAGAAAGTCATCATCAAAGTCCCCAATGACTCTGATGACTTTGCTGATGAAGAAGAACTTGCACAGATCATTAGGGACACGCAACAAAAGGTTACGACAGCAAAGGAATCACTAGTTCCCCTATCCTGGATCTAAAATGGTCCCTTGACTTCGTTGACATATGGCAGAAGAATCCAGTAACTTCTCTTGATGAATTGAATCTGCCTCCCGATTCTCTTCCTATTCCGACGGCTGTCATAATGAATGAGAAGTACATGCTTTAGCAAGCTCATGAAGTCAAGAAGGCTTAGTGATGAGTTTGATATGGAAGATGCCGATTGTCGAAGCATCTCTACTAGATTTGTCAAGGTCACCACTAATGTGATGAAGGAGCACAATGATAGCATCGCTGCTGCTCAAGAAGAAGTTCCTCAGACGAGCTCTTCAACACTATCTGTTGATCAATGTTGTGGTGTGACAGATACACCTGTATCTAAAGAAATTCCTAGAGAACCTCCACTGCGCGTGATGAAACTGCCAGGATAGCTGAAGAACCTGTTGTTCCTGAAGAAACTGAAAGTTCCAAGGCAATTTCCAATTTTGCGCCTAGGGAAATTCCTAGGATGACTACAGTAGTCGTGCCTGAAGAAAATGCACCACTTTCATCCCCCACTCCTCAAACTTCAATGTGAAGAGAGTCACACTTCCTTTTGTCTCATAAGAGAAGAAAACAAAGGCTGCAGAAAAATAGGCATCAAAGAACAGAAAGACATCAGACTCTCCTAAAGCCTGAAGTTGAAGATGAATCTAATGTCTTCAACAAAACCTATTGACGTTCCTCCCTATAATGTTGTGCCAGACTATGTGATTGCTCCATTCGGTGAAGACTATGAAGTTCCAAATAAGGAATATGAGGAAATCCACTCTGCTGCTACGTGAGAGAAAGTGGATGAAGAGATTGAGGTTGAAGGAAATTCTTCACCTCATTCGATATCATCACCCCAGCCTCAGTTGACTGTTGAAGAGTCTGGAGTTGAAGAAATTGAGGAGGGTGTTGACATTGATGGTGCTACAACACCTCTGGTTATTGATGAATTTTGGGAACACAATCACCCAAATTCACCCATCACAACTCCCCTCAATCAATTCTCGCTGTCTCCCGCACAGACTAAAGAGATTGTAACCGGCTCAAGAGAGCATCACTCAAATCTCCAGTTGATTCCTGAAGAAATTCCAGCTGCATTAGGTGATGGAGTGAATCAAAAGACTACTGAAGAACCTGCTGCTCAAATTCCTCATCTCGAAGGTTCTATGAACTCTACTGACACAGAGACCGTGCCAACTGTAACCGTTGAGGAGTTTGCCAAGTCAAATAGTATTACTAAGAAGAATGACTATATTGACTCTCCAAGGCGTATGTTCTATGTGAGGCCCAACATAGTCAACTTACAACCAAAGCCCTCACTTCTAGTCAAAGGCAAGAATGCCAAGTGACCCAAATTCCTCAGAAGTGCCTTCTTTGAGGAGAAGAATTTCTTCATTGGCGTCTCTCCCTATGACTGAGCAAAGATTAGAAGTTAGCGCTTTTGGACCCCAACATAAATCAATTTTTATTCACCACTGCTGTTCGAGAAGAATAAGGTTTCCCCTCATTGCCATATTCGTCATGTGGATATGGAGCACATCGCCTGGTTCACTCCTGTGTTAGCAATTAGCAATTCTTCATGATGCCAAACTCCGTAGTTTCTATTATGACATTTGTGACTGGAATGAAGAGCTAATTCTTCAATTATATGCCACTGTGCATCTATCTGGTGAAGCTTCACATGTTAACACGTGGGCTCTTAACTGGATGTCAGAAAACACTAACTACAAGGACCATGTTAGTGAATTGCTTCGGGCCCTCCTAGATGATCCCCCTCTAGATGATGCAAAACGTGTCTATGATGAACCTGAACTTGCAAACCACCTGATGCAAGCTGGTAGAACCCAATCCCCCTGTGGAGCCATTGGTTGAAGGTCAAGCTGGTAGAACCACATTCTTTGTGAAGGATTTCTTTTATGTGCCCCTGCGTGTCTATCACATGTTGGTAAAGACCCTTAGTCCCATCAAAGGCCACAACTCAAATGATGAAGAAGTTGTTAGCAACATAAATAATCTATTGTTCTATATCCTTCATGGGATTTCTATCAATATTCAAGATTTCTTCTTGAGGACTTTGGATAATGTTTCCCAATCACCATTTTGATTTAATGCCTTGTGCTCATTGGCTCATGAGATTCATTAGAACAAGGTATTCAATCAACTACAAGGCTGACTGTAAGAATCATCTCAACTATCTGCCTCCAGTGGAAATTCTTCAGAGTACAATTTCACCAGTTCTTGGAAAAGGCAATGCTATTTTTGATAAAGGCACTCGTCCACTTGATGGTCAGTTTTGTCAACCCATATCTCGATCAACAAATGATGACTCTGCATCACAAGATAGAACAGCCAAGATCACTGCTCAAAACCCTCAGGGTTCTACTCCTCGTGTGATGATCGATCATGAACTCCTCATTAGGCTCATTAAAAGGCCGATCTTAATCACAACTGGGTTAAGCGTTAGGTTCATTCTATTCTTGGAAACATCAGTGTGATGCAGAACTCGGTGAGGATGAACCACTATTACGCTCATGATATATTTGATCACATTTGGGCTATTCTGTCCCACCTCAAGACTGATAAAGAACTTGCTACCATGGAATTCCATCAAAACTTCGATTAGTCGTATCCTCCCAAGAAGAAGTTCAAGAAAGTCCAAGTTCCTTAACTCGTCCCTAGCTCATATTCTTCATCGCGCACCACCGATGAAGCTGAGGATCTTGAAGATATTGTTGTTGGTTCTTCATCACCACATGACCCCAACAACGCTGGCTCTCCTCCACCACCTTCATTATGAAATTTTTCAAGGGCGTTAGTTCTCAATATCATCTCCTTTTGGTCATTTGATGACAAAGGGGGAGAAATTTGAGTTAGTCTTCAAGCGGATCTCATTATATTGCTTGATACTTTTTATCAAGTTGGAACTCTCGTTCTTCTGAAGTGTTTGTGAATGAGTTGTAACATAATCCCAATAGTCATCTAACACTTTTTAAACTGTTGTTCTACATGCTTTATCCTCATGTAATATCTATGCACGCATGTTGAATTTTGTCAGATGCCATTTTTCATCATGCATTACAAATTCTTCATATTATATGTTCAATGCATGAATGGATTCCAACATATAGGGGGAGATCTCCATAATTTCATCCTGCCATGTGCATTTCCAATCCAATGCAAATTCTTCAATAGGCACATCTTCATGGGAGTTCTTCTATATCTTGTTATCAAATTCTTCAAACTCTATACTTACTCTCAATATTTTTACCCTCGTTGAAAACTTAATATATTTGTCATAAATCACCAACTAGGGGGAGATTGTAAGTGCATCTAGTCCCCCTTAGTTGTTTTGGATTACTTATGACAAATAGGTTAAGGGACTAATGGTTTTGTGAGTGTACACATGTGTTGTTGTCCCTATAGAGTTTGGTTTAACCGGTGAAAGACGGCCGCTAAAAAAGTATTTCTTCAGATAAGGAATTTGATATATTTCTTGAAGAAATTGAAGTGAAGATTTCGGTGTGACCATGAAGAAATTGACGTGAAAACTTGAAGCGTGAAGAATTTTGTTTTCATATTTTGTTTCATCTTTCTTGAGTCATAGAAAACACCATACTGTTAAAGGGGATCTAGGCGAAGCATAGACACATTTCCAAGTGATGCTCATAAACTACAATCCTAATCCTTTGAGTGATAACTTTGGAAATCTCTTACAATACAGACAAGTTTTTTAGTGACCGAGACGAAATTCTTTTGGTCACTCATGACTTTGGTCTGACTCAGGAGTTAGGACATCGACGGTGCATTGTGCCTACCATGACGACTTTGAGTTCCCCGACGAATTTGAGACTTTAGATTTCTGACCGTTGTTGCGCTTGGTGTGATTTGTCCATAGGATCTTATCCTGACAACAGTCATATCAATGAAGGGCATTTATGTCTTATCATGTCAGGTTGCTTCTCGGATATAAATAGCAGTCCTCTACAACCATTCGTTGGTTGGCTGCTTCGAGAGGTAGATTGACACCTGTCATTTAGAGCAACCCATTCCTCAAACGAATTAGAGAGAAACCTAAGTGAGGAAATCCCCCATACACCGAGAGCCTTAAAGTGATTGAGCATCAATGAAGAAATTGTCTTGTGGGGAACCAATGCCTATTAACTTTGAAGATCGTGTATCTTCCAGATGGTTAGGTGTCATGGTCTAGGGCATCCTGGAGTGATTGTGGATTGTTGCGTGCCCAGTTTGTGAACGTTTTGGAAGTCTACCTTGAAGACCTACCATGAGTGATTAGGCGGAGTCTAAGTGACTTTATCTCAAGGGGAATACGGTGAAGACTAAGTGTCTTCAGAGTGCAAGCTCAGCCACTACTATAGGAATGCCCAGTAGTGGCTGGTGCAAAAAGCCTAGTAGTGGCGGGCCAGGATCTTAGGACCGTCCGCCACTAACCTCACACCACTGCTATAAAACCATAGTGACGGTCACTTGCCTTCCACTGGTATGTAGCTTCCAATGTCAGGCTTTATCACCTGCCCGCCACAATTTGCTTCTGTTGCCTGCCACTGCTACACCTTAGCTGTTGTTGTTTAGACGTTCTGCTAGTCGCTACAACAAAAGGGATGAGCATGGACGATTATCAATATAATAGAAGAATGAATTCATTTTGAAAACAAGCCCTCAAATAATTTAGTAATACTTGAAAGTTGTTCAACTTAAGAAACAAACATCAATGTATCACATTCATCTTAACATATTAATTAATTAACTAACAGTTCTCCGACTGATATATTCATGACTTAGTTCTAAACATGGTCAACAACAACCATCATCTGATAGTCGTTGCGGTTTCTCTTCCTTATAGTGATTACCACAAGGGTGTCCACCCTTAGTTCTCTCTTTGCCTTGATAAACTCCCGCTAGCTGGACTTATGGAATGATATGAGCCCATCGGATTCCGTCTTTTATTGGACGTTCTGAGAGGCCCCCTTGGTCCATGGATTACTCTAGAAAACATCTTCACAGGTAACTTCTAAACTCCCCATCATGAAGAGAAAATAGAGAGAACACAATCTTAGACATCTCAGCATACTTGGTTATGACCAAATAGAGATGAAAGAATATAAAATGTCTCACCATAATTTTTTTGACCATGTTGTTTTTTCTTAGATGGTGCATAGAGGGCTTTCCCAAGAAGGCCAAAGAGGATGGTAACATCTCTTTCACATTAGCTTTATCGTCTCGAGTAAGCTTCTTCATCCTTTGAGAAAAAAATGCAGAAAGGATAGGACCATCATGTTCATCTTCGATGTCCTCATCTTCATATCGGTTGCCCTCATCTTCATCTTGGATGTCCTCATCTTCATATTGGTTGTCCTCATCTTCATCTTGGTTATCGATGTCATCTTGGTCGTCTTCATCTTCATCATCTTGGTCATCATCATCATCATCGTGGTTGACATATAATATCCTTAACCTATTCACCTTTCCTTTTAAGGAAATGGCTACGAGTTCTCCTCCTTTAATTTTTTCCACTTCAATGTATTGCTCCCACCCATCATCATATATGATGGTTTTATTCTTTATTTTGGGCAGATCCAATTCGAATTTGCGCTCCTCATCATCCTCAAAGTACAACACTTTACCACCTGAATTGTTGAAGTTCTCCCTTATGTTGCATGGGACACACTATGCAGCAGTTAATAATCAACAATAAAGTCAGTAAAATAGTTAAACAAATGGTCATAATTCAATACAAATTCAAAATAAAGACCATTACCACTGATTTTTCAAAATCCCTTTTCTCAAAAATACCGCGAATGGCACTGTAGTTTCTAGACTGTCCATACATAAATTTTGGCACACCTTGCAGATCTTACGCCTCATGGTCCCTAATAAGCCCAAGCAGTTGTCAAACATAAGAAGATGTTGGCACTCATTTTCAAGTCTCTAATAATCCCAACCAATTATCAAACGTAAGGAAATGCAATTAACACTTTATAAATTGGCTTATAGTACGAAGGTCTATGAATTTCTCTATCAATTCGATGACCCGAATGCAAACCCATCCCTTCAAATAAAGAAGCTAACACCAAAGAACACAGAAATTCGGCATGACCTTTGCTTAGTATTGAATATATTGAGTACCAATTTTTTTGATTAAACGGAAGTTATTGGCACTCATCTTCAAGTCTCGAATTTGGCACTTGTCATATTTAGAGTCTAACCAATCCTAAAACACTTTGATTATAGATTTCATATTTATCGACACAATTAATGTATCAATTTTTGTTCTGTTACATACAAAATATTGCATTTTGTTCTATTGCATGGGGTTCCTACTTTTGATCCCAGGTCTATAAATTTCTTTAAAAAATAAAGAAGGAAACACGAAAGGACACAAAAATATCACAGCGGTGACGTCTTCCGTCGACGGTAGCGTCCGTCGGGGCAGATGACGGCGATGGTAGTCGAGGTGGACGCTGGCAGCGGCGATCGAGGTGGATGACGGTGGCAGTGGGTCGAGTCACACACCGACAGCGGCGGTCGAGGCGGATGACAACAAGCAAATCCTATGGCGTCGCGGGTCGAAGGCGAACAACAAGCAGATCCGGCGGCGGCCGCGGAGAAGGACGAGCCAGCTAGCAGATCCAGTGGTGGTGCGGGTCTAAAGCATGGCTGCGGCAGCGGGCGAGGCGCACAACGACATGGAAGGGGGAGAGGGGCAGAGGAACCGACTGAGTTATTGAACGAGTGGAAATAAAAAATAGATGCGGGCGTGACGATTAACCTGGTGCGAAGCAGAAAAGTTGTGCCCTTTAAATAAGTGTGTTCGCGACCGCAAATATTAACAAAATTTGGATGTGTTTAGCGCGGTTTGCCAATCTAGAGTTGTGGCAGGCGCTGCATGCCACCTGCCACAGATGAGGGAGAACCAGTGGCGGGCGGTGCCAAGCAGCCCGCCACTTGAGTATCATGCCAATGGGCTTATTTGGAGGAGCCTACCTGTGACGGGAACAAACTATAGCTCGCCACTAGAATGACCTTAACTGTGGCAGCTTGTCGTTGGCACCCGCCACAATGGTTTTTGAATAATATCAGTGGTGGGTGCCCCACCCAGCCCACCACTCATTAGGGTTCACCTATAAGTCCTCTCCCAGTAGTGTCTGCCCCAACAAAACGTATGACTGTCACAACACTTAGATCTGGTTGAACAAATCCATTGTCTTCACCAAGCATCCTGGTTCTATTTCTTCAATCCCTCACTTACATACTTGTACCTGGGAGAAATCGCTTACTGTTTTGTGAAGACTTTGATTGATGACTTTCTCTATTTCCTCAACTTAAATTCTTCAGTCAGTTCACTTGTCGCGAACGCTAGCTAGTCTTTCACTTGCATGCTTCAATTCATCATGATGACCGTGTTGTTCATGTATTTCACATACGCTTGAGTACTTATCCTTTGCACTGCTTTTCGTCACTCTGCTATTTCCTCATCTAGAAATTCCACAGTGATGACTTTGTAAAAATCGCCCAATCACCCCCTCTAGACAATATAACACACTTTCACACATCTACTAGACATACGCGCCACCTGACCAGAGACGAAACGTCGGAAGTCCGACACCCTCCGGACATTCGCTCCCTCACGACCGACTAGACGACCATCAACCATTGGACGTCCGGTATTGCCCGTGCGTAGCCACTCAGGTTTGGACCCATGGCCCCTCTCTCTCTCCCTAGACTATAAGTACCCCTTCACTTGGACGAATTAAAGTCAGCAAAGTGATAGCTCATTTCTAGTTGAGCTTTGCTCCTTCAACTACCTCTCCACGCTCCCATGGAGATCAAGGCCTCCATGTGAGAAGATCCCCTAGTGGATGTCAAGGCCTCTTTGGAGGGAGATCCATCCTGGATTCAACGCCTCATCTCCCCATGAGATTTAGGGTGAACTTTACCATGTATCCGTCTTTCCATTTGTTGTTCATGTACCTTGCGGACCTTGTGTGGTTTTGAGTTTAGTGGATGTGTGATTGGACTTGTTCTTGAGTGTTCCTCTAGTGATTTCTTTGTCTTGTCCCCTGTGTTCTTCGTGGGACCCTGATAATCCCCAAGTGCAAGAAATCATCATAGCGATTTCCAAAGGTGGAAGTTATAAGTATGGAGTGTCGAACCCACAAGGATCTAAAGGCAAGACCAATATTCTCTCAAGTCCTATCTTCCACTAATATGACTCTACATACACCGAACGTTTGCTTCCATCTAGAAACGAGAAATAAATCTATGTTGTGGGTATGAAGAGGATAGCCTTGCTTGATATCGGAGAATTAAAATATAAAAATAGGTGTTGTTAACATAAAGTCAGAATATATTACTATATATTATAAATAGTGAGTATGGAATAATGACGAATTGGTGTGCGGAATTATCCTAGGAATTGTTAAAAAGATCGGTAATCATTATTGCAATTTTATATGAGGGAGAGGCATAAGCTAACATACTTTCTCTACTTGGATCATATGCACTTATGATTGGAACTATAGCAAGCATCCGCAACTACTAAAGATCATTAAGGTAAAACCCAACCATAGCATTAAAGTATCAAGTCCCCTTTATCCCATACGCAACAACTCCCTTACTCGGGTTTAAGCTTCTGTCACTCTAGCAACCCACTATAAGCGAATCATGAACGTATTGCAACACCCTTCAGCGGGAATCCTTCACGGGTGCACGACACGGAAGGCACCATAAGACAACACCTAAATAAAACATACAAATCAAACCAATCTAGATCACCAATCAATCCAAAAGGAAAAAGAAATCTACACAAAACATTATAGGATGGCAACACATCATTGGATCATAATATGTGTCATAAACCACCATGTTCAAGTAGGGGATTACAACGGGGTGTGGGAGAGTGGACCGCTTAAAAGAGATGAGAAGGTGATGAAGATGGTGATGTTGGTGAAGACGATCACCGCGGCGATGGTTCCCCCGGCAGGACTCTGGCGCCACTGAGAGAGAGGGATGTGCTTCCTCCTCCATGGCCTCCCCTAGATGGGGAGAGGTTCCCCTCTGGTTCTTGGACTCCATGGTGATGATGGCCCCCTCCGTCTTCCTCCTTCATGGCCTCCGGTGATGATGGCCCCCTCCATCAGGGTGCCGGAGAGGGCCTAGATTGATTTTTTGTGGCTACAGAGGCTTGCGGCGGTGGAACTTCCGATCCAGGGTTATTTTCGGAGGTTTTGGTATTTATGAGAATTTTTGGCGTTGGTCTCACGTCAAGGGGGTGCCCGAGGGGCCCACAAGCCCGGAGCACCCTCCTTGGGGGGGGGGGGTAAGACGTGCCTAGAGGGCTTGTGGCCTCCTCGTCCACTTCTTGGCCCAACTCTTGTATTTCGGGGGTTTCTTTTGGTCCATAAAAAGCCACTCTAAATTTTCAGCGCATTTTGAGAACTTTTATTTCTGCACAAAAAACGACACAACGGTAGTTCTGCTGAAAACAACGTCAGTCTGGGTTAGTTCTAATCAAATCATACCAAAACCATATAAAATTGTTGTAAACATGGCATGAATACTTCATAAATTATAGATATGTTGGAGACGTATTAGCATCCCCAAGCTTAATTCTTGCTCGTCTTCGTGTAGGTAAATGATAAAGGAAATAATTTATGAAGCGTGAATGCTAACATAGTGCATAAATTTGATCAATGATAGTTCCAAACATTTTTTCTAGCATCATTATATATCAGAAACAGTAACTCATCTCATAAAACTTCTCATGATCGAGTAACAAGCTATTCACATGTTAAAGTATAGACCATAAAGTTTCTTGAAAACTAACAAACTATGCTTTTAGTCACCAAACAATTGCAATTCATCTTTTTTTCACGAAGGGTCTATGTAAGAGCTTTGATTTAGCAAATTCCACGTACTCAACTATCATATAGTCTTCCATGATTGCTAACACTCAAAGCATATTTTTAGAACAAATAGCATCCGTCGAACACAGAGAAAGATAGGGGCTTAATGTTTTGCCTCCCAACTTATTTATCATGTAGATAATTGTCAACAATAATAATTCATGATCAAATATATTTTAATGACCATATATGCTTGGATATTCCCCCACCACATGATGCTTGCCAACTAAAGAATAATTGAGGTTGAACTAAGAAGGAATAGTATTGACTCTTGCATAAAAGTAAATACATGAAAGTAAAAGATAGGCCCTTCACAGATGGAAGCAGAGGTTTCCATGCGCTTTTTAATTTTGGATGTGCAAACCCTTAATGTAAAGGAACGTCACGTTGTATTTCCCTTCGTGATAGAAAACTTTATTATGCAGTACGTTGCTTTTATTTCTTTACCATCACAAGTTCGTACAACACTTATTTTCCCTTACAATAAAAGATCATACATATTTAGGAGAAATTTTTATTGCTTTTTGCACCGATGACAACTTACTTGAAGGATCTTATTCAATCCAGGTAGATATGGTGGACACTTGGCAAGAAACTGGGTTTATGGGTTTTGGATGCAGAAGTAGTATCTCTACTTAGTACAATTTTTTGGCTAGCAAAAGATCCTAAGCAAGCACCACATGTTGGAGGATCCATAACAATATAACTTGTATACAAATATACCCAAACATAACTCATTACATTGTATTCCTTGTACAAATTCAACTAATTTGCTCAAGTTTGAAAATAATTAATGGGGCTCACAATCATAGAAGATGTCTAAGATAGTATATTTATATGTGAAATCTCTGTTCCTTCAATATTCTTTCATGAATTGTTCAAGTGACCAATGCGGTGTTTGCTAACTTTCAATAAATTTTACCACTATCATGCCCAAGATGTGCGCCTATCCATATTAAGGCACGAGGGCCTCGCAAGGGATAGAGGCGCATCTTGTCATTCACAAGTATATCATCATTGCATCATACATTATAGAAGAGAAGAGTATACAATTCTGGCTTACACTCGCCACATACTAAATTACAATTCCACACAGAGTTCAAATCATCAAGATGAAGACAGGGTCCAACTACGGACGAAATCAAATGATAAAATAGATGCAAATGGCACTATGTCGCTATCCCAAAGATCACAACCATGGTCCTCTACTCATCCGGGTAAGTCACGTACATCCTGCCTCTTTCCTCGTCATATTCCCACTTGAGCTGCGTCAGATCATCCTGCACGTACTCATCTGTACCTATACCTGGAGTGTTGTAGTAATCTGTGAGCCACAAGGACTCATCAATCATGCGCCCGGGTACCGAGACTATTCAAGCTTGAAGGTTGGGATGGGGTATGTGTTTAGTTTGCAGCAGCACTAAGCATTTATGGTGTCTAAACTTACGTAACATGAAGATAGATATGTGTGGCCTACGATGAGCGATCGAATCTAGTACGACCTCTATGAGATCCTGAACACTTACTTACGTCAACCATAACCCCACCATGTTCTCTCTCGGATCATGTTCACGAGCAGAGACGATCATGGTTACTCACACAGTTGGTGTATTTAATTAGAGTTTACTTCAAGTTTACTATAACCGGGTGTTAAACAAATATCCAAGTTGCCACATAACCGCGGGCACGGCTTTCTGAAAGATCTGACCCTATAGGGGTGATCCAACTAGTCCATCACAAATTAACCACACTCCGCGGGAATAGCCTCGACCACGGATCTCGTGATCTTCCTAGGCAACTCCAAAGGAATTCCAACACCTCGAGATAACCCGAAGAAAGTCAGAGTCCACACACAAGACACTCAATAAGGTAAAACAAATCCAGTAAGACCACCCGACATGTCGACGAACCCAATAAGAGTCGCGTATCTCGTTCTTAGGACACGACAGATGGGACTAGCTACGGGGAAAACCAATCCTCAAGTTGCCTCAAGGCGGCCCCGCAGGCCGCCCGTTTTGGACCAACACTCATGAGGAGCACTGGCCCGGGTTGTTGATTAATTATCCACGGGTTAGCTAAGCCCTACGCAATTTTATTAAGTTGTTAAGCAAATGTAGTACCAATGTTGGGTCTTGCCAGACAAGTTTTAATCTCAACCGAATAAACAAGGGGGTCCCCATAACAACCCCGAGCATGTTAGGAGTGCAAAGTATGGAAACATAACACCGATAACAAGAAACTATGGCGGTAACAACAGAACAAAACACCTAGAAAACGGCCAAGCCTTCCACCAATACCAAGATATATATATGTACATTAAATTAAATAACAGATAATATAGTGATATGCCAAATCCATGTTATCACATGGAACAACCTGCACCTGCAACTAAGAACGCTATAAGAGGGCCTGAGCAGCGGTAACTTAGCCAATCAAAAGTTTGCTAGGATGTGGATGGTTAGAGGCTATCATGGCAATTAGGAGGCTGATATTCAAGTGGTAGGTTGCGCAATTTTAACGATAAGAGTGAGAAACTAGCAAGCGAAAATAGTATCGGGATCCGGGTACGATCATCTTCCCTGTTGGTTCTTCAGTGGAACAAGTAGCGGGATCCTCGTAGTGGTACTCTCCTGGGTCCTCGTACTCAATATCAACACTCACGTCTACCCAAGAGAAACAGCAACAATAAACATCCAACCAAGGTGCAATGCCCAAACAAGATGATGCATGATTCATTTATGAAGAATTTAACATGACAATCCAAAACTAGTCATGTTTCACATGCATTGGTTGATTAGTTTCCATTCTGGACAGAACCTCATGTTAAGTTATTTAAACATACATGAACATGGAAAATATGTATGCATCATGCAAAATCGATAGAAATGCATATAAAGAACGCAAGAAACGGAGTTACGGTTCTCACGATACGCTCACGACAAGGTACGAAGGAAAAACACAAGACAACAAGGCCATGGGCTAATTCCTGGCATTCCAAGGTAGCCACTGGTTAGGCAATGAAAAATGAACCACAATAGATCAAGCAATTTCATGGAGTATAGCTCCCACAAGTCACAAAACAATAAAACAAACAATCTGCCACAAAACAGCAACATAGCAACTTTCACAGTCCACAACTTGAGCTACAGGAATCCTACAGCCACAAACACGGTCTTGACAGAAACTACATAACATGCTTATCAACTTATCCAACTACACAAACTGGAAAGGAGGCACACATCAATAAGCATGAAGCTCACAAGTTGGCATGATGAAACATATTTTTGGGACTTAGTGAAAATAACAGTTTTCTAGAATCTGAGTTAATCTGGTGGCATGTTGACATCATAAGTTAAAGGGGTTAGATACCACCTCTTGGCATGAAAATTAACAGGGTTGTAGAAGACAATATCTACTTCAAAATACTAACAATGAGCATGAGATAATTCTCAACATATCACAAGATGTCCACCACTCTTCATGGCATAAAAATAACAACAGATTCTCAGACTTGGAAATATTTAGCATGGTGAAAACAGTAACATCAAGTTAGCTACTTTGCAGAAAGTTTCCCACTTATATGGGTGATTATCATGCCAAACAAAAATACCATGGCATAATAGACGTAAAACACTAGCACTTCCATGTTGGCACATGCCCCAAAGCAAGCATGTATTAAATCATGCAAAAATGACAAAGTAGCATCACAACAGAAAATGACAGTTTTATAAACTTGCTCAAAAGTGAAATCTGATAGCACCAATGGCTTCCTTGGGTCTTTCTACCCCAAAAACATGTATCAAACCCACATGGTCACATGAAGCATCATGCCCCAAACTACATAACAAAACATCATCCTCTTCACATAAGTGAATACTTACTTAAAATACACATGAGCATATTTGGACATAACCAGATTTGGAAACTTAGCTAAAATGGAAATGAACTACCCATTCCTACAAAACATGCAAATTCCACTATCAAAGGGTATGACAAGTGGGGGAAAGGACCCACTTGTCACCCCCACACACATACACTCTACACACACACACTACACAAGCATACACACACATGCTCCCTATTCCTAAGAGCATATGAGCATATACTCACCCATGAACATACCACCTATGAGGTGGGTGTTCATCCACACACATACACATGCACCATATATGCATAATGCATATAGGCACATACACACCACCACACATGCACAAGTGCACATGGGCACATACTCACTCACATCCACACATGCTCATGTGTGTGGGTGTTCATTCACACACATATATACACACATATATGCACAAGTGCATATATGCATATACATATGCATATGACTACACACTCACACACACACACTCACATACACATGCATATATATATATACACATATATGCAACACACATGCACAAGCACCACCCTAACACACATACACTCTCAACACACTCATATATAATCAGAAAAGAAAAACAAAACACTCTACACATGTAGGTTTTTGCATCTACACACATACACACATAGAAAAAGTGAAAACAAAATAAAACAAAAGAAAACAAAAAACAAAAAAGGGGGGAGGGGTTCGGCTCGAACCCACGACCTTAGGGTTGTTTCCCCAAGCCTGTACCACTACGCCACGGCCGCGACACTTAACAGGAGAGGGGAACGAGCCCACTAATTCACACACACTGCATACTATTGATGAAACTGAACTTCGAACAGCCCGGCGATAGGCTGACGACGGCGGCGAAAGCGGCCACAGCTGCGCTAGGCTATGACGACGAGATGCAGAGCGAGGGGGAGAAGGAGCTGCAGGTGCTCATAGCGGGCGATGACACGCTCAGAGCAGGGCGGAGCAGGGGAAGAAGAAGACGCCAGGGGCGAAGATGGCTTTGGGAGCGCGGCTCCAGCGAGGAAGAAGAGGACAGCGCGGCCTTCCACAACCCCTTTACCGCCAGGAACGGGATGCGGGAGAGGTCCTTGACCCCCACGAAATCTCCGATGAGGACGACTCGACTCCTGCGGCGAGGACGACGACGATCGATGACAGCTGCTCTCTCTAAGCTTTCTGAAGCTACAACGACTTACCTGACAGAGGGAAGGAAGGAGAAGGGGGAGGAGAAGGAGGCGGCGGCGAGGAGGAACCCTAGCAAGGGCATGGACGCCTAGGGGTTAAATAGGAGGGGAGGGGAGGCTCGGCATGGCCACGGTGGCCATGTGCGCCCCTCCACAGAGGAGGATCGAGCGCTCGGAGGAAGAATAGGTGGGAGGAGAAGAGACTGACGAGAGGGACCGGGCGCTGCCGAGCTGGAAAGGGGACGACGATGCTCGCTCGCTCGCTCTCTGCTACTGGGCTGCGAAGGAATGGGCCAACCCCACTCTCTCAACTCACTCTCTGCGAAAACAACAGAAAAGGAGGGGTTTCTTTTATAAATAAAAGGAAACAAAATAAAACCCCAGGGTGAAAGAAAAGGGATTTGAACAAAACAAAAATACTCTTACGCACAAGGAATAATGCCCCATTTAAATAAATTAAAGAGTAGATTTTTGGGACAAAGAAATTAAATACTTTAACTAAAAACATCCCCTATTATTTAAATACCCCAATTCATAAAAGCTCAAAACAACATAAGACCAACACACACAGGATTAAAATATTATTAGCTAACTCCTGAACATTTTAGAAAAATTTAATAGCAACTTAAATCTGCTGATAAAATAACAAAGAAGGAAAAGGTTATTTAGTGGGGTTGTTTGAAAAGGAATAAGAGGGGAAAGAAGAAGGAGATGCACCACCCACACTCAAACCACATCACAACACACAAGGACACACTCAACCACGACAAGGTCACAACAATAGCAAGACATGGCATGAAGGATGAAATGATGCATGATGCATGAATGCAAAAACAAGACATGGTATGACAAGGTGCAAAATCATTTCATTAAGCTCATGGCAACAAGGTTCATACAAGAGATTACATGCCCAACAAGGTAGGGACAACACTTGGGCTATCACAACCACATGTACTTAATATATGTGAAGTCATTACTCCCCATGGGATAAGCATATTAAACATATATAATTTCAGATTTATGATATTCAATTCACTCAATCATTTACTCATAGGATATAAGTGAAGCACGAGAGTAAATCACAAAACTACTCCAAAAAGATATAAGTGAAGATCAATGCGTAGTCGAGTAGTTAAATAGCCATGTGAGGACACTCTCTCATTCAAGATTTCATATCCAATGATTTTAGTCAAACAGCTAGTAAAATTAAAATACGCTCCAAGCAAAACACATATCATGTGACGAATAAAAATATAGCTCCGAGTAAGGTATACCGATAGTTTTGAAGACGAAAGAGGGGATGTGTTCTGAGGCATCCCCAAGATTAGTTGCTTGTATATTCCTTGAATTTTATATTGGGTTGCCTTGGGAATCCCCAAGATTAGGGTCTTGTCACTCCTTATTCTCCTCATATCGATATCTCACCCATAACATGAAAACTTCAATCACACAAAACTTAATGAAACTTTGTGACATGGGTTAGTATGATAAACAAATCATTCACTTGGGTACTGTCAAAGACAAGATTCATAATTGTTTCCACATAATTCCTACTGTACTCGATAACTTCCACAATTTATATTAAGCAATATAAGCCATAGAAACTATAAAACAAGCAAACTATGCATTAATGACAGAATCTGTCAAAAATAGAACAACCTGTAATGATCTGAATACTAGCCAAACTTTGGTTTCTCCAAAAATTATGAAACATTAGTACAACCTATGAAATTTGTATGTAAATATTGTGTAAACAATTCTGATCAAAATCACTCTTCTGTGATTTTTTAAAATTCTGGCAATGAGCACAAAAGTTTCTATTTTTGCGTAGAATCAAGTCAAGTATCACCATAGATCATCCCAAAAGTATTACTTGACACTTTATTGAAAAAAGCTATAAAACATGATTAGTACAGTAGCATAATCATGAGAACACACAAAAATATTAGGGTTAAATATTGTGTTGTCTCCCAACAAGCGCTTTCTTTAAGGCCTTTTTAGCTAGGTATGATATTTTAATGATACTCTTCCAAGCCCAATTTCAATGATAATTTTATTCATAATCTAAATATATGAGTGAATATCATAGATAATTCTACAATTAATATGTATTGACCAATATCCAAGCTCAAAATATATAAGTGAAGCACACAAGGCATTTTATAAAGCCATACTCAAAAGATTTAAGTGAAGCACAAAGAGCATTCTATAAAGCCATACTCAAAAGATTTATGTGAAGCGCATGAAGAATTATATAAATCAATGAAGTACTAATCATACTACCATGGTTCATAAAGTAAAATAAAACAAAACAAACACAAAAGATGCATATCATGTGAACAAAACAAAAACCGAGATATACCGATAATTGTTGAATAAGAAAGATGGGATGCCAACCGGGGCATCCCCAAGCTTAGATGCTTGAGTATTCCTAAAATATTTACTTGGGGTGCCTTGGGAATCCCCAAGATTGACTTATTTCCTCTCCTTCTTACTCTTATATTGATAACTCCTCCATCTTCGAACACTTCATCCACACAAAACTTAGTAAAACCCTCGTGAGATCCGTTAGTATAATAAAGCAAATCACTACTTTTAGATACTGTTGTAAAATCATTCCAATTTTATATTATCATTATACCTACTGAATTCCAACTTCACCATGGTTCATACCCCCCGATACAACCCATATATGCATCAAAATAAGTGAAAAACACATAGAAAACATAATTTGTCAAAAATAGGACAGTTTGTAGCAATCTGAACATTTACCATACTTCTATAACTATAAAAATTCTTAAACATCAGTAAAAAATAAAAAAACATTCATAGAAGTACTGTGTGAAAATTTCAGAAAGTTTTGACATTCTAGTAAAAAATGTAAATTCACACACTATAGCCAAAGTTTCTGTTTTCGCACCGCACATAGCAAACAAGCAATCTAATCATCCTAAAGACAAATCTTGGCACATTATTTTTATAATACAATGGATATATACAAGGGGATAATTATTTTTGAGAAAATTCCACGAAAAATTCTACATTTTTTCCATGAGGATGAACACAAGTGTTCAAGGTCGACCCTCACTTCTCCAATGCAAAACCTTCCAATCACTTCTGTTTTTGAAAAAAAAATTAGGCATAAGAGGCATTTTCTTGTGTTTTTAAATTTTTGTTTGTTTCACACACAACTAAATAAAACAAAAACAAAATATAAAACAAAATCTACTTAGTGAAGAAAGCAAACAAGCACACACGAGAATATCAACCCCACGCTATTGCTCCCCGGCATTGGCGCCAGAAAAGAGCTTGATAATTCCCAAGTGCAAGAAATCATCATAGAAATTTCCAAAGGTGGAAGTGATAAGTATGGAGTGTCGAACCCACCAGGAGATAAAGGTAAGATCAATATTCTCTCAAGTCCTATCTGCCACTGATACGACTCTATGTACACCGAACATTTGCTTCCATCTAGAAACAAGAAATAAAACTACGTTGTGGGTATGAAGATGATAGCCTTGCATGATATTGGAGAATTAAAATATAAAAATAGGTGTTGTTAACATAAAGTTAGAATATATTACTATATATTATAAATAACGAGTGTGGAATAATGATGGATTGGAATGCGGAATTGTCCTAGGCAATTGTTAACAAGATTGGTAATCATTATTGCCATTTTATATGAGGGAGAGGCATAAGCTAACATACTTTCTATACTTGGATCATATGCACTTATGATTGGAACTCTAGCAAGCATACATAACTACTAAAGATCATTAAGGTTATGTTTTGACAACTACTTTGGTGAAATATGTTTTTAAGGAGGAAAAATTCACCTGCCTCCATACAAACAAATACACCATGCACATCAAGGTTAAGGTTTTTTGTTGATGTATTTTTCAGAAACAAAGGAAAATGAAATAACATAACACGCATACAACCCGGGTCGTGTCTATGAAATTTAGAAGGACAAATTTGATGGAACAATGAAGAATTTGATGGGTCCATTTGGTGATCCGGTAATAGATAGTAGAAAGGTTCCCAACCTCTTTCCCCAAGGAGTAACCCTGAGTTATCGAACCCATGAGAGGACACACACTTGTGGCAAAGGTGTATATCAAACTTTTGCAAGATTATTAATTCAAGTTTTTAGAACGGATCATAATCACTGTTGTTATTAAACCACTGATAACAAAAACATGCATGGGTATGAGGACTTGATTCTTACAACCATATATTTGTGATCAGGATAATCATGATATTAGTTTGTGCTCCCGAAAACAACTATTATGATGTGATTGCAATGACTAAAAATGAGGGATATGTCCAAATTATGTCTTGATCGAAACTTGCCTTGCATCGAGAGTCATTTGCCCAATCATAGCCCCTATCTGTCGTGCGAGGTTACCTTAGAAATTAAGATAAACCATACAAAAGCATTGGGCGATGACTGCACCTTGTGTATCCCCAAAGGTTGGATCCACGCTACCATAGTTAACCTTTTTGTCACTGCTGCTAAGAATAGCGATTCACGTTCTCCCTGCTTCTAGCTTCCTTGTGTCTTGAACCCCGTGATCCTAGATATATGTAGGTACGAAGAACACAAGAGACACAAGAGACAATAATGATGCAATTCTATTTCACACATACATGCCATTCATTCAAAATCATTTCATCGATCCCTCATACAAGCACATCGGGTTGCAAAGCTATACCTCAAACCATTGCCTTACCAATTTCCTCACAAAAGGTGATCGGGTCGCACGAAGAAATCATTCAAAAAATGCACCAAGATGAAAGCTTTATTCATATAACAACTTGGAATTGTAGTCGGATGCGATACACGATAACAAGTATAGCAAACTTGGAGATGGATTGCTATGATGGTGAAGATTGTGGTGGCTATGGATATGAGATGGGAAATGGTGGCGGCTAGGGTTTCTGAATGGCTTATGGTGCGTAAACGTAGGTGCTAGCGTCTCTCTTCACGAATCCGGTACAAGTCCATTTATAAAAGTTGTTGGGGGTGGATGCCACGATGCTGTTGGCACCAAACGTCGTCTTGCGCTCTGGATATCCTGGTGTGGCTCCGACTTGATTTCTTATATCTTCATTTTTACTCTTTCCATGTATATGATTGATTTTCACCATATATAGCCTTTTCCTCTCATGGAAACAAAATATGGCGATGATTTCATAATCTCTTGCATCCATTATTCATTAGTGGCAATATAGGAGGGAATATCTATGATTTTATGAAATAAACTAGGTTAAACAATAGTGTGATGAGCGTAAAAAATATACCCATCAAATCCCCTAGCTTAAACCTTGATCGTCCTCGAACAACATAAACAAAAACTCAACCCGTAGGGGAGTTAGTTTTTGAACAGAAATAACGGGAATGTTTTAGTTCATTTATGATCAGTATGCCTAGATAGCCCTCCACTTCTTGAACCTGAAAATTTAGTATAGCTTTAGCAATGGCATGGTTATTATGCAAGTGTTAGTGAAGCAAAGATAAAAAAAATACAAAGTTCTTACTCAACGAGACAAGATAATATAGTAGCTCTTATTATACTTACTCTAGTTAAGACTTTCTTGTCGGGGAACGCTCGGAAGAGATCTTATTTCTTGAGGAATGAAAAATAAATTACGGGAGTTAAAGGTATGCAAAGGTAACATGATACTAGAGTAACTCTCTAACACCCACGAGTGTCTCCTCATCAAGGATCTCAAGCACTTAACTTCAATCATTGCTTGTTGAAACTTTCATTATCTAGTGACGGGATTATGCCAAAGAAATGATACATGCGTATGTTATCTTTGTGGCTTAAGTTTGAGTAATATGTACCAATATGTTGTATCCTTCGAGCTCTTGCCTCTACGAACATTAACAAACTCATAGCCGGAATCTGAGCCAAGACTCAGGTGGATAGTTCATTCGCCAGCGAAGTTTTCAACATAACATCAAGAGAGGTGACAAAATCACATTTACGCACGTGTCCACGCATATAGTGATAATTCCATGTCACCAGTGAGAAGCTGAAGTGCCACGTAAAAATATAAAACAAATTTTGGCATAATCTCGGCCACCTTTCCAAAATTGCACCTAATCCTTGGGTGGTTTTGGTAATTCGTCACAACATATATCTGATTGAACTAATGGATATTCAAAAGAAAGTATCAGGAAACATTCATTTTAGGTACAACATTTGGTTGTGAATTTGGACCCCTTAATGTGCCAAGGACAAGTTCCGGTCAGAGCCTCAAGACTTCTTTTTTATGTTGAAGTGATTCAAGATCAAATTGAGTCCATAAGTATGCCAATACTATAAAACGGGGATGAGGTTGTAATCATGGACTCACAACTCAAGTGCTTAAAGATCAAGCTCCAAAAGCCTCAGACAAATTCCCACATTCTACTATGTCCAAAACCCTAAGTCAGACTTGGTCCCACCAAAGCACTCATATCCGATCTCATTGAGTTTACCCATGACATATCCATAACCTAAGACTTAATGTTCAGTCCCATCGATTTGGCCCTTCTGTCCCACCAAAGAACACTCGCTAACCTTCATTTGCCAGCTGGGATTCAACCAAAATTTCTAAACAGTTTGAGTCGGTGACCCCGAAGTGTGGAAAGTTCTTAGGTCACTAAGTCTCGGTCCCACTGTATGTTCTCGCTCGATATGACTAAACACCTAAAGTTCAAACCTTTTGCACTAATCGGTCTCATATGGTCCCACCAAGTAGTGAATACATGTGTGTAATAGTTGGATTTTTGGTGGTGCCAATATGCACCCCCACCCATTCCACCAACTCTTAGAGAGCAACCAGAGCGAAGCATACACTTCTCTTATCCATTTCCCCAGCTCCCCATTCTTGTGTTGGGATCAAAGGGATTCCACTCCAACCATAGAAACTTTGATCTCTAGTAAGCTCATTGCTTCCGTCTGAATCCTCTCCTACCCCAAAGCACAAATCTTTGAGAGAGTGTTTGAGTGCTGAGGAGGTTATATTTTGAAGCACAATACCAAGGAGTTCATCATCAACAACCCCACCTATTACCTTTTGGAGGGGGGTGCCTCCTATATTAGATAGGTCTTCTTGGGAGTCTCCAAATAGTGTGGAGAAACTAAGTATTTTGTAAGGGAAAGGAGATTTCCTACTTCACGAGGATCTACCTTGAGTGAGGCAAGTCCTTCATGGGCGTAAGGCTTGGTGGAATAGCCAAGGGTGCTTATTCATGGACCCTTTGTGGGTGGATCCCTCCATGAACTCAATTCCTCCGTGGAATCTTGCAACTGTCATCGAATCATTGATCCTTGAGATTGAACCCTCCATAAATGTGAATGTACAATAGTACCTCCTATTGGAACCACAAGTCAAAATATCTCCTGTCACCACAATGTTTGCATATCTCCAAACCCACCCCTTTACTACTATAACTTGCCATGTGTTTACTTTCCGCTTCCTATGATTAAACTTGCATGTGTATGGTGTTACTAGACTTGCTTAGTATTGCTGAAATCTGCCAAGAACTAAAATTGGAAAAATATTCATATTTAATTTGGCAACTAGTCTAATCACCCCCTCTAGACGTACTTTCAATCCTACACTTTCTACTCAGTTCCTCTAGAAACCTTTATCCATAAGGGCTATTGAGTCTATTAAATTTAACACTATAGGTTTGAGTATCGCTAATAAAATCTTCTATACAATTTTTCTCTACACCCAAGCCTTTCTAGATACTTTCTCATATGCATGATTATTCTTTATTAACATTACATTCTTTTAAAAACTAGTCCCATGACAAGTCTTGGTTATCTAGATTAGAAAAATAAAGGTTACTAAAGTATTTTACCTACAAGAACAGAACTACTATTTATCTATCAACATTTACTCCCACTTGAATAATTCACGCATACTAAAACTACAACTATTATAAATAATTCAAGTGCAGAGGACATGATTCATAGGACATACTAACGTGGCTTGAGATTGCGTTGGCATTTCCCCAAAGAGGAAGGGATGATGCAACACAACGATGGTAAATATTTCCCTCAGTTATGAAACCAAGGTATCAGTCCTAGAGGAAGATCAAGCACCTACGTAAACATCACCTGCACACAAAAAACAAATACTTCCAACCCGACGCGTAATAGAGGTTATCAAGCTCTCAACGGTAAAAAGATAGATTAGGTAGTGATAGTGTCATGGGGAACGAACACCTATGGGATCGAAGGGACCCCTTTCGGTTCGGTGGGGGAGCAGGCTCACTCAAAGTGCAGGTCTGACAAACAGCACGAGGGGATCTTTACCTAGGTTCAGGCCGCAAAGATGCGTAAAACCCTACTCCTGCTTGGTTGTATTGAGGGTGTTCTTAGGGTTCTAGCTACAGGAGCGCTATGAACAGCCGCTACACGTGTAAGCTAGAAGGCCCAAAGCCGAAAAGCCAAAAGCCAAAAGGTCCAAAAGTCCAGAAGTGCAAAGAACCAAAAGTCCTCTATCGTATCGCCCTGGGCCTCATTTTATACTCAAAAGGGGATCCCAACAGTGGCGTATAGTGTGTAAACGGGATGTACAGAGCTACAGTTCTAACATACCTAACACTGATGGAGTAGGGCATGTACATTTAATGCACCGTTGGGCATCTCTGGCTGTCCATGGGACAGGACAGGAGCCCGTCCCATCGACACCGCTTAGTCCCTCTATCGCTGATGCCGCAACATGTGCCCAGGAGGGGCGACACTTGGCCTGTGTGCTGGCGGGGCCTTGCCGGGGCTTAGCTTTGCCTGAGGGGTCCGATGGTCATCCCATTAGGGTCTTGCCGGGGGTCTTGATTCTCCTGTGCCTATACCTGGAAACTCCCTACCAGGCCTTGTCGCCAGGGTGGCTACTACTGCCCATGCACGAGTAAGGGGCACTGGAGAGCCCAAACTCTAGTGCACCGACAGGAGCCCCCGGCCTGGGCCACGCATGGTGCAAGGCATTTTTGGGATAGGACCAAACAGTGCACGGGCACACATGGCAGGGCCTTGCGGTCATGACCATTGTGCTTGCTGCGCCTCCCCACGATGCCCATTGAATGCGGGACGTGGGATACGTGCGTGGCGCGGCCTTTACAGCAACGCGCCCGCGAAGCGTTTCTATATTATTTTAGTAAAGAGGCTGCCCCATGCCTTCCCCATAAATAGGAAATTGCAGAGGTGCTGCTCATTTACCTCTTGTCTTTCCCAATCAGAGAACCGCCGTCGCCTTCCTCCCTGAGCCCGAAGCAGAGCTCCTCCCAGTCATTCGCGTCTCCATGCCCTCTCCGTCTTTAGCCCCTGCCCCCATAGCCACCATGCCACCGAAGGCTAGCAAGGTCAAGGATGCATAAGCCGTCCCGGAGAACAAGCTAGTGACGATGCGGAAGGAGCACGTCATCTTTCCATCGGGGCTTGACATGGGTGTTCTGAAGGAGCGATACCGACGTATGTGGGCGACGGAGACGACGACGTATCCCGCCACCTGCGTGAGCCAGATCCTTCTGGGGGTGGCCCAGATAAATATCATTTTTTCGCCGATTATTTTTACTGCAGACTCTGTTGCCTTTCTCGGATTTCTTCAATGACATCATGTTCACTTACAGCTTCCAACTCTTGGATGTTACGCCGAAGCCATGACGTGTATGTCAGTTTTCGTTCATCTTTGCGAAAACTTTGCCAAAGTAGTCCCTAGCACCACTCTTTTCTGCCACTACTTTACTCTTCGCATCCAGCAAGGCGGAGCCCTTTCTGGTGCCGTCGCTTGGATTCCACGGCAAGGAACCAAGGAGGTCTACCCAAACGAGGCCTACTGCGAGAGGTGGGACAAGTGTCGAGGCAAATGGTGCTGGATTCAGGAGAGAAATTCCAACCTTTCTGCTTGCTGTGGAAAACCAAGATGGTGCGTGGCGACAACTGGAGTGCCCTTGACCCTGACGATGGGAAGCTTGAGGTCACGACCACCAGGATTCACCACCTCAGAAACGCCGGCCTCACCATAGATATGATAGGTGCCGATTTCCTTCATCGGCGCATTGCTCCCCTGCAGAATAAGGGGAGACCAGCTTGGGAATTCTGGAATGCGACGGACATCATGAGGTTGTGCCCCGGGCTGAACCACAATCTGACAATTATGCAACATAGAGCTCTCTGTTAGAAACTGTTTAGGAGCGTCATGGTACGCGGGGTACCGGCAGGCACAACCCCCTCTGCAACAACTCTACTTTAGGTAGAATCATTGCCATGATGCCGGTGTTCGACGCCCACAGCCTCGACGCGTCTTGGATCGAGCTGCCTGCAGAGCAAGCGCAAGAATTCTTCAATAACTTGACAGAGAGGGCCATCCGCGAGGAACAGGGCCTCGTCCGCGACACCACTAAGGAGGAACTGGCGTACATCACCAGCAGGGCGGAGGAAGCAGATCTTGGTGCGAAGTCCGGCAGCACCAGCTTCTTGGAAGATGAAGCCGGCGGAGGAGAAACATTCCCGGGTGAAAGTCTTACCGGACAGGGTGGGATCACCGAGGAGCAAGGCGACACGTTTGCCCGGGGCTGTCCTGCCGAAGAGACGGCTGAGGAGGAACTGCTCGAGGAGGCCTCGTCCCTTGTGACAAGGAAGAGGCGCGTCCTTCGTAGTGCCACCACTGGGCTTTTGGACCGCCAAGCTCCTACGAGCAGTGCAGTCCTCGGCAAGGGGGCGGTCGACAAGGCCGCATGGTGGCAAGAGGCTCACCAGCAACCCGCGCCTTCCGCGGCCAAGCGGCCCAGGAGTACCCCTCCACCTCCCCCACGGGCACCATGGCGGAAGTCTCCTTTGACCTCTCTGCCCTTAGCTCGGGAGAAGAAGATGAGGAGTAAGGATCTCGCCGTATCTTTTGCCTTTTGAATCTCTAGTTTTTCTTTACTCATTTGCTTTGCCTTGGCTTGTCTCTACAGGGATGCGGAAACACTGGCGCAAAGGGTGGCAAAGAGAGGGAAGACCTCAATGGGTGAGGAGGTGCTGGCAATCACCTCACGTGCATCGGATACGGTCACCGTCAACCCGGAGGCCAGCCCGTGATGCAGCCCTCGACTTAGCCCCCAACGTAGACCCCAGCGTGCGCCCATTACTCACTTCCCGCTGGCAAGTGCCGGGGTGTGCATCTTTACTGCTGACATCACCAGACGTGCAGGAGGAGGGCGGCGACGAGGAGAACCATTCGAGGCCGCCCCTGATATGCCGCCTCCATCATCTACGCCGCCCTGAGATGGATCCCCGGCGAGGACTTCCTCTAGCGCACTTTATCGCGACGATGGAGAGCCGGCAAGCACGGTCACTGGCAGGTCTTCACTGGCAACCGTCGTTGGTGCAGGTATTCTTTATTATGTTCATCTTTTTTGTCTTCTTGAAATTCCACCTCAGCTTTGTTTGGTTTGTTTTCTTGGCCTTCAGACATTCCCTTGATGGAGGGCACGTATGTCGACATGGTCATCAAGGAGATCGCCAAGGATGCTGCCGCTGAGGCCGACATGATCGCTGCTAAGGAGGCCACTAAGAGTGCTACCGCCGAGTCCACTAAAGCTGCCAGGAATGCTACTGCCGAGGCCGCTAGTGCCGAGGCCACCAAGACTACAAGGGAAGAGGCCGAGAAGGCCGACGAGGGGGCCAGTGATCGTACTGACAGCATTCTTGCCGCAGGAGCGCCAGGTGCTACGCCGGCCATGGAGTCTCCAGTTGCCGAGAAGACGGCCACCAAAGACCAGCCACCCACACCAGAAGCCCTTTTGTCGAGCAAGTACCTTAGGGTCAGTAATAATTTGTTCGTCAGCATGCCCAACATGGCGAGCGCTGGGGTGCCATCTGAAGGGGAAGTTTTCGAAGAGGGGATCATTACTGCTGCCGGGCTCGGGATTGTCAATGAACCCAATGTGAGCAGTAGAAAATCCCAAGAAGAGCAACTCCTCCAAACCATGGGTGACAACTTCCGAAAGCTCCAAGCGCTTCACCGTGCTCGAAAGGAGAAACCGGACTCCAGGGTAGCAATCATGGAAGCGGTGGAGGCCAATTTCCAGGAGCGCATCGAGGAAACTGAGGCCTGGTTCACCCAAGCTTCCCAGGATCTGAAGTCTGGTCAGGCACAATTGAGCGAAGGCTAGAGCCAACTCTACATGCAGTAGTCCGACGCTGAGCAGGCGCAGGAGGAGGCCAAGCAACAGGCTGCTGCAGAGGACGCTCGCTTGAAGGAGCGCCGTGTCGGGCTCGACGCCTATGAGGAAGACCTTGTCGCTTGCGAGAAGGCGCTTGCTGACAAACTTCACGGAAAGGAAGTGGAGATCGAGGAGCTTGTCATGTGGCAGACCCGGGAGCTGGAGGCGCTCGAGGCTCTAACTACAAATCACGCCGGTAAGCTGAAGGAGGCCGCCGATGCTGCCGAAGTTGCACGGGCCGCCAAGAACTGGCTGGAAGAGAGGGTGAAGAAGCTGGAGGCTGACCTTGAGGATCTCGGCAAGGAGGTCTCGTTGCTCAAGTCTAAAAGAGAAAAAGCCGTTGACAGCCTGATGGAGATGATGGTCACCATATCCTAGAAGATCAAACAACTCTCTTCAGCGAACAAGTCCATTGATGACCTGAACCTGAAGCTGGCTATGCTGACTGAGACTCTCGAGACCTCCAGGACCCGTGAGAAGGCTTTGGTCAAGGATCTCCAAGATGAGAAGGAGATGGTCAAGAGCGTTGCTACCATCCACAATGACTATGTACAGGGAGTACAAGTCTGGACCAAGAAGCTCGTCCATGTCGCGGAGAAGCTTGCCGCACAACTGTCCGCCATGGTCCTAGAAGGCCCCATGTACTCTTCCGGGGACAGAGTGTCCACGAGCACCAAGCTGACCATGTTCTTCGACTATATGCTTGGAGCCTTGGAGCAGCTTCACTCCGACCGGGGATCCTACCTGGCCAGCGAATCGCGCAATCACCGACGCCGCGACATGTGCCCAGGCAGGGCAACACCTGGCCTGTGCGCTGACGGGGCCTTGTCGGGGTTAGCTTTGCCTTAGGGGTCTAATGGTCATCTCGACAGGGTCTTGCCGGGGGTCTTGATTCTCCTATGCCTATACCTGGCAACTCCCTGCCGGGCCTCGTCACCAGGGTGGCTGCTACTGCCCGTGCACGAGTAAGGGGCACTAGAGAGCCCAAAACGCTAGTGGACCAACAATAGTTTTTGGTAAATAGATCTCACAAGGACACAAAATAAAATAGGTAAACAAAAATTGCAGCAAGTTTTTTTTGGATTAATAGATCTGAAAACAAAATGGCAAAATAGTAGATCGGAAAGAAATATGTTGGAAAAGTAGACCCAGGGGCTGTAGGTTTCACTAGTGGCTTCTCTCATGAGTATAGTGCACGATGGGTGAAAAATTACTAGTGGGCGATTGATAGAAGATCAAATAATCATGACGATATCCAGGCAATGATCATTATATAGGCATCACATCCAAGATAAGTAGACCGAAACGATTCTGCATCTATTTCTATTACTCCACACATCGACCGCTATCCAGCATGCATCTAGTGTATTAAGTTCGTGGGAAAATGGAGTAATGCAATAACAATGGTGACTTGCTATAGTCAAGATCTATTCATGTAGGAGTAGACCCCATCTTATTATCCTTAATGGCAACGATGCATGCGTGCCTTGCTGCCCCTTCTGTCACTAGGAAAGAACACCGCAAGATCAAACCCATCACAAAGCACCTCTTCCCATGGCAATAAATATCGATCTAGCTGGCCTAACTAAACAAAGATTTGAAGAAGAAATACGAGGCTATAAGTAATCATGCAAATAAGAGATCAAAGAAGACTCAAATCGTATTCATGGATAGAAACTGATCATGAACTCAAAATTCATCAGATCCCAACAAACGCACCGCAAAAGTCATTACATCAAATAGATGTCCAAGAGACCATTGTATTGAGAATCATAAGAGAGAGAGAGAGGAAGCCATCTAGCTACTGCCTACATACTCATAGGTCTATGGTGGACTACTCACGCATCATCGGAGAGGCACCTGTGATGAAGATGAACCCCTCCATGATGGTGTTAGATTGGATCTCGAGGTTTTGGAACTTACGACAGCTGGAATTGCATTTTGTTGACTCCTCTAGGGTTTTCCGAATATTTATGAATTTATAGGGTCAATAGTCGGTGGAGGGGGGTCCCGAGGTGGGCACTACCCACCATGCAGCTCCACGTGCCTCTTGCATGCCTTGGTGGGTATTCCCCACCTCGGGCCTCCTCTCTAGTAGTTGTTTGGCCCATCTGGTGTCTTTTGATCCAAAAAAAATCTCCAAAAATTTCCAGGACGTTTGGGCTTCATTTGGTATTGATTTTCTGCGAATTAAAAAACAAGCAAAAACAACAACTAATACTTTGGCACTTTGTCAATAGGTTAGTCCCAAAAAATGATATAAAGTTGCTATAAAATAATTGTAAAACATCCAAGATTTATAATATAATAACATGGAACAAGCAAAAATTATAGATACATTGGAGACGTATCAGCACCCCAAGGTTAATTCCTACTCGTCCTCGAGTAGGTAAATGATAAAAACAGAATTTTTGATGTGGAATGCTTCCTAACATGTTCATCACATATTATTTTCTTTGTAGCATGGACATTTGGACTTTAGATGGTTCAAAGCAATAGTCTAGTTTTGACATGAAAACTTTAATACTCAGGCATATCAACAAGTAACCATGTCTTTCAAAATATCAACACTAAAGCAAGTTATTCCTAGCCCATCATGCTCAATCATTGATACATTCATGAAACACACTCAAATATTAGCTATGCCTAGTGCTCAAGTAAGATCATAGTGCCCCCCTAGTTGGTGCTTTATAAGAGAAGATGGAGACTCAAATTGAAAAATAAAAATTGCATAAAGTAAATAGACAGGCCCTTCACAGAGGGAAGTAGGGATTTGTAGAGGTGCTAGATCTCAAGGTTTAAATTGACAGAGAAAATATTTTGGGTGGCATGCCTTTCCTGCCAACGAAAAGGACCGAGAGATTTCAATATATTTCCATGCTAGATACATCATAAGAGATTCCCAAACAAAAAATAAAGTTTATTCCTTTTTCCACCATACTTTCACTTTGATGGCTAGACGAATCCACGGTTGCCTTCCATACAACCACCTTCCAAGGAATTTATTATTTGACAACATAAAGTAATTGTCACATCCCTAGCTAGATGTCATAGGATAGCATGTGTGTGCATCATGTTACAATTTTGCATCAACATGAAATGGGGACTAAAAGAAACCCCAAGCTCATATTTCAATCAAATTAATTCAAAGTTGTGAAAACTCAACAAATTCAAAATGCCCTTACAAAATGTTCCCTATGTCTGATAAATATGGACATGATTATAATAGGGGCCATTTTAAATATTTGAACAATTATAGCAATTTAAAAATAAATAACAAAGCCTCTGAAAATGCCAAATAAAGCATTATCATTATTTTATGTTTCAAAATATCCCGAAACTTTTTGTAGGAGTTTGAAATATTCAAACTTAATCCTAAAAAATATTTGGGGATATTTTATGATAGAATTTGGCCCAAACATAAATTAAACAAATATCAGAAGTTAATATAAAGAAGAAAATTGAATAGAAAGCAAAGGGAGGATGAACCTGGGCCGGCCCAGCTGGCCCAGCTCCATCGTCGTCCTCCTGGCGGCCAGGAGGACGCGCGTGTGCTCGCTGCGCGCGCACTCCGGAGCTGCCACACACCTCTCTGCGTGCCTGCGTCCCCCTGCCGTGCTGGTGAGAGGATGAGGACGATGTTGCGTCCCCATCCCTCTCTTCCCCTCACATTCGCCCCCTCTGCTCTCTTCCTCCTCTACTCTGCCATGGCCGACTTGTGAGCCCTCCAATCGCTCTGCCGCATCACCTTCTCCCTTCTCGCTGAGTCTCGCATCGCCAGGAGCCCTGAATCGTCGTCCCCGAGCTCGTCTTCCTCCTCGGACCCGATCTTCGCCGCCGTTGAATCGTCATCTCCGAGCCCTCCCCGAGCAAGCTTTTGACGGCTTCGACCCCGCAGTGAGCTTCTGGATCTTTCCCCTCTCTTCCCCGGCCTTTTCCCCCTCTATAGGCCCCGATTGCGCCGGCTCCCGAATGACCCGCCGCACGAGCTCATTGCCGGCGATGCTCCGGTGACCAGTTGGTCCATTAGAGACCACCATCGAACTCATGAGGCTGCGTAGTGCTTGTAGGTGCCAAGTTCCGGCCGTGTCGCGCCCTGGTTCGACGAGCCCATGCTCGTCCGAGCTCCGGCAGCCGCCGTGCTCATCACCGACGCCGATTCCGGCCATCCCAGCCCCTGGGAAGTGTCGGGATCGACGCGCACGAGCAAGTAGAGTAGTTTGGTGCCCTCCGTCGTCCGTTTGGTCACCGAAGGAGGAATCCCGACCCCTCCGCCGTCCCTGATGTCGCCGGTGGCTCAACGCCGACGAGTCAACCAGCGCTGACCACGGGGTTTGACCCCAGGTTAACTGGCAAGTGGGGCCCGCCCCCTTTCTAATTAGAATTAGTTTAAAATAATAATTAAACTAACTTAATTAAGTTAATGGCCCACTGACCAGTGGGCCCTAACCTAATCTAATTAGTAATTAGCTAATTAGTTAACCCTGATAGTGACTGGGTCACTGACCAGTGGGTCCCACTGGTCAGGTTTGACCTGGTCTGGTCAGCCTACCAGGTGACGTCGTAGTGACGTCAGGCCGACATCATATTTTATTTTCTAGTTTTAAAATAATTCCAGAAATTTTTTTAAACTTTAAAAATTCATATTAATTAATCTTTAACTCAGATGAAAATAATTTATATATGAAAATTTATCAGAAAAATCCAATGGTGTTATTATCATGCATGTTAGAGCAATCTATGTAGATGAACATTGACATTTACTAATAGGTTAATATATGGAATATGAAATGAAGAACGATTTTGAACCTATATTCAAACTCACTTCAAATTAACTCGAACACTAGTTGCATTAGCTTATCCATACATGCTACCTCATGCATCATATTGTTGCACTTGCGTGTATTGAATGCTATTTATCCGCATTGCGGTAGGCCCTGCTTCTGAGGATACCCCCAAGTATTTCAACGAAGGAGAGAACCTTCCCGCTACCCAGTAAGGCAAGCAACCCCCTTGATCATTCCGATAACATCCCACTCTCTCGCTCCTACTCTTGTTTATTGCATTAGGACAACCGCTCATATGTATGTCATACACGGTAGAAGAACCTATTCTTTTGCATGACCTATCATTGTCACAGTAAATAGCTAAACCTTGCAACCTAGCATACCTGGTAGATGCTTGTGCCATGATGTGCTTAGCTTACTTTGCCTGCTATGCTTAGAGTTGTGTCAGGTATGATTCATCTGGGTGATGAACTGGAGTGAAACATTGTTGTTCCGATGTGATAAGCTTATGATGAACCCGATTTGGTGAAGGTAGCGATGAGAGGCTATGTAGGAGTACATAGCGGGTTCTCTCATTGGGACCATTCTTAAAAACTGAGTTCCATGTTTGTGATCCAAGACTAGTTACTACCACACGTTGGGATACTTAATTGACCCTCTCGACTTATCAATCGCTTAGTCCTTGGTCCAGGAGTTGCAAGTAGTTGCTAGTGTTTATAATATGCTGGAGGCCGTGCGTAGTGATGACCCTAGGGGTGGGTTACGACGCTGTAGGCAGTGGCACGATGTACCAAGGGTCACTCGAATGGTGGGCTTGGGAACCCTGCGCACATTGTTTGGGGCCGTAGCGGAAACTTCGGCCAGACTTCCGTGCGGGTTCAGTCTCAAATAGGCGATAGCCTGGACTAGAGGTCTTATGTGATTGATGGTCGTGGACGACTCCCTCGCTGGGCTTCCGCTTGAAGGTTGCCGAGGTGCATGGTTTTATGAGCACACAACGATAAGTGGCGAGAGCGTCTGTGAAGAAGTACACACCTGCAGGGTATGAAACTATTCGAATAGCCGCGTCCTTAGATATGGACTACTTGGATAACTTATGATGTTCATAGATAATCAAATGGATACTCATAAAAATATCAAGACAAGTGTGAGTACCATGGATGTCATTCTCCCAGGAGAGGGAAGTGAATCCATGGTGGTGTATTGTCATGGAGTTAGTGGACTCGTGTGCAATATCTAAAATTTAAACAAAGAGTTAAAGTTGTCTAGTGTATGTTAGCCATGAGTCAAAGCTAGCATTGCTGCATAAACTCCACCACTCCCCTTGTTGATACATGAGCATGAATAGACTAGGTCTATTTTAAAGACTTGCCTAGTACGATTGTACTCATGTTTGCCTAATAAATGTTGCAGATGAGACCTAGGACCCATCAGGTGGGTTCTTTCTAGATGTCGACGATGCCGAATAGCTGGTGTCCCAGCTACGACCTATGCCCTGTGGCGGGCTGTAGATAGTCAGGCCATGTGCCTTTTTACACTTTCATTTGTCTGTACTCAGACAGCTTATTCTTCCGCTTGGTTCGTATGAACTTGTTTGTATGACTTGAGTGTCGGGTCATGTGACCCTATCTATAAAAACATGTTATGCAAGGCTCGTTTGAGTCCCTTAAATAAAAGTTGTTGTATGGTTATGTTGTGATTCCATGGTTGTATCTATGCATATCGGGCATGTCGTGCGTACGTGTGACGTGCAACGGTATGTATGGGATCCGACACCTAGTCATGTGCCTTTAGTAGTACTCTTTATGGGAAACTGCCTCTTTGTGCTTCCACCGAGCCATGGTAGGTTGCTTCTGCTCCGGACACATTGATTGACCGACATGTATCCTTCTTTGCTGCTATGTCTATTCCTTCGGGGAAATGTCTCGCAGTGTAATGGAGTCCCTGTAGCCTGGTACGACTCGTCTACGTGCAGTGATGGCATCTATGTCTCACGGTGTAATGGAGTCCTTGTAGCTTGCTATGACTCGTCTACACACGCTTGAGGCCGACACCTGCACTGTTGGGTTACGTATGCCTGTTTCCGTATGGATGTGCCACTTGGGTTCTATGACTAGTCATGTCGGCCCAGGTTCTCCGTCGTTTGGTTGCAAGCGACATCTTCACATACGTGAACCAAAAGATGCAAACGGTCCCGGCTAAGGTAAGGCTGCAGCCATGGAGCTTACCGTGCGTGAGGCCGCAAAGTGATGTGATATGTTACAGTCTGGATTCATATGACTTAGGATCGGGGTCCCGACAGCGTTGGTATCAGAGCCTGACTGACTGTAGGACTGCCAAGCCAAACCGGTCGAAGTTGAGTCTAGAAACACTATAGAAAAGTAGGGGAATTGATTGTAGAAGGGAACATAAGGCTCTTTTTCTCCTCTTCCCAAGTTATTCTATTCTGAGTCATTCTCATCTTTTCTACGGGGATAAGAACTAGGCTTCTCATCTATTGCTTAGGATGACGAGTTAGTAACCATGGACTACTAGCTAGCTTGTTTGCAAGTGTATGTCGGTACTTGAGTATTGTTGGTGTGACAAACAGATGGAGAAGAGATTTGAGTCTAGAAAGTCGAGTGGTTATGCTTTTCCAAATCTTTTGTAGTTGTCTGAAAATCCTTTTTGAGCAATTACAACCGTTATGCTGTCCAATTTCTGCTAGAATCTCTAATGTCTTTGCATCATTCTCTGTTTTAGATGCCCTCTTGTCCTTCCCGTCAGGTGGTCCGTCTGACCAGGTGCATCGATGTACCGGGTCACACAGCCACATTGGTTAGAGTTATGATGGAGGCTGGTTGCCGTTGGTACCCAGAGTACACAGTGGAGGAACAACATCGATATTTCAACCAGAGTCAGTATCTGTGTACTGTTAAGATATATCCTTCATATCCTGGAGCTGTAGAGCCGCTTCACTAGACTTACGGATTAGGTATCGCCATAGGTATGGCATTTCAAGAGGCCGCCTACACCATGCTGACTATCATGAGGTTTCACCATGGTCTGCTTTAGAACACAAACTTCTGTTATGTTCCTGCTTCCATGGGAGGAGAGGATGGTTATCTTAGCGCAGCCTACTGTGATCATTCCCATGAGGATCCTAGGCTGCAGGTGACCGCTCAGATGTTAGAGAATAGGGATCGTGATGCACGTGCCCTTCGCATGGAGCTTTATGCCACCCGTGCACATCTTTGGACAGCCCTGACGCAGTTGGCACCTGTCATGCAGACAGGATATGGAGATTTGGAGATGCTGACCCCATCGCGGACTCATCTGCCAACACACGTAGACTGGCCCGATGTTGGAGGCATCACCCCTCTTCGAGGACCGTTGTTGCCACCAACAAGGGGACCAAGGACACATCCGTGTCCTTAGGGTTTCCAGGGATCACAGGCTAGAGTGTTTCCAGATCCCCAGGTTCAGCTCCCGGGTCCCGGGGGTAACCTATATGAGGCATTCTACTGTGATGCTTTAGTACGTGGATGTTAGTTCTTGTATGGTAATAGTCGTATCGCCACAGTCCTGCGTGTCTTGTGGGATATGATTGAGGTTGAGAGTTGAGTTCCGGTGGTGTAGATAGATAATGTATAGGAAGCTTGTAATGCCTCCGATGAGTTGTGTCATCTCTTTGTAGTTTGTATTCAGCTTGGGCTTGTACTGAACTTTGTCATGGTGTGTATGAATCATGGTGTTCATATGTCAGTTGTTATTACCATGTTTTTTGGGTGTTTACCCTGCATGCCATGTTGTCCAGTACATACCTTATCTCATGTCTTTGAGTTAATGTCCTCTATGGCTAAGCTGTGCGTTTATTTTCCCAGGATGGTGGCAACTAGGAATAACCCCGTGCCTGCCCCTAAGCAGGGCGAGGGAAGCGAGCCAAGGCAAGAGAACCTACCACATGTGCCTTCTTTGGCAGAAGTGATGCTAGAAGCGGAACGGAACAAGAGAGAGACCAACAGGTTGCTGGAACGAATAGAGCAGAACACAACACGTGCTCCCTGCAATGATCACAATGATGGTGTGTCACTCGGTCATTTCGTCAAGCTGTGCCCACTTAAGTATCATCATTCAGTTGACCCACTCGATGTGGATGATTGGCTGACCAGTATGTTCCGCAAGATCCGGGCTGCCAATGTATCCGAGGCCAACAAGGTGACCTTTGCTACCTACTTTCTGGAAGGACCCGGCAAACTGTGGTGGGAAAATTATGAAGCCATGCGTCCCGCAGGCCCCGCACCAACTTGGGCAGAATTCAGCGCGACATTCAGTACCCATCATATCCCAGAAGGGCTGATGGATCGCAATAGAGAGGAATTTTGTGCTTTCACCCAGGGCAGACTGTCAGTGGATGCCTATAGTCGTGAGTTCGAAAATCTTGCTTGCTATGCTCCGGAGGAAGTTTCAACTAATGCCAAGAAACAGGCTAGGTTCCGCAAGGGGCTTAATCCTGAGCTCCGTTGAGATCTGCGCCTGCATGAGTGCACAACCTTCCAGGCTCTCGTCAACAAGGCTATCAATGCTGAGTCTAGACATACTGACTATGAGGCCACGAGGAAGCATAACCGTGACTTCAGCCCCGCATCTGGCTCGGGCTCCAACAAACGCCGAGTGTGTGTGCCCAACTCAGCTCTGCCGCCAAGATACACCGCGAGGCCATCCTTCCAGGCGCCTCGCCCAGCTCAGCCCAACCCTCCAGCCAGGCCATTTGGAGGTCCGCCTGTCAATGTTGCTCCCCGTGCCACCGTGGTCTGCTACAAATGTGGGGAACCAGGACACTACTCTCGTTATTGTCCTCAGAGTAATACTAAGCCCGCTGGATGTGGGAAGCCGAGAAAAGCCTTCTATGTGAAGCCAGCTCCTTCCCGTGGACGAGTGAATTATGTCTCTGCTGAGGAAGCCTCTAAGGATCCTGATGTTATCCTTGGTATGCTCCTTGTCAATAGTCATCCAACATCTGTTCTATTTGATACTGGGGCATCTCATTCTTTCATCTCAGAAAGTTATGCACAGTTGCATAACATGTCTTTTTGTGATATGCCTACTCCTTTAGTAGTTCAGTCTCTTGGTTCAAAGTGGCAAACTTCTAGAGTGAGCCATGATAATGAGATTCTGGTGGATAGGCTAGTCTTCCTAGCATCTTTGATAGCCCTCAAGTCTTTGGACATCAATATTATCTTAGGCATGGATTGGATGAAAGCCCACTATGCTAAGATTGATACTCATACTAGGAATGTTCAACTTACACATCCATCAGGTGAGATAGTTAATGTCTCTACTCGAACAGCCAAGCGCCAACTCTATTTCCTCAATGCTAGCCCTCTTCCAGAGTTAGAAGATATTCTGGTAGTCCGTGACTTTCCGGATGTCTTTCCAAAGAACTGCCAGGAATTCCTCCTGTCAGAGATGTTGAGTTTGTGATAGAGCTCATTCTAGGGATTGTCCCAATAGCCAGAAGACCCTATAAGATGGCACCCTTAGAACTAGCCGAACTTAAAATTCAACTCGATGAGGCTTTGAAGAAAGGTTTCATCCATCCTAGTTCTTCTCCTTGGGCTTGTCCTATCCTCTTCGTCAAGAAGAAGGATGGATCGGATCGGAAGGTTGTGGATTATCGGGCAGTGAATCTAGTTACCATAAAGAACAAGTATCCGCTCCCTAGGATCAACGATTTGTATGATCAACTCGCTGAATCCTCTGTCTTTTCCAAAATGGATTTGAGGTTGGGATACCATCAAATTAGAATTAGAAACGGGGACATTCCAAAAACGACTTTTATTACTCGTTATGGCCAATACGAGTACACCGTCATGCCCTTCGGTTTAACCAATGCTCCAACCACCTTCTCTCGCTTGATGAATTCGATCTTCATGGAGTATTTAGATAAATTCGTCGTGGTTTACCTCGACGATATACTCATCTACTTGAAGAACGAACAAGAACATGCCGAGCATCTAAGGTTGGTATTGATGAAACTTTGAGAGCACCGTCTGTATGCCAAATTCCCGAAGTGTGAATTTTGGTTGCCAGAAGTGACCTATCTGGGCCACGTGATCTCTGGTAAAGGTATTGCTATCAATCCCGAGAGAGTTCAGGCCGTCCTTGATTGGACTGAACCTGAATCGGTTAAGCAAGTTCGTAGTTTCCTTGGCTTAGGGAGTTATTGTCGCCGCTTTGTCGAGAATTTCTCCAAGGTTGCGAAACCTCTGACTGAACTCCTCAAGAAAGATAAAAAGTTCGAGTGGACTCCACAATGCGAGCACAGTTTTCAGGAGTTGAAAAGACGACTGACCTCTGCTCCAGTTTTGGTGCCACCAGACTTCTCTAAGGACTTTGTTATCTATTGCGACGCCTCGCGACAAGGATTAGGTTGCATTCTCATGCAAGATTGTCATGTGATTGCATACGCATCTCGATAGTTGCTTCCACATGAGGATAATTATCCAACACATGATCTTGAGCTTGCAGTTGTGGTCCATGCACTGAAAACCTGGTGACACTACCTTCTGGGTAATCGTTGCGAAATTTACACTGACCACCAAAGTCTGAAATATATTTTCACCTAGCCGGATTTGAATCTCAGGCAAAGACGGTGGGTTGAGTTGATTACAGACTACGAATTCGGGATAACTTACACCCCGGGGAAAGCCAATGTCATGGCTGATGCACTAAGTCGTAAGTCTTATTGTAACAACCTGATGTTACAACAAGGTCAACCACTTCTCCATGAGGAATTTCGGAAGTTAAACCTCCACATTGTTCCTCAAGGATTCCTATCCAACTTGGTGGTGAAACCTAATCTTAAGGATCAAATAGTAGCTGTCCAGAAATATGATAAGGGTATATCCCGGATCAAGGATTCCTATGCAATTTTGTAGGAATTGAAATCTCTAATTCCAACTTTTCTTCTAAGGATTTCATCATGGCATCAACAATATGTTAGTAAAAGCTTTATTTTGTTCATAAGCATGGGGTGACTTTGTCATGGATTGCAACAAAGAAATACAATCAACCAAGGAGCAACTCTCGTAGTTAAAGTCTTTGTAATAAAAAATAGTGAGCACATCAGTAGTTAAAGTTTTGACCTCTCCAAACCCACTTTTATCAATATTTTCATCAAGATTTTCACCCTCCAAATTATTAAGACACCTTCTAGATAAAGTTAACTCTTCTCCAATCCCTTTATCATCAATTTTAACATTACTAAACAAGGAACCATTAGAGCAAACACCAATCATTTAATATCTTCATCATTGTTATGAAAGTAATCGTTAGAAAACACTTTTTTTTCTAAAAATTCTCTTTTAGCTCTAAGCATAGCGGTTCTATTCTTACTTTCATCAATAGAAACATATAAAGCTTTAATTGATTCATTAATCTTAGTTCAAAAAGCATTCAAGTTGAGATTTCTACATCATGGGAAATCTTATCAATGCTTCTAGACATATCATCAATCTTATTCAACTTTTGTTCTATCGTAGTATTGAAAGACTTTTGAGCATTGATAAATTGTTTAAATTACTCTCAAGATCAGCGATGTTCCTATTATTATTATTATTATTATTATAATAATAATAATAATAATAATAATAATTGCCATAGGAATTACCAGAATTATTAGAGGAACTTCCAGGAAAAGGCGTAGGATTAAAATTACCTTTATAAGCATCGTTACTGAAATTGTTTCGTGAGATGAATTTCAAATCTATGAAATCACTATTTTTCTCAATAAAATTAGACAAAGGCACATCATTAAGATCAATAGGAGCATTTTTACTAGCAACCAACTTCATAAGAGCATCAAGTTTTTCACTCAAAGTACTAATTTCTTCCACCGAATTAACCTTTTTACTAGTAGGTGCTCTTTCAGTATGACATTGTGAATAATTTGCCATAATTTCATCTAGAGATTTAGTATATTCACCCAAAGTAATTTCCATAAAAGTACCCCTCGCGGCGGAACCTAAAAGATTTCTAGAGACAAAATGCAATCCCGCATATTTTTTTTGTATGATCATCCAAAGATTTAAACCATGAGTAGGACAATTTCTTAGCATCAATTTCATTATTTCCTAAGATTGTGCAACATGTTCATGCTCATGTTGCTTAAAATTCATGATTTGAGTTCTAAGGGAAATATTTTCCATGGGAGGAAAATACTTAATAATGAAAGCGTCCTTGCACTTATTCCAAGAATCGATACTATTGCGAGGCAAAGAAGAAAACCAAAATTTTGCAAACTCCCGCAAGGAGAAAGGAAACAATATCAACTTCACAATATCATTGTACACATATTTTTATTTTGCATATCACACAATTCTATGAACGTGTTTAGATGGGATGCGTCATCCTCATTAGGAGTACCAGAAAATTGATCTTTCATGACAAGATTCAACAAAGCGGCATTAATATCACAACACTCCGCACTAGTGGCAGGAGGAGCAATATGAGTGCTAATAAAATCATTATTATTGGTATTGGGAAAATCACACAACTTGGTATTTTCTTGAGTCATTGTGACTACGCAAACAAGAGATCTGACGAGACAAAGGCAAACGAAAAAGAGAGGGCGAATAAAACGGAAAATTTGTGAAGTCGGGTAGAGGAAAACGAGAGAACAATGGCAAATAATGTAAGTTGCAATGAGATGAGATTTGTGATTAGGAACCTCGTAGATGGGACCACTTCCTCCCCGACAACGACGCCATAAATTCATGTGATGTGGTTTGAGACTACGTCAGTATTCCCCAAAGAGGAAGGGATGATGCAGCACAACAACGGTAAGTATTTACCTCAATTATTAAACAAAGTTATCAATATGTAGAGGAAGATCAAGCACTAATGTAAACATCACCTACACACAAATAACAAATACTTGCAACCCGACACGTAAGAGAGGTTGTCAAACTCTCAATGGTAAAAAGATAGAGTAGGTAGTGATAGTTTTGGTAAATAGATCTCACAAGAACAGAAAATAAAATAGGTAAAAAAGTTTGGATTTTTTTTAGTTTTTTGGATTAATAGATCTGAAGAGAAATGGAAAAATAGTAGATTGGAAAGAAATATGTTAGAAAAGTAGACCCGGAGGCCGTAGGTTTCATTAGTGGCTTCTCTCATGAGTATAGCACACGATGGGTTAACAAACTACTGTTGGGAAATTGATAGAACATCAAATAATCATGACGATATCCAAACAATGATTATTATATAGGCATCATGTCCAAGATAAGTAGACCAAAATGATTCTGCATCTACTTCTTGTACTCCACACATCGACCGCTATCCAGCATGCATCTAGTGTATTAAGTTCATGGGAAAACGTAGTAATGCAATAAGAACGGTGACATGATGTAGGAAAGACCTATTCATGTACGAATATACCCCATCTTGTTATCCTAAATGGCAATGATACATGCATGCCTTGTTGTCTCTTCTGTCACTGGGAAAGAACACCACAAGATCGAACCCATCACAAAGGATCTCTTCCCATGGCAAGAAAAATGGATCTAGTTGGCCTAACTAAACCAAAGATTCAAAGAAGAAATACAAGGCTATAAGTAATCATGCAAATAAGAGATCAAATAAGACTCAAATCATATTCATGGATAGAAACTGATCATGAACTCAAAATTCATCGGATCCCAACAAACACACTGCAAAAGTCATTACATCAAATAGATATCCAAGAGACCATTGTGTTGAGAATCATAAGAGAGAGAGAGGAAGCCATCTAGCTACTGCCTACGAACCCGTAGGTCTATGGTGGACTACTCACGCATCATCGGAGAGGCACCTATGATGACGATGAACCCCTCCGTGATGGTGTTAGATTGGATCTCGAAGTTCTAGGATTTTCCAAATTTTTGTGAATTTATAGGGTCGATAGTCGGTGGAGGGGGTAACGAGGTGGGCACCACCCACCAGGTCATGGCAGGGGCCTCTGGCACGCCCTGGTAGGTGTTCACCACCTCGGGCCTCCTCTCTGGTAGTTGTTTGGCCCATTTGATGTCTTCTGGTCCAAAAAACATCCAAATAATTTCAGGATGTTTGGGCCTCATTTGGTACTAATTTTCTGCGAAGTAAAAAACAAGCAAAAACAACAACTAGCACTTTGGCACTATGTCAATAGGTTAGTCCCAAAAATAATATAAATTTGCTATAAAATGATTGTAAAACATCTAAGATTGATAATATAACATCATGGAATAAGTAAAAAATATAGATACATTTGAGACGTATCACATACCTCCGCGATCATGAATTTGCATGCTTCTCTCATTTGAGTATACATTACTTGCTGCCCAACATGGATCAGCTCCTCTGAAAATATAAATGAATGCAAACAAAATCCAAGACAAAAAGAAAAAGATCAAAGTAATTTTTTTGGTTTCTAGTTTTTTGAAAGCTAAGTTGCAAAAGGAATTGCAACTAGCAAAAATAAAAAAACAAATAAAAACCGAAGTGTTGGAACAAACTAATACAAGCATTTGAAGTTCATTGAGCTGAAGTACAACTTCATTACAACTTAAAATAAATACCACTACATCTTGACGTGGATGTGGAAGTAACCTCCAAGCTTAAGCTTTTGCAACCCCAAACTTAGTGAGATCATTGTGGCTATGAGTAATACAAAGTTCATCCTTGGCTCCACTCGGAGAATTTCTTCTTCATGTACTCGGACGTGTCTCGAAGGGACACAATGTGGTTGCTCAGGTAATTGATGGAGCCCTCGATGTTGTTGATGTCGATGTATGTGGTGTAGGGAACCTCTGCTTGTGCATATTCTTTGGGACGCTTGTCCTTCTTGTCGGTGGCTAGTTCATCTTAATGAACCTTTTCTGGTTTGGGTGTCTCTTGCTGAAAAGTTTCATATCCTTCTTGTGGCATATAATGAGAAAAATGTTTTCTATGGAGAATTGGTTAGGCATGGGAGTGGGTATCAAGTATGCCACTCAAGGAATTCAAAATATAATGATGGCCATGGTAAAACACTACCATTGTAGCATTGGTTAGAACACTGATATTGACAAGGGTGTTATCGATAATGGGGCAAAGGTTGGTACAAGCCAAGGGAGTTGGCCAACATGGTAATAACTCTGCCACACAGGATGTCTCCATGTGCAAAATTTTCCTGGTGTTACAAAAGTTTTACCCCTATGTGGTGCGAATAACCTATTGGGGAACATTGCATGGGAAACAAAAAAATTCCAACGAACACCCAAGATCTATCTATGGAGATCAATAGCTATGAGAGGGAGAGTGAAAGCACATTTGCTCCCTTGGTGGTTTTGGTAATTAATAACAACATATATGTCATTGAACTAGTGTTTCCACTAAGCATGTTTCAGGAAAAGATCAATGATGGGTTGGCAAAAGGATTGTGGAATACCCCAAGATGCAAGGAAATAGTTTGGCAAAACTTCAAGCAAGGGGACTCTACATTTTACCTTTTGTGAGAAATCGCTTTGAGTCCATAGGAAAGCCAATATTATCAAAAGGGGGTAAGTTATTGTTGGTGAACAAGATGATCATACGTGCACAAGTGCTAGTCACCACATACACCCACAAGCTCTTCCACAAAAGTCTGTCCAAAGCCAAATATCCAAAATCGGTGCAACCAACACTTTCCACTTGGTGCCACCGATTCTCAGCCTCAGACAGACTTAGCTAAACCCTAGCATTTCGGTGCAACCGATTCCATTTCGGTGCCACCGAGTTTGTGTTGCCAACTTTCTGTTACGGAAATTCACAAAATTGGTACCACCGAGTTTGTAGAATCAGTGTCACTGAGTTTGGCAATCTGACAGTTGGTCACCTTATTGGTGCAACCGAGTTTTATGTATCGGTCTCACCGAGATTCAAAAGTTGCTACCTTTTAGGCAACTCGGTACCATCGAGATTAACACATTAGTGTGACCAAGTCAGATTTATTAGGTGTAATGGTTCGATTTTTTAATGTGCCTATATATACCCCTCCACCACCACCTACTCGCAAGAGAAGCACTCAGAACAGTTCCCCACTCACACCTACTGGTTTACTGAGATAGAGCCACCTACTCATTTGTTGAGATGATGCCATTCATTCCAACCATATGAATCTTTATATCTAGCCTCCCCAAGTTGCTTTCCACCCAATCAATCTCTTCCACCCTAGCCAAATCTGTGAGAGAGTGATTGTGTGTTGAGGAGTCTATAATCTTGAAGCACAAGAGCAAGGAGTTTATCGACATTATTGAGCCTATTACCTTTTGGAGGATGGTGCCTCCTAGATTGGTTAGGTCTTGCTTGGGAGCCTCTTACTTCATGTTGTGGAGTGAACTAAGAAGTTTGTAAGGGCAAGGAGATCGCCTACTTCATGAAGATCAACCGCGAGTTAGGCTAGCCCTCTATGGATGTAGGCCATCATGGTATAGTCAAGGTTTCTTCTTCGTGGAACCCTCCGTGGGTAGAGCCCTACATGGAATCTCACGACCGTTACGCTCCGGGGGTTGAAGACTCCAGAAATGTGGACGTACGATAGCACCACCTACCGGAACCACGAGAAAAATCATCGCGTCTCCAAATTGTGTTTGATCTTCCTACCCTTCCTTTACTACTCATCCTTGTCTTTACTTTCCGCTGCTATACTCATAGACATGCATGTCTAGGGTGTGCTTGACTTGCTATGAATGCTAAAATCTGCCAACACTTAAAATTGGGAAGAAGTAGATTTTTAATTGGTCAAGTAGTCTAATCACCCCCCTCTAGACGTACTTTCGATCCTACAAGTGGTATCAGAGCTTTGGTCTCCATTGCATTGGTTTCACAACCTAGAAGAGTATGGCGTCTAGTGAGGGAAATTATCACCATAGAGGTCCGTACTATGACGACACAAATTTTTCTAGTTGGAAGCACAAAATGAAAATGCATCTTATTGATCATAGCCCCGCCGTTTGGGACATTGTTCGTGTTGGATTGCAAGGTGAATTATTTGTGGATGGAAGGGAACCAGATCGTGAAGAGATTGTAGATGTATTGAAGATGTTGCAATTAAATTCTCAAGCATGTAACATTCTCTTCAACTCCCTATGCCCCGAAGAACTCAACAAAATCAACTGTCTTGAGAATGCAAAAGAGATTTGGGATACTTTGGTTGATATGCATGAAGGTACCGAATCTGTGAGAAAGTCCAAGTTGGATGTTCTTCAAAGTCAGCTTGACAAGTTCAAGATGAAGGATGGTGAAGGAGTCGCTGAGATGTACTCTAGGCTAGCTCTCATGACCAATGAGATTGCCAGCTTAGGAAGCGAAGAAATGACGGACAAATTCATCATCAAGAAGATACTTCGAGCTTTGGATGATCGATATGACACCGTATGCACATTGATCCAAATGATGCCAAACTACAAAGATCTCAAGCCAACGAGAGTGATTGGAAGGATTGTTGCTCATGAGATGACACTCAAGGACAAGGAAGAGCTTCACCACAAGTCTAGCGGTGCTTACAAATCCACAAGTGATGCTCCCGCAACTTCAAGCAACAACCTTGTCACAAATGAAGAGACAAGCCTCATGGTCAAGAAATTCAACAAGTTCTACAAGAATAGAGGCGTTCGACAAGTCATGGCCGAAATTGCTACAATTGTGGGGAGCCCGGACATTACTCCAGTGAGTGCACGGCTCCTTACAAAAGGAAAGAAGAGTCACCAAGAAGACGAAGCTCAAGAGATGAGTCTCCTCGAAGAGATAGAAGGAGTAGGGATGATCGTTATGAACGAGGACCCTCAAGGAGAAGTAGGGACTCGGAGAACAAGGACAAGTAAACCAAGAGCTACTCAATAAGAAGAAAGCAAGCTCATGTTAGTGAAAGGGTTTTTGGCTTCGAATCCGATAACCACTCCGAGAGAAGCTACCACTCCAACTCCGACTATAGTCAAGATGAAGGTGTTGCCGGACTTGCATTAGTGACAACCAACTCATACGACATATTTGATTCATCAAATGAAGGGAGTGGATGTTGCTTCATGGCTAAAGGCCCCAAGGTATCACACCCCGAGTATCTTGATTTCAATAGTGATGAGGATGACTTGTTAATTGAAGATGACTTGCTATTTTACAAATCTAGTAATCTTAGTCAAGATGAACTTGCTAGTAATCACTCTAGTCTAGACAAGTCATGTGATGATGATAAGCTAGAAGTAGAATGACTAACTCAAGAACTAAACACTCTTAATTTATCTCATGAGTCTACACTACAAGATCATAGAGAGCTTGAAAGGACACATGAGAAGCTCCGCTTCGAGAAGCTCCGCTTCGAGAAGCTCCGCTTCGAGAAGCTCAATTTAGAGCAAGAGCATGAGTTCCTTAAATCTATCAATGACGATCTTCGAAAGAAGACTTCCTCTTATCTAGCCAAACGACTTCTCTTGTCTACATTCATGCCACAAGTTAAGACTAAGCAAAGTAGTAACAAAGGCAAGAAATGTTCTTAAACTAGTAGCAAACGAAATGATAAATCTAACGATATTGCTTCCAGTAGTTCTATTGATCCCACTAACTCTTCTCTTATCCAAGTTACACTTGATCAAGAAAATGAACTTTTTAAAGGGATTATAAAGAAAGGTATCTACAAGAGTCTTGCCAGGTGCAAACAATTTGAGGAGATTGTACGCAAGCATGGAGGATACCGAAAGAACCATGGCATTGGCTACTTCAACGCTAATGGTGTTGAATGGGAAGAAGGTCAATACCCCAAGACCAAGTTGTTCCTCAAAAGGAGAAGTATGAAAATACTGTCCCCATGAGAACAAAAGCTCAAGATGACCTTCCACCACAATACCCCAAGCTCAAGGACAAGAACATGCTTGAAGAGGACATTGAATCATATGAAGATGAATCCCGAGCTATGGTGAAGTGGGTTCCCAATGCTACTACAAGCTCAACTTCTACAACTGCCACTTCAACACCAAGGATCCCCATCAACTTGATGTGGGTCCCCAAGAAGAAGAACTAGAGAAGTTCTTGAGGGGTGACTCCGCCAATGAAATTCACTCATATTCATTATTAGCAAGAACTAGTTGCAATCAACATCAACACCATGCAATAGTTCAAGGAGTCACACATTCCCTCAAAGATAAGCAAGGGACAAGGTAATCAACAAATCAATGGACATCATCATGTATGCTTTGCACTCCATGTCCATAGATATCCTTGTATTTGTCTCTTGTGTGTTGGGACTAACCCATGTAGGTGAGAAGAGTAAGGAAACAACAAGGATGCTCCCAACTCATGATGATCTTCATCAACTTTGAGCATCCACCACTACTTCACCTATATGAAGTCTTCATCCACAAAACCCAAGGTTAGTTTATCCCTCCTATGGGGGGATGTCACATCAAGGGGGAGCTTTACTCCAAGACTTGAGTCAAAGCATCTCATAGTATGTGACAACATTAAATGCTTTATGTAAAAGTGGTAACCCCACTTGTGCTTAAACGATGAGTATGACCTATGATCAAGTATTGTTACTTGGCTCCTAAGTCAATATACTCATATATAGATGACCCCGTCATCGCCAAAGTGCTTGTTAGATGCTAGTGTGTTTGTGCATGTTTGCCATGATTTCATTTGACATCTTATTGTGTGAGCATGTTGATCTGCATTTATTTACTCATTCGAAGATATCCAATTGTTGCTATTTGGCTTTTGATTTTTCTATTGCCAATTGGTTGTAAAAGAATGCCTAGGACCACTCCTCTAGCTATCTATGCTTTCTCACCTCATATTCTATTCATGTTGCATCACGAAATTTGAACAAGTACTTTTCAATCGCTGTGTGTGAGGAGCACTCGGATTTCCATATTGACAAAGGACTGACCATTAAAACCTCCCAAGTGCATCTTGGTAGAACCAACTAAAAATCTCGGTCTCACCGAATGCCTAGGGTTGATCTAGTTTTCAATCTTGGTACTATCGATTCCATATTCTCAGTTACACCAACTTTCCCTGTCAATTGACATTTCAGAAACTCGGTGACACCAAAAATTTAGAATTGGTGTCACCGACAGCCACAGGTATATAAACAGGCAGACCAATCCTTTGAAAATTCTTTCAAACTTTCGCCCCTCTAAACCCTACACTGCCGATTCATGACCCCTAGTCATCGCCTTTGCCTCCCCAAGCGTCTCCGTCGCTGGGAATCACCGTTGTCGACGAAATCTTCATCCTTGCCGCTGCCATAGCGGATCCATCACTAAGCTAGGGTATGGATTCGGCCCTCCTTGCGCTTCCCGTCCAAATTTTTTGCAAGGGTTTTAAGAGGTTTGGGAGGAAGAAGAAACAAAATAGATGGGGATGATTTACCTTGGACTTGGACCGTCTTGACAAAGATAGAGCGTGATACGATCGCTTGCGCTCATACCAAACACCGTCTTGCACTCTAGATTGGCCGATGTTAATTTAGCACATCTGGTACAAGCACTCGTACAATCTTGAGTACTAGAAGCCATCTTAGCATTTGAAGGTTCATGTTGCTCTTGTCTATGTATCTGGTATGAGCGTTGCTCGTGCCCGGTCATACAAGATGACACATTTGTTCTTGGTACTTCTGTTTGTGGCCCCGAGGGGTGGTACAACCATTGGTATGAGTGCTTGCACTCATACAACATGCTTTTGAATGCTTGGTTTCTATCTGTCAAATTTGTTGGCTCACCACGCAGCTGGTACGAGCGCTAGTACGACTGTGGGCAATCGTACGAGACCCCATCTTTGCTTCTGTTTACTCAGAAATTTATTTTTATTTGAGAATTACTAGGAGGTTAGTTCCAATATAGCACATAGACATATTTTCCAGACATTTGGACGTTAGTACAACATATATCAAAATAACTCATAATTTGGGGCCTCGGCAGCGAGTTTTTCCCATCTTTTCCTCCACAATCATACCACTTCAACACTCTTTTCTTGAAACAAATGGAAATACAAACTTACTCTCATCTACCTTATTTGTGTGGGTTGCCTCCCATGAAGTGCTTTTTTTGGTTGGATATGTCGGCCATAGCGGCAATTACTTAGCTAAAAAACTGGCAAGCCTATAGTTTCTGGCATTGATGGGGATACCTTCTCTGATGTATGTATTTTTTTTTCTTGGGGAAATGTCAAAAAAGGGTCTTTCGATGGAAGATGAAATCTCACATTTCCTTCAAAGAAATTAATAGCAGTCTTTATAATTATAAGAAAACAGCCTACCTAAGATAATAGGTGCAATGGGATCATGAGGGACATCAACTAGAACAAGATCAATCATAACAGGGCAATCATTAGTTTGAATGATCACTCCATGCTCAATCCCTTCTGCTCGTGTAAAGGAAGAATTGGCTATATTCAAGTCGATTTCACTACTCCCTCTATCCAGGTGCATATGGCATCTAAAAAGCTACATCGCAACCTACGTGCATGGAGATTGAATAGAGGATATTAAACCCAAAATCAAAATAAGAACTTCTATTTGGCCTGCTTGGAAAATTGGGAGCACACACGCAATATGTTGGTTTCTCATGTCATTAATTCCTAATGACCATCATGAAAATCCTATTTAATTCGCCAACAAATGAAAATAGCAACATGTAAAATTAAATGCTTGTACCCAATGAAAGCAAGAGCCTTGTCAATCCTTTGTAATCATTAATTCCAAGAATTAAACCTCATAGTGGTCGATAGGAAAATAAAAAGTAAAATAACAGCAAATATATTACAGCAAGTATTTTTTCAGATTTTAGTAAATACAAAGTGAATGGATGCGGGGGCCATAGGTTCACCAGATGCATCTCTTTCATAAAGCTAACAACGGTGAGTATATAAATTACTGTTGTGAAATTGATAGAAGAGCGCATAGTTATGATAAATATTCATGGCATGAACTATATAGTGGTGTTGGTCCAGTGGAAACCGGGGTACCATGACCCATCTGCCTACAGCCCAGGAAGCGACGCCGAGCGGAGCACCCAGGAGGCGGCCCACTCATGAGCTCCACAACTCAAGACACCTCGTGAGGACCAGACCTCACGAGGCCCCTCTCCGTGAGGGAAGGATCTTAAAAGCTATCATCTTCTGTAGCAGGCAGCCTCGCGAGGCGCCCGCGAGGTCCTCTGCTTGGAAGGTTCATGAGGCATTGGTCGCACGGATGCGTGCCCACCACGTGGGTGACGCACCCGCGCATATAAGGATGACAGAGGCCGTGCGAGCAGGAGCGGACAGGGAGGATTTCCTCTTTGGTGATTAAAGTGTAGTGCCCACTTCCTCTCAAAACGCGGCCCCTCAAAGCTTGCCATTCCAATGCAAGAAGATCACTGTACCTAATCTCCTTCGACCCCAATGACCACCCCTAGTCCACAAACGCTATGGTGACCATCCCTCAACTGTGCATGCCCACCATCAACAAGGTTGTTGTCACCAAGACGCTTGTCGATGGCGGCATGGGCCTCAACATGCTTTCCGTGGACACTTTAGAGGTGCTCCAAGTGTTCTACAAGATCATGATGAAAACGGGGCACTTCTTAGGCGTAACTAATAGCTCCACCTTGCCGCTACAGCAAGTACGCCTTCCTGTCACCTTTGACAGCCACAAGAACTACTGCACTGAGCTCATCGACTTCGACGTAGCGCATATTGGACTACCCTACAACCCCATATTGGACTACCCCATGCTTGCCAAGTTCATGGAATTGACTCACCATGCCTACAACACTGTCAAGCTTCCGAGCTATAGCGGCACCATCACCATCCGGTGCAATGAGAAGGACGTGGTGTGTGCCCTCGAGCACGCCTACAAGGCTGCTCCCACCGCCCACCCCGCCGACAAGGACGACATCAAGCCTGCCGAACCTACACCCATGAAGAAGAAGCAGATGTTTTCTCAGGCACACGTCGATACGAAGGAAGTGTCGCTGGACGGTAGTGGCTCCTGGCCCATCGTCACCATCGGCAACGACCTCTCTTTTGAATAGGAAGGCAAGCTCGTCACCTTCCTTCGGGCAAATGCTGATATGTTTGCCACGACAGCATCATACATGCCTGATGTGCCGAGGGAGATGGTCGAGCACTACTTAGCCATGTGTCCCAACGCATGGCCCATGAAGAAAAAGGCACGATGCCAGGTGCCAGACAAACAGAAGTTCATCGTTCAAGAAGTTTAGAAGCTTTAGGAGGCAGACTTTGTTTGGGAAGTTTGTCACCCTGAGTGGGTTGGCAACCCCGTTATGGTACAAAAGCACAATGCAAAAAGGCGGATGTAAATCAACTTCACCGACCTCAACAAGGCCTGCCCCAAGGATCCATTTCCACTACTGGGGATCAACCAGATCGTGGACTCCATCGCTAGGTGTGTCTTGTTGTGCTTTCTGGACGCCTTCTTAGGCTATCACCTTATCAAGATGGCAAAAAAGATGAAGATAAGACGCCCTTCATTACCCCGTGTGGAATGTACTGCTATATCTGACTGCCCTTTGGCCTGTAGACTGGAGGAGCCACCTTCTAGAGGCTGAGGTGCATCGTCCTGGGGCCACATATGGGAAGGAATGTAGAGGCCTACATGGATAACATCGTTGTCAAGATGCGTGAAGCGAACTCCCTCATCACAAACCTCAAGGAAACCTTCGCCAACCTGCACATGATCAGCCTCAAGCTCAACCCTGCCAAGTGTGCCTTCAGAGTCCCTTCTGGCAAGTTCCTCAGCTTCTTGGTATCCCACTTTGGCATCAAAGACAACCCTGAGAAGAGTCAGGCCATCGAGAAGATGCGGCCTCCCCACAACCTCAAGGAAATGCAGCCCTGACGGAATGCATGGCTGTGCTCGGAAACTTCATCTGCAAGTTTTGGTGAGAGTGACATGTCTTTCTTCAAGCTCATGAAGAGACCAGGCCCCTTCAAGTGGACCCCTAAAACCGACACAACCTTCGAAGTCCTCAAGAGGTACCCGATGAGGCCACCTGTCATAGTGCCTCTGTGCCCTCATGAGCCCTTGATCCCGTACTTGGTATCCACCCCCATACGGCCGTCGTGGTATCATGGTGGAAAGGGAGGAGCAATTCCTTAACAAGAAGCCGCTCGCCATGCCATTACCTGCCGAAGCCACATAAGAGCCTGCCAAAGCTATGATAGTGCCTGTCGAGGCCCCTCATCAAGAGGCCCCTGCCGAGGTTGTGTCAGCGCCTTTTGAGATGCCCCCTCAGGAGGTCCCTAGCGAGGCACCTAACGAGCATCTCGTGGAATAAGCCTCTGCTCCTTCGACTACACGTATCGTTGAGCACCCTATCTACTTCGCCAACTCAGTTCTACGAGATGCGCATTAGCATTATCTGATGCAACATAAGCTTCTCCTCTTGCTCCTCATCACCTCCAGGAAACCACACCACTATTTTCCAATGCCACCACGTCAAGGTGGTCACATCTTACCCCCTAGAGCAAGTCATGTGCAACCCCAACACCACTGACCACATCGCTGAGTGGAACATCGAGCTACAACCATTCAAGTTGGAGTTTCTCACAACAAGGAAGATCAAGGGTGCAACCCTGATCGACTTCATGGTGGAGTGGATGGACCGCACCAAGAGGAGCTTTGCGAGGATGAACCCTTCCTGCTCGGCAAGGACACCTCCGGTGGCTGGACCATGCACTTCTATGGCACATTCCCTAGGCACGGTGTGAGGATGGCGTCGTCCTCACTTCGCCAACAAGAGACAAGCTCTACTACATCATACAACTCTGCTTCAAGCATGATGAAAAAGTTTCCAATGACATAGCTAAGTACGAGGGCCTCATAGCCGAGCTCAAGGCCGCCCATGCTCTGGGCATCAAGTGCATCCTCATCAAGGGATACTCGTAGCTCCTCATCAACTTCTCCAACAAGAGCTACAAACCCAAGGCCAATCACATGGCCTCATACCTAGAGGAGGTGCATAGGATCAAGAAGCATTTACTGGGCATGGAACTCTAGCATGTTCCTCACCGACAACAAGGAAGCTAATGACATGGCCAAGCGATCATCTCGCCGCGAGCCCCATAGCCCCGGCATCATTGAATAGAGCCTCCTGATGCTGAAGCTGAGTACATTGCTGCTGGTTCATGTTGCGCTTAGTGGCTTTGGATGAAGCAAACCCTCAAGGACTACGACATCAAGTTGAAGAATGTGCCTCTCTACTGCGACAACGAGAATGCCATCAAGATTGCTTACAACCCAGTTCAGCATTCCAAGACCAAGCACATCCATATTCGTCATCTTTTTCTTCGAGATCATGTACTCAAGGGAAACATCCCCATTGACCACATCCCTACTGAAGAACAACTGGCCAACATCTTCACAAGGCCCTTGGATGAAAAGAGATTTTGCAAGTTGCAGTGTGAGCTAAATATCTTACATTCTTCGAATGTTCTTTGAAAAAAGGACACACATCCTAACACTTATGCAAAATTGATGACTTAGATGTGCAACACACGAAGTAATGTTTTTCTTCAATCAATGAAGAATAACCCTCTAAGTGTGAAGAAATTAATGAAGAATTTGATTCTCAGAACCCTACGACAATTGTACGCGGTGTTTGAAGTCATCATTCTTATACGGTGGGTCACGCCACCAACCATAGTTGAAATTCTTCAAGGTTGAGTTTTTCTTCATTTTGCAAATTCTTCAAATTTTCAAATTCCTCAAGTTTGCAAATTCCTCAACTTTGAAAATTCATCAACTTTTCAAATCCTTCAATCTATGAAACTCATGTTCTTCATGGACTATATACTTATATATTTGAGTTTTCAATGTCCTCAACAACATTCACTTATTGCTAATTATTCAAGTTGATTTTCATCTAAGTGAATGTGAATGGACCCTTTCCCCCTCTATGCTAAACTCAACCTAGTTTGTTCACAAATTCTTCGTATGCATTCTACTTTGAAACTCATTCAAAGTCTTCACCATGTCCTTGACAGCTGAAGAATTTGCGAACGGAAACATAAAATTTTCACCATCAAAATTTTCGGTGTTTCCCGCTCAAACGGTTCCCATTCCCACGACTGGATAACCCACGACCCCCACTATAGCGACTACTCAGAACATGGGTGATACCTGTAGCGTGGAGAGCAAGGGTCAGGGGCAATCTGGTCCAAAATATTCGGACGGATTGGTTTTCACCTCCACTATAAATACCCCTCCCCTTTCACTGGGCTCGGTTACTCCTCACTCCTACTCTCTACCGAGCTACGACCTAGTGCTGCCGCTAAAATCATTGCTGCCGGTGTGGAAGAGTTTCACTGCCTCGACCTCGCCATTATCGTACTTGCATCGACCGCGGAAGTCCACCCTGCCGCCACTGTAGCTGTCTCCCTCTGCCGAGCTAGGGCGTGGGAGATCTGGACTGACGAACTTCCTCAATCTCATCTCACAGTTCGTCGTGTTCTTCACCAGGGTAAATAAAATCTATTTTTACTACCCTTGTTTGATCTTCAAGTTTTCCTAAATCTTCACAAAGGTGTTTATTCTTAAAGAATCTCATTCTAAAGAAGCTTACATGTTCATACACTTGATGACTTTCCCTAAGTTATGATTTTCTTCAAGATTCCTCAATTGTGTGAATACTCAAAATTTGCACAACTCTGGAACCTAAGACACAGAACACTTAGTGAAATTCCTCAAGACACCCATGGTCAAATTCCTCACACCTGATTTTATTGAAAAATTTCTGAGAACGCATATGACCTCTTCAAATTCCTCATGCCTATACTCTGTTCACATGTACAAACATGTTCGCTGATGAATCACTAGGTTCTCATCAACTTAACTCATTTGCAGCGTTTCTTGAGGAAAAACTGTGCACTTCTTCAGAATCTTCAAGAATTCAAAATCCTCAGCTGATGAAAACGGCTGATGGAAAGAAGCCACAGAAAGGTGGAAACAAAGCTGAACAAAATACTGCTTTTGAGATACCTGAACATTTGTATGCTGGTTACTGTACACTAGATGAATCCATACATGGCAAAGAGACGAAAGAACAGAGGAAAATCAGAATTCAGAGGATTGAACAGAGGTGGGTGAGGGAATGGAAAGAGTATCACTATGTTACTCCCAAATATATGAAGAAATTCGCTCTCAAACCCCCTTGCAATAGGGCTCCTACTGCTGATGATCAAGAAGTTGATCCCACAAGTGTTTCTCATGGTGAAGACTTTCCCGCAGAGTGGGCAAAGCGTCAACTCAAACTTCAGAGAACTGCCGAAGCTACAGTGAAGAAATTCAATGAAGACTCTACTGCTGCTGCCACTCCTGGAGCCTCTACAAGTGCTGTGAAGAAAAAGATTGTCACATCCCTAGCTAGTTGTCATAGGACAACATGTGTGTGTGCATCATATATCATTTTTGCATCAACATGAAATGGGGACTAAAGGAAACCCCAAACCCTCATTTGAATCAAACCAATTCAAAGTTTGTGAAAATTCAACAAATCCAAAATGCCCATCTAAAATGTCCCCTATGTTTGATAAATATGGACATGATTATACAAGGGGTCATTTAAAATATTTGAACAACTATAGAAATTTAAAAATAAATGATAAAGCTTCTGAAAATAGCAAATAAAGCATTATCATTATTTTAGTTTTCAAAATATCCTGAAACTTTTTATATAAGTTTGAAATATTCAAACTACAATATATAAAATATTTGGGATATTCTAAAATGGCATATGTGCCCAAAATAAAATAAAACAAATGTCAGAAATTAGAAAAGAATGCAAATAAAGAAAAAGGGGGGAGAAAAACCCACCTGGGCTTACCTGAAGAAGAGGCCCAACACACGGGGGGCAGCAGCGTCTTCTTCCTCTTTCCAGGAGGAGAAGCAGTTGTGTGCCTTCATCGCAGCTGATCATGGCCACGCGTTGGCCACCTCCTCCCTGCTTGCCTGGCCGCCTCCTCGTCACGCTGGCGAGAGGATAGGCTCCGCCACCGCCTGGACTCGTTCCCCCTCGCCATTCCTCTCTTCCCCTCTCCCCTGCTCCCCCTTGCCAGACTGTTGCCGTCGGCGATTCGCCGCCCTCCCTGCGTCCCCAACCACGCCACGGCGCCAGAAGCCCCTCCGATGAGGCCCCGGTCTATTTCCCCTGGTTCCGTCACCGTTCCCCTCCTCTAGCCCCATCAGTAGCCAGAGCCGAGTGGAGCTTGCCGCCGGCCATGGCGTAGCCTTGGCCACAACGGCCAAAGCTTTCTCTCGACCACACGCTCGTGCTCATAGCGTCCCAGGAGCCCGTAGCCGCCCGTAACTCCACCTCCTGCAGCTTGTAGCACCATAGCCGGTCCTGCCCGAGCCGTCACCATCTCTCGGCTCGACGTGATCGTCGTCTCCGGCGACCCCGAGCCCCCTCTGCTGCCCTACTAGACGCGCGCGTGCATGTGCTACCTCCCGGTGCCCTTTACGCGCCAAATGGTCACCGGAGGCGCAACTCCGGCGGGTCGCCGCCGTGCTATTGGCCGTCGCCTGCCCCGCTCTGGTGGGCGATGACGTGGCCGGCCATTAGGGGCTAATCTCCCTCTTAATTAGGCCCCCAGTCACTAAACAGTGGGCCCTAGATGCGGGTCAAACCCTGGTCAGCGGAGGAATTAGGCCCGTGTCACTGACGTGCGGGCCCCGCACGCCAGGTTTGACCTGGCCTGGTCAGCCAACCAGCTGACGTCGTAGTGATGTCAGGCTGACGTCATATTTCATTTTCTAGTTTTAAAATAATTCTAGAAATTGTTTAAAACTTTAAAAATTCATATAAATTAATCTGTAAATCACATGCAAATAATTTATATATGAAAATTTATCAGAATAATTCAATGAATCCAATGGTGCTATTATAATGCATGTTAGAGCAACCTATGTAGATGAACCTTGACATTTATTAATAGGTTAGCATATGGAATTTGAAATGAAGAACGATTTTGAACCTATATTCAAACTCACTTCAAATTAACTTGGACACTAGTTGAATTAGCTCATCCATACATCCTACCATGTCATGATCATGCATCATATTGTTGCACTTGCGTGTATTGAATGCTATTTATCTACATTGCGGTAGGCCCTATTTTTGAGGATACCCCCGAGTATTCCAACCAAGGAGAGAACCTTCCCGCTACCCAGCAAGGCAAGCAACCCCCTTGATCATTCCGATAACATCCCACTCTCTCGCTCCTACTCTTGTTTATTGCATTAGGACAAATGCTCATATGTATGTCATACACGGTAGAAGAACCTATTCTTTTGCATGACCTCTCATTGTCACAGTAAAAAGCTAAACCTTGCAACCTTGCATACAGCTAGTAGATGCTTGTGCGATGATGTGCTTAGCTTACTTTGCCTGCTATGCTTGCTAAGCTTAGAGTTGTGTCAGGTCAGATTCATCTAGGTGATGAACTGGAGTGAAACATTGTTGTTCCGAGGTGATAAGCTTATGATGAACCCGATTTGGTAAAGGTAGCGATGAGAGGCTATGTAGGAGTACATAGAGGGTTGTCTCATTGGGACCCTTCTTAGGAACTGAGTTCCGTGTTTGTGATCCAAGACTAGTTACTACCACACATTGGGTTCCGGTAAGTCGACCCCTCTCGACTTATCAGTCGCTTAGTATTTTGTCCAGGAGTTGCAAGTAGTTTCTGGTGTTTATAGCATGCTGGAGGCCGTGCGTAGCGCTGACCCTAGGGGTGGGTTACGACGCGGTAGGCAGTGGCACGGTGTACCAAGGGTCACCCGAATGGTGGGCTTGGGAGCCCTACGCACATCGTTTGGGGCCATAGCGGAAACTTTGGCCGGACTTCCGTGCGGGTTCAGTCTCAAATAGGCGATAGCCTAGACTAGAGGTCTTATGTGATTGACAGTCATGGCCGACTCCCTCGCTGGGCTTCCGCTTGAAGGTTGCCGAGGTGCATGGTTTTATGAGCACACAGCGATAAGTGGCGAGAGCGTGTGTGAAGAAGTACACCCCTGCAGGGTATGCAACTATTCGAATAGCCGCATCCACAGATATGGACTACTTGGAAAGCTTATGTTGTTCATAGATAATCAAATGGATACTCATTAAAACATCAAGACAAGTGTGAGTACCTTGGATGGCACTCTCCTAGGAGAGGGAAGTGAATGCATGGTGGTGTATTGTCATGGAGTTAGTGGACTCGTGTGCGATATCTAAAAAGTAAACAAAGAGTTAAAACTGTGTAGTGTAGGTTAGCCATGAGGCAGAGCTGGCATTGCTGCATAAAATCCACCCCCCTTGTTGATACATGAGCTTGAATAGACTAGGTCTGTTTTAAAGACTTGTTGAGTACGTTTGTACTCACGTTTGCTTAATAAATATTGCAGATGAGACACAGGACCCATCAGGTGGGTTCTTTCTAGATGTCGACGATGCCAAATAGCTGGTGTCCCAGCTATGACCTATGCCCTGTGGCGGGCTATAGATAGTCAGGCCTTGTGCCTTTTTACCCTTTCATCTGTCTGTACACAAACAACTTTATGCTTCTGCTTGGTTTGTATGAACTTGTTTATATGACTTGAGTGTCGGGTCATGTGACCCCTACCTATAAGAACATATTACCCAAGGCTCGTCTGAGCCTCTTAAATAAAAGTTGTGTTGTTGTATGGTTATGTTTTGATGCCATAGTTGTATCTATGCATATGGGGCATGTCATGCGTACGTGTGACGTGCAACGATATGTATGGGATCCGACACCTAGTCGTGTGCCTTTAGTAGTACTCTTTACAGGAAATTGCCTCTTTGTGCTTCCACCGAGCCATGGTAGCTTGCTACTGCTCGGGACACCTTGATAGACCGACGTGTATCCTTCTTCGCTGCCGTGTGTGTCCCTTCGGGGAAATGTCTCGTAGTGTAATGGAGTCCCTGTATCCTGCTACAACTCGCCTAAGTGCAGTGATGGCATTTATGTCTCATGGTGTAATGGAGTCCTTGTAGCTTGCTATGTCTCGTCTACACAAGCTTGAGGCCGACACCTGAATTGCTGGGTTTTGTATGCCTGTTTCCGTACGGATGTTCGACTTAGGTTCTATGACTAGTCATGTTGGCCAAGGTTCTCTATCGTTTGATTGCCAGTGACATGTTCACATGCGTGAGCCAAAAGACGCAAACGGTCCCGGCTAAGGTAAGGCTGCAGGCGTGGAGCTTACCGTGCGTGCGGCCCAAAGTGATGTGATATGTTACAGTCTGGATTCATATGACTTAGGATCGGGGTCCCGACAACGTTGGTATTAGAGCCTGGCTGACTGTAGGACTACCAAGCCAAACCGGTCGAAGTTGAGTCTAGAAACACTATAGAAAAGTAGGGGAATTGATTGTGGAAGGGAACGTAAGGCTCTTTTTACTCCTCTTTCCAGGTTATTCTATTCTGAGTCATTCTCATCTTTTCTATTAGGATAAGAACTAGGCTTCTCATCTATTGCTTAGAATGACGAGTTAATACCCGTGGACTACTAGCTAGCTTGTTTGCAAGTGTATGTCGGTACTTGAGTATTGTTGGTGTGACAAATAGATGGAGAAGAGATTTGAGTCTAGAAAGTCGAGTGGATATGCTTTTCCAATCTTTTGCAGTTGACTCAAAATCCTTTTTGAGCAATTATAGCCGTTATGTTGTCCAATTTCTGCTAGAATCTCTAATGTGTTTGCATCATTCTTTGTTTCAGATGCCCCCTCGTCCTTCCCGTCAGGTGGTCCGTCTGACCAGGTGCATCGATGTACCGGGTCACATGGCCATGTTGGTTAGAGTTATGATGGAGGCCGGTTACCATTGGTACCCAGAGTACACAGTGGAGGAACAGTATCGAGATTTCAACCAGAGTCAGTATCTGTGTACTATTAAGATATATCCTTCATATCCTGGAGCTGTAGAGCCGCTTGACTAGACTTATGGACTAGGTGTCACCATAGAAATGGCAGTTCAGGAGGCCGCCTACACCATGCTGACTATCATGAGGTTTCACCATGGTTTGCTTCAGAACACAGAGTTCTGTTATGTTCCTGCTTCCATGGGAGGAGAGGATGGCTATCTTAGCGCAGCCTACTATGATTGTTCTCATGAGGACCTTAGGCTGCAGGTGACAGCTTAGATATTGGAGAACAGGGACCGTGATGCACGTGCCCTTCGCATGTAGCTTTATGCTACCCGTGCACTTCTTTGGACAGCCCCTACGTAGTTGGCACCTGTCGTGCAGATAGGCTATGGAGTTGGAGATGCTTACCCCACCGTGGACTCATCTGCCAGCACACGTAGACTGGCCCGATGTTGGAGGCATCACCCCTCTTCGAGGACCGCTGTTGCCGCCGACAAGGGAACCAAGGCCACATCCGTGTCCTTACGGTTTCCAGGGATCATAGGCTAGGGTGTTTCCAGATCCTCAGGTTCAGCTTTCGGGTCACGGGGGTAACCTATATGAGGAATTCTATGGCGATGCTTGAGTATGTGGATGTTAGTACTACTATGGTAGTAGTCGTATCGCCAGAGTCCTGCGTGTCTTGTGGGATATGACTCGGGTTGAGAGTTGAGCTCCGAAGGTGTAGATAGATAATGTATAGGAAGATTGTAATGCCTCCGATGAGTCGTGTCATCTCTCTGTAGTTGTATTTCAGCTTGGGCTTGTACTGAACTATGTCATGGTGTGTATGAATCATGGTGTTCATATGGCAGTTGTTATTTCCATGTTGTTGGGTGTTTCCCTGCATGCCATGTTGTCCAGTACATTCCTTATCTCATGTCTTAGAGTTGATGTCCTCTATGTCTAAGCTGTGGGTTTGTTTTCCCATGATGGTGGCAACTAGGAATAACCACGTGGCTGCCCCCGAGCAGGGCGAGGGAAGCCAGCCAAGGCAAGATAACCTGCCACATGCGCCTTCTTTGGCAGAAGTGATGCTACAAGCTGAACGGAACAAAAGGGAGACCAACAGGCTGTTGGAAAGAATTGAGCAGAACACAGCACGTGCTCCCCGCAATGATCACAATGATGGCATGTCACTCGGTGATTTCATCAAGCTGTGCCCACCTAAGTATCATCATTCGGTCGACCCACTCAACGCGGATGACTGGCTGACCAGCATGTTCGGCAAGATCCGGGCTGCCAATGTGTTCGAGGCCAACAAGGTGACCTTTGCTACCTACTTTCTGGAAGGACCCACCAATCTGTGGTGGGAAAGCTATGAAGCCATGCATCCCGACGGCCCTACACCAACTTGGGAAGAGTTCAGTGCAACATTTCGTACCCATCACATCCCGGAAGGGCTGATGGATCGCAAGAGAGAGGAATTTTGTGCTTTCACCCAGGGTAGACTGTCAGTGGATGCCTATAGCCGTGAGTTCGACAATCTTGCTCGCTATGCTCCGTAGGAAGTTTCAACTGATGCCAAGAAGCAGGCTAGGTTCCGCAAGGGACTTAACCCTCAGCTCCGTCGAGATTTGCGTCTGCATGAGTGTACAACCTTCCAAGCTCTCGTTAACAAGGCTATCAATGTCGAGACTGGATAGACTGACTATGAGGCCACGAGGAAGCACAACCGTGACTTCAGCCCCGCATCTGGCTCAGGCTCCAACAAACGCCGGGTGTGTGTTCCCAATGCAGCTCTACCGCCAAGATACATCGTGAGGCCATCCTTCCAGGCGTCTCGCCTAGCTCAGCCCAACCCTCCAGCCAGGCCATTTGGAGGTCCGCCTATCAATGTTGCTCCCCGTGCCACCGTTGTTTGTTACAAATGTGGGGAACCAGGACACTACTCCCGTGAGTGTCCTCAGAACAATGCTAAGCCCGCTTGACGTGGGAAGCCGGGAAAAGCCTTCTATTTGAAGCCAGCTCCTGCTCGTGGATGAGTGAATTATGTCTCTGCTGAGGAAGCCTTTGAGGATCCTGATGTTATCCTAGGTACGCTCCTTGTCAATAGTCATCCAACATCTGTTCTATTTGATATTGGGGTATCTCATTCTTTCATCGCAGAAAGTTATGCACAGTTGCATAACATGTCTTTTTGTGATATGCCTACTCCTTTAGTATTTTAGACTCCTGGTTCAAAGTGGCAAACTTCTAGGGTGAGACATGATAATGAGATTCTGGTGGATAGGCTAGTCTTCCTAGCATCTTTGATAGCCCTCAAGTCTTCGGACATCAATATCATTCTAGGCATGGATTGGATGAAAGCCCACTATGCTAAGATTGATACTCATTCTAGAAATGTTCAACTTACACATCCATCGGGTGAGATAGTTAATGTCTCCACTCGAGTAGCCAAGTGCCAACTCTATTCCCTGAATGCTAGCCCTCTTCCAGAGTTAGAAGATATTCCAGTAGTCCGTGACTTTCCGGATGTCTTTCCAAAAGAACTACCAGGAATTCCACCTGTCAAAGATTTTGAGTTTGTGATAGAGCTCATTCCAGGGACTGTCCCAATAGCCAGAAGACTCTATAAGATGGCACCCTTAGAACTAGCCGAACCTTAAATTCACCTCGATGAGGCTTTGAATAAAGGTTTCATCTGTCCTAGTTCTTCTCCTAGGGCTTGTCCCATCCTCTTCTTCAAGAAGAAGGATGGATCAGATCGGATGGTTGTGGATTATCGGTCAGTGAATCTGGTCACCATTAAGAACAAGTATCCGCTCCCTAGGATCAACAATTTGTATGATCAACTCGCTGAATCCTCTGTCTTTTCCAAAATGGATTTGAGGTTGGGATACCATCAAATCAGAGTTAGAAACGGGGACATTCCAAAAACGGCTTTTTTTACTCGTTATGGCCAATACGAGTACACTGTCATGTCCTCGATTTAACCAATGCTCTAGCCACCTTCTCTCGCTTGATGAATTCGATCTTCATGGAGTATTTAGATAAATTTGTCGTGGTTTACCTCGACGATATACTCATCTACTCGAAGAACGAACAAGAACATGCCGAGCATCTAAGGCTGGTATTGATGAAACTTCGAGAGCACCGTCTATATGCCAAATTGTCCAAGTGTGAATTTTGGTTGCCAGAAGTGACCTATTTGGGCCACGTGATCTCTGTTAAGGGTATTGCTGTCAATCCCGAGAGAGTTCAGGCCGTCCTTGATTGGACTCAACCTGAATTGGTTAAGCAAGTTTGGGGCTTCCTTGGCTTAGCGAGCTATTGTCGCTGCTTTGTTGAGAATTTCTCCAAGGTTGCGAAACCTCTGACTGAACTCCTCAAGAAAGATAAAAATTCCGAGTGGACTCCACAATGCGAGCGCAGTTTTTAGGAGTTGAAAATACGATGACCTCTGCTCCCGTTCTGGTGCCACCAGACTTCTCTAAGGACTTTGTTATCTATTGCGACGCCTCGCGACAAGGATTAGGTTGCATTCTCATGCAAGATCGTCATGTGATTGCATACGCATCTCGATAGTTGCGTCCACATGAGGATAATTATCCAACACATGATGTTGAGCTTGCAGCTGTGGTCCATGCACTGAAAACCTGGCGACATTACCTTCTAGGTAATCGTTGCAAAATTTACACTGATCACCAAAGTCTGAAATATATTTTTACCCAGCCGGATTTGAATCTCAGGCAAAGACGGTGGGTTGAGTTGATTACAGATTACGAGTTAGGGATAACTTACACCCCGGGGAAAGCCAATGTTATGGCTGATACACTAAGTCGTAAGTCTTTTTGTAACAACCTGATGTTACAACAAGGTCAACCACTTCTCCATGAGGAATTTCGGAAGTTAAACCTCCACATTGTACCTCATGGATTTCTATCGAACTTGGTGGCGAAACCTACTCTTACGGATCAAATTATAGAAGCCCAGAAGCATGATGCTGGGATATCTCGGATCAAGAAAAACATTAAGAAGGGTAATGTTAGATGCTTCTCTGAAGATGATTGGGGTGTTGTCTTCTTTGACAACTGCTTGGTGACCCCAAAGAAGCAACATCTACGATAGTTGATTCCTAAGGAGGCTCATGATTCTCCTCTCATAATTCATCCGGGTAGTACCAAGTTGTATCAGGACCTACGCTAGAGGTTCTGGTGGACTAGGATGAAGAGAAATTGCTCAGTTCGTTGCTAATTGCGACGTTTGTCATTGCGTGAAAGCCGAACATCAAAGGCCTGCTGGCACCCTTCAACCTTTAGCTATTCCTGAATGGAAATGGGATAAGGTCGGTATGGATTTCATTACCTGATTTCCCAGGACTAAGAGAGGGAATAATGCTATCTTTGTGGTCATCGACCGCCTTTCCAAAGTGGCTCATTTTCTTCTTGTTCGGGAGAGTATAACTGCTAGCCAGCTAGCGGAGTTATATGTTTCTCGAATAGTTTCTCTTCATGGTGTTCCATTGGAGATTAACTCAGACCGTGGAAGTATCTTTACTTCCCGATTCTAGGAAAGTTTTCAAACTGCTATGGGGACTCATCTATCCTTTAGCACTGCTTTCCACCCGCAATCAAGTGGTCAAGTTGAGCAAGTCAATCAAATTCACGAAGACATGCTCCGAGCTTGTGTTATATCCTTCGGTATGAATTGGGAGAAATGTCTTCCATTTGCCGAATTTGCATATAACAATAGTTATCAATCAAGCTTGGGCAAATCCCCTTTTGAAGTTCTCTATGGACGAAGGTGTCGAACACCTCTTAACTAGTCAGAAACCGGAGAGAGGCAACTCTTTAGCCCGGATATGATCTAGGATGCAGAGGAGCAAGTTCACATTATTCGTGAAAAGTTGAAAACAACCCAATCTCGTCAAAAGAGCCAATATGATCGCCATTATCAGGCCGTGACCTATGAAGTTGACGCGAAGGCTTACCTTCGGGTTACGCCTCTGAAGGGTACCCATCGATTCGGTATCAAGGGCAAGTTGGCTCCTCGTTACATTGAACCTTTTCGCATTCTTGCTAAATGAGTAGAGGTTGCCTACCAATTGGAACTTCCGCCGCATCTTTCCAAGGTTCATGATGTCTTCCATGTCTCGCAACTTAGGTGTTGCTTCTCGGACCCTGTCCGTGAGGTAGACCACGAAGCGCTTGATCTCCAAGATAACCTTACATATCAAGAATACCCTGTTCGTATTCTTGATCAAGCTGAGCGTACCACTCGGCGACGAAACATCAAGTTTCTCAAGGTTTAGTGGTCACATCATTCTGAAAAGGAGGCCACATGGGAAAGAGAAGATCGTCTTTGACTAGAGTACCCCGCGCTCTTCTCGACGACTTCAAAATCTCGGGACGAGATTCTTTTGAGTGGGGGTGAGTTGTCACATCCCTAGCTAGTTGTAATAGGATAACATATGTGTGTGTGTGTGTGTGCATCATATATCATTTTTGCATCAACATGAAATGGGGACTAAAGGAAACCCCAAACCCTCATTTGAATCAAACCAATTCAAAGTTTGTGAAAATTCAACAAATCCAAAATGCCCATCTAAAATGTCCCCTATGTGTGATAAATATGGACATGATTATACAAGGGGTCATTTAAAATATTTGAACAACTATAGCAATTTAAAAATAAATGATAAAGCTTCTGAAAATATCAAATAAAGCATTATCATTATTTTATTTTTCAAAATATCTTGAAACTTTTTAGATAAGTTTGAAATATTCAAACTACAATATATAAAATATTTGGAATATTCTAAAACAGCATATGTGCCTGATAATAAAATAAAGCAAATGTCAGAAATTAGAAAAGAATGCAAATAAAGAAAAAGGGGGGAGAAAAACCCACCTGGGCTTACCTGAAGAAGAGGCCTAGCCCACGGGGGGCTGTAGTGTCTTCTTCCTCCTACCAGGAGGAGAAGCAACTGCGTGCCTCCACCGCAACCGGCCGTGGCCACGCGCTGGCCACCTCCTCCCTGCCTGCCTGGCCGCCTCCTCGTCATGTTGGCGAGAGGATAGGCTCCGCCACCGCCTGGACCCGTCCCCCCTCACCATTCCTCTCTTCCCCTCTCCCCTACTTCCCCCTCGCCGGACTGAAGCCGTCGGTGATTCGCCACCCTCCATGCGTCCCCGACCACGCCACGGCGCCAGAAGCCCCTCTAGTGAGGCCCCGGTCCGTTTCCCCTGGTTCCGTTGCCGTTCCCCTCCTCTAGCCCCGTCGGTAGCCAGAGCGGAGCGGAGCTCGCCACCGGCCATGGCATAGCCATGGCCACAGCGGCCAAAGCTCGCTCCCGACCACGGGCTCATGCTCGTAGCGTCCCAAGGAGCCCGTAGCCGCCCTTAGCTCCACCTCCCATAGCCTAAAGCGCCGTAGCCGGTCCTGCCCAAGCCGTCGCCGCCGCTCGGCTCGACGTGGTCGTCGTCTCCGGTGACCCCAAGCCCCCTATGCTACCCTGCTAGACGCGCGTGTGCACAGGCTACCTCCCGGTGCCCTCCGCGCGCCAAATGGTCACCGAAGGCAGAACTCCGATGGGTCGCTGCCATGCTGTTGGTCGCCGTCGGCCCCGCTCCGGTGGGCGCCGACGTGGCCGGCCATTAGGGGCTAAACCCCCTCTTAATTAGGCCCCCAGTCACTGACTAATGGGCCCCAGTTGCGGGTCAAACCCTGGTCAACACGGGAATTAGGCCCGTGTCAGTAACGTGCGGGCCCCGCACGTCAGGTTTGACCTGGCCTGGTCAGCCGACCAGCTGACGTCGTAGTGACGTCAGGCTGACGTCATATTTTGTTTTCCAGTTTTAAAATAATTCCAGAATTTTTTAAAACTTTAAAAATTCATATAAATTAATCTGTAAATCAGATGAAAATAATTATATATGAAAATTTATCAGAAAAATTCAATGAATCCAATGCTGCTATTATCATGCATATTAGAGCAACCTATGTAGATGAACCTTGACGTTTATTAATAGGTTAGCATATGGAATTTGAAATGAAGAATGATTTTGAACCTATATTCAAACTCACTTCAAATTAACTTGGACACTAGTTGCATTAGCTCATCCATACATGCTACCATGTCATGATCATGCATCATATTGTTGCACTTGCGTGTATGGAATGCTATTTATCAGCATTGCGGTAGGGCCTTGCTTATGAGGATACCCCCGAGTATTCCAACGAAGGAGAGAACCTTCTTGCTACCTAGCAAGGCAAGATACCCCCTTGATCATTCCGATAACATCCCACTCTCTCGCTCCTACTCTTGTTTATTGCATTAGGACAAACGCTCATATGTCTGTCATACATGGTAGAAGAACCTATTCTTTGGCATGACCTGTCATTGTCACAGTAAATAGCTAAACCTTGCAACCTTGCATACCTGGTAGATGCTTATGCCATGATGTGCTTAGATTACTTTGCCTGCTATGCTTGCTATGCTTAGAGTTGTGTCAGGTCTGATTCATCTAGGTGATGAACTGGAGTGAAACATTGTTGTTCTGAGGTGATAAGCTTATGATGAACCTGATTTGGTAAAGGTAGCGATGAGAGGCTATGTAGGAGTACATAGTGGGTTGTCTCATTGGGACCGTTCTTAGGAACTGAGTTCCGTGTTTGTGATACAAGACTAGTTACTACCACACATTGGGTTCCGGTAACTCGACCCCTCTCGACTTATCAGTCGCTTGGTGCTTAATCCAGGAGTTGCAAGTAGTTTCTGGTGTTTATAGCATGCTGGAGGCCATGCGTAGCGCTGACCCTAGGGGTGGGTTATGACGTGGTAGGCAGTGGCACGGTGTACCAAGGGTCACCCGAATGGTGGGCTTGGGAACCCTGCACACATCGTTTGGGGCCGTAGCGGAAACTTCGGCCGGACTTCCACGCAAGTTCAGTCTTGAATAGGCGATAGCCTAGACTAGAGGTCTTATGTGATTGGCGGTCGTGGCCGACTCCCTCGCTGGGCTTCCGCTTGAAGGTTGCTGAGGTGCATGGTTTTATGAGCACACAGCGATAAGTGGTGAGAGCGTGTGTGAAGAAGTACACCCCTGCAGGGTATGAAACTATTCGAATAGCCGCATCCTCGGATATGGACTACTTGGAAAGCTTATGCTATTCATAGATAATCAAATGGATACTCATTAAAATATCAAGACAAGTGTGAGTACCGTGGATGGCACTCTCCCAGGAGAGGGAAGTGAATCCATGGTGGTGTATTGTCATGGAGTTAGTGGACTCGTGTGCGATATCTAAAAAGTAAACAAAGAGTTAAAACTGTGTAGTGTAGGTTAGCCATGAGTCAAAGCTGGCATTGCTGCATAAACTCCACCACCCCCTTGTTGATACATGAGCATGAATAGACTAGGTCTGTTTTAAAGACTTGCTGAGTACGTTTGTACTCACGTTTGCTTAATAAATATTGCAGATGAGACCTAGGACCCATCAGGTGGATTCTTTCTAGATGTCGACGATGCCGAATAGCTGGTGTCACAGCTACGACCTATGCCTTGTGGCGGGCTGTAGATAGTCAGGCCATGTGCCTTTTTACCCTTTCATCTGTCTGTACTCAGACAACTTTATGCTTCCGCTTGGTTTGTATGAACTTGTTTTTATGACTTGAGTGTTGGGTCATGTGACCCCTACCTGTAAGAACATATTTTCCAAGGCTCGTCTGAGCCTCTTAAATAAAAGTTGTGTTGTTGTATGGTTATGTTGTGATGCCATAGTTGTATCTATGCATATTGGGCATGTCATGCGTACGTGTGACGTGCAACGGTATGTATGGGATCCGACACCTAGTCGTGTGCCTTTAGTAGTACTCTTTACGGGAAACTACCTCTTTGTGCTTCCACGGAGCCATCGTAGCTTGCTACTGCTCCGGACACCTTGATTGACCGGCCTGTATCCTTCTTTGCTGCTGTGTCTGTCCCTTCAGGGAAATGTCTCGCAGTGTAATGGAGTCCCTGTAGCCTGCTACGACTCGTCTACGTGCAGTGATGGCATTTATGTCTCACGGCGTAATGGAGTCCTTGTAGCTTGCTATGTCTTGTTGACACACGATTGAGGCCGACACCTGCATTGCTAGGTTACGTATGCCTGTTTTCGTATGAATGTGCCACTTGGGTTCTATAACTAGTCATGTCGGCCCGGGTTCTCTATCGTTTGATTGCCAGCGACATGTTCACATACGTGAGCCAAAAGACGCAAACGGTCCCGGCTAAGGTAAGGCTGCAGCCGTGGAGCTTACCGTGCGTGAGGCCGCAAAGTGATGTGATATGTGACAGTCTAGATTCATATGTCTTAGGTTCGCGGTACCAACAAAGATGATGAAGAAACCGGCAGTGAAGCCAAAATTTTCATCTTCAAAATCATCATAGTAGATTCCTCAAGCTCAAAGGCCTCAGCCCTCAAAGGCCTCAGCCCTCAAAGGCCTCATCCACTAGTATGGTTGCTGCTCAGTCATCAACTGCTGCTGCAAAGTCCTCAACGCATGTGCATCTTGCATCATGCCAAAGGACTGAGAGATTCTCAATTGCTTCAGGGGCATCTGCAAGTTCTTCAACCCAAGCACATTCCTCAAGAAGTCCTTCCCTGAGGAAAATGAAAGCAACTGCTAGCCGAGGCATTCGATGAAGTCCTCAACCCAAGAAGGTGGCATTCACCATACCATCAGATTCCTCAGATGAAGCTGATGATGAGGAGCTGACTGCAATCATCAGAAACAAGCAAGAACGAGTGGCTCAAGCAAAGGGCACTCAATTTCCTCTTTTGCTTGATCCAAAACAGGTGCTTAACTTCATTGATATCTGGCACAAGGATCCCAAAACGCCCATTGATGACTTGAAACTGCCTCCTGGTCCCGATCATGTCCTCACAACTTTAGAAATAACAAATTCATTCTAATAATACTCAAAAAAATAGTGGGTTCCATCGTTTCTATGGTTCCCTTTTAAACGGTGAGGCCCTCTCTATACACCGGAGCCCTTTCTTTCATCAAAAAGTATTACGAACTTGTATAGTTCACATTCTTTGGCTCTACCTATCCATTATAGAGTAAATAGCTCTTTTCACAATAAGAGTTATCCATACAGTGACGGTATTTAATTATGAAAGTTGGCTAAGTAGCTGACCCTGTTAGTCCGTTCTTTTAAGATAAAAGAGCATAAGCCTTTTTCTTTTTATTACTATTTCCTCCGCTTAATGGATAACCATTTGCTACCAATGGGAGAATTGCTTCTTATTTCCAATTTAGATAATTGGACTTGCACCAAAGGAAACCAGAAATTCCATATACCATAGAAATCTAGGATAGAGAAGCTATATCCCATTCATTGGTACTAATCATGGATACTTCAAATTTTTTAGCTGAAGAAAAATGGAAGTATGAGAAGGCAGACAAACCAAGAATGCTCAGTACAAGAAAGAGCATTACTTGAAGAAGAATATTCTGAATTTGTCTCCTAAGGAACTTGTGAAGGTGTGGTCTGAAATCAAAGGCCTCAATGAGGAATTCAATTCTTACTATGCTGATTGGCAAGGCGCCAAGGTTTGCTTCGTCAACATTGCTGATAAAGTCATTAGTGATCACAACTCAAGGGTTGCCTCTTGCTCACAGCCACAAATTCCTCAGGCTGAGGAAACTGTTTAGCCTACTGCAGAAACTGCCAGCGCAGCTGAAGAAAGTTAGACCGCTGAAGAACCAGCCAGGACACCCTCCACCGGTGCGCCATATGAAACTGAACCCACAAGGACGACTGCATTAGTCGTGCCTGAAGAAAATGTACCACCCTCACCTTCAGCTAACTCGGCCAAATCATCAAAGGTGAAGACAATCAACCTTCCTTCTGCATCAGAAGTAAAGAAAACTAAGGCTGCTGAGAAGAAGGCACTAAAGAGAAAAGCTTCAACTTCAGATTCCTCAGCCGTAAAGAAGTTGAAGACTCTGCCGAAATCTTCAACTGAACCATTAGATGCCACTCCAATCTCCTCAACACCAGCCTATGAGATAATTCCATTTGGTGTTGACTATGTCATCCCAGATGATGAAGATGAAGAAGATCATTTTGCTGCTTCAACAGAGCAGATTGATGAAGACATTGAAGTTGAAGCAAATGCTTCAACTCCACAGGTATCATCGCCCCAACCTCAGTTCACTGCTCAAGAGGCCGGCGTTGAAGAAATTGATGAGGATGTAGACATAGGCAATACAACTCCTGTCATTAATGATGAATATTGGGAAGCTTCTCATCCCAATTCCCCAATGACTACTCCTGTGTCATAGATTCCTTAGTCCCCATCCCAGACTGAAGAAATTCATGAAGGATCTGATGACTTGGACGCAAATGCCACTGAAGAAATTCTAGCTGCATCAGCTGATGACTTTGCTGCTCCAACTGCCACTAAGGAAACTGCACCGCAAATTCCTTAGACTGAATAAATTCATGCTATGCCTAAAGAGATCAAGGGCCACTTCAAGCCAAATCTTCAGCCGAAGCCAAGAATGCTATTCAAAGGCCCACATCGCCCCAAATTCCTCATGTCCAATTTCTTCAACGAGCACATTTTCTTGAGAGGACCCAATCCATTTGGCTCACCAAGGGCCGGTCGAACAAGATTTTGGACTCCAACTCAGATGAATTACTATGCATCAGTTCTGTTCGACAAGAAAAAAGTCTTCGAGCACCACCAAATTCCTCATGCTGATATGGAAACAATTCCATCCTTCACACCAGTGCTTTCAGTTCTTCACGATGCAGGAATTCTTCCCGTCTGTGTGGATATCTGTGACTGGAATGAAGAGCTAATTCTTCAATTCTATGCCACACTACACATCAAAGATGATGCCTCTGACATCAACTCATGGGTCTTGGACTGGATAACCGGATCTACTCACCTCACAAATCCAGCATCTGAATTACTTCGGTCTGTCCCTGTCCCAATTCCCTCAGAAGATGCATGCCGCTTGTTTGATGAACCTGCACTACCCAATCAACTGATGCAAGTGCTGATGAAGCCTTTGGCTCCTGGAAAACCTCAATGGAAAACCTTCCTAGTGAAGGATTTGCTCTATGTGCCCAGGACGGTCTACCGCATTCTCACCAATACCCTATGTCCTTAGAAGGGCCACAACTCTGAAGCAGAAGAAGTGGAGGGAGTCATGAAGAATATGCTGTTTAACATCATTCATGGGATTCCCATCAACTTCCAAGATTTCTTCATGAGGACATTGGTGAATGCAACACAAGCCCCATTCGAACTGAAGCCTTATGCTCCCTGGATAATGAAGTTCATCAAATCAAGGTTTTCAGTACCCTTCAAGGCAGACTTCCAGAACCACTTTGGCTTCTTGCCCCCGATTGAAGTCCTCAAGAGCACAATTGTGTCAGTTGAAGGAAAAGGCAAGGCTATCATTGATGAAGGCACTCGTCCATTGGATGGTTAGTTTCACAAAGCTGCATCTTTCTCCACCAATGATGACACTGCAACCCAGGACTCAGAAGCAAAGGCCTCAGCACAAAATCCTCAAGAGTCTACCCCTCGTGTGATGACTGATCGTAAGCTTCTCATAAGTCTTCATCAGAAGGTCGATTGTAATCACAACTTGGTGAAGCATAAGTTGGCCTCCATAGTTCAGAACATGACCGTGACGCAGAAATCAGTGAAGAAAAATCATTACTATGTGCATGAAATCCTCAACCGCACTTGGGCCATTCTATATCACCTCAAGACTCCTAAAGAACTGAAGGAGCTGGATCTTGATGTCACATCCCTAGCTAGATGTCATAGGATAGCATGTGTTTGCCTCATGTTTCAATTTTGCATCAACATGAAATGGGGGCTAAAAGAAACCCCAAGCTCATATTTGAATCAAAATAATTCAAAGTTGTGAAACCTCAACAAATTCAATATGCCCTTACAAAATGTTCCCTATGTCTGATAATTATGGACATGATTATAACATGGGCCATTTTAAATATTTGAACAACTATAGCAATATAAAAATAAATGATAAAGCCTCTAAATATGCCAAATAAAGCATTATCATTATTTTATCTTTCAAACTATCCTAAAACTTTTTATGGGAGTTTGAAATATTCAAACTTGATATTACAAAATATTTGGGATATTTTATAAAAGTATTTGTACTTGAAAAGAAAATAAAACAAATTTTAGAATCAGAAAATAGAAAGTAAAAGAAAAAAAGGGGAAAGGAAACCTGCCTAGGCCCAGGCCAGGCCGGCCGACCTGGCCCAGGGAGGTTGTCATCCTCCTGGCGGCCAGGAGGGCGGGCGTGTGGCCGGAGCGCGCGCGCGGGCGTGCCTCCATGCCGGCAGCTGCCTACCTACCTCCCCCTCGCCAGCGCGACGGGGATAAGCTCAGAGAGCCGTCCCCATCGCCCTCTCCCTCTCGCTCTCGCTCGCCTCTCTTCCTCTCCCCCTCCCTCGCCATGGCCGCCGAAGCTCCGCCGATTAGCGCCATTGCTCCAGCCGCTTCCTTGCCTCGCTAGGTAGCTCCAGAGCTCCGCCTCGTTGCCCTCTTCCTTCTTGCCAAGACGTGCTTCGCCGGGAGCTCCCCATCACCGCATCACCGTCGTCTTCAACCTCTAACCGCCGGCAAAGAAGTGAAGCTCGTAGTTGCTCCAGGCCTTCCTCGAGCCCGCTCTCGACACCGCTGCAACCGTCGTGAGCCTATGCTCCTTCTCCCCCGCTTTCCCCCTTCGATAGGTCGTTCTAGCGCCGGATCCTCTCGGGTCTGAGAGCTCCTCGCCACCGGCGAGGACATGGCTGTCACTGTACCAGCCCAAGCTCACAACTGAGCACGTAGTCATGCTTAGGATGATTCCAGGCAGCTCTAGGAACCCTCAGGTGGCTCGTTCGAGCTCCGGCTCGACGAGACCGTGCTCGCCCGAGCTCCAGCAGCCGCCGTGCTCATTGCCGGCGCCGATTCCGGCCATCCCAGCCCCTGGGAGGTGTCGGGCTCGACGCGCGCGAGCGAGCAGAGTAGATCGGTGCCCTCCGCCGTCCGTTTGGTCGCCGGAGGAGGAATCCCGACCCCCTTCGCCGTCCCTAACGTCGCCGGCAGCTCAACACCGGCGAGTCAACCAGTTTGACCACCAGGGGTTTGACCCCCGGGTCACTGGCAAGTGGGGCCGAGCCCTGTTAGTCAAATCCCGATTTGCAATTTAATTAATTAATATAATTAACCTAATTAGTCACTGACCACTAGGCGCAATGTTGATTAAGTAATTAGGATTAGTTTTAATTCTCTAATTAAGTGATTGAGTCACTGACATGAGGGCCCCACCCTGTCAGGTTTGATCTGTCCTGGTCAGCTGACCTGCTGACGCCATGATGACGTCTAGATAATGAAATAAAAGGAATTTTTAGTTTTAAAATAATTCTATAAAATGTTTAAAACTTCAAAAATTCATATAAATTAATCTATAACTCAGATGAAAATAATTTATATATGAAAATTTATCAAAGAAATCCAATGAATCTAATGGTGCTATTATGATGCATGTTAGAGCAACCTATGTTGAAGAACATTGACATTTGCTAATAGGTTAATATATGGAACTTGAAATGAAGAACGATTTTGAACCTATATTCAAACTCACTTCAAATTAACATGGACATTGGCTACATCAGATCATCCATACATGCTGCCATGTCATGATCATGCAACATATTGTTGCACTTGGGTGTATTGGTTACTATTTATCTGCATTACGGTAGGCCCTCCTTCTAAGGATATCCCCGAGTATTCCAACGAAGGAGAGAACCTTCCCGCTACCTAGCAAGGCAAGCAACCCCCTTGATTGTTCCGATAATATCCCACTCTCTCACTCTTGCTCTTGTTTATTGCATTAGGAAAAACGTTCACTTGTCTGTCATACACGGTAGATGAACCTATTCTTTTGCATGACCTGTCATTGTCATAGTAAATAGCTAAACCTTGAAACCTAGCATACCTGGTAGATGCTTGTGACATGATGTGCTTAGCTTACTTTGCCTGCTATGCTTTCTATGCCTAGAGTTGTGTCAGGTCTGTTTCATCTAGGTGATAAACTGAAGTGAAACCATGTTGTTCTGATGTGATAAGCTTACAATGAACTCGATTTGGTAAAGGTAGCGATGAGAGGCTATGTAGGAGTACATAGCGGGTTGTCTCATTGGGACCGTTCTTAGGAACTGAGTTCCGTGTTTGTGATCCAAGACTAGATACTGCCACACGTTGGGATACTTAATTGATCCTCTCGACTTATCAGTCGCTTAGTCCTTAGTCCAGGAGTTGCAAATAGTTTCTGGTGTTTATAGCATGCTGGAGGCCGTGCGTAGTGCTGACCCTAGGGGTGGGTTACGACGCGGTAGGCAGTGGCATGGTGTACCAAGGGCCACCCAAATGGTGGGTTTGGGAACCCTGTGCACATCGTTTGGGGCCGTAGCGGAAACTTCAGCCGGACTTCCGTGCGGCGATAGCCTGGACTAGAGGTCTTATGTGATTGACGGTCGTGGCCGACTCCCTCACTGGGCTTCCGCTTGAAGGTTTCCGAGGTGATTGGTTTTATGAGCACACGATAAGTGGTGAGAGCTTGTGTGAAGAAGTACACCCCTACAGGGTATGAAACTATTCGAATAGCTGTGCCCTCGCATATGGACTACTTGGAAAGCTTATGCTGTTCATAGATAATCAAATGGATACTCATAAAAATATCAAGACAAGTGTGAGTACCGTGGATGGCACTCTTCCAGGAGAGGGAAGTGAATCCATGGTGGTGTATTATCATGGAGTTAGTGGACTCGTGTGCGATGTCTAAAATTTAAACAAAGAGTCAAAATTGTGTAGTGTAGGTTAGCCATGAGTCAAAGCTGGCATTGCTGCATAAACTCCACCACCCCCTTTGTTGATACATGAGCATGAATAACCTAGGTCTGCTCGAAAGACTTGCTGAGTACGTTCGTACTCATGTTTGCGTACTAATTGTTGCAGATGAGACCCAGGACCCATCAGGTGGTGTAGCGACCCGACCTGAAAGGTTGAATCTCCGGTGTTTCCGTACCATCCCAAGATCATGCTGGTACACACATGGTACATCAATGTATATATCAAAGTGAAATCAAACAGCTTTATTAATCGACAATCTCATATAGAGTTCTTTATTACATAAAGATTACAATAAAGTGGCTAAAGGCCAACTCATGAGATAAACTAAACCAAAGTCTTGCGGAAGCTTCAAAGGTAGTTCAGTCCATCTGACTCCAAGGGCATCTCACCGAGCGTAGAGCGTATCCTCATACCTGGTTGGAAAAATACTCTGCAACATGATACGTTGCAGCCGTGTAGATCAACATATTGAATATGCCAGCAATGTCACAAAAGGGGGTAAAATAATCATATCTTCTATATGCATATATGGCAGGTGGGGTAGTAAGTTTTGCATAAAGCAAATTTTTCCTACAACAAGAGAGGGCAAAGCAAAAGTTATTACTACATTGTTGGCTGATTAATGAGATGGTTCCACAAACCAATTCTCATACCCAAGATGTCATTAATAACCACATCATTATAATACTTTGTGTTGAGAGTTCCAGATAGTTTCAGTTCGTTTGGCTCAAACTGTCCATGACTGTGGACACGGCTAATCGATTAGGTTTGGGTACTCTGCAGAGTTTTGCACACATTCCCCACAAGATTTGATCGCCTCCGTTGAATTTCTCGCACTTCAGGGTGTTTGAGAAATGGATGACCAAAACATGGTCTTCTAAAGGGTTTCCCTAAGACTCTGTCGGTGCCCATCCTTTCCTAACGTTCTTCTACATCTCGCAGCACCGCCTGTCCAGGGTCACCATGATATCCAACCAAGCCAGAGCCCATAATGGCTTGTGGCTGTGCAGGTAAGCCTTGGGTCTTGAAGCATCCATCCATCTCTTTCTGCCTGGGTGGACCTTTCCGCATGAATATTGGCACTTCTCCAGCAACACCTAGGCTAACCACTGGCTTCACGAGGGCGCCGTTCAACCATCATCCACCCAGAGGTATATTGAAAACTTGGAGCCTTGAAGTCTTGTTCATCAAGTAGGTCTTGTAATTATTATCTCACAACTCTTATGAATCACACAACCAACCCCGTCTACTAACAGCATAGCAAAATTAAAACAACGTTTCCCGAGGCCGAAGTGTGAAAAGGGTTGAGGGTGCCTACCACATGATACTACATAAAGTAACCAAGTTTCAGAATTACCTACTTTGCATGCAATTGGGGAGATGGTAGAACTAATGCAAATAAAACATGGGTAAACATGATCAAAGTGACTTGCCTTGCTGACGATCCTCGTACTCAAGTGACTCTAGATAACAAGCTTCACACTCCGGATGATCTAACGAATCAAACAAACCACACAATAGACATAACTACATACAATTCACACAATAGCAAGGTAACAAATACTTCAACAAACAATAGCACAATCAAAAGGAAAATCACTCAAAGTAGAAGACTCTAAAAATTTTGGTGTCAAAATTTCTACTAAGACATAACAAAACAAAATTTGTTTTCAGCAACTAACCATTAGATAACAGAAAAGTAAATGCGAAAAATTTATTAGAAAACAGGAAGAATTTTATTGTAAAAGTTTTGTGCAAAAAGGGGTACTACAAAACATTTTTTTTCTAAACAATACTCATGGTGAAACAAAGTTTACCTATTTAAACTAGAGCACAAAGCAAAATAAAATATTTTTATAAAAAAATAGTTCACCTAATGTTTAACAACAGAACTAAATAAACTAAAATAAAAAGTTAAACTAGAACAAAATCAACTAAAACTAAAATGAAAACAATTCAATTAAACACTAAGAAGAAACTAAACAGAATCTGTTTTTACTAAAAACCTTAATCTAAAATTTACTAAAAATTCCCAAACAGTGCTTGATGATAAACCTAACCAATACAAAACAGTGGCAAAAAGAATCACTCAAAAATAAGTTTTTAACCTCAAGTTATTCAAGTTTTAGTGATTTGATCAAATTGAACAAAATTCAAATTTAATAGTTCAAATTTGAAAACTAAGACTACAGACAGAAACTACATGAAATTTGTGACATGTTGCAAAAAGAATCATGAAAAAACTCTAAATATTTTAAAATATATAATAAAAATAAAAACAGAACACATTCTGTTTTCTAAAACAGAAACAGAAAAGAAAAATTATTTAGCTATCGGACAGGGGTGACGTGGCGGCTTCCTAATGGTCGAAAAGAGCGTGCGTGTGGTGTTTGCGGCGGACGACCGAAGCGTAAACGAAAATGGTTCGCCGTTTTAATCTTTCTAATCCGATCCATTGATCCTAGATCTAACGGCTACAGAGAGGTGGCGGGGCTTACAGAGGTGGAGGTCGGGGTTTCGGCGAGGTCGACGGCGGCCAGACGTTGAAGGTGGTTGGAGACGATGGTGCGGTGGTCAAGGGCGGCGTCCGAAAGGTCCAGGCGATGGCGGCGAAGCTCCAGCGACGATTGGTGGCGTCGGTTGGGGCTGGGGATGATAGGGGCGACAACGTCGAGCTCGGAGAGCTTCGGTGGCATGCCGAACTCCGGCGAGGTGCGGGGGCCATGTTCTAGTAAGGGGAGTGGGGTTTCGGGGCTGGAATGGAGCGCGGCGAGGCAGAGCTTTATATAGGCGCGGCGCGGGGTTGAGAGAGGGGCAGGGGAGCGAGATCCGGGGAGGAGGGATCTCCAGCGAGGTCGGGGGACGCGGGAGGGAGATGAGCGTTGTGATGGCGCTGTCGGACGGTGGGGTCCGCTCGTCACTGAGGGAGAGGGCGGTGTCAGCGCGTCGGTGACCGATCCAGAGCAATCACGGGGAGTAAAGGCTGGTGGGCTGGCCGGTTGTCTAATTAAAACGTTTAAATTCGTTTCCTTTTCTATTTTCCAGAGAATTAAAATCTCATTAAGGCATTCAATTTTTTTCCAAAATTTGAAGATATAGATACCAAATTGATCAGGGGAATAAATGCTATTAAATGAACATTTTTCCACGACCAAATGAATACTTAAAAAAAATTATTTTCAGAAAATGCCTAAATTGATTTTAAATTCTTTTGCAATAAATTTTCAAATAACCCCCTGGTTTTATTGTTCTAATATTTCACAAAGATGCCCCTGGTGTGGAGTGTCATGTTACTCCTCTCTTTTTATGAATAATTCCAAGGGTTTTCAAAGTAGGGGAAACAAGTAAATAGAAAAATGAAAGTGGCCTTTTAGAAATCTAGAAGAAAAACTTCAACAATTCATTTCATTCAAACGATGTTATGATGATGCATAGCTGTATTTCATAACATTCCAAAATAGAATTTTGGGATGTTACAAACCTACCCACCTTAAGATGAATCTCGCCCTCGAGATTCGGGTTAGCTAGAAAATAGGTGTGGGTGGTCTCAACGAAGATCTCCTTCGCGTTCCCAGGTGGCTTCCTCCTTGGTGTGGTGACTCCACAAAACCTTACAAAACTTGATGTTCTTGCTACGGGTAACTCTGTTGGTAGTCTCGAGGATTCTTACAGGCTTCTCCTCGTAAGTCAGATCACTGTTCAGCTGTATGGCCTCTAGGGGCACTGTGTCTCTCAAAGGAATATCAGCCATCTCAGCGTGGCGTTTCTTCAGCTGAGAAACATGGAAAACATCATGAACTCCGGACAATGCTTCCAACAATTCCAATTTGTATGCAACTTCGCCTCTACGTTCAAGAATTTTGTAGGGGCCTATGAATCTGGGTGCTAACTTTCCTTTAACACCAAACCTCTTGATTCCTCGAAGTGGGGACACACGAAGGTATGCTCGGTCTCCCACTTCATACGTCACTTCCTTGCGTTTGCTGTCAGCATAGCCTTGTGTCTGGATTGGGCTATCTTGAGTCGGTCTCGAATCAGTTTGACCTTTTCTTCAGAATCTCGGATAAGATCGGGACCAAAAAGCTTTCGGTCTCCAACACCATCCCACATCAATGGTGTTCTGCACCTCCTTCCGTATAAAGCTTCAAAAGGGGCCATCTTCAGACTCGTCTGATAACTGTTGTTATACGAGAACTCTCCATAAGGTAAGTTGTCCTCCCAACTAGATCCATAGTCTAGCGCACAAGCTCTCAACATGTCCTCCAGAATCTGGTTGACTCTCTCAGTCTGTCTATCGGTCTACAGATGAAAAGCTGTACTGAATTCCAGCCTTGTACCCAAAGTTTTGTGTAACTGATGCCAAAACTTTGAGGTAAATTGTGTTCCTCTATCTGACACGGTACTCCTCGGAACTCCATGCAGACATACGATCCTGGTCATATATATCTTGGCTAACTTAGCACTGGTATAGGTGGTCTTCACTAGAATGAAATGAGCCACCTTGGTCAAGCGATCGACCACTACCCAGATGGAATCATAACCTGAACGGGTCCTGGGTAATCCTGTGATGAAGTCCATACCAAGCTTATCCCGTTTCCACTCGGGTATCGGCAAAGGTTGGAGTAACCCTGCTGGTTTCTGATGTTCCGCCTTTACTCGCTGACAAACATCACATACCGCAACATGTTCGGCAATATCCTTCTTCATACATGTCCACCAATAACTTTCCTTCAAATCCAGGTACATCTTGGTGTTGCCTGGGTGTATCGAGTAGGGTGAATCGTGGGCTTCTTGAGGTATCAACTTCCTGAGCTCTGGGTCATTGGGCACATAGATTCGGTTCTCAAACCATAAGTACCTTGTTCATCTTCACGAAAGTCTTTAGCTTTTCCATCCTTCATTCTCTGCTTTATCTCATCTACCTCCTTGTCTGATTTCTGGGCTTCATGAATTCTTTCAGTCAAGGTGGACTGGATCTCTAGGGTGGCAACATATCCTTTTGGAACTATCTCTAGGCGAAGCTCTCTGAGATCATCGACTAACACCTGGGGTAATCCTCCTGCTATGAGTGTGTTCACATAACTCTTCCGACTCAAAGCATCTGCTACAACATTTGCCTTTCCTGGATGGTAATGCAGTCTCATGTCATAGTCCTTGATTAACTCTAGCCATCTCCTCTGTCTGAGGTTCAACTCCTTTTGTGTGAAGATATACTTCAGGCTTTTATGCTCAGTGTAAACATCACAACTATTTCCGATAAGGAAATGTCTCCAGGTCTTGAGTGCGTGCACTACGGCTGCTAGTTCCAAATCATGGGTGGCATTGTTCAACTCATGAGGTCGTAACTCTCTGGATGCATAGGCTACAACCTTTCCCTCCTGCATGAGTACTCCTCCAAGTCCTTGACGTGAAGCATCACAATAAATCTGGAAGTCCTTCCGAATATTTGGCAAAATCAACACTAGGGCTGTGACCAAACGTTTCTTCAACTCTTGGAAACTGGCCTCACATTCCTCAGTCCAAATATACTTAGACTCTTTCTTCAACAATTCCATCATGGGTTTGGCAATCTTTGAGAAATTCTCAATGAACCTCCGATAATATCCGGCAAGTCCGAGAAAACTGTGGATCTCCTTAACTGAGGTGGGTGACTTCCATTCGGTGGCTGCTTCAACCTTAGCGGGGTCCACTGCTATTCCATCTCCAGAAATAACATGTCCAAGGAATCCGACTTCCGTCAGCCAGAATTCACATTTACCGAACTTGGCATATAACTGATGCTCTCTAAGCTTCTCTAGAACTAAACGCAAGTGTTCCTTGTGTTCTTCCTTGCTCTTGGAGAATATCAAAATGTGATCGATGAACACCACAACAAACTTGTCCAGATATTCCATAAACACTTTGTTCATCATATTCATGAAGTAGGCAGGAGCATTAGTCAAACCAAAAGACATGACTGTATACTCATATAGGCCATACCTTGTGGTGAAGGCTGTTTTGGGTATATCCTGTTCACGAATTTTCAATTGGTGATACCCTGATTGAAGATCGATCTTGGAGAATACTTTGGCTCCCACTAGTTGATCGAATAAGTCATTAATCATCGGTAGAGGGTACTTGTTCTTGATAGTCACCTCGTTCAATGCACGATAATCGACTACCATCCTCAAGGCTTTATCCTTCTTCTCCACCAAAAGAACTGGGGCTCCCCAAGGTGAAGAACTTGGGCGAATATACCCTTTGTCCAATAACTCCTTAATCTGTTTCTTGATTTCTTCCAAATCATTTGCAGGCATCCGATATGGTCTCTTGGAAATTGGGGCTGTTCCTGGTAGTAACTCTACCAGAAATTCAATCTCTCTATCTGGTGGCATGCGTGGTAATTCCTCCGGGAATATATCTAGAAAGTCTTGTACCACCAGCACTTCCTCCTGAACCACTCCCGTGAGGGAATTTAACCGATCACTCATCTATGTGCGTCGGAATACATACTTAATCCTCTTGTTCTTTGGGGTGGTGAGCAAAATAGACTTGCTGGGGCAATCAAGGTCTCCTTCATACTTGGTCATCCAATCCATGCCTAGGATTACATCCAATCCCTAGGATTCTAAGACGATGAGGTTGGTGGGAAAAACATGGTTTCCTCTATGGAGTTTCAATGCGTGGCATCCTATCCCTGCCATCATCATACCTCCTGGGAATTGACCTTAATGGGCCGCCTAAGGGTTCTGATGGGTAAACCATACTTTTCCACAACTACCCTTGATATGAATGAATGAGTTGCACTAGAATCAAATAGTACCATAACTGGACGTGAATGCAATAAAAACTTACCAACCACAGTCTCGGGCTGATCATAGACTTCTTCCACATCAATGTGGTTCACCTGAGCACGGGGAAAAGGATTTGGCTTCTTAGCTGATGAGTTGCCATTGTTGTTGCCGTTTCCATTTCCTTGCTTGTTCTAGGGACATTCAGTGGCATAGTGCCCTGTCTTTTGGCACTTGAAGCAGGTGATATGGTTCAGATCCTTCTGAGCTGGAGCGGACGGTGCTGGTTGCCATTCCCACTTCCATTGCCGTTCTTGAAGTTGCCATTGTTGGGACGTTTATTCCCATTTCCTCCATGGTTGTGGCCTCCATGGTTGTGCACGTGATGAGTGTGTCCTCCATAATTACCGGTCCCTGATCCGGTATTCCATGAGTACGGGGAGTAGCGGGGCTTCTGTTGAGCTCCAGAGTTAGACTTCCCCTGTCCATACTTCCTCTTGCGGTTTTCAATTTGCTGCTGCTTCCCTTCCAAGATGAGGGCCTTGTCTACCATCTCCTGGTAGTTGTTGAAAGTAACCACCATCAGTTGCACGCTCAACTCATCGTTGAGTCCTTCCAGGAACTTCTCCTGTTTGGCTGCATCATCGGCCACATCTCCTGGTGCATAACGAGCCAACATGCTGAATTCATCCACATACTGGGCCATGGAGCGGTTCCCCGGGCATAAGTTGCGAAACTCACGCTTCTTCAGACTCATGGCTCCAGCTGAGACATGAGCGGTGCGGAAAGCTAGCTTGAACTGCTCCCAAGTCACACCAGCAATGGGGTATGTGGTGGTGTAGTTCTCCCACCATGAAGCTACTGGTCCCTCGAGTTGATGGGCGGCAAAGCGCACCTTTTCAGCCTCAGTGCATCCAACGGTGATGAGTTCCCTCTCCATCTTGCGGAGCCAATCATCTACCACAATGGGCTCAGTGTTGCTAGAGAAAGTTGGTGGATTCAGCCTCAGAAAACGGGTGAGGTTGTCGCCCTGAGGTGGAGGGTGGTTGTTGTGGTTGTTGGTCTGGTTCTGGATCAATAGCTGCATCAGGGCATCCTGCTGCTGGAGAAGTTGTGTGAGTTCCGATGGGAAGGTGAAGTCGGGCTCACGTCGCGAAGGCATCTTTCTGTTTTCAGAGGGGTGAGAATTAGAATAGAACAAGGGCCTAAAGGAAAATTTTCACTACCCATATGCAATGCAGCATACATATCACACCAAACACTCATTCATTTATTCAACTCAAGTTTCAAACATCAAGATACAAGTCTCCAAATAAACTAGGCATCGAGCTACGTTTTAACGACAAAATTTAAAGATACATGTGGCATGACTAAAGTTGTCCTCAAAATTCCATGGTAATGTGGCCTCCTCCGGTGGCGCTCTCCTCATAGTCATCATCGTTGCTGATCAAGGGAGCCATGTCTCCTTCTGGGTGAAGATTTTCTCCCATGTCCAATTGTTCCTCCAGAGTTGCAATGTGAGTGTTCAGCTTCTCGATCCTCTCCAAGAAATCCTTCACTTCATGCTCATGCTCGTACTTGGCTTCCAGTAGGTCAGCCTCAAGGTCAAGCTCGCGGTTCATCAACCTCTTGATCGTCTTCGTGTCTTCACGTACCCGAAGCTCCAAGGTCCTGATGTGAGTCTCCAAAGTCTGGATATAGGAAATGGTGGAGTCTTCAGTGGGAGTGTTTATGATATTTCCATTGGCATCCCTGCGATAAACCATGCTGAGTCCTGGCGAAATGGGACCACCCCTGTATTCCTCCTGAATACGTTCGAGGGCACGGTGAATCGCCATGTCCCTCCCAAGAATCTAGCTGGGTGCCACAAACTTGAAGTCGATGGGTTCTTTACGATTTCCAAAGGTCTTTCCGGGGATGTGCACCTCGATCCTGTAGCGACCGTCTTGTGGAAAAGACATGATAGGAGTCCCGGTGATGCTTGGCAAAGCGATCCTTACATCCCTGACGATCTTCACCATCTCTTTGCCAAAGGGCATCATCGCATCAGGCTGGCAAAACTTCGTGAACAAAACTGGGGTGAAGGTGGCCATCTAGAAAGGTTGAAATAATCGGAGGGAAGTCAGAAATGAACATATGAGAATATAAGAATTTTAAAGACAATAGAAAAAATCCTAAGGCTTTTCCAATCCTAGAGGTTACGTCCTACGGTTAGCGTGTGCTCTGATACCATTTCTGAAGAAACCCAACCTGAAAGGTCTAATCTCCGGTGTTTCCGTACCATCCCAAGATTTACCTTGTACACACACGGTACATCAATGTATATATCAAAGTGAAATCACACAACTTTATTAATCGAAAATCTCATATCGAGTTCTTTATTACAAGAAATATTACAATAAAGTGGCTGAAGGCCAACTCATGAGATAAACTAAACCAAAGTCTTGCGGAAGCTTCAAAGGTAGTTAAGTCCATCTGACTCCAAGGGCATCTCACCGAGCGTAGAGCGTATCCTCACTCCTGGTCGGAAAAATACTCTGCAACATGATACGTTGCAGTCATGTAGGTCAGCATATTGAATATGCCGGCTATGTCACAAAAAGGGGGAAAAATAATCATATCTTCTATATGCATATATGGCAGGTGGGGTAGTTAGTTTTGCATAAAGTCAATTTTTCCTACAACAAGAGAGGGCAAAGCAAAAGTTATTACTACATTGTTGGTTGATTAATGAGATGGTTCCACCAACCAATTCTCATACCCAAGTTGTCATTAATACCCACATCATTATAATACTTTGTGTTGAGAGTTCCAGATAGTTTCAGTTCCGTTGGCTCAAACTGTCCATGACCGTGGACACGGCTAATCGATTAGGTTTGGGTACTCTGCAGAGTTTTGCACACATTCCCCACAAGATTTGATCGCCTCCGTTGAATTTCTCGCACTTCAGGGTGTTTGAGAAACGGATGACCAAAATATGGTCTTCTAAAGGGTTTCCCTGAGACTCTGTCGGTGCCCATCCTTTCCTACCGTTCTTCTACATCTCGTAGCACCGCCTGTCCAGGGTCACCACGATATCCAACCAAGCCAGAGCCCATAATGGCTTGTGGCTGTGCAGGTAAGCATTGGGTCTTGAAGCATCCATCCATCTCTTTGTGCCTGGGTGGACCTTTCCGCGTGAATACTGGCACTTCTCCAGCAACACCTAGGCTAACCACTGGCTTCTCCAGGGCGCCGTTCAACCATCATCCACCCAGAGGTATATTGAAAACTTGGAGCCTTGAAGTCTTGTTCATCAAGTAGGTCTTGTAATTATTATTTCACAACTCTCATGAATCACACAACCAACCCCGTCTACTAATAGCATACCAAAATTACAACAACGTTTCCCGGGGCCAAAGTGTGAAAAGGGTTGAGGGTGCCTACCACATGATACTACATCAAGTAACCAAGTTTCCAAATTACCTACTTTGCATGCAATTGGGGAGATGGTAGAACTAATGCAAATAAAACATGGGTAAACATGATCAAAGTGACTTGCCTTGCTAACGATCCTCGTACTCAAGTGACTCTAGATAACAAGCTTTGCACTCCGGATGATTAACGAATCAAGCAAAGCACACAATAAGCATAACTACATACAATTCACACAACAGCAAGGTAACAAAGACTTCAACAAACAATAGCACAATCAAAAGGAAAATCACTCAAAGTAGAAGACTCTAAATTTTTTGGTGTCAAAATTTCTACTAAGACATAACAAAACAAAATTTGTTTTCAGCAACTAACCACTAGATAACAGAAAATTAAATGCAAAAAAATTATTAGAAAACATAAAGTATTTGATTTTAAAAGTTTTGTGCAAAAAGGGTTACTACAAAACATTTTTTTCTAAACAATACTCATGGTCAAAACAAAGTTTACCTATTTAAACTAGAGCACAAAACAAAATAAAATATTTTTATAAAAAAATAGTTCACCTAATGTTTAACAACAGAACTAAATAAACTAAAATAAAAAGTTAAACTAGAACAAAATCAACTAAAACTAAAATGAAAACAATTCAATTAAACACTAAGAAGAAACTAAACAGAATCTGTTTTTACTAAAAACCTTAATCTAAAATTTACTAAAAATTCTCAAACAGTGCTTGATGATAAACCTAACCAATACAAAACAGTGGCAAAAAGAATCACTCAAAAATAAGTTTTAACCTCAAGTTATTCAAGTTTTAGTGATTTATCAAATTTAACAAAATTCAAATTTAAAAGTTCAAATTTGAAAACTAAGACTACAGACAGAAACTACATGAAATTTGTGACATGTTGCAAAAAGAATCATGCAAAAACTCTAAATATTTTAAAAGATATAATAAAAATAAAAACAGAACACATTCTGTTTTCTAAAACAGAAACATAAAAGAAAAATTATTTAGCTATCGGACAGGGGTGACGTGGCGGCTTCCTTATGGTCGAAAAGAGCGTGCATGTGGTGTTTGCGGCAGACGACCAAAGCGTAAAAGAAAACGGTTCGCCGTTGTAATCTTTCCAATCCGGTCCGTTGATCCTAGATCTAATGGCTACACAGAGGGGGCGGGGCTTACAGAGGTGGAGGTCGGGGTTCCGGCGAGGTCGACGGCGGCCGAACATTGGAGGTGGTCGGAGATGATGGTGCGGTGGTCGAGGGCGGTGTCCGAAGGGTCCAGGCGACGGTGGCAAAGCTCCGGCGACGATTGGTGGCGTCGTTTGCAGCTAGGACGATAGGGGCGACGGCGTCGAGCTCGGAGAGCTTCGGTGGGGTGCCGAACTCCGGCGAGGTGCGGGGGCGATGTTCTGGCGAGGGGAGTGGGGTTTTGGGGCTAGAATGGAGCACGGCGAGGGCAGAGCTTTATATAGGCGCGGCGCGAGGTCGAGAGAGGGGAAGGGGAGCGAGATCCGGGGAGGAGGGATCTCCGACGAGGTCGGGGGACACGGGGAGGGAGATGAGCGTTGTGATGGCGCTGTCGGATGGTGGGGTCCGCTCGTCAGTGAGGGAGAGGGCAGCGTCAGTGCTTCGGTGACCGATCCGGAGCGATCTCGGGGAGTAAAGGCTGGTGGGCCGGCCGGTTTTCTAATTAAAACGTTTAAATTCATTTCCTTTTCTATTTTCCAGAGAATTAAAATCTCATTAAGGCATTGAAAATGTTTCCAAAATTTGAAGGTATATATATCAAATTGATCAAGGGAATAAATGCTATTAAATGAACATTTTTCCACGGCCAAATGAATACTTAAAAAAATTGATTTTCAGAAACTGCATAAATTGATTTTAAATTCTTTTGCAATAAATTTTCAAATAACCCCCTGGTTTTATTGTTCTAATATTTCACAAAGATGCCCCTGGTGTGTAGTGTCATGTTACTCCTCTCTTTTTATGAATAATTCCAAGGGTTTTCAAAGTAGGGGAAACAAGTAAATAGAAAAATGAAAGTGGCCTTTTAGAAATCCAGAAGAAAAACTTCAACAATTCATTTCATTCAAACAATGTTATGATGATGCATAGATGTATTTCATAACATTCCAAAATAGAATTTTGGGATGTTACAGGTGGGTTCTTTCTAGATGTCGACGATGCCGAATAGCTGGTATCCCAGCTATGACCCTATGCCCTGTGGCAGGCTGTAGATAGTCAGGCCATGTGCCTTTTTACACTTTCATCTGTCTGTACTCAGACAGTTTATGCTTCTGCTTGGTTTGTAAGAACTTGTTTGTATGACTTGAGTGTCGGGTCATGTGATCCCTATCTGTAAGAACATATTATGCAAGGCTCGTCTGAGCCCCTTAAATAAAAGTTGTTGTATGGTTATGTTGTGATGCCATGGTTGTATCTATGCATATTGGGCATGTCGTGCGTATGTGTGACGTGCAACGGTATGTATGGAATCCGACACCTAGTCGTGTGCCTTTAGTAGTACTGTTTACGGGAAACTACCTCTTTGTGCTTCCACCGAGCCATGGTAGATTGCTACTGCTCCGGACACATCCATGCCTTTACATGCTACGGATGTGCCACTTGGGTTATATGACTAGTCATATCGGCCCGGGTTCTTTGTTGTTTGATTACCAGTGACATGTTCACATACGTGAGCCAAAAGACGCAAATGGTCCCAGCTAAGGTAAGGCTCCAGCCGTGGAGGTTACCATGCGTGATGCCGCAAAGTGATGTGATATGTTACTGTCTGGATTCATATGACTTAGGATTGGGGTCCCGACACTTGAGGAAAATCTTGACTGGGCTCGTCAACCACAGAAGAAATTCAAGAAAGTTCAAGTCCCTATGATGGTCACAAGTTCATATTCTTCATCGCGCGAGACAGATGAAGCTGAGGACATTGACGACACTGCGGCAGGCCCTACATCGACAAACGACCCCGACAACGCTGGCACTCCTTCCTCACCAAGACGATGAAATTCTTCAAGGGGCGTTAGTCCTCACTTTTTCGTCCCTTTTGGTCTTCGATGACAAAGGGGGAGAAAATTGGAGTTAGTCTTCAAGCGGGTCTCTATATATGGGCTTATTTTTGTTTAAGTTACAACTCCTTCTCTTTTGAAGCTTTTGTTGGTTGAGTTGTAAACTTAAGTCCGATGGTGGTCTGACTCTTTTGAACTGCTTTCCGCATGCTTATTACCACAAGCACCTTAATGCATGCATGCTGAATTTCGTCAAACACCATTTTCATCATGCATTTCAAATTCTTCATATCATATGTTAAATGCGTGTATGAATTACAAGATATAGGGGGAGTTCTCCATATTCTTAACGTGCCATGTGCATTTGCAGTCCAAAGCAAATTCCTCAAATATGCACATCTTTAGGGGGAGTTCTTCTATATCTTGCAATCAAATTCCTCAAACTTAGTATTTACACTTCATAGTATTATCCCCGTTGAAAACTTAACCTATCTGTCATCAATCACCAAAAAGGGGGAGATTGTTAGTGCATCTAGTGCCCCTTAGTGATTTTGGTGTATTGAAGACTTATAGGTTAAGGAACTAATGTGTTTGTGAGTGTACACAGGCTCTACAAGTCGATGAGGAGTTTGATATATTCGTAGATTACCGACCCCTAAAAATGTATGTCTTCAACTGAAGACTTTGGTGGAGACTTTGGTATTCCCTGAAGACTTTGAAAATGAAGAAGTTGGTGTGACCTTGAAGATATGAACGAGGACTATGAAGCGTGAAGACTTTTGTTTTCGTAGTTTCATTTCCTTTCTTTGAGTCATAGGAAACACCGTACTGTTAATGGCGGCCGAGGTAGTACTAAGGAAAATTTCCAACTGATGCTCAGCTCCAAAAGCCTCAACCTATCCAATCCTTCGAGTGAAGCCTTTGGAAATCTCTTGCAGTTCAGTCAAGTTCTTTAGTGACAGAGATGATGTTCCTGGTCTCTGATGAAATTGATCTGACTGAGGAGTTAGGGTTTTGCCAGTGCGAATTGCCTACAAGCGAGGAACATGATAAGCCTGAGGACTTTCATAGTTTGAAATTCCGTCCGTTGCAGTGCTTAGCGCCAACCGTCCCCAATCATTCTTATCCACATAACGGTCATATCATTAGGGGAATTTATGTCTTATCATGTTAGGTTGCACCCTGGCTATAAATAGCCACCCCCACAACCACTAGTTGGTTGGCTGCTCCGAGAGAAAACTAACAATTTTCATTTGAGAGCAACCCATCATCCGAGGACTTTGAGAGAAAATCATCAGTGAGGAAAAACCCAAAACCAAACCACCAAACCCAAAGTGATTGAGCATCACTAAAGAAATTCTTTTGTGGAACCGATGCTTGTTAGCTTTGAGGACTGTGTATCCTCCAGACGGTTAGGTATCATGGTCTAGTGCATCTTGTAGTCAATTGGGATCACGGAGTGACCTTGGTCTAGAGCATCCAGCAGTCAATTGTGGATTGCCGGGTGACCAGTTTGTGATGGTTTTGGAAGTCTACCCTGAAGACTTATCACGAGTGTTGGGCAAGGACTGTGTGACCTTAGCCTAAGGAAAATACGATAAGGACAGTGTGTCCTCTGGTTTAAATACTAGGCCGCTCCAAACATGACGTACGACTATCACAACAGTTGGAACTGGGTCATCAAACCATTGTCTTCATCGAGCTACATGGTTCTATTTCCTCAAGCCCTCTATTCCACATATACTTGTTGATGAAATTGATCGTTACTGTTTGAAGAATTTGACTGAAGACTTTCACAAGTTCCTCACCTCAAATTCTTCAAGTTACCTTGTTCCTCACCTGCTTATCCTGTATCACACTACTTGTAATCTATGCATGTTTTATTTCAGCATGATGATTATGTTGTCACTATGTTCCTCATGCACTTGAGTAATTATTCTGTTGGTAGTTATTCATCACATTTCAAATTCCTCAAGTTGAAATTCCTCAAGTGACGAATTTGTAAAAATCGCCTATTCGCCCACCTCTAGTCGATATAACGCACTTTCGGTGCATTGCAGGAAAGGAGCAAGAGGAACCGTCACCACTGTTCGTCCTACCCTCGGGGGACTCGTCATCGACATCACTGGCGTCGTCTTCCCCGCCGCCAGCTTCAGCAACATCCAGAGACGGAGGAACCATGACGCGGGTGAACCTCTTCACCAGCGCCTCCACGGTGCCCTTCACCGCTGCCATGGCTCCAGCGCGGACCTCTGGGGTGACCGGGAGGATCACGGAGTCGAAGTTGAACCCCGTCTCACACAGATGAAGATGGCTGAAGACGCGCATCATGGCTTCTAAAAAGAGGTCGCGACACTCACTGTCCAAGAACCTATCCACCTTGACGATGGCACCCTCCAGCACCTCGACAAGCTTCGAAGCAAGCGCCACGAAGCCATCCTCTGGAGCGGCCAAAGGCTTCGTGAACCATGACGACAGAGGGCGTGGAGCACCTTGCGAAGCTAGAGCTTGACGGTAGGGAAGGCGCTCAGCTCTGCAGCCTTCTTCCCCTCGGCCGCGGCGATCGTTTCCTCCCTGGTCAAGAAGGATCTTCCTCAAAGCAACCTCCTTCTCCTGCGCATACAGGCGTGCTCGCTCTTCATCCTGGCAGGTCACCACCTGAGACATCTCGGCTTCCCTGGCGGCAAGCTTGGACTCGTGGGAATTGAGGTCTTCCGTCCACTGACAAAGCTGCCCCTCAAGCTTGGCATGTTCCTCGTGGAAGGTCTTCTGACGGGCCTCCACCTCTTTGCACGTGGCGCGATCAGCCACAGTTTCCTCCTCGCCCTTCTCCATGGTAGCCGCAGCCTGACCCCACATTGCCACTGCGGCGATGTCGGCCCGGAGCCACCCGAAGAGGAGCTCCAAGCGTCCAACCACGAGGCGATCACCGGCACTCCCGAAAGCATCACGAACCTGACCCAGAGCAGTGAAGTCCCCGCCCAGGACATCATCGATGGGCACCAGAGGTGCCATAGTCTCCCCCTGAGGAGCCCCCATCACGGTCACGGGGGCCGCTCTCGGGAAACGGCATCACGAAGGACAAGAGGCTCCGGAGGCCGCTCGGAGATTGAGGACATGGACGAATCGGCACGCAGCACGCCCTCAGGGGTTGGCCCTCCGGACGTCGGCATCACCCCATCCCCAAGGGAAGGAGAGATCACATCAACGAGCATCGGGGGCTCGTGGGTCTCATTTATGGTGGCCCGAGGGGCGCCTCGCGAGCCCTCTCTTCTTTGGCGACAGGCGGCGGCGTGTCGGCAAGGGCAGGCGGCGCGCTGGGAGTTGCCTTCAGCATGTCCCCGCCTTCTTGTTCCTCATCTTCAACACGGCAACATTCCTGGTCACCAACTAGGGGGAGGTCAGCAATGCACAAGCCATAGATGTGTGATCCAAGCCAAGATGGGTCACTTACTCCTCGACGTTGACCCTCTTCCTTTCCGTCTCGGCAATGATGGGGGCGCCCGAGCTCCCCATGGAGACGGGGCCGCCGTGCGGAGGATCAGATTCGCCAACATCCAAGGCAGCCATGGAGGAGATCGCCATGGCCCCGTCCTCGCCCACCTTGCTGGCGAGCGGCGATTCGAGCGAGGGCGACGTCGGCGCCTCGATCATCCCACCGGCGTTGGCAGGGCACGCCGGAGGAGGCTCGGCTCCGCGCTTCCGGGGAGTCGACACGCACGCGGGCCGTGTGGCGCGAGGGGCTGGCCCCGCCCCCCTGGAGGCTTTCTGTAGGATCGAAAGTGGGGTGTCTAAAGGGGGGGTGAATAGACTACTAGCAAGAATTTAAAACCTAACCTTTTCCCAACTTAATTGGTTGGCAGATTTTAACTATTTTAGCAAGTCTAGCAGCCCTGCACATGCATGTCTACAAGTATAGCATCGAAAAGTAAAGACATTGCACATGTAAGTAAAAAGATGGGATGGGAAGATCAAACGCAATAGGAGACGCAAGGATTTTTCCCGTGGTTCCGATAGGTGGTGCTATCGTACATCCACGTTTATGGAGTCTTCAACCCACGAAGGGTAACGGTCGCGAGAGTCCATGAAGGGATCCACCCATCAGGGTCTACGAAGTAGCAACCTTGACTATTCCATACGGCTTTCGTCCATGAAGGACTAGCCTCACTATGGGTAGATCTTCACAAAGTAGGCGATCTCCTTGCCCTTACAAACTTCTTGGTTCACTCCACAACACGAAGTAGGAGGCTCCCAAGCGACACCCAACCAATCTAGGAGGCACCACCCTCCAAAAGGTAATAGGCTCGGTAATGACAATGAACTCCTTGCTCTTGTGCTTCAAGATGATAGACTCCTCAACACACAATCACTCTCTCACAGATTTGGGTTTGGAGATGGTATTGGTGGAAAGCAACTTTGGGAGGCTAGAAATCAAGATCCATATGGTTGGAGTGGAAGATCTTGACCTCAACACAAGGGTAGGTGGTTCTCTCTCAGAAAACTAAGTAGGATAGGTATGGAATAGTTTTGATTGCTTCTCTTTCGAGTAGGTAGTGGTGGAGGGGTATATATAGGCATCCCCAAAAATACAAACGTTACACAAAATGACCAACTCGATGACACCGATGTGTAAATATCGCTGGTACCGAAGTGACCAAAAGTAGCAACCTTTGAATCTCGGAGGGACCGATATATGAATCTCGGTTGCACCAATAAGGTGACCAACGGTCAGATTTCCAATCTCGGTGACGCTGACCCAACATTCTCAGTGGGACCGGAAATGTGAATTTGCGTAACAGAAAGTTGGCAACCTAAACTCGGTGGCACCGATATGGAATCGGTTGCACCGAAGTGGCTAGGGTTTGGCTGAGTCTGTCTAGGGTTTGGAATCGGTGGCACCATGATAGGAATGTTGGTTCCATCAATTTTGCATATCTGGCTTTGGATAGACTTTGGTGGGAGAGTTTGTGGATGTCTTGGTGACTATCACTTGTGCATGTTTGAGCATATTGTTCATCATCAAAACTTTACCCCCTTTTAATAGTATTGACTTTCCTATGGACTCAAAGTGATTTCTCACAAATGTAAAATGTAGAGTCCTCTTGCTTGAAGCATGGCCAACCTATTTCCTTGCATCCTGGGGTAATTCCACAATCTCCACAATCCTTTGGCCAACTCAACTCTCCATGGACTATTATCAGAAATACACTAGATAGAGATGTTAGTCCAAGAGACAATGTATGTTGTCATGAATTATCAAAACCACCAAGGGAGCATGTTGTGCTTTCAATCTCCCCCTTTTTGGTAATTGAAGACAACATACAATCAAATCTTCAATTAAAGATATTCATGGATGCAATGAAGACTTTGAGAAACACATGACCTATATTTGCTCCCCCTAAATGTGTGTAGTCCTTTAAAGGATAGTTGCTTTGGAATGCATGGACACACATATGGATGAAAGGGATATAAGATTCATGTGTATCTTGGCTATATGCATCAATATATGTGAATGAAATGTATATCCTTGATCAAGACTTCACTCTTGCAAACAATATGTGCAAGAAGCTAGAGATCATGTTGATCAAAGATATGATGCATATACTTAACTTGGGTTCTTGAGCATTCTAGTAGTAGAGACACACTTGAGAAAACAATGTTAGGAAACACAAGAGTATTCTACTACACAAAAGCAATAGAACTCAACGAATACCAAGATATGGAGAACATATAAAGTATGATCATCATTAAGATTGATATGTCTCCTCCTTTAGCATAATCTATTTATAGCTTTTCTCCCCTTGGATATGAAAGTGGTAGTACATCCTCTCCCCCTGAATCTCAACATGTAGATATTGGGATTGGATAAGGTGAGAAAAGGAATCCTTTGTTCACTTGAGACTTTTCTCCAAAAGTACTTTTCTCCCCCTACATTGTTGTTCTTCCCTTGTTTATATAAGTGTGAACTTTTGATATTTTCGTCTCCCCCTAAGTCATATCTCCCCCTTTGCATAAGCATGTAACTCTCCCTTTAGCATGAAGCTTTGATATTCCCCCCCTCTGGCATAAAATACCAAAAAGGTTAAACTTGGGAGTAGTGATAGGGATCATTGACAAGGAAGGGATCCTGGAGAACAAGGGTCATTGAAAGTAGGGTTCATTTATAGACTAAGGTAATCATTAAATGTAACTTCTCTCCCTTTGGCAAATTTTAGTTTTCTTCCCCTTGGAGCTAGGGATCCTTGAATAGAGAATTTCTCCCCCGAAGTATTGTTTGTTCTTCTCCCTCTAAATATATATATGTATATATAGTTTTTTTAATGAAGGGGTCATAGAAGGAACAAGAATATCACAAGAACAGAAATAAATATTAAAGAAACACATATTTCGACAGCAAAGAAAATCAGTGACTCCGGGATAAATAAATCGATGGTACCGATATTGTGTAGTGCAGCTTATCTGCAAATTTGGTAGAACAAAGTTATTTATATCGGTGACTCCGAATGAGATACGAAGTTTCTGTTTTCACAGAGACAAAGAAAATAGTTTCAAAAAGAAAAATGCAAAAGTTTTACAAAGGACATAAAATAGATAAGATTTGAGTGGTTAGGAGAGATCATGCAAATAGAGAGTAAACCACGTAAGAATCTTAACTAAATGATGGGCGGTGACTAGGTCACCTATATTAGAGTATATTGACTTAGGAGCCAAGCAAGAATACTTAATCATAGGTCATACTCATCGTTTAAGATCGAAATGGTGTTACCATTTTTTGATTAAGCATTTTGATGTCTTCATATCACTTGAGTTACTTTAGCCTATGACTTGGAGTAAATCCTTTTCAAGGATATGAGTACATACCTTTGAGTGATGTGGATGACGTTCCTCTTAGGTGAACTTGTTGAGGATGCTCGAGGTTGATGAAGATCATCTTGAATTTGGAGCAAACCTTCTCGTTCTAGTACACTAGTCTCCTACAATGGTTAGTCATGCAAGGAAGAACAATATATCCAATTGACATGATACTACTAAAGATTTTGCAACTAAGATCAAGTATATGTCAAGTATATGTTTTTGTTGTCTTCTTCCTTCCATCATCAAGAGGGGTTATGGATACTTGGTTACGATAAGATTTCTTATGATTGGAGTTGATGGAAGTCTTGTGGAATGAAGTTCTTCCAAGTACCTACAAAATATTAGATGCTATACAAAGGAGCATAGAATTCCATGGCATATGATAACGAGTTACATGAACATGGAGATAACAAGAAAGATCATGCCCTTGTTTGCAACCGAGTGAGTTTAGCTCATGTTTTAAGCATCAATGATGTTTGACTCACTCCTCAAATGATAAAATGTTTTCTAATCAAGTGGCTTGGTGAAGATATCGGCCAATTGTTGGTAAGTACGAACATGCTTAAGATTAATATCTCCTTTGGCAACTTGATCACGAATGAAATGATGTCGAACTTGAATATGCTTGGTTCGAGAATGTTGCACAAGATTATGTCCAATTTTAATAGCACTTTCATTGTCACAAAGTAATGGAACATTTTTAACATAAATTCCATAATCCTTAAGCGTTTGTGTCATTCATAGTAATTGCGCACAACAAGATCCAGCAGCAATATACTCAACTTCAGCAGTAGATAGAGATACTGAGTTTTGTTTCTTGTAGGACCAAGACACAAGAGATCTACCTACAAATTGACAAGTACCCGAGGTGGATTTTCTATAAACCTTGTCATTGGCATAGTCCGAATCGGAGTAGCCAACAAGATTAAAATAAGATCCCTTGGGATACCAAATGCCAAAGTTTGGTGTTTGTATCAAGTACCTCACAATATGTTTCACAGCCAAAAGATGACCTCTTTAGGTGCAGCTTGATATCTAGCACACATGCAAACACTAAGCATAATATCGGGACGACATGCACATAGATATAACAATGAACCAATCATAGATCAATAAAGCTTTTGATCAACCGGTTCATCCTCCCTGGTAAGGTCAACATGTCCGCTAGTGGGCATAGGAGTTTTCATACCTTTGCAATCCTGCATGTTGAACTTATTGATCAAGTCCTTGGTATACTTAGTTTGAGAGATGAAAGTTCCTTCTCTTGATGGCTTGATTTGCAATTCAAGAAAGAATTTCAGCTCACACATCATAGACATCTCATACTTCTCGGACATCAACCTTCCAAATCTTTCACTAAATTGAGGGTTAGTGGAACCAAAGATAATATCATTCAAATAGATTTGGCACACAAATAATTCACCATTAACTCTCTTAGTGAATAAGGTTGCATCAATTTTACCAATTTCAAAACCTTTTTCGATAAGAAACTTCGTTAAACATTTGTACCAAGCATGAGGGGCTTGCTTAAGACCATAAAGAGCTTTACGAAGCTTGTAAACATGATTAGGTTTCTTAGGATTCACAAAACCAGGTGGTTGCTTAACATAAACTTATTCTTCAATTTCGCCATTTAAAAATGCACTTTTGATGTCCATTTTATAAAGCGTGATATTATGGTGATTAGCATCAGCAAGAAGAATAGAGAGAGCTTAAAGTCTAGAGACGGGGCCATAAGTCTCACCATAGTCCATACCTTCGACTTGCTTATATCCTTGGGATAAGAGACGAGCCTTGTTGCACATGACTTGACCATCCTCGTCTTGTTTATTCTGAAACACCCATTTGGTTCCGATGATGTTGTGCTCATCTTCGGGCTTCTCCACGAGTGTACGCACTTTGTTCCTCTCGAAGTTGTGTAGCTCTTCATGCATAGCATTCAACCAATCCGCGTCTTCAAGAGCTTGTTCTACCTTTAAAGGCTCAATGCTAGAGATGAAAGAATAATTCTCACAAAAGTTAGCTAGACGGGTTTTAGAGCGAGTGATTCTGCCTATTTGTATATCACCAAAGATTTGGTTTAGGGGATGGTTCTTGGTCACTTGAGCTCGAACTCGGGTCAGCTTCCAATTGTTGGATGGTGGAGCTTCTTCTTATTCTTCATCATTTCGTTCATCTTCGTTGTTGTTGAAGGTGTCGTTCCCTTGAGGTGGTGGTGAAGGTGGTTGTGGTGGATCTTCATGATGCACTTCCTCTTCTTCATCATCCCGTCATGTACCGCTTCTGGATGCCTCCATGTTGTGTTGAGGTTCACCTTGACGTGAAGTGGGGGCTTCCACTTGAGTTGATGAAGTACTTTCCTTCACCTCCATGGGACGAATCTTGCCGATGGGTAGATCTAGAATGGCTTCCGAAGGATCCTTATCACGTACATCATTTGGCAATTGTTCGACTGGCGAACCATTAGATTCATCAAACTTCACATCTACCGTCTCTTCAACTTTTCGAGTGAAATTGTTGTAGACACGGTAAGTGTGAGAGTTCGATCCGTAATCAAGTAGGTATCCTTCATGAGATTTAGGAGCAAATTTAGTATGATGATGCTTATCAAGAATGTAGCACTTTGAGCCAAATACCCAAAAGTATCTGTCATGGTTTTATCATGGCAGATGTCCGAGGACTTATGTTCGAGGCCATCGCAAAGGTGATGGACTCAAAGGGGTTGATTGGGACGAAGGACACGAGTTGACCCTGGTTCGGCCCCTCTTGAGGAGGTAAAATCAAACGTACTTCTTGTGTTGTATTGATTAGAGTATCGATTACAAGGGAGCGGATTCTCTTGACCTAGTTCTCGATTGATTGGTTTCTGTCCAAGTCGCCCCGGGTCTCGGCCCTTATATAGGAGGCCTAGACCACAGGTTACAAGTCTCATATCGACTCTTACAACATATACGACTCTATCTCTATGTCACCTTGCTTTCTCGGGCAAGCCGTCTCGGGCGGCTTAACCGCCTGGGTCTTCATGCCTTCTTTTTCTGGGCCTCGCCTAAGCCCATCTTGGTAAACCGCCATATGTCTAGGCTTACCTCTCTAGGGCCATCCGCCTTGGTCTGGCTTATGAGCCGTCAGGTTTAACCCGGCCCCACCTAGGTGGGTCTCACCACAGGGTTATATCCCCAACATTAGGCTCCATGTTGATTTGAGCTTGCTCATGTCAATCGTCCATTTTTCTTGGCGGCGAGTCACACCCTTCATCACCTGAAATTAACAAATGTAACCCGCCGTGACGTCATATTGGACATGCCAAAAAATTTCCCTGACGACCACAATGGATCTTTCATCATTAAATCGATGGCCCGAAAATCGAGGTGTCCATCTCGGTCGGTCAGTTTCGGTCGCCTGGATTCCCGCGCCTGTTTCCTCTTTCCTACCTCCTAAATAGGACCGCGAACGGTCCTTCTCATTTACTCCGCCACTTGCGCCTCTTCTTCTTCCTCTCGATGCTGTCGCCCCCGAGCTCTCTTGCTTCGGTGAATCTCCTGCGCCGTCATCGCCCGAGGCCGCTGCATCAACCTGAACGGACCAGAGCATCATTCGCGCCCGTCGCATCTCCTCCGGTACGTCCTTTTTCGTCCCCTAGATCTGTAGTTTAGGGTAGTAAATCCATGGAGTTCCTCAGTCCGCTTAGAACGCGAGTTCCTCATAATGCTCAACGACATAATACCCCATGAACCTTGTAATGAATCTCTCCCTAACGTGGTAAACCATAGCAAATCATCAATAATTCAAGTCAGATCGGTAGTTGCTTCCCTTTACCTTCTGCGAATACCACCAGTTCCTCCGTTCATCGTTAGGTTTAGAATAAATATGTTTTTTCCTCTATCCGTAGATCTGTTACTACAGTGATAACATGTGAATCCTATTTTCCACACTTAGCAATATTTTGCTCCATTGCCCTGCAACGTAACTCGTCATTAAACTTCTGGCTTTCACCCTGAACTGGACGGGCGGCTCAGCCTCATAGAACTTAGATTTCATCAGCCGCCCTTAGTTGTCTGTCACCTTCTAACTCGCCGCGTGCTGTTACTTTCCACAGCTTTTAAGATGCCATTATGCCTCGTGCGTCCAATTCCTGTAACTGGGTCGGCTCTACCATACCGTTACTGAATAGTTTCTGAACGATTTCGTAGATGCGGGGACCTTTTCCTGCCAAAAACGTCATTCATTGGCGGGTTCCAATCAATGAGAATAAACCCATCCCACAAGAGGGCGAAGTGGTTGTATTCGCATAACACCTCATACGCAGTTTGAGCTCGCCCGTCTCACAATTCTTCCGAGACGTCCTTCACTTCTTCAAGCTGCGTCCTCAAGATATCGCACCCAATTCCGTCTCAAACATGTGAAACTTCCAAATTCTCTGTGAAGTTTACTTACAAGAAGAGCCGTCAGTTGATCTCTTCCGTGAGTTCTTCTATGCCAACCGCCAGACAGAAGTAGCAGCCTGCCCAAGCTTGGAACTCGGCGGTATCTCCATTCAAAGAAGACGGCACATGGCCTTTCTGGTTGTTCGTATGCCAAGCCATCCTAAGTATTGGAACGAAACCTGGTTTTACTACAAAGATACCTCTCCAAAAGGAGAGCATCCATTACCGGGTTATCGTCCGTCCCGACTCAAGACCAATATCGAACTCCCTGACCGGATGTCAGCTTCTGAACGGGCGAAATATGCTCCGGCTTACGCCAAAATCAAAGCCCTCATGGCCAACGGTCTAACAGAGATTGATGTAACCCATTGTTGGGTCTCTTGGTGAGTCATGCCTCTAAGCCGGAGAAGCCGCCTCATGTGTGAATATACGGGCGACGCCAACGATCCCCTCTGTTTCAATCCTACCACTTTGTCAGAAGACAACATCGTTGCTGTCGTCAAAAGCCTTATCCATGAATCTCAAGATTCTTGCCACGCCATTGGATTACCACCCTTCTGCACCGCAAACCCGGCCCCGGATGTAAGGGCGACTCTCAATCTCCTGATTTCCATGTTAGTTATGTATGTCTTATAATCTTTAACCTCTTTCGGCGCCTTTTACTTCCAGGATAACTCCATCTTCTGGAAAAATAAATATGTTCCTCCTCCAAAGATGTTGAAGGAAAAGGTCGTCGGCCAAAAGAAGAAACCTGCTCCTCAAGAACAACCAAAGCCTGACGACTCAGAGGTAAAACTTGACTCTCTTGGACGTCTCTTCATACCATTTACTGACAATAATAACTTCACAGGACGAGACGGAGACAAGCCACGCTAACGCCCCTGAGGTAACCTATGTCTCATCTGACTTAGAACATCTTGCACCATAGAAGATACGGCGGGTCATCCGAAAAGTCCCATTTTCTCATCCTCTTGCTTACTTAGACCCCAACCTTCTTTTGAAAAAGCAACAACAAATCTCCCGACGCCAGACCCGGAGCACCGGCTCTGAAGACCTTATGGACGGGTTATCTCACTCTCCGGTTCAACGGAGATGGCCGGCTGAGGTATTTGTTTCTCTTGGCTTAGTTTTTTCCACCTTGCCTTAAAAGTTTACTTTGTCTTTATAACGCTTTAACTACTTTCAGGAATCACCCCCTTCTTCAGGAGAATCTATGGCAACCAAGCTGCCACCTCTGAAGATCAACCCAGAGTATGTGCTTTCATATTTGCATCCTATCCTTTGTCATCCTTTGGATTTTATATAATAACTTTCTATGCCTTCCAAGGCTTAGGCCAAGCGAAGGAAAACCGTCGGATCTACCTCGACCCCCATTGCCCAAGAGCCGGAGGCTGCCAAGTCGGACTCTCCGGTTGCACATGTTGATCCTTCTACTGCCTCAAAGGATGCGCCCGAAGACGTTCGTCATTTTGCCAAGCCAGTGGCCCATGAGATGACCACTGAAATCCTTCCGAGGACCAATTATAAGCCGCCAAGCCCTTCAACCGCCGTTGGCAACTTGGATGCTCCAAACATCATTATTACCGGCACCAACTTCCAAACTCCTGAACCTCGTGTGTTGACAAAGCACACTGAGAAAACTAAAGCCTCTGACAAGCTGGACCTTGAGCTCCCCATGTTAGAGAAGTTAAATGCTAATGAACTACACGCTGGTTATCTGAACAGCCTCACCACGAGCCGGAACATGGAACTCAAGATCGTAAACTTGATGAAGAAAAAATAAGAGGTACTCTTCCCTTTCCTTATATCCTTATGTAGCCCCCAAGAGCCGGTTTAGTATTTGTTAATGGTAAACTGGGTCTTCCAAACCATGCCTTAAGTAGAACCACTTAACCTGTAGCCCCCAAGGATCAGCTTAATATGCAAATATTGAGCTGGTACTTAGTTTTAAGTAGTTGATCAACTGTAGCCCCCAAGTTCGGGTCAGTATAGGAATAATGGGCTGAACTTCCCTATGGAAAGAGTCAAATGTAGCCCCCCAAGTGTCGGCCTATATTTGATAAATATGATCCATAACTTCGTGGTAGATTTGAATAAAGAGCCAAATTTAGCCCCCCAAATGCCAGCTTATCTTTGCCAAATATGAGCTGGAACTTCATGGTAGATTTGAACAAAAAGGCAATTGTAGCCCCCCAAGTGTCGTCTTAACTTGACAAAGATGAGCCGGAACTTACTTAAGGTCTTGGAGAGCAAATAGACATTAGCCCCAAGTGTCGTATTAACTTTACAAGATGAGATGGAACTTACTTGTAGTCTTGGAGAGCAAATAGACATTAGCCCCCAAGTATCAAGTATATTGCTTGCAATATGCTTGAGACTTGCATTATATTTGTCAATCTTAACCATCTGACGACATGCTATCCTAGCGACTTACCTTTCTTGTACCTTTTGTCTATCACAGGAAGCTTTAAATAATGTCGAATCTGAACTGACCGGCTTGAAGAGCGATCTGGCCTCCCAACAGGCCGCCAGGATTATGGCAGAAGAGAAGTGTCGGCTTGCGGCCGAAGAGCTTGTAAAAGCTAAAGCTGATTTCGTCGCTTTCAAAAAAGCTGCTGAGATAGAGAAAACTGCCCTAGCTCAACGTGTAGATAATGCTGACCAGTGGCCCATGGAGGTATCCGATGAACTGCATGCCCTGAAGCACCATATTGCAAAGATGTCTACTGCTATCTTTGGTAAGTACTAAAGACTTAGTCAATATCCTTGTGTGAAGACTTATAGAGTCGGCTTATAACAAAAGATCCATCTTATACAGGTCCAAGGAGCCGTCAACTCACCGCTGAGAGCCTGTTGTCTCTGAAAGCCATCTACACCCTCTTAGAGCAGCTGTACCACGAAACACTTTGCACCATCAAAGTGATGCTTAACAAGGAGAGTATTCCTCAATCCATGAAGGGAGTCATAGAAATCTTGTCCACCCTGCCCAAGCAAATCCAGGAGCTCAAGAAATCACCTGCCAGAAAGGGAGCCATTGCAGCCATAAGCCGGGCTTTAGCCTTTGCCCCAGAGATAACTCCCGAAGAGATGATGGACGGGTTTCCATCAAAGAAGGACGATGACTCAGAGTTCACAGAAGCCGATTACGCCTATTACATGAAGGCCTCTAGAGTCCTTGCATCAGTATTAGCGGAAGAAGTGAACCTAACAACATATCAGGCGGCTTATAATGCCGAGAACAAGCGAGTGCGCGGCCCAACCTTCGAAGCCACGGACTTAATTCCTGCACGCCGTAAGCACTTCTTTGCTCCTAATCTTGACCCGTCTCCCCTCTTTGAAGAGGCAACCTTTGTATCTTCAACCAACTACACTGGGATGTGGATAATCTCCAGATCGAGGAGGTCGAAGACCCAACGCAGGGTGACCCGCCGTCTAGCTAAGCCCTTTGATAATGCCATGGATAATCTTGCTCTTGTGACCCGCCGAACTTTGGGGCGTGTAAAAAACTTTAAGTCATTGCTTTTGAGCTCCATGGAGAGCATTGTAATAGGATTTTAGTAAAAACTTTGTCTTGCCTGAACTGTGCCATCATGCACATAAGAAATCACACTGCCTTAACATATTGTATCCGCCTTGTGCTTCAATTCATACCAGATGTCGTGGCGGCTCTTCTTGAGATAACCAACCTGTGGAAACAGAATATGTTCCATACTGTTTAGTAGGGCAGCTTAGAACCGCACATAGATGTTATATCTTTCTGGATTTGTTTTTTGAATTTTTTTGGACTCATGTGCCGGTTCTTCTGGGTGGACTCGCTAATTAAAACTCCTAATCAGTACAGGGTCTGTATCGAGATTGGCTGTCAATTTCTTAGAGCGGCTCAGGGTCTCTAAGCGAGATTAACTGATAGGAAGTGTAGCATCCCAGAGAGAGACACGGCAGGGCATGAGTATCCTGGTAGCTCAAAAACTGCCTCTCACGCGACATAAATTTGTTGTTTTAACCTTAAAGTTCACGGTCTTCAAAACATTGACTGTCTAAGAGTACGAATGGGCCACATAGCAGAGAGTCGGCAGTAGATGAGAGAGTTTATCCTCGCTTTCCGTAAGCCAGCCCTCACATGATAAGAACCGGCAGTTTAATCTTAACCAGTACAGGGTCTCTAACGAGATTGGCCGTCAATTTTTTTGAACCGGCTTAGGGTCAATAAGCGAGATTAACTGGTAAGAGTTTGGCAGGTCACCTGGTGGAGTAGCAAGTTGCAAATGGGCAGGTTTAACTCTGGCGGCTTAAGAGATGATCAAGAGGGTATGTAAGCTAAACCCGGTGGGTTGGAAGCCCCCAAATGACCTTTGTTGACGAAATCAATTGTTTGGCTTGAGAGCTGATCGATAGGGTGTGATAAGCTAAACCTGGCGGGTTGGAAGCCCCTTAGACGACCTTTGTTGACGAAATCAACTGTTTGGCTTGAGAACCGATCGATAGGGTGTGATAAGCTAAACCCGGCGGGTTGGAAGCCCCCTAGACAAGCTTTGTTGACGAAATCAACTGTTTGGCTTGAGAGCCGATTGATAGGGTGTGATAAGCTGAACCCGGCAGGTTGGAAGCCCCCTAGACGACCTTTTTGCACAACTGAGATATGTGAAACGACAGAGGCCCCAGCTTGCAGGGATGCCAAATTTATTCATATATATATATGATATGTACGATGATGGTGTACAATGTCAAGTCTCAACGACTCAGGTATAATAAGGCCGCAGATGAGCTATGTTCCATGGTCGGCGGGTCTCGTGCCCAGAAGTGCTTGAGTCGTCTCGGACATCAATGAGGTAATATGACCCATTGTTGAGATTTCTACTGACCACAAAAGGACCTTCCCATGGAGGGAAAAACTTGTGTGCATCTGTCTGATCTTGAATCAACCGCAACACTAAATCACCTTCTTGAAACGTCTGGGTCTTAACTTTGCGGCTATGGCAGGGACGCAGGTCTTGCTGATAGATCGCTGATTGAGCCGCCGCCACATCACGTTCTTCCTCCGAGGCATCCAACGCATCTTGACGTGTCGTTCCGTTATCCTCCTCAATGTAAGCCGCCACCCATGGTGAGTCATGACGGATATCGCTTGGTAACACGACTTCTACGCCATAAACCATGAAGAAAGGTGTATAACCTATTGATCTATTGGGAGTGGTTCTGATGCTCCATAAGACGGACGGCAACTCCTCTACCCAACAACCCGACATGCACTGCAAAGGAACCATAAGCTTGGGTTTGATACCTCTCAAGATTTCCTGGTTAGCCCGTTCTACCTGACCATTTGACTGTGGCTGAGCCATCGCAGAAACGTCAAGTTGGATGTGCTCACTTTCACAGAACGCTCGCATTGACCACTTGGATAAGTTCGTACCATTATCCGTGATGATACTATGAGGGTAACCGAAGCGGTAGATCAACTTCTTAATAAATTGAACCCCATAGACTCGTCAGACTTGCTGACCGGCTCAGCTTCTACCCACTTGGTAAATTTGTCTACCACCACCAAGAGGTGGGTCTTCTTGTCCTTGGATCTCTTGAAAGGCCCGACCATATCAAGACCCCAGACAGCAAACGGCCAAGTAATTGGAATCATGTGCAAATATTGAGCCAGGATGTGAGCACGCCGGCCAAACTTCTGACATCCATCGCACTTGCGAACCAAGTCCTCTGCATCTTTATGAGCCGTCAGCTAGAAGAAACGATGTCGAAAAGCCTTAGCCACCAGAGATTTTGAGTCGGCATGATAACCACAATCGCCAGCATGAATTTCATTCAAGATTTCCTTGCCCTCTTTAGGTGAAACACAACGTTGGAAGATGCCAGTGACGCTGCACTTATGTAACTCACCATTGATTATGGTCATAGACTTAGACCGCCTGGTGATCTGTCTAGCCAAATTTTCATCATCAGGTAATTCGCCGCGAGTTAAGTACGCCAAGTAAGGCACGGTCTAGTCAGGAATAGCATGTAGAGACACCACCAGCTGGCCCTCCGGGTCAGGCATGGCCAAGTCTTCCTCTGAAGGTAACTTAACCAACGGGTGATGTAATACATGTAAGAAAATGTTAGGTGGAACCGGCTTATGCTAAGAACCCAGCCTTGAGAGGGCTTCAGCTGTCTCGTTCCTACGACGATCAATATGATCCACCTGATAACCCTTGAAATGACCAGCAATGACATCCACCGCCTGACAATAAGCCGCCATCCGCGAGTCCATGGAATCCCAAGTGCCTGAAACTTGCTGGGCCACCAGGTCTTAGTCGCCGAGACACCTAACCCGGCTCAGGTTCATCTCTTTAGCCACCCGGAGGCCATGAAGTAGAGCTTCGTAGTCAACTGCATTATTAGTACAAGTAAACATCAACCTTAACACGTAACAGAACTTGTCAGCTTTGGGGGAGGTTAAGACAACCCCTACCCCTGATCCTTCCAGCTGCTTGGATCCATCAAAGTGGATTGTCCAATATGTGTTCTCTGGATTTTCCTCGGGCGCCTGACACTCCGTCCAGCCGTTTATGAAATCCACCAGGGCTTGAGACTTCACCGCCGTGGGAGGCACGTATTTCAGATTAAGAGGTTCACGCTCCAATGCCCACTTAGCAATCTTGTCGGTGGCCTCTCTATTTTGAATTATATCTCCCAATGGGGCAGAGCTAACCACTGTCATCTGGTGCCCCAGGAAGTAATGCTTCAGTTTACGATTGGCCATGAACACCCCATATACTATGTTCTGCCAATGTGGATACCTCTGCTTGGACTCTGTCAGGACTTCATTGATGTAATAAACTGGCCTTTGAAACAGATATTCCTTCCCTGCCTCCTTATGCTCAACAACGATCGCGGCGCTGACAGCCCTATTATTAGCCGCCATGTATAAGAGCAAAGGTTCCTTCTCAGCCGGAGTTGCTAAAACTGGTGGCTCTGTTAGCTGCCTCTTGAGGGCCTCAAATGCTTCACCCGCCGCCGCACTCCAAACAAAGTTATCTGTCATCTTCATTTTCTGGTACAAAGGGATGACTTTCTCACCAAGGCGGCTTATAAACCGGCTTAACACAGCGATCCGTCCCGCCAGGCGCTGAACATCATTGATGCATGCCAGCTCAGACAGGGAAGTGATAGCCTTGATCTTATCTAGATTAGCCCTAATGCCACGCTCAGAGACTAGGAATCCAAGAGCTTTCCTGTAGGAACACCGAAAACACACTTAGCCGGGTTAAGCATCATCTTGTAGACTCGTAAGTTTTCAAAGATCTCCTTCAGGTCATCAAGTAAAGTCTCCTTCTTCCTGGATTTAGTCACAATGTCATCCACGTATGCATGAATGTTGCGTCCAATTTGGCTGTGAAGACAGTTTTGCACACAACGCTGGTAAGTCGCCTGGGCACTCTTGAGCCCAAAAGGCATAGACACATAACAGAAGGCACCCAAAGGCGTGATGAATGCCGTCTTCTCTTGGTCCTTGACTGCCATCTTGATCTGATGATAGCCAGAATAAGCATCGAGGAAACATAAACTCTCACAACCCGCGGTTGCAACGATGATCTGGTCGATACGGGGGAGAGCAAACGGGTCAGCCAGGCAGGCTTTATTAAGATCCGTGTAATCCACACACATACGCCATGTGCCGTTCTTCTTAAGCACTAGCACCGGGTTAGCAAGCCACTCTAGGTGAAACACTTCAAACGATGAAACCCGCCGCCAGGAGCCAGACCACCTCTTCCCCAATGGCCTTGCGCCTCTCTTCATTGAACTGTCGTAGAAACTGTTTGACCGGCTTAAGCTTAGGATCCACATTAAGGTGGTGCTCAGCGAACTCTCTCGGTACACCCGACATGTCAGAAGGCTTCCATGCAGAGATGTCCCGATTCTCACGGATGAATTCAATGAGCGCGCTTTCCTATTTGGGATCCATATTGGCCCCAATAGTAAACTGTTGCAATGAGTCGCCTGGAGTAAAATCCACTACCTTGGTGTCATCTGCCGAGAACTTGAGGGGCGGCTCAGATTCCGTGGTGGGTTTTTTGAGCGGAGTCATGTCCTCCGGGTCAACATTTTCCTTATAGAACTTGAGCTTTGCTTCCGCGCAACTAGACTCTGCATAAGCTGCATCTCCTTCCTCACACTCAATAGCCGTCTCTCGATCACCATGTACCGTAATCATTCCTTTGAGACCCGACATCTTGAGCTGCAAATACACATAATAAGGCCTAGGCATGAACTTGGCGTAAGCCGGACGTCCAAACAGAGCATGATACGGACTTTTGATCTTGACCACCTCAAAACACAAGATCTATACCTTGTAGTTGTATTCGTCACCGAAGGCGGCTTCCAAAGAAATCCTCCCCACTTGATAAGCTGACTTGCCAGGCACCACACCGTGAAAGACTGTTGAGGAAGGCTTAAGATCCTTATCAAGTAACTTCATCCGGCAGAAAGTGTCGGAGTATAAAATATTGATGCTACTGCCACCATCCATAAGCACCTTGGTAAACACATATCCTCCAACTTGGGGGGAAACTACCAACGCCAGCCATCCCGAGTCATCAACACGCGATGGGTGTTCCTCTCTGCTCCAGGTACTACGGGAGAGCCGGCGTGATGGCATTGACCGCCCACTTGCGCAACTTATGATCCCGCCTGTTAAGGCTGGTTGTAAAAACATGGTACTGACCCGAGATCAGTTGTTTCGGATTACTCTGATACCCAGATTGGTTATTTTCCTGCTGATTATTGCCATTGTTTTGCTGATGATGCCCTCCTTGGATGCCCTGGCCCTGGTAGCCGAATCCTGAACCGCCAGACCCCAAGCCGGCACTTGACCCGCCTGGCCCTGAGCCACCTGGCGGGCCTCCGCCATTGTTGTTATGTTGTCGCACACTATAATCCCGAAACTTTTGCATAATGTGGCAATTCCTCCATGAGTGATTTGCCACCTTATCAGGCCGACTGTGCTCTGGACAAGGTTTATTGAGCATCTCCTCCAAATTCAAAGGAGTTTTACCCTTATTAAAGGGTTGTCTGAAGTTTCCATTGCCCATAGCACAATTGGTCCCGGTGTTGGCGTTGGCCACCAATTCTAACCCGCCATACGAATTCTTCGTCTTGCCTTGGTTGCCATTGCTTGCTGGACCCTTGCCATTATTACTCTTCTTGCCCTGACTAGGCTTCTCCTCGTTAGAGCCTAGATCCTTCGTATTGTCAGAGTCAGCGTACTTCGTGAGAGCCGCCATGAGCTCCCCCATGTCCTGACATGAACGCTTGACCTGGCCAAGCTTCTGCTTCACAGGCGTAAAGTGACAATTCTTCTCCAGAATCAAAACTGCTTGAGCCGCAGTAATCTGCTTAGACGAGTGGATGATGGTTGAGACCCGTCGGACCCAATGATGGGCCGACTCATTCTCCTGCTGCTTGCAATGATCCAAATCCACAATCGTCATGGGCTGCTTCCATGCTCCCTGGAAATTTTTGATGAACTTCGCCTTTAACTCGGCCCAGGAATTAATGGTGTTGGGTGGCAAGCCCTTCAACCTCGTGCGAGCTGGCCCTTCCAGCATCATGATAAAATACTTGGCACACACTGTGTCGTTGACGTCTAACATCTCCATCACCAGCTCATAGCTCTCAATCGACGCCTCCGGAGGCAGGTTAGCAATATAGTTCGGGACTTTGCGAGGGCCCTTGAAATCCTTCAGTAGATGTTCATTCCATAAAGCCGGTGCTAAGAACGGCAATCCCACGGACAGGGTGGTTACTCCTGCTCCTACCGAGATAGAAGGTGCCGGTTCTTGATGATCCATCGCTACCGCCAGAGCCGCCGCCTCGCGTTGTGCCCTTGCCCGGTCCACCAGAGCCTGAGCATCCAGAATCGCTTGATCGTCTCATGACCGGTTCTGGTGTTGGTCACTGCTAGAAACCTCCGGCGACTCATAATGCCGGCTGAACCTATGGCTGGGGATGGGGGTTGGGTGCACATGACTCCGGCTGTAGGTGTACTTCTCCTGTTGGGCCATCGCCGTCTGCAGGTATCCAATAGCGTTCCTCACCTCTTTTGTGAAGGGCGCCTCGTCCGGGATAGGAATCGTACCGAGCTGGGTTGCCACAGGCACCATATTCTCTGTCGGGTTTCAATAGTGACATGCCAGAGTTGGGAAAGCCATTGGTGAGGGTGAAAGCACAACATGCTCCCTTGGTTGTTTTGATAATTCATGACAACATACATTGTCTCTTGGACTGATACTTTTACCTAGTGTATTTCAGATACAGTCTATAGAGAGGTTTGGCAAAAGGAGATTGTGGATATACCCCAAGATGCAAGGAAATAGGTTGGCGAAGGTTCAAGCAAGAGGACTCTACATTTTATATTTGTGAGAAATCACTTTGAGTCCATAGGAAAGCCAATACTATTAAAAGGGGGTAAGGTTTTGTTGGTGAACAATATGCTCAAACGTGCACAAGTGATAGTCGCCAAAAACATCCACAAACTCTCTCACCAAAGTATGTTCTATACCTAACACTCAAAATCGGTGCAACCAACTTCCCCATACCGGTGCCACCGATTCCAAAACCTAGACAGACTCAAGCTAGACCCTAGCAACTTCGGTGCAACCGATTCCATAACGGTACCACTGAGTTTAGGTTGCCAACTTTCTGTTACGAAAATTCACATTTTCGGTCCCACCGAGAATGTTGGATCGGCGTCACCGAGATTGGAAATCTGACCATTGGTCGGCTTATCGGTGCAACTGAGTTTCCTATATTAGTCTCACCGAGATTCAAAAGTTTCCACCTTTTGGTCACTTCGGTACCACCGAGTTTAACACATCGGTGTCACCGAGTTGGTCATTTTGTGTGTAACGGTTGGATTTTTGGGGATGCCTATATATACCCCTTCACCACCACCTACTCGAGAGAGAAGCACTTATAACTATTCCATACCTATACTATCATATTTTCTGAGAGAGAACCACCTACCCTTGTGTTGAGGTCAATAACTTCCACTCCAATCATATGGATCTTGATCTTTAGCCTCCCCAAGTAGCTTTCCACCAATCCCATCTCGTCCACCATGCCAAATCTGTGAGAGAGTGATTTGGGTGCTGAGAGGTCTATCACTACCTATCGGAACCACAGGAAAATCCATGCATCTCCAACTGCGTTTGATCTACCTATCTCAACACTTACTTCATATGCAATGTCTTTACTTTCCACTGCCATATTTGTTGACATACATGTGTAGGGCTGTTAGACTTTCTAGCTTTGCTAAAACTGTTAAAATCTTCCAACCAATTAACTTGGGAAGGGTTAGTTTTTAAATTCCTGCCAGTAGTCTATTCACCCCCCCTTAAGAAACTCTTCTAGTGATCCCTCAATTGGTATCTGAGCATTGGTCTCCATTGCTTTGGTTTAATCACCAAGGAGGAAGATGGATGTGTCTAGTATAGGGAGTTTGAGTTTTAGAGTTCCCATTCTTGGTGGAGAGTACTATAGTCAATGGAAATCTTTGATGCTTGAGCTGTTTAATTAATTTCAATTGAGCAAATATGTTATGCGCCCCTATGAGCCTCCTATTGATCCTTTGCATCCCACACATGAAGGGGAAATTGATATGCTATGCAATCTTAGAACTATTAATCTCATTGTTAGAGCATTGCCTAGAAATATGCTTAACCAAATGAAGAAATTTGCATGTGCTTACACTTTGTGGAATGATTTGGAGAAACAATATCCAAGTTACTCATTAAGTAATCTTGATGAAATTCTTCATAAAACCATTGCCTTTCACAAAATGTCGCCTAGTGATCCTAAATTTGATGCTTGTCTATTTGAGCTTAGAGACCTCATGCATGCTAAAGGTGATGTCACAACTATCAACAATATCATTATAGAGGCCCTTCGCATTCATAAACTTGAACATTGTCATGATCACCATCCTAACGAATCTCTTTTTCTTTATGACGAGGATTTTCCACTTGATGATGACAATGTGGAACATGGCTACTATGATGAAGATTAGCTGTTTGACATCGAGTATGAGAAGATCATGAAGAATCTAAGTCTCATGGCAAACTTCTAGTATTACATGTCCGGAGGAAAAGAGTGGATTCTCGATAGCGGATGTACCAATCATATGACCGGATATAGAGAAATGTTTGAAGAGATTACACCAAACCATGGACCGTGAAGGTACGTAACGTTTGGAGACAACTCCAAGGGTACTTGTTCTTGGTAAGGTGGCCATATCCCATGATAATTCTATTCAAAATGTCATGCTTGTTGAATCTCTTGGCTATATCTTCTTTCCGTGTGTAGACTTCCCAACTTCGGTTTCAATGTGTTATTCACGAAAATAGATTGCCAAGTGTTTCGTCAAGATAATCATAAAATTGTCTTTACCGGTATCCGTAGAGGTGATCTATACATTGTCGATTTCACTAAGAGATCCAAACCTCGCACTTGTTTAATTTCTAAATCTTCTAAAGGTTGGCTTTGGCATAGAAGATTAGTACATGTTGGCATGCGTAGTTTAGATAAACTTATCAAAGGTGATCATATACTTGGTGTTAAAGATGCTATCTTTGACAAAGATAGACTTTGTAGTGCTTATCAAGCTGGAAAGCAAGTAGGTGGAAGTCATACTGTTAAGAATATCATGACTACTAGGATACCACTCGAGTTACTTCACATGGATCTTTTCAGTCCCAATGCTTACAAGAGTCTCGGCTGAAATTCCTATGGTATAGTTATAGTTGATGATTTTTCCAGATTTACGTGGGTATTCTTTCTTGATGATAAGTCACAGGTTCAAAAGATCTTCAAGAACTTCGCTCGCAAAGCCCAAAATCAGTTTGAAGTCAAGATCAAGAAGGTTCGGAGCGATAACAGATCGGAGTTCAAGCACACCCATGTGGGATACCTTTCTTGACGAAGAAGGTGTCTCACATGAGTTCTTGGCTATGTTCACGCCTCAACAAAATGGAGTTGTTGAGAGGAAGAACCGGACACTCATTGAGATGGCAAGAATGATGCATGACGAATACAAGACGCCTAAACACTTTTGGGCAGAAGCCGTGGAAATAGCATGTCATGCCATAAACCGACTTTACTTGCACAAGATTCTCGGTAAAATGGCATACGAGCTACTCACCAGTAACAAACCGCAAGTTGGATACTTTTGGGTATTCGGCTCCAAGTGCTACACTCTTGATAAGCATCGTCGTACTAATTTTGCTCCTAAATCTCATGAAAGATTCCTACTTGGTTATGGATCGAACTCTCACACTTACCGTGCCTACAACAACTTCACTCAAAAAGTTGAAGAGACGGTAGATATGAAGTTTGATGAATCTAATGGTTCGCAAGTCGAACAATTTCCAAATGATGTAGGTGACAAGAACCCTTCGGAAGCTATCCTAGATTTAGCCATCGGCAAGATTCGTCCCATGGAGGTGAAGGAAAGTACTTCATCAACTCAAGTGGAAGCCCCTACTTCACGACAAGGTGAACCACAACATGACATGGAGGCATCCACAAGCGGTACACGACAAGATGATGAAGAGGAGGAAGTGCATCATGAAGATCCACCACAACCTCCTTCACCACCACCTCAAGGGAACGACACCTTCAACAACAACGAAGATGAAGGAGATGATGATGAAGAAGAAGCTCCACCAACCAACAATCGGAAGCTGACCCGAGTTCGAGCACAAGTGACCAAGAACCATCCCCTAAACCTAATCTTTGGTGATATACAAACAGGGAGAATCACTCGCCCTAAAAATCGTCTAGCAAACTTCTGTGAGCATTATTCTTTCAGCTCTATCATTGAGCCCTTAAAGGTAGAACAAGATCTTGAAGACGCGGATTGGGTGAACGCTATGCATGAAGAGCTTCACAACTTCGAACGGAACGAAGTGTGTACACTTATGGAGAAGCCCGAGGATGAACACAACATCATCGGAACCAAATGGGTATTTCGGAACAATCAAGACAAAGACAGTCAAGTCCTGCGCAACAAGGCTCGCCTCGTAGCTCAAGAATATACGCAAGTCGAAGGTATGGACTACGGTGAGACCTACGGCCCCGTCACTAGACTTGAAGCTATTCGCATTCTTCTTGCTTATGCCAATCACCATGATTTCACGCTTTATCAAATGGATATTAAAACTGCATTTTTAAATGATGAGATTGAAGAATAGGTTTATGTTAAGCAACCACCTGGCTTTGTGAATCCTAAGAGACCTAATCATGTTTACAAGCTTCGTAAAGCTCTTTATGGTCTTAAGCAAGCCCCTCATGCTTGGTACAAATGTTTAACGAAGTTTCTTATCGAAAAAGGTTTTGAAATTGGTAAAATTGATGCAACCTTATTCACTAAGAGAGTTAATGGTGAATTATTTGTGTGCCAAATCTATTTGAATGATATTATCTTTGGTTCCACTAACCCTCAATTTAGTGAAAGATTTGGAAGGTTGATGTCCGAGAAGTATGAGATGTCTATGATGTGTGAGCTGAAATTCTTTCTTGGCTTGCAAATCAAGCAATCAAAACAAGGAACTTTCATCTCTCAAACTAAGTATACCAAGGACTTTATCAAAAAGTTCAACATGCAGGAGTGCAAAGGTATGAAAACTCCTATGCCTACTAGCGTACATATTGATCTTACCAGAGAGGATGAGCCAGTTGATCAAAAAGTTTATCGATCTATGGTTGGTTCACTGTTGTGTCTATGTGCATCTCGTCCCGATATTATGCTTAGTGTTTGCATGTGTGCTAGATATCAAGTTGCACCTAAAGAGTGTCATCTTTTGGCTGTGAAACGTATTGTGAGGTACTTGATACAAACACCAAACTTTGGCATTTGGTATCCAAAGGGATCTTCTTTTAATCTTGTTGGATACTCTGATTCGGACTATGCCGATGACAAGGTAGATAGAAAATCCACCTCGGGTACTTGTCAATTTTTGGGCAGATCTCTTGTATCTTGGTCCTCTAAGAAACAAAACTTGGTATCTCTGTCAACTGCCGAAGCTGAGTATATTGCTGCTGGATCTTGTTGTGCGCAATTACTATGGATGACACAAACACTTAAGGATTATGGAATTCATGTTAAAAATGTTCCATTACTTTGAGACAATGAAAGTACTATTAAAATTGGTCATAATCCCGTGCAACATTCTCGAACTAAGCATATTCAAGTTTGACATCATTTCATTCGTGATCATGTTGCCAAAGGAGATATTAATCTTAAGCATGTTCACACTAACAAGCAATTGGCAGATATCTTTACTAAGCCACTTGATGAGAATACATTTTGTCACTTGAGGAGTGAGTTGAACATCAACAATGCTTCAAACTTGAGCTAGACTCACTCGGTTGCATGCAAGGACATGAGCTTTCTTGATATTTCCATGTATCTTAACATTTCATCTTATGCCATGGAATTCTATGATCCCTTGTATTGCATCTAATCTCTTGCAGGTACTTGGAAAAACTTCATTCCACAAGATTGCTATCAACTGCAATCGTAAGCAATCTTGTCATTACCAAGTATCCACAACCCCTCTTGATGATGGAAGGAAGAAGGCCACTCAACCATATCCTTGACATATACTTGATCAAAATTGCACACTCCCAATTGGTATCATGTCAATGGGATATATCTATTGTTCTTCCTTGCATGACTAATCTTTGTAGGTAACCAATGTACTAGAACAAGAAGGATTGCTCAAAACTCAAGATGATCTTCATCAACCTCGAGCATCCTCAACAAGTTCATCTACAAGCTACGTCATCAACATCACTCAAAGGCATGTACTCATGTCGTTGAAAAGGCTTTACTCCAAGAAATGAGCTAAAGCAACTCAAGTGATATGAAGACATTAAAATGCTTAATCAAAAAACGGTAACCCCATTCTGAGCTTAACGTAGAGTATGACCTATGATCAGGTATTCTTTCTTGGCTGCTAAGTCGATATACTCTAATATAGGTGACCTAGTCACCGCCCATCATCTATTTAAGAATCTGGTGTGGTTTGCTCTCTATTGCATGATTTCTCATAACTACTCCAATCTTCTCTAGTTGATGTCCCTTGTAAAAACTTCATATTTCATTGAAAATCTTTCTCTTGACTCTGTGAAAATAGAAACTTGGTTTCTCTTTTGGAGCCGCCGACTCAGATATCTCGGTTCTACCAAAATTGCACGCAAGCTGCACCACAAAATCTCGGTACCACCGATCTATCTATCTCAGAGTCACCTATTTTCATTCTGTCTCATTTGAATTCATTTTTGCAATTCTGTGTTTTCTTAGTAATCTTTCTTGTAATACTTCTGTTACTTCAATGATCCCTTAATTTTTTTACTTAGGGGGAGAAGAACTAAAGTCAATCTTGAGGAGATAATTTCTTTATTCAAGGATCCCTATCTTCAATGAAGAAAGGAGGAGATGAACAAAGTCAAAACATTTTCCATGACTCTCTCAGTTTTCATTTCTATGAATCCTACATTTCAATGACCCTTGTTCTCAGGGATCCCTTCTCAGTCAATGATCCCTGTTTCTATCCCTGTTTTGGCCTTTTTGGAAATTAATGCCAAAGGGGGAGAAGAACAAAGCTTCATGCTAAAGGGAAGATACATGCTTATGCAAAGGGGGAGATATGATCAAGGGGGAGAGCCAATATCAGTACTCATACATTTATAAACAGGGGGAGAATATCAAAGTAGGGGGTGAAGAAAATTGTTGACCTTTCTCACCTTATCCAATCATAATATCTACACGCTAAGATTCAGGGGGAGAGGATAATCCATTTTCATATCTACGGTGAGAAAATTCTCAATGATCTTGGAGACATATCAATTCTAAGGAATACTATTTTATTTATGTCCTCCATATCTTATCCTGGAAATTTTGAGTTCTGTTGCCTTGCTGTTTGGTAGAATAGTCTAATGTTTCCTAACATTGTTTTCTCAAGTGTGTTTCTATTACCAGGATGCTCAAGAACTGTGTAAGTATATGCATCATATCCTTGGTCAAGATGATCTCTTGTTTCTTGCACATATTGTTTGCAAGAGTGATGTATTGAACAAAGATACATATCATTCATATATATTTGATGCATATAGCCAAGATACACATGACCTGTTATATCCCTTTTACCTTATGTGTGTTCATGCATTCAAAAGCAACTATCCTTTAAAGGACTGCACACATTTAGGGGGAGCAAGTCTAAGTCATGTGTCTCTCAAAGTCTTCAGTATAAACATGCATATCTTTATTTGAAGCTTTGATTGTATGTTGTCATCAATTACCAAAAAAGGGGAGATTGAAAGCACAACATGCTCCCTTGGTGGTTTTGATAATTCATGACAACATACATTGTCTCTTGGACTGATACTTTTACCTAGTGTATTTCAGATACATTCTATAGAGAGGTTTGGCAAAAGGAGATTGTGGACATACCCCAAGATGCAAGGAAATAGGTTGGCCAAGCTTCAAGCAAGAGGACTCTACATTTTATATTTGTGAGAAATCACTTTGAGTCCTTAGGAAAGCCAATACTATTAAAAGAGGGTAAGGTTTTGTTGGTGAACAATATGCTGAAACGTGCACAAGTGATAGTCGCCAAAAACATCCACAAACTCTCTCACCAAAGTATGTTCTATACCTAACACTCAAAATCGGTGCAACCAACTTTCCCATACCGATGCCACCGATTCCAGAACCTAGACAGACTCAAGCCAAACCCTAGCTACTTTGGTGCAACCGATTCCATACCGGTGCCATCGAGTTTAGGTTGCCAACTTTCCGTTATGCAAATTCACATTTTCGGTCCCACCGAGAATGTTGGATCGGCGTCACCGAGATTCGAAATCTGACCGTTGGTCACGTTATCAGTGCAACCGAGTTTCCTATATTGGTCTCACCGAGATTCAAAAGTTGCCACCTTTTGGTCACTTCGGTACCACCGAGTTTAACACATCCGTGTCACCGAGTTGGTCATTTTGTGTGTAACGGTTGGATTTTTTGGGATGCCTATATATACCCCTTCACCACCACCTACTCGAGAGAGAAGCACTTATAACTATTCCATACCAATACTATCATATTTTCTGAGAGAGAACCACCTACCCTTGAGTTGAGGTCAATAACTTCCACTCCAATCATATGGATCTTGATCTTTAGCCTCCCCAAGTAGCTTTACACCAATCCCATCTCTTCCACCATGCCAAATCTGTGAGAGAGTGATTTGGTGCTAACGAGTTTATCATCTTGAGGCACAAGAGCAAGGAGTTCATCGTCATTACCGAGCCTATTACCTTTTGGAGGGTGGTGCCTCCTAGATTGGCTAGGTGTCACTTGGGAGCCTCCTCGTTCGTGTTGTGGAGTGAACCAAGAAGTTTGTAAGGGCAAGGAGATCACCTACTTCGTGAAGATCTACCCATAGTGAGGCTAGTACTTCGTGGATGGAAGTCGTTATGGAATAGTCAAGATTGCTACTTCGTGGACCCTTTTGGGTGGAGCCCTCCATGCACTCTCGCGACCATTACCCTTCGTGGGTTCAAGACTCCATAAATGTGGATGTACGATAGCACCACCTATCGGAACCACGGGAAAAATCCATGCGTCTCCAACTGCGTTTGATCTACCTATCTCAACACTTTGCTTCATATGCAATGTCTTTACTTTCCGTTGCCATATTTGTTGACATGCATTTGTAGGGCTGTTAGACTTACTAGCTTTGCTAAAAACTGTTAAAATCTGCCAAGCAATTAACTTGGGAAATGTTTGTTTTAAAATTCCTGCTAGTAGTCTATTCACCCCCCTCTAGACACTCTTCTAGTGATCCCTCAGAGGGCTGGTTCTGTCGGGGCGGGTTAGGGCGCTGCTGTCGAGCCGCCGGCCGACTCTCCGGTGCTTCCACGGTCCGTCCCGCCCCTGGCGTGTTAAAAATGTTCCTGGCCTTGAACTGTTCTGGCAAGGGGGACTGATGTCTCATCCGCTGAACCGCCGCCGCAGATTGCTGCTCTAGCTCAAGGCAAAAAGCGTTCGCCTTAATGCGTTCTGCCTCTGCATCCATCTAGGCCTTCAGCATGCTGATCCCTTCCTAGACTTCGGTCATCTAGTCCTTTATCCCTGCGATCTCTATGTTCCGGGTAGCTTGAATCTCTGGCGTGACCTCAGTTGCCATCACGGCTTTGAGCCCATTCATACGATCCATGAGAACTTGAGCCGGCGGCGGGTCATCCCCCGACCTGGCTACCCCAGCGGCTGTACTGCTCGTGCCTGGCACCGAACCGGCCATGAAGACGGCCGCATGCATCGGCGGCCCATAGTCCTCCGACTCATGACACTCCGACTCGGGGTAAAGCTCGTCGTAGCCCCCGAGCCTGCCATCGTGAAGCAGGTAGATTTATTCTGTCTCTCTGCTCGAGGATTCATCCTCCGAATAGACGAGAGTCTCCTGTGACATGGACCCTTCTAGATCCGTGCCTTGAGTAAAACCGACGAAGACATGCTTCCTGCTCGGGTTAACGCGAGCGGGTTGCACACGCCGAGCTGGTTGCGTGCGCCAAGCCGGCTCGACGTTGTTGGTGGAGACGTCCGGCTGGGGTGTAGATCCACTGACCTTGCTGATGAAAACGTGGATTCCACCGAAGGGGACTCGGAAGCCATACTCGACAGAGTCGGCCTCGGGGCCCCAGCCAACGTCGTCGATGTAGAGCCGGCCGTGGCGACTCTTGTTCATCTTGCCGACCATGTATCCCTCGATCCCTAGAAGAGAGCCCTTTGAGAACTCAACACCACCGAGTGCTAGCCCCACGGTGGGTGCCAACTATCATGGTTTTGTCATGGCAGATGTCCGAGGGCTTATGCTCGAGGCCATCGCTAAGGTGATGGACTCAAAGGGGTTGGTTGGGACGAAGGACACAAGTTTACCCAGGTTTGGCCCCACTTGAGGAGGTAAAAGCCTACATCCTGGTTGTGTTGTATTGATTAGTGTATCGAGTACAAGGGAGCATATTCACTTGACCTAGTTCTCGATTGATTGGTTTCTGTCCAAGTCGCCCCGGGTCTCGGCCCTTATATAGGAGGCCTAGATCACGGGTTACAAGTCTCATACCGACTCTTACAACGTATCCAACTCTATCTCTATGTCACCTTGCTTTCCCAGGCAAGCCGTCTCGGCGGCTTAACCGCCCGGGTCTTCATGCCTTATTTGTTTGGGCCTTGCCTAAACCTATCTTGGTAAACCGCCATATGTCTAGGCTTACCTCTACAGGCCCATCTGCCTTGGTCTAGCTTATGAACCGCCAGCTTTGACCCGGCCCCACCTGGGCGGGTCTCACCATGGGGTTATATCCCCAACAGTATCCAACTTGGGGTTTGTTACCAGTGAGTAGTTCATATGCCGTTTTACCGAGAAGCTTGTGCAAGTAAAGTCGGTTTGTGGCATGACATGTTGTTTCAACGGCTTCTGCCCAAAAGTGTCTTGGCGTCTTGTATTCGTCAAGCATCGTTCTTGCCATCTCAATGAGCGTCCGGTTCTTCCTCTCAAAAACTCCATTTTGTTGAAGTGTGTACGTAGCCGAGAACTCATGTGAGACGCTCTCTTCGTCAAGAAAGGTATCCACATGGCTGTTCTTGAACTCCAATCCATTATCACTCCGAACCTTCTTGATCTTCACTCCAAACTGATTTTGCGCTTTGCGAGCGAAGTTCTTGAAGATCTTTTGAACTTGTGACTTATCATCAGGAAGAATACCCACGTGAATCTAGAAAAATCATCAACTATAACTAGACCATTGGAATTTCCACCAATACTCTTGTAAGCATTGGGACCAAAAAGATCCATATGAAGTAACACGAGTGGTCTCCTAGTAGTCATGATATTCTTAATGGGATGACTTCCACCTACTTGCTTTCCAGCTTGACAAGCACTACAAAGTCTATCTTAGTCAAAGATAACATCTTTAAAACCAAGTATATTGTCACCTTTGATTAGCTTATCTAGATTGCGCATGCCTACATGTCCAAGTCTTCTATGCCAAAACACACCTTTAGAAGATATTGCAATTAAACAAGTGCGAGGCTTGGATCTTTTAGCGAAATAAAAAATGCATAGATCACCTCTACAGAAACCGTCAAAGACCATTTTATGATTATCTTGATGAAACACTTGGCAATCTACTTTCATGAATAAAACATTGAAACCGATGTCGGCAAGCCTAGATACGGAAAGAAGATTGTATCCAAGGGATTCAACAAGCATAACATTTTGAATAGAGCTATCATGGGATATGTCCACCTTACCAAGGCCAAGTACCTTACCCTTAGAGTTGTCTCCAAAGGTCATGTACCGTCGAGAACCTTGATTAGGCGTGATCTCTTGGAACATGTCTTTATCACCAGTCATATGATCCGTACATCCGTTGTCAAGAATCCACTCTTTTCCTCCGGAGATGTAATCCTTAAGGTTTGCCTTGAGGCTTAGATTCTTCATGATCTTCTCGTGCTCGATGTCGAACCAACTCATCTTCTTCATAGTAGCCATGTTGCACATTGTCATCATCAAGTGGGAAATCCTCTTCATAAAGAACAAGATATTCATTAGAATAGTGATCATGACAATGTTCCAGTTTATTAATGCAACTGGATTCAAAGATAATGTTGTTGATAGTGGTGACATCTCCTTTAGCACACATAAGATCACGGAGCTCGAACATGCATTTATCAAAGTTTGGATCACTATGTTTCATTTTGTGAAAAGCAATGTTTTATGAAGAATTTCATCAAGATTTCCTAAGGAAAGATTTGGATATCGTTTCTCCAAATCAGTCCATGAGGTATAGGCACATGTAAAGTTCTTCAATTGAGAAAGCACAAATCTTGGTAAACCTTTAACAATAAGATTGACAGTTCTTAGGTTACCAAGCATGTTAATTTCCTCTTCGTGTGTGGGATGCAATTCATCAATAGGGAGCACATAGGGATTTTTAATATATTTTGTCAAATGGAATCTATTAAATAGATCAATCATGTCATTCTTCCATAGATAAGTAAATTCCACCAAGGTATTTTTGGTATTTTTGGTTTATAGATCAGAAAATATATTATGGAAAGTTAACCCTAGGGCCATAGATTTCACTAGAGGCTTCACTCTTCAAGGAAAATATCATGGTGGGTAAACAGATTACTGTCAAGCAATTGATAGAAAAGCGAATAACCATGTAGATATCCAAGGCAATGATCATGCATATAGGCATCACGTCCCTGTCAAGTAGACCAAAATGATTCTGCATCTACTACTATTACTCCACACATCGACCGACTCATGCCTGCATCTAGAGTATTAAGTTCATGAAGAACAGAGTAACGCATTAAGTAAGATGACATGATGTAGAGGGATAAACTAAAGCAATATGATGAAAACCCCATCTTGTTACCCTTGATGGCAATAATACAATACGTGCCTCGCTACCCCTACTATGTCAATGGGTGAGGAGACAAAAAGATTGAACCCAAAACTAAGAACTTCTCCCATTGCAAGAATTACCAATCTAGTTGGCCAAACCAAACTAATAACTCGAAGATACTTGCAAGGATATGAAATCATGCATATAAGAATTCTAAGAAGATTCAACTAAGATTCATGGATAATCTGAACATAAACTCGCAAATAATCGGATCTTCATAAACACACCAGAAAAGAGTATTACATCAAATATATCTCCATGAAGATCATGAAGAACATGGTATTGAAGATCAAAGAGATAGAAAAAGCCATCTAGCTACTAGATATGGACCCATAGGTCTGTGGTGGACTACTCACGCATCATCGGAGGGGCAATGGAGTTGATGTATATGCCCTTCGTGATCGAAACCCCCTCCGACAAACTATCGAAAAAGGCTCCAAGATTGGATCTCTCAGGAACGGAGGCTTCCGTCGGTGGAAAATTATTTGCGTGGCTCCCTTTAGTGTTGGGGGAATATTTGGGTATTTATAGGACGAAGAATAGGGTTAGGAGACCTTCCAGGAGACGGCAAGCCTGGCAGGCATGGCCTGGGAGGTGGCCGCACCTACCAGGTTTGTGATCTCCTGGTAGATCCCATGGCGCGCACTCCAAGTCTGGTAGATCTCTTTCCTTCCAGAAAAAATCATTCTGAAGATTTTATTCCATTTGGACTCCGTTTAATAATCCATATCTGCAAAACTCAAAAACAAGGAAAAAACAGAAACTCGCACTAGGCTCTAGCTTAATAGGTTAGTCCCAAAAATAATATAAAACAACATATGAATGCATATAAAACATCCAAAACAGATAATATAATAGCATGACATCAACAAAAATTATAGATACGTTGGATACGTATCAACATCCCCAAGCTTAATTCCTGCTCGTTCTCGAGTAGGTAAATGATAAAAATATAATTTTTGATGTGGAGTGCTACCTATCATATTTATCCATGTAATATTCTCTATTGTGGCATGAATATTCATATACATAAGACTCAAAACAAAAAGCTTAATATTGATATAAGAACAATAACATGTTAAGCATACTAGCAAAGAAATTGTATGTCTTCAAAATATAATGGAAAAGAAAGTTATCCCTACAATATCATATGGTTTGGCCATGCTCCATCTTCCCCACACAAAGTATTTATATCATGCACAACCCCGATGACAAGTCAAGCAATTGTTTTCACATTTTTATTTTCTAAAACTTTTTCAACTCTCACGCAACACATGAGCATGAGCCATGGATATAGCACTTATAGGTGGAATAGAATATGATGGAGGTTTTCAAGGAAAAGGAGAAGATAGTCTCACGTCAACTAGGCGTATCAATGGGCTATGGAGATGCCCATCAATAGATATCAATGTGAGTGTGTAGGGATTGCCATGCAACAGATGCACTAGAGCTATAAGTGTATGAAACCCCAGGAGGAAACTAAGTGGGTGTGCATCCAACTTGCTTGCTCATGAATACCTAGGGCAATTTGAGGAAGCCCATCATTAGAATATACAAGCCAAGTTATATAAAGAAAAATTCCCACTAGTATATGAAAGTGACAAACTATCATGAAGATCATGGTGCTACTTTGAAGCACAAGTTTGTAAAAAGATAATAGCAATGTCCCTTATCTCTTTTCTCTCATTTTTCTAATTTTCTCTCTCTTTTGGTGGGCATCTAAGGCCTCTTTTATATTTTATTATTTGGGCTTGCTGGCCTCTTTTATTTCTCATAAAGTCTGAAATCTCATCCCCACTTGTCATGGAATCATAGCCTCCATCATCCTTTCCTCACATGGGACATGCTCTAATAATGATAATCATCACACTTTTATTTACTTACAACTCAAAAGAAAATTACAACTCTATATGCAATATGGAAGTGATGGTGCATGTCATAAAAGGAAACGCCGGAAGTTGCATGGCAATATATCTCCGAATGGCTACGGAAATGCCATAATAGGTAGGTATGGTGGCTGTTTTGAGGAAGGTATATGGTGGTTGTTTTGAGGAATGTTGATTTGTTGCATCGGCGAAAGTTGCGCGGTACTAGAGAGGCTAGCAAAGGTGAAAGGGTGAGAGTGCGTATAATCCATGGACTCAACATTAGTCATAAAGAACTCACATACTTATTGCAAAAGTCTTTTTTCATTGAAGAAAAGTATTAAACGCATGCTCGTAGGGGAGAGGTTGGTAGGATTCAACCATCGCGCACGCCCGACCCTCACACAAAGGTCGACAATCGAGAAACAAATCATGCTCCGACTTCCTTATATAAAGGTTCACCATACGTGCATGCTACGGGAATAACAAGACTTTACACAAGTATTTTTTTACCAAATCACAATTAATTCCTAAAATGACTCTTAAAATTACCATATTTATATCTCAAAGCTTTATGCAAGGAATCAAACTTCTCATAATATTCAATGCACTTAATATGGAAGTTTTTATTACGTCCCTCTTGGATGCCTATCATATTAGGACTAAATTCATAACTTAGACCAATTAGCATGCTGTTTAAAGACTCTCAGAATAATATAAGTGAGGTACGAGAGTTCAATTATTTCTATAAAATGCAAACACCACCGTGCTCTAAAAAATATAAGTGAAGCACATAGAGCAAAACTGCCTATCTCAAAAGATATAAGTGAAGCACGTAGAATATTCTAATAAATTCATGATTCAGCGTGTTTCTCTCAAAAGATGTATGAAGCAAGGATTATTGTGTCAAACTAAAAATAGAAAACTCATATCATACAAGACGCTCCAAGCAAAACACATATCATGTGGAAAATAAAAATATAGCCTCAAGTAAATTTGCCGATGGATTGAAGACGAAAGAGGGGATGCCTTCTGGGGCATCCTAAAGGTTAGGATCTTTGGAATCCTTGAATATGACTTGGGGTGCCTTGTTTATACCCAATATTAGTCCCTTGCCACTCCTTATTCCATAGTCCATCAAATCTTTACCCAAAACTTGAAAACTTCACAACACAAAACTTAACAGAAAACTCATGAGATCCGTTAGTATAAGAAAATAAGTCACCACTTTAGGTACTGTTGTGAACTCATTATTTACTTATATTGGTGTTATACCTACTGTATTCTAACTTCTCCATGGTTCATACCCCATTATACAACCCATAGATTCATCAAAATAGTTAAACAACTCAAAGAAAACAGAATCTGTCAAAAACAGAATAGTCTGTAGCAATCTGAAAACTTCTTATACTTATGTACCTCAAAACATTGTTAAAAATTACTTAAACCTGGGAAATTTACATATCAATTGTTGGTAAAAATTTCAGACTCATTTGACGGTCTAAAAAATTTAAAAATACCTGGACTGAATGCAAAATTTTCTATTTTTCAGCAAGATCAAATCAACAACTACCATAGACCACCCCAAAGGTTTTACTTGGATCAAGCACTAATTAAAACACCAAAACACAATTACTATAGAAGTAATAATGTGTTAAACACTCAAAAATAGAAGCAAAAAACAGAACATAAAAATAATTGGGTTGCCTCCCAACATAACACCCCTAGCTAGGCATAATGATTTCAATGGTGCTCACATAAAAAGTAGTAACTGAACTATGCAAGAAAGCATCATGAATATCATGACAAGAACATTTAATTCTAACCCACTTCCTATGAATAGGTATTTTGTGATCAAACAATTTATGGCAACAACAATCAACTAGCATAGGAAGGCAAAACAAGCATAACTTCAAAACTTTGAACACATAGAGAGGAAACTTGATATTATTGCAATTCTTAAAAGCATATGTTCCTCCCTCATAATAAATTTCAGTAGAATCATGAAGGAATTAAATAATATAACTATCACATAAATCATTCTTTTCATTATGCACAAGCATGCAATCATCATAATGAATTTTCCCATCAAAACTTGGGGAACAAAAAATATCATCTTCATGAAACATATCATCCCCAAGCTTATGGCTTTGCATATCATTAGCATCATGGATATTTAGACAATTAATGCTAGCAACATTACAATCATGCTTTTCAATCAAGGTTCTATCATGAATCACCTTATAATTTTCTTCTTTCAACACTTCATCAAAATTTCCAGATTCATGATTTTCACACAAAACTTCGTAGAGATAATCAAGTGCACTCAACTCAATAGCAATTGGTTCATCATAATTTGGCCTGTTGAAAAGATTATCAAGTGGATGAGGATCCATATCAATTGATTTTTAGCAAGCAAAGATGCAAGCAAATAGAAGGCACATGGCAACACAAGCAAACAATAGATCCGGCGAGAAAAAGGCAAATCTGTTTTTTTTCTTCTGAAAATCATTTTAGAAGTGGGGAAGAGGAAAACGAGAGGCAAAAGGCAAATAATGTAAATGCAAGAGATGAGTTTGTGATGGGTACTTGGTAGGCTTGATGTGTATCCTACCCAGCAACGGTGCAAGAATTGGCAAGTTGACGGGAAAGTTCTTGTCTTGACTTGCTATGTATCCCCCCGACAATGGTGCCAGAAATCCTTCTTGCTACCTCTTGAGCTTGCGTTGCTTTTACCTTGAAGAGGAAAGGGTGATGCAGCAAAGTAGATAAATATTTCCCTCGGTTGATGAGAACCAAGGTATCAATCCAGTAGGAGGAACAAGCAAGTCACCAATGGATGCACCTACACAAACAATCAAACTCTTGCACCCAACGCTATAAAGGAGTTGTCAGTCCCTTCACTATTATTTGCAAGGATTAGATCTGATAGAGATAGATGTAAATGAAAACAGAAAGTAAAAGATAAGTAAATTGCAGCATGTTATTTTTGGTTTAAAGATCAGAAAATATATTATGGAAAGTTGACCCGGGGGGCATAGATTTCACTAGAGGCTTCTCTCTTGAAGGAAAATATCATGGTCGGTAAACAAATTATTGTCAAGAAATTGGTAGAAAAGCGAATAACCATGTAGATATCCAAGGCAATGATCATACATATAGGCATCATGTCCGTGTCAAGTAGACCGAAACGATTTTGCATCTACTACTATTACTCCACACATCAACCGACTCATGCCTGCATCTAGACTATTAAGTTCATGAAGAACAGAGTAACGCATTAAGTAAGATGACATGATGTAGAGGGATAAACTCAAGCAATATTATGAAAACCCCATCTTGTTACCCTTGATGGCAACAATACAATACGTGCCTCGCTACCCCTACTACGTCACTGGGTTAGGAGACAGCAAGATTGAACCCAAAACTAAGCACTTCTCCCATTGCAAGAATTACCAATCTAGTTGGCCAAACCAAACCAATAACTTGAAGATACTTGCAAGGATATGAAATCATGCACATAAGAATTCAAACAAGATTCAAATAAGATTCATGGATAATCTGAACATAAACTCACAATTCATCAGATATTGACAAACACACCACAAAACAGTATTACAAATAGATCTCCATGAAGATCATGAAGAACATAGTATTGAAGATCAAAGAGAGAGAAGAAGCCATCTATCTACTAGTTATGGACCCATAGGTCTGTGGTGGACTACTCATTCATCATCATAGGGGCAATAAAGTTGATGTAGATGCCCTCCGTGATCGAAACCCCCTCCGTCAGACAACCGGAAAAGGCTCCAAGATTGGATCTCTCGGGAACAGAGGCTTCTTTTGGCGGAAAAGTATTTGCGTGGCTCCCTTTGGTGTTGGGGGAATATTTGGGTATTTATAGGACGAAGAATAGGGTTAGGAGACCTGTCAGGAGACGGCAAGCCTGCCAGGCGCGGCCAGGGGGGTGGCCGCGCCTTCCAGACTTGTGATCTCTTGGTAGATCCCCTGGAGTGCACTCCAAGTCTGGTCGATCTCTTTCCTTCCAGAAAAATCATTCTGAAGATTTTATTCCATTTGGACTCCGTTTAATATTCCATATCTGCAAAACTAAAAACAAGGAAAAGACAGAAACTGGCACTAGGCTCTAGATTAATAGGTTAGTCCAAAAAATAATATAAAATAGCATATTAATGCATATAAAACATCCAAAACAGATAATATAATAGCATGACATCATAAAAAATTATAGATACGTTGGAGACGTATCACTTACCCCCTCGCTATGATGACACCCTAGATCTTGCTGAGTTCCTACATGGAGACGACATCTAGGCTGGTGGAGACGACAAGGTCATGGCGAGCTGGTTCCAAATGGCACTCAAGGGCGGTGCACTCTCCTGGCTCCTTAAGCTCGCGGAGGGGGCCATCACCTCTTGGGACGACCTACGCAAGCGCTTCGTCACTATCTTCCAAGATACCCGCGACCGCGCGCTCACCGTGAACGACCTGCGACGTGTGAAGCAGCAGGAGGGAGAGACCCTGCACAAGTTCATACAACGCTTCACGATCGTCTGCCTCAAGATCCCGAGGGCCTCGTATGAGGCTATAATCTCCGCATTCACCGACGGTGTCAGGGACGTCAGGATGAAGGAGGAGCTCGCCATTAACAACAAGTGCACCAAGGCCGAGGAGGGCCGCCTCTCACTCCGCGAGCTTCCAGAGGTGGAGCCAGAGGACAAGAATACCAAGACCAAGGAGGCAAAGTGCAAGGCCACTGTGGTGCTTGTGGCCGAACCTGAGGCAAAGCATAGCCGAGGCGAGGAACCCCTCGTAGGTGGGCGACCATTCAGCATCTTCCATGGCACCAACAGGCAAAACACCATCGATTGTCAGTAGCTCAGGGTGGTCCGCAACGAGCACTTCGGCCGGCGCCCCGGACATAGTGAACGTGGCTTCGGACGCGGCGGTGGACATGGCAGAGGCCGTTGGGACAATCGGGAGTCGTGTCAGTAGTGGCGAGACCGGCCTCGGGAGGACCACTAGCGCGATCAGCTGGCGCGATGGCCCTCTGTAGGGGTCATGCCGTGGCCAGCCTCGTGAGGCCTATCCTCGTGAGGTCGGCCTACCCCCAATGCCGCCACCACCCAGGAGGAAGGAAGAGGACAGGCAGGACGACAGGGCTGGGGGCTTCCAGGAGGTCAGGGCAATAGCCTGTATCCTGGGCGGCGCCCAAGCCCGAGGATCAAACCGCATCTTCAAGCAGTTCTCACGGGTGGTGAACACAGCTCTCCCGAAGCCTGAAGCCATGCGCCCCCTCAAGTGGTCCCAGACTACAATCACCTTCAACTCGAGGGATCAACTCAGGTGCTCAGCCATGGCAGGCATGCTCCCCATGCTGTGCACGCCAACCATCAGCAATGTCCTCATCACCAAGACCCTCATCAACGGTGGCACGGGGCTCAATGTCCTATGCATTGAGACCATCAAGACGCTCCAAGGGCCGTACGACTAGGTCATGCCAACTAAACCCTTCTCAAGAGTCACTAACGGGTCCACAGTTCCCATTGGGCAAGTGTGCCTGCCTGTCACCTTCGGTGGATGCAAGAACTACCACATAGAGATCACCATCTTCGACGTCGCCCACATCCACCTACCGCACAATGCTATGCTTGGGTACTCGGCCCTTGCCAAGTTCATGGTGGTGATTCATCATGGCTACAACGTCCTCATGATGCTGGGGAGTGGTGGCATCATCACCGTCGTTTGGGATGAGAAAGATGTCGTCTGCTCCTTCGAGCCTGCCTACTGTGCCACAATAGCCGAGCATTCAGACGACGAGGGAGAGGCCCTGCCTCGTGAGGATGTCCCCAAGAAGAACAAGCAGCTCACCTCCACAGGGCGCTAGGGGGCTGAAACCTCCAAGGACGGCGCCTCAGGCTTAGTGCCCAGTGCCCCGGGCTGAGGCCCCTCCCTCCATCACATAGGAAGGCACGCTCAGCGCCCCCCTTGGGTCAGGCTCGGGAGCTTCCCTTAGGGAAGCTACCGACCTGACCGATGAGACGAGGGAACCGTACGGGCACAACCTGGAGGCATGTTCTAACGCACGTCTACGCAAGCCGGGAGCTTGACGCGAGGCGTCGAACTCGCGAGAATTCATCACTAGAGCGATCGAGGAGCTTCATGAAGTACAGGACATGCGAGGCGGGAGCTGCCTCGCACCACCAAGTGCATTCGCCATTGTCGGCCCGGTCGACAAGCCACACATTTGCGTCAGCGCGCTCATGATCAACAGCGTTGCATCCCAGGACATCTTTTGGCCGACGCGTGCCGATCGCGGCGGGGTCTATCTGTGCAACTACATCTGCATGCCCTTTGGCCTGGTGAACAAGGGCACCACATTCCAGCCCCTTGCCCGAGCCATGCTCATGCCTTACCGAGCGAGGCGCAGCGAGTAGTTGGAGGAGGTACTCGGACCGAGCGGGAGTCCCGAGCCCCAGGAGAAGACGGGCACATGAGGGTCGCGTTCATGGAGACACAAGGGCAGGCTACCTCGACCGCTTCGACTCTTCAGCGGCATGGCCCCCAGGTGATTTTTTGGTTCATGACAGGTAACTTTTTGGTTTACTCCGTTTGAGGGCGCCCACTGGACTACATTATCCTCAGGCGATCAGGACACACGCTTACGCATATTTAAACACCTTTCATGCCTATGATATATTTCCTAATATTCCATCTTGCGTGCATGGTGCTTCGCCACCCTGAATGTCGCCGCGCCCTAATGATCTTGCCTTCGACTGCGTCATGATTAAGGGCTGGCACAACATCTGTGCTCGGGTCCGTCCTTGCAGCGTTGATAAATCCAAGCGGTCGAGCTCTATCTTGCAGGCCAGCCCCATGCACGTCACCTCCCATGGCCCTTGGTGCTTTGTCCTCGGGTGAGCTAATCGGGAGTGGGTGAGTCAGGGCACGCGGCCTGGTTCCTGCAACCTCAGTCGGTTTCTCGCCATCAAAGGAGCTGCACGCCGGGTGTTTTCTCCTCGGAATTGTCTCCTGAGAAGACTGGGCATGACATCTGTGCTTGGGTCCATCCGGAGCGGCGGAGATCTCTATGCAGCACTTGGCCTTGGGAGGCCAATGATGACATAAGGTGGGATAGGCAGGCAACAATGCACCAGGCGGTACAGTTTCCCATTTGGTGCAAAGGGAGCAAGGACGTACTCGGGTTCCCAAAGCACCCCCAAAGGTTTCAATTATGGTGCAACAAGACCACGACCACGAGCCCTGCAGGACGGATGTCATCACCGAGCCCACCTCTGCATCATCAACATCTACTTTACAGGCGAAGACCACCTTTCATCAGGATAAAGATATACTCGTGTCCCCCTTCGAATTTGGCCGTTGTGGGATCCCTTCTCACCATAGCGATAAGGGAAGAGGACCCGGGCCGCTATAAATAGAGGCTAGGCTGCACCATAGGGAGGGGACAAAAAAACAGAGAGACAAGGGAAGAGAGGCAAGATTATTGTGGGAGCGAGTCTGACAGTAGAAGATAGGGGTGTGAAAGGAGAGGGCAGAGTGCTAGCTATGACGAGGGTGTACACACGGATGTATGAGTTCAGGCCCCTCTCGTGGAGGTAACAACCCTACGTATCAGTGCTCGGGAGATCTTTTCGTGTGGAATATGAGTGTTATAGGGGTGCGAACCCTTGTGCCAGAGAGGAGGGGCGGCTTATATAGAGTATGATGCTCCTCATGAATGTCAGGCAACCAAGGGTTCGATTGGGGAATAAAGACGTATGTTACTGGTAACGTATGCAATGAATGCTACTAACGGTGACTGGTCGAACGCCCACTTGGTGGCCTCCCTGAGGTGCCTTCTGGTCTTTTGGTATTGACTAGTGATTGGTTCTTCCGAGTGACAGGAGACTGTCGAGTGGAGCGAGAATCCTCTGACTAACTTAATTGTCGAGTGACTATCACGCCATGATGACTTTAGTCAGAAACTCTCATGCCATCATCAAGTCCTCCAATTTAGTGTCCTTAGGTAGGGTATGTAGGTCAGGCCTAGGACCCTACCCTAGGTACATATCCTCGTCATTAGCCCCCTAATGGATCGGGGTTCGAGTGAAAAAGGAGTCGATGCCAATTCTGATAAGGCACCGAGATTCGGAATGTATTTCGCGGCTTCAAGGAAATCTGCATCAATTGAAATCTTTGTCGCTCGCCTTGATCTATTCTGCCTTGATAAACGTCTGAGTGGATTTGGGCACAAAATATGTTTCGAGTGAATCATCGAGATCTTTTGATGCGGTGGGTCGCTCTGCCAAGTCTTGTAGGATCGAGAGAGGGGTGTCTAGAGGGGGGGTGAATAGACTACTAGCAGTAATTTAAAACCTAACCTTTTCCCAAGTTAATTAGTTGGTAGATTTTAATAGTTTTAACAAGTCTAGCAGGTCTGACACCCCTACACATGCTTGTCTACAAATATGGCAGCGGAAAGTAAAGACATTGCACATGTAAGTAAAGAGGTGGGATAGGAAGATCAAATGCAATAGGAGACGCAAAGATTTTTCCCGTGGTTCCGATAGGTGGTGCTATTGTACGTCCTTGGAGGGTAACGGTCACGAGAGTCCACGGAAGGCTCCACCCATAAGGGTACACGAAGTAGCAACCTTGACTATTCCATACAGCTTCCGTCCACGAAGGACTAGCCTCACTATGGGTAGATCTTCATGAAGTAGGCGATCTCCTTGCCCTTACAAACTTATTGTTCACTCCACAACACAAAGTAGGAGGCTCCCAAGTGACACCTAACCAATCTAGGAGGCACCACCCTCCAAAAGGTAATAGGCTCGGTAATTACGATGAACTCCTTGCTCTTGTGCTTCAAGATGATAGACTCCTCAACACACAATCTCTCTCACACCGATTTGGCTTGGTAGATGAGATGGGATTGGTGGAAAGCAACTTGGGAGGCTAGAAATCAAGATCCATATGGTTGTAGTGGAAGATCCTGACCTCAACACAAGGGTAGGTGGTTCTCTCTCAGAAAACTGAGTAGGATAGGTATGGAATAGTTCTGAGTGCTTCTCTGTTGAGTGGGTGGTAGTGAAGGGGTATATATAGGCATCCCCAATTATCCAACCGTTACACACAATAAGTCAGACTCGATGACACCAAAGTGTAAAACTCGGTGGTACCGAAGTGACTAAAAGAGGTAACTTTTGAATCTCGGAGTTACCGATATACACTTCTCGGTTGCACCGGCAAGGTGACCAACGGTCAGATTTACCAAACTCGGTGATGCCGATTCACCATTCTCGGTCATATCGAAAATGAGAACTTGCATAACAGAATCTTGGCAACCCAACTCGGTGGCACGGAGTGCACTGTTGGCTGCACCGAAGTGTTAGGGTTTGGCCGAGTGTGTCTAGGGTTTGGAACTCGGTGACACCGGGATAGGAATGTTGGTCGCACCAATTTGCATGTTTGGCTTAGGACAGACTTTGGTGGGAGAGTATGTGGATGTTTTAGTGACTGTCACTTGTGCATGTTTGAGCATATTGTTCATCATCAAAACTTTACCCCCTTTTAATAGTATTGGCTTTCCTATGGAGTCAAAGTGATTTCTCACAAATGTAAAATGTAGAGTCCTCTTGCTTGAAGCTTGGCCAACATATTTCCTTGAATCTTGGGGTAATTACACAATCTCCAAAATCCTTTTGCCAACTCAACTCTCCATGGACTATTATCTGAAATACACTAGATAGAGGTGTTAGTCCAAGAGACAATGTATGTTGTTATGAATTATCAAAACCACCAAGGGAGCTTGTTGTGCTTTCAATCTCCCCCCTTTTGGTAATTGATGACAACATACAATCAAAGCTTCAATTAAAGATATTCATGAATGCAATGAAGTCTTTGAGAAACACATGACTTAGATTTCCTCCCCCTAATTGTGTGCAACCCTTTAAAGGATAGTTGCTTTGGAATGCATGGACACACATATTAATGAAAGGGATATAAGAGTCATGTGTATATTGGCTATATGCATCAATATATGTGAATGAAATGTATATCCTTGATCACGACTTCACTCTTGCAAACAATATGTGCAAGAAGCAAGAGATCATGTTAATCAAATATATGATGCATATACTTACCTTGAGTTCTTGAGCATTCTGGTAGTAGAGACACACTTGAGAAAACAATCTTAGGAAACACAAGAGTATTCTACTAAACAAAGGCAATAGAACTCAACAAGTAATTACTATATCTTGGTACTTTAGATATTGAGAACATATATAAAGAGTATTCCTTAGAATTGATATGTCTCCAAGATCATTTAGAATTAAACTATTACATTGTTTCTCCCCTTTGATATAAATTTGGTAGTACATCCTCTCCCCATGAATCTCAGCATGTAGATATTGGGATCAGATAGGGTGAGAAAATCAATCCTTTGTTCACTTGAGACTTTTCTCCAAAAGTAGTTTTCTTCCCTTACATTGTTGTTTCTCTCCTTGATTATATAGTTGTGAACTTTTGATATTTTCCTCTCCCCCTAAATCATATCTCCCCCTTTGCATAAGCATGTAACTCTCCCTATAGCATGAAGATTTGATATTCTCCCCCTTTGGTATAAAGTACGGAAAAGGTTAAACTTGGGAGTAGTGACCAGGATCATTGATAAGGAAGGAATCCTAGAGATCAAGGTTCATTGAAAGTAGTGTCCTTTTAGAAGACTAAGGGAATCATTGAATGTAACTTCTATCCCTTTGGCAAATTTGAGGTTTCTTCTACTTGGAGCTAGGGATCCTTGAATAAAGAATTTCTCCCCCGAAGTGTTGTTTGTTCTTCTCCCCTATATATATACATAGAAGGGGTCATCGAAGGAACAAGAATATCTCAAGAACAGAAGCAAATAAGCAATATCAAAGAAACTCGGATTTTGAAAGAAAAGGAAAATCGGTGACACCGGGATAAATAAATCGATAGTACCGAGATTGTGTTCTGTAGCTCATCTGTAGATTCGATAGGACCGAGTTATCTATATCGGTGTCTCCAAAAGATAAACCAAGATTCTTTTTCAGAGAGACAAATGAAATTGTTTCAAAAAGAAAAAAGAAACGAAAGATTTAGAAAGGGCATCAAATAGATAAGATTGAGTGGTTACGAGAAATCATACACATAGAGAGCAAACCACGCAAGATTCTTAACTAAATGATAGGCGTTGACTAGGTCACCTATATTAGAGTATATTGACTTAGGAACCAAGCAAGAATGCTTGATCATAGGTCATACTAATCGTTTAAGCTTGAAATGGGGTTACCATTTTTTGATTAAGCATTTTGATGTCTTCATATCACTTGAGTTGCTTTAGCCCATGTCTTGGAGTAAAGCCTTTTCAAGGATATGAGTACATACCTTGAATGATGTTTATAACGTTACTCATAGGTAAAGTTGTTGAGGATGCTCGAGGTTGATGAAGGTCATCTTGAATTTGAAGCAGTCCTTCTCGTTCTAGTACACTCATTACCTACAAAGGTTCATCAAGCAAGGAAGAGCAATGGATATATCCTATTGACATGATACCACTTATTGATTTTGCAACTAAGATCAAGTATATGTCAAGGATATGCTTTTGTTATCTTCTTCCTTCCATCATCAAGAGAGGTTGTGGATACTTGGTAATGACAAGATTGCTTATGATTGGAGTTTATGGAAATCTTGTGGAATGAAGTTATTCCAAGTACCTACAAAAGGTTAGATGCAATACAAGGGAGCATAGAATTCCATGGCATATGATAATGAGTTACGGGAACATGGAGATAATAATAAAGCTCATGCCCTTGCTTGCAACCGAGTGAGTCTAGATCAAGTGTGAAGCATCAATGATGTTAAACTCACTCCTCAAATGAAAAAATGTTTTCTCATCAAGTGGCTTTGTGAAGATATCGACCAATTGTTTGTTAGTGCGAACATGCTTAAGATTGATATCTCCTTTGACAACATGATCATGAATGAAATGATGTCTAGCTTGAATATGCTTGGTTCGAGAATGTTGCACATGATTATGTCCAATTTTAATAGCACTTTCATTGTCGCAAGGTAATGGAACATTTTTAACATGAATACCATAATCCTTAAGCGTTTGTGTCATCCATAGTAATTGCACACAACAAGATCCAACAGCAATATACTCACCTTCAGCAGTAGATAGAGATACCAAGTTTTGTTTCTTGGAGGACCAAGACACAAGAGATATACCTAAAAATTTACAAGTAACCGAGGTGGATTTTCTGTCAACCTTGTCTTCGACATAGTCCGAATAGGAATAGCCAACAAGATTAAAAGAAGATCCGTTGGGATACCAAATGCCAAAGTTTGGTGTTTGTATCAAGTATCTCACAATACATTTCACAGCTAAAATATGACACTCTTTAGGTGCATTTTGATATCTAGCACATATGCAAACACTAAGCGTAAAATCGGGACGAGATGCACACAGATATAATAGTGAACCAATCATAGATCCATAAATCTTTTGATCAACCGGTTCATCCTCCCTGGTAAGGTCAACATGTCCACTAGTGGGCATAGGAGTTTTCATACTTTTGCAATCCTGCATGTTGAACTTCTTGATCAAGTCCTTGGTATACTTAGTTTGAGAGATGACAGTTCTTTCTCTTGATGGATTGATTTGCAATTCAAGAAAGAATTTCAGCTCACACATCAAAGACGTCTCATATTTCTCGGACATCAACCTTCCAAATCTTTCACTAAATTGAGGTTAGTGGAACCAAAGATAATATCATCCACATAAATTTGGCATACAAAAAATTCTCCGTTAACTCTCTTAGTGAACAAGGTTGCATCAATTTTACCAATTTCAAAACCTTTTTCGATGAGAAACTTCGTTAAGCATTTATACCAAACACGAGGGGCTTGCTTAAGACCATAAAGAGTTTTGCGAAGCTTGTAAACATGATTAGGTTTGTCAGGATTCACAAAACCAGGTGATTGCTTAACATAGACTTCTTCCTGTATTTCACCATTTAAAAATGCACTTTTGATGTCCATTTTATAAAGCGTGATATCATGGTCATTAGCATAGGCAAGAACAATAGGAATAGCTTCAAGTCTAGCAACGGGTGCATAGGTCTCACCGTAGTCCATACCTACGACTTGCGTATATCCTTGAGCTATGAGACGAGCCTTGTTACGTACAACTTGACCATCTTCGTCTTGTTTGTTCCGAAACACCCATTTGGTTCCGATGATGTTGTGCTCATCTTCGGGCTTCCCCACGAGTGTCCACACTTCGTTCCTCTCAAAGTTGTGTAGCTCTTCATGCATTGCGTTTGCCCAATCCGCATCTTCAAGAGCTTGTTCTACCTTTAAGGGATCAATGCTATAGGTTAAGGAATAATGTTCACAAAAGTTAGCTAGACGGGTTTTAGAGCGAGTGATTCTCCCTGTTTGTATATCACCAAAGATTTGGTTTAGGGGATGGTTCTTGGTCACTTTATCTCGAACATGGGTCAGCTTATGATTGTTGGATGGTGGAGCTTCTTCTTCTTCTTCATTATCATCTCGTTCATCTTCGTTGATTTTGAAGGTGTCATTCCCTTGAGGTGGTGGTGAAGGTGGTTGTGGTGGATCTTTATGATGCACTTCCTCCTCTTCATAATCTCGTCGTGTAACACTCGTGGATGCGTCGATGTCGTGTTGAGATTCACCTTGACGTGAAGTAGGGGCTTACACTTGAGTTGATGAATTACTATCCTTCACCTCCATTGGATGAACTTTGTCAATGGGTAGATCTAGTATGGCTTCCGAAGGATCTTTATCACCTACATCATTTGGCAATTGTTTGACTTGCGAACCATTAGATTAATCAAACTTCACGTCTACCATCTCTTGAAATTTTTGAGTGAAGTTGTTGTAGACACGGTAAGTGTGAGAGTTCGATCCGTAACCAAGTATGAATCCTTCATGAGATTTAGGAGCAAATTTAGTATGATGATTCTTATCAAGGATGTAGCACCTTGAGCCAATTACCCGAAAGTATCCGACTTGGGGTTTGTTACCGGTGAGTAGCTCGTATGTCGTTTTACTGAGAAGCTTGTGCAAGAAGAGTCGGTTTGTGGCATGACCTGCTATTTCAACAGCTTCTGCCCAAAATTGTCTTGGCGTCTTGTATTCGTCAAGATCGTTCTTGCCATCTCAACGAGCGTCCGGTTCTTTCTCTCAACAACTCCATTTTGTTGAGGTTTGTACGTAGCCGAGAACTCATGTGAGACACCTTCTTTGTAAAGAAAGGTATCCACATGGGTGTTCTTGAACTCAGATCCGTTATTGCTTTGAACCTTCTTGATCTTCACTTCAAACTGATTTTGCGCTTTGCGAGCGAAGTTCTTAAAGATCTTTTGAACCTACGACCTACCATCAAGAAAGAATGCAAACATAAATCTGGAAAAATCATCAACTATAACTAGACCATAGGAATTTCCACCGAGACTCTTGTATGCGTTGGGACCAAAAAGATCCATGTGAAGTAACTCAAGTGGTCTCCTAGTAGTCATGATATTCTTAACTGGATGACTTTCACCTACTTGCTTTGCATATTGACAAGCACTACAAAGTCTATCTTTGTCAAAGATAACATCTTTAACACCAAGTATATGATGACCTTTGATTAGCTTATCTAGATTTTGCATGCCTACATGTCCAAGTCTTCTATGCCAAAGCCAACGTTTAGAAGATTTTGGAATTAGACAAGTGCGAGGCTTAGATCTTTTAGTGAAATCAACAACGTATAGATCACCTCTATGGAAACCTGTAAAGACCATTTTATGATTATCTTGACGAAACACTTGACAATCGACTTTCGTGAATAAAACATTGAAACTGAAGTCGGCAAGTCTAGATATGGAAAGACGATTGTAGCCAAGGGATTCAAAGAGCATAACATTTTGAATAGAGCTATCATGGGATATGGCCACCTTACCAAGGCCAAGTACCTTACCCTTAGAGTTGTCTCCAAAGGTCACGTACCATCACGGACCTTGATTAGGCATGATCTCTTGGAACATGTCTCTATCACAGGTCATGTGATCCATACATCCGTTGTCAACAATCCACTCTTTCCTGTGGACATGCAATTTCTATAGTTTTCCATAAGACTCAGGTTCTTCTTGATTTTGCATAATCGATGTCGAACAACTCATCTTATTCATAGTAGCCATGTTCAACATTATGATCATCAAGTGGGAAATCCTCGTCATAAAGAACAAGGGATTCATTAGTATAGTGATCACTACAATGCTCAATTTTATGAATGTGAATGGCTTGGAAGATAATTTTGTTGATAGTGGTGACATATCCTTTAGCACGCATAAGATCATGGATCTCAAATAGGCATTTATCAAAGTTTGGATCACTAGGCTTCATTTTGTGAAAGGCAACAGTTTTATGAAGAATTTCTTCAAGATTTCCCAGGGAAAGATTTGGATATCATTTCTCCAAATCAGTCCATAAGGTATAAGCACATGCAAAGTTCTTCATTTGAGAAAGCACGAATCTTGGTAAACCTCTAACAATAAGATTAACAGTTCTTAGATTACCAAGCATGTTAATTTCCTCTTCATGTGTGGGATGCAATTCATCAATGCGGATCACATAGAGATTTTCAATATATTTATTCAAATGGAATCTATTGAATAGATCAATCATGGCATTCTTCCATTGACTATAGTCTCTCCATAAAGAATGGGCGCTCTACAACTCAAACTCTCTACTCTAGACACATCCATCTTCCTCCACGGTGACTAAGCCGAAGCAATGGAGACCAAAGCTCTGATACCACTTGTAGGATCGAGAGAGGGGTCTCTAGAGGGGGGAGGGGTGAATAGACTACTAGCAGTAATTTAAAACCTAACCTTTTCCCAAGTTATTTGGTTGGCAGATTTTAGTAGTTTTTTTAAGTCTAGCAGGTCTAACATCCCTACACATGCCTGTCTACAAATATGGCAGTGGAAAGTAAAGACATTGCACATGTAAGTAAAGAGATGCGATAGGAAGATCAAACACAATAGGAGACGCAAAGATTTTTCCCGTGGTTCCGATAGGTGGTGCTATTGTACGTCCACGTTTATGGAGTCTTCAACCCATGAAGGGTAACGGTCGCGAGAGTCCACGGAGGGCTCCACCCATAAGGGTCCACGAAGTAGCAACCTTGACTATTCCATATGGCTTCCGTCCACGAAGGATTAGCCTCACTATGGGTAGATCTTCATGAAGTAGGCGATCTCCTTGCCCTTACAAACTTATTGGTTCACTCCACAATACGAAGTAGGAGGATCCCAAGTGACACCTAACCGATCTAGGAGGCACCACCCTCCAAAAGGTAATAGGCTTGGTAATGACGATGAACTCCTTGCTCTTGTGCTTCAAGATGATAGACTCCTCAACACACAATCTCTCTCACACAGATTTGGCTTGGTAGAAGAGATGGGATTGGTGGAAAGCAACTTGGGGGGGGGGGGCTAGAAATAAAGATCGATATGGTTGGAGTGGAAGATCTTAACCTCAACACAAGGGTAGGTGGTTCTCTCTAAGAAAACTGAGTAGCATAGGTATGGAATAGTTCTGGGTGCTTCTCTTTTGAGTGGGTGGTGGTGAAGGGCTATATATAGGCATCCCCAAATATCCAACTGTTACATACAATAAGTCAGACTCAGTGACACCAAAGTGTAAAACTCGGTGGTACCAAAGTGACTAAAAGTGGCAACTTTTGAATCTCGGAGGGATCGATATACACTTCTCGATTGCACCGACAAGGTGACCAACGGTCATATTTACCAAACTCGGTGAGACCGATTCACCATTCTCGATCGGATCGAAAATGAGAACTTGCATAACAGAATCTTGGCAACCCAACTCGGTGGCACCGAGTGCACTATCGGCTGCACCGAAGTGTTAGGGTTTGGCTGAGTCTGTCTAGGGTTTGGAACTCAGTGGCACTGGGATAGGAATGTTGGTTGCATCGATTTGCGTGTATGGCTTAGGACGGACTTTTGTGGGAGAGTATGTGGATGTTTTGGTGACTGTCACTTGTGCATGTTTGAGCATATTGTTCACCTTCAAAACTTTACCCCCTTTTAATAGTATTGGCTTTGCTATGGAGTCAAAGTGATTTCTCACAAATGTAAAATGTAGAGTCCTCTTTGCTTGAAGCTTAGCCAACCTATTTCCTTGAATCTTGGGGTAATTCCACAATCTCCACAATCCTTTTGCCAACTCAACTCTCCATGGATATTTTCTGAAATACACTAGATAGAGGTGTTAGTCCAAGAGACAATGTATGTTATCATGAATTATAAAAACCACCAAGGGATCATGTTGTGCTTTCAAGTCTGGACTTCACGGGATTCGAAAAATTTGGGAAGACCGCGCTGCGTGAAGCTATCGCAATGACTGGGGAAAGTGGGGGCGCAACGCCTCGATTTCCACGTCGTCCATTACGCCACATACGATGCGACTCTTGCGGCAGAGATATCTGCAGATTTAGCAGGCCCAAATGCCAGTGACTCACTCGTTTGATATAAGATCTCACTGCGTTGCGGGTAGCACAACACTCCTCCCGCAAATCCTCTCTTTTCCCCCATCTCCTCTGCTCCACGCGCGCCGCTCAGCTCTGTCCCGATGACCGCTGCTGCCGTGATGATGAAGGGCAAGACCGAGAAGCTCGAGCGCGCTAAGAAGGGAGCCATCAAGGGCAAGGCCAAGAAGTCGTCCAACGCCCAATTCACGGCGCCACCAGGGTGGATCCAGGGAGATTTCCTCCTGTCAACGGTCACGGCGAGGGATGTTGAGAACCTCGTCGTCGACGAGATCGTAGCCGACGGTGTGTGGAGGCTGCCTGAGGGGCAGGTCGAGCCAGAGCCGCGCGAGGGGGAGCGGGTCCTTCTCCTCACCCACGTCAAGCAAGGCTTTTCTATGCCTCCTCAACCTTTCTCTCGAGGGTTTCTGAACTTCTTCGGAGCACAACTCCACAATTTTCCTCTGAATGATATTTCATATCTCGATGCTTTCATCACTTTATGCGAGTGTTTCTTGGGCTGTCATCCCCATTGGGGTTTGTTGAAGCATATCTTTACTGTCCGATCCCAGTCAGTTAAAAAGGCCAACCCAGAGGATGATAAGACCCATGTCATCCAGTTATGTGGTGGCTTGGGGATCCAAAGGAGGGCTAGGAGTTCCTTTCCATCGATGACCTTTCCTCAATCTGTTCGGGGTTGGCAGTCGACTCGGTTCTACTACATGTCGACTGGTCTTTCCCCCTTTCACATCAGAGCGACCCACTATCCCCAAATCCTTGTCAGTGCTAGAAGGGGAGAAAGTCCAAGTGGGAATCTTAGTGGATGCCATAGTGGCCCTTGTTCTTGGCGGAGTGACAGACATGGATCTGCCGGAGACATTTCTTAGTCGACGGACCCAGCCCCTCCAAGCGAGCGACCATGCCATGTGGCACTCCTCAGGTCCTGAGGACACCACTCAGACGCACCCAGAGGAAGTCTCAGAAGAAACTGTTGCACAGTGGCTTCAAAGCATCACCGGAGCCTGCGACAATCCTCTCGGAGCCAACCGGATCAAGCCCTTCTCTGCCGAGAACCCAACACCAAATCTGGTAAATCATACTATTGTCGAATGCTTTGATGTTTCGTCGAGTAATTGGTAGTATCAATTGTCTGACTTTACAATTTTAATCTTGCAGGAGCTGACGAACATGTACTCGCCCGTGCCGAATGGGAATCAACCTGAAGATGGAGGGGAGAGCAAGGGCGGCAGCATAGACTTTGATTATGCTGATGATAGCGAAGATGACTACGAGGAGTAGGGCGAGAACGAAGAAGTCGAGTCTCCTCCGCGCATCGAGCACCGCTCTAGGAAGCATCAGGACCCCGTGGCTGCCCCAAGCAAGACCTCGGCGTCGATTAGCAGGAACCCGAAGAGTGATAGGGCCTCGATAGTTGAGTTGAGTTAGCGGGCCACAAAACAGCCCAAGTGTGACGCGCCGAAGCCTCGGAAGGCTTTGCCTCGTATTAAGATTGTTTTACCAGTTGCCTCAATGTAAGTGTCCATTTTATTTCCCTTCTGTTGTTGTGGAACTTCATATCTTTGCTGATCGAGTGCAATTTGTCTGTCAGAGCCGCTACTTTGGTGAAGACGCCGAGCCATCAAGGGTGCGCACTCAGAGAAGGCCATCGGGGCTGACGCCTCGTAAGTTGACCGCCATAACGTCCCTAGGGATCGGCGATTCATCCCGAGTCAGACCTGCAGTTGCAACTCCGCCGTCGAGTGCCCCACTAGCTGCTTCGACCATTGTGGCTTCTACGCTAGTCAGACAACCTCAAGCAACTTTGGCTGCACCAAGCACAACATCAACTCCTCCGACGACTGCCTTTCCTTTGCATCGCGTCTCGGAGGACTAGACTGGAGCTGGTAAAGAAGCCATGATCCAGGCTGAGCAGATGCTGCTGCGCACAAAGGAGGCGTACAAAGCCAACAAGTTGGCTTATGACACCAGCTCGGCGCTTCGCTCCAATGTCCGAGTAAGTGGTATTGTAAGTTCGTTTCCGATTGAATTCCAATTGTTCTTGATTGCACACCCAGTGGGTGTTTTCCTTTTGAAGCAAATTTGTTTGTTTTCCTGTCGAATATCAGGTCTTAGTTGAGTGGTAGCAGGTCAAGTGGGGGCACACTAAGTGCGCCCACTAGGTGTAGTCCCCGAGATCGCTGTCAAATAGTGTCAACATCGGCAGGATCTTAGAATTGTTTTGACAATCGCTCGTCAGGATGAGTGATAGTGGGTCCAGTGGGGGCACGCTAAGTGCACCCACTAGGTGTAATCCCCGAGACAGCCGTCGAGTGCTTGCATCTACAGGGGTTTGATAGAGACAATGTCTGCATGCTTGCGCATTTCTTTGAATCACTCGACAGCTCGAGTGACAAAAAGTCCAGTGGGGGCACGTTGAATGCACCCATTGGGTGTAGTCCCCGAGACCGTTGTTGAGTGCTTGCACCGGCGGGGGTCTTTTAGGAACAAAAGTTTTTTTTACAGGTCGGACCTGGTCGAGTGGTTTCATATCTAGTGGGGGCATGCTGAGTGCACCCACTGGGTGTAGTCCCCGAGACTACTATTGATCGAGGGCGATGAGCACTAGTCTTAAGAACATGGACTCGGGGTCCTTCTTCGTACGCGGAGTATGCTTGTCACTCGGTTCGTCGAGTGAATCTTTTGCCTTAGAATTTCCACCTCTGAATGCTTATCTTAGGGACACAGAGGTCTGGACCTACCTTGCAGGTTTCATGGATATCATTTCCATCAACCATGACATGACGCAGGTTTCATGGACATCATTTCCATCAACCATGATATGACGTTTTTTCCAGGGTGTGGGGTGGGGCGGCGGGCCGCCATCTAGTTGACAGTACTTGAACCTTTCCACTCAGGAGCGAAGATAATTTGATGTCGACTGAACTACTTATTTGTTGATTTCGGAGAGCTTGTGAACTTGGCATGTTGTATAAAGACCTGGAGAAGGAGAAGAACCAGCTACAATTAGATGTGGAGGTCTCCAAGAACAACCTGGAATGGGATCAGACTAAACTGAGGACTCTGGGAGGTAATCCTTATTGACCAAATGCACTGTCGCTTGTTCTTCCATAATTTGAACTGAGTGCTCTCACTCGAACAGACGTGTGTGATGAAAATCGTCGACTCCAAGCAAGACTCAATAATGCTATTTCTTTAGATACCATGAAGAAGGCGCTGGAGGAAAAGGACAAGGCACTCGCTGAGGCCCAAAAGGTGGCGAGGGAGAAGACTGAAGTTGCCGAGAAGAAGCTTGCTGCAGCTAAGAAGCTAGAAGAAGGAAACTCCCATCTGAAGCAGGAACGGGCTGACTGGACCAAGAAGACGAATAGCTAACCAAGAGGAGCAATGGTCTGGAAAAGCATTTGGGAGATTTCGCAAAGAAGATGCTCAGCATGCTCGACGGTAACCATCCTTTTCGAGTGATCTTCCTTCTTTCCCTTAGGCCAGTAATGTGATCATCTTTCCATTCCTTTCTCCGTATAGAGTTCTGCCAGGACATTGAAAAAGATACCAAAGAGATTGAACCAAACCTGCATCCCACCAAGTCACCCGTTGGAGACGTTGTGGCCATGAACATGTTCCGCCTCAACATTCGTCTCCAGAGTGTTCAAGCATACGTCATTCGAGTGAAGGATGCACAAGAAGATTGACAAGGAACTATGGCCTGAAGACACCCTCCAAATTTACATTGAGACAAATTTACATTGAATCCATGATGACTTGTCTCAATGAAATTCCCGGTCGAGTGCAAGCATGGAAGAAGTCTGCTACTCGTTGTGGAGCCGACGTGGCGCTTTCGCTTGTCAGAGTCCATTGCAAGGAGGCAAGGGATGACAAGCTGAAGGCTCTCCAGGTGATCAACACGAAGAAACTTCAATTCGAGGATTTCATGGAGGCTTTCATTGAAGCAGCCACTCGGATCGCTGACGGGATTGACTTGGACACCTTTGTCGAGCCTGCGAGTCCCACAGGTGCTTGAAAAAACTTTACCCGCAGTTAAATAATTATTCGCCTCGGAATGCCGAGTGGAGATGTAACCGTCTTAAAACTTCATTTAGGCCTTAGGCTTGAGCATTTTCGTTTGCGTGAACAACTTTTATCCATGGTCGAAACTTTGGATTTATCTGCACTTAGCTTTCAATCCTTTGTTTGACCGAATTTGCTTTGTTCCTGAATGGAGTGATTGGTCTAGCCATGTCCCCGAGTGAGGAGAATATTCATCACTCGGGTGAAGACTTTAACTTAGGCGAAAGCTGGTTCGCAGCTAAGCCCCCGAGTGTGAGGAATGCTCGCCACTCAGAGAAGTTTTAGAACTTAGACAAAGACTGGTTCGTGGCTAAGCTTCCGAGTGAACAGAGTACTGTCCACTTGAAAAAGGTTTTTAAATTAGGCAAAATCTGGTTCGTGGCTAAGCCCCCGATTGTGAGGATTGCTCAACACTCGGAGAAGTTTTTGAACATAGACGAAGACTGGTTCGTAGCTAAGTTTCCAAGTGAATGGACTGCTATCCACTCGGAAGGTTTTGAACTTAGGCGAAAGATGGTTCATTGTTAAGCCCCCGAGCGAGAGGATCACTCATCTTCTCTGAGAGGTTTTTGAATTTAGATGAAGAATGGTTCGTAGCTAAGTTTCTGAGTGAATGGACTGCTATCCACTCGGAAGGTTTTAAACTTAGGCCAAAGCTGGTTCGCAGCTAATCCCCCGAGTGTGAGGAACGCTCGTCACTCGGAGAAGTTTTTTGAATTTCAGATGGTGCGGTCGGAATCAACAAAAGACTTCGGAAGTCATAACCTTCATAAATGATATTGTCTAGAACACTTTTATTACATCAAAACAACTCAATCTTCAAGTATAGAAACGTCGGAGTAAATCTGCATTCCAGGCCCGCGGCTCGTCGATCTGCTTCTTGAGGTTGTAGAGATGGTAAGCTCCGTTCTTCAATACCTTGGTGACAATGAAGGGACCTTCCCATGCTGGCGCAAGCCTGTGAGGTTGCTGTTGATTCACTCGGAGCACCAAATCACCTTCATGAAATGACCGACTCTTGACATGTTTTGCATGAAAGCGACACAGGCCTTGCTCATACACAGTCGACCGAATTAGGGACATCTCGCGCTCCTCTTCTAGAAGATGTACTCCATCCTGTCGTGCTTGTTCCGCTTCAGCCTCGGAGTAAAGATCCACGAGGGGAATTGTGAAGGAGATCACTCGGCAAAATGGCTTCATCTCCATACACCAGGAAGAAAGGAGTGTGCCCAGTCGACCGATTACGAGTCGTTATCAGGCCCCATAAAATAGACGGCAGTTCAGTAACCTAGGCTCCAACTGCATGATCTAGGTCTCGCATGAGTCGAGGCTTCAGCCCTTCAAGGATAAGGCCATTGGCTCACTCAGCTTGACCATTAGTTTGAGGGCGTGAAACGAATGCGTAATCCACCCGAGTGCCCTAGGTGAAGCTGAAGTGTCTGAAATCTTTTGAGTCAAAGTTTGATCCATCGTCTGTAATGATACTACGAGGAACTCCATATCGAATGATTATCTCATGAATTTGATCGCAGTGTGCGAGTTCAGCTTCTTTATAGGCTTGGACTCAATCCACTTAGTGAAGTTGTCGATTGCAACAAGCAAATGAGTAAATCCACTCTGGCCTGTTCGAAAGGTGTCATTGTTTTGTCATGGCAGATGTCCGAAGACTTGGGTTTGAGGCCATCGCTAAGGTGATGGACTCAAAAGGGTTGGTTGATACGAGTGACATGATTTTACCCAGGTTCGGCGCCTCAAGAAGAGGTAAAAGCCTACGTCCTGCTTGTGTTGTATTGATTGGAGTATCGATTACAAGGGAGTGGATTCACTTGACCTAGTTCTCGATTGATTGGTTTCTGTCTAAGCCACCTCGGGGTCTGGCCTTTATATAGGAGGTCGAGGCCCTGGGTTACACGAGTCATACACCGACTCTTACAACGTAGACAATCATGTCTCTTAGTTGCCTTGCCATCTTGGGCAAACTGTCTCTGGGCGGCTTAACTGCCCGAGTCTTCATACCATCTTTTGTCTGGGCCTCCGTCTTGGCCCATCTTCATAAGCCGTCATATAACCAGGCCTATGTCTTTCAGCCCACTTCTCTAGTCTATATTATGAGCCGCCAGGTATGACCTGGCCCCACCTGGGCGGGTCTTACCACGAGGTTATATCCCCAACATTAGGCCCTAGGTTGATTTGAGCCTGCTGAGATCAATATTCAAATTCCCTTAGTGGCAAGTCTCACACTCCATCAACTGAAAGAAAATATATAACCCTCCATGACATCACATCGGATATGCCAAAAAGATTCCGTGACGTTCACAACGGATCTTTTCATTAAACTATCGGTCGACAATCGAGGCGTCCGTCTCGGCCAGTCAGTTTCTGTCGCCTTGATTCCCGCGCTCGTTCGGCCTTCCAGCCTCTTAAATAGGACCGCGAAGGGTCCTTCTCATTTCCTCCTCCGCCTCCACTTCTTCTTCTTCCTCTCAACGCCATTGCCCCCGAGATACGTCGCACTGTGATGCTCCATAGCCGTCGCCAATCCAGGCCGCTGCATCAACCTGAACGGACTAGAATCTCGCTCGTGTTCACCGCGTCATTTCTGGTATGTGTTTCTTCCTCCCCTGGATCCGTAGCTGAGTGCTTAAAATCCATCGAGTTCATCGACCCCACTAGAGCACGAGTTTTTCCCACAATGCCAAAAGATAAGCAGATCTGTGGATCTTATAGTGTTCATCTTCCCGTTGCAGTAGGTCATGTAGAATCATCAACGACCCAGTGTGGATCCGTAGCTGTTCCCCCTTACTGCGCTTAATCTTGTTAGTCTCCCTCAGTTCATCGCTAGGGCTGAAATAAACTTGATTTTTCCTCTGCCCGTAGATCTTGCTGCTTTAGTTTACTATGTGAAACCTGTTATAGGGGCTTAGTGATTTTTTCATCACGACTTCCTCCACCTTAACCCGCCGCCAGGCTTCCGACTCTTAGCAATAAACTATACCGGCAGCTTAGCCTCGTCGTACTTAAATTCTTTAGACGCCCTTAGTTGTTTGTCACTTTCTAACTCTCCGCGTACTGCTACCTTTCACAGCCTTAAACCACCATCATGTCTCGTGCGTTGTCTTCCTGCAATTGGATCGGCTCTACAGTCTTTGAGGAGTTCCTGCAAGATTTCGTAGACGCAGGAACTTTGCCGATAAAAGATGTTATTCATTGGCGGGTTCCGGGAAAAGATAAGAAATCCATCCCTCAAGAGGGCGAGATAGTCATATTTGCCGACCACCTTGCGCGCGGTTTCAGCCCGCTCGGTTCTAAATTTTCCGAGACGTCCTCCATTTCATCAAGCTACATCCTCAGGATATTGCGCCCAACTCCGTCTCCAATATGTGCAACTTCCAAATTCTATGCGATGCTTACTTACAAGAAGAGCCATCAGTTGACCTCTTCCGTGAGTACTTCTAAGTCAACTGCCAGACGGAAGTGGCGGCTGGCCCAAGCTTGGAACTTGGCGGAGTCTCCATCCAAAGAAGATGAGATATGGCCTTCCCGGCTGTTCAAATGCCAAGTCACCCCAAGGACTGGAACAAAACTTGGTTTTACTGGAAAGACACGTCTCCAGAGGGAGAGCATCCACTATCGGGTTATCGTCCTACCCGTCTCCGCACCACAACTGAACTCCCAGATCAGATGTTAGCCTTTGCACGAGCGAAGTATGCTCCGGCTTTCGCCAATATTAGAGCCCTCATGGCAAATGGTCTGACAGGAATAGACCTGACCCGCTATTGGGTCTCCCGGAAGGTCATGCCTCTGAGCCGGTGGGACCGGCTTATATGTGAATATACAGGTGATGCCAATGACCCCCTCTGCTTCAACCACACTACTCTGATAGAAGAAAACATTGTTGCTGCTATCAAGGGACTTGTCCGTGAGTCCCAAGAAGCTTGCCGCTCTGTCGGGTTAAAGCCTTTCTGTGCTGCTAACGCGTCCCAGATGTAAGAACATCTTTCAAATCTCTTTACCTCCAGGTTAGTTATATATGTACGTAGCAACCTTCAACCTCTTTCAGTGGCTCTTACTTTCAGGCCAACTCCAGCTTCTGGAAGAAAAAATATACTCCTCCTACGAACAAATCTGAGGAGAAGACCGACACCCGTAAGAAGAAAACAGTTGTTCCAGAGTAGCATGAAGTTGATGACTCAGAGGTAGAACTTGACTCTATTGGCTGCCTTTTTATGCGTCTTGCTGACAGTAATTACTTACAGGAAGAATTGGAGACAAGCCATGCCAACTCTCCTGAGGTAACCTATATTTCATCCGACTCAGAACACCTTCCACCAAAGAAGATACGGCGGGCCGTCCGAAAAGTCCCACTTTCTCATCCTCTTGCTCACTTAGACCCCGATTTTCTTTTGAAAAAGCAAAAACACACTTCCCGATGCCAAACTCGGAGCACCAGTTCTGAAGATCTTGTAGCCGGTTTATCCAATTCTCTGGCTCAACAGAAACGGCCGGCTGAGGTAATCATTTAACTAAGTTCAGCTTTGTCAACTTTGTATTATAACCTTACTCTGCTTTATATTGCTTTAACTGTCTTCAGAAAACGCCCCCATCATCAGGAAACTCTACAGCAACTAAGATGCCGCCTCTGAAGATCAACCCAGAGTACGTGCTTTTATGTCTGCATCATATCCATTGTCATGCTTGAACTTTATATAATAACCTTCTATGCTTTTTAGGGCTCGAGCAAAGCGAAGGAAAACTGGCGGGTCTACTTCTGCCCCCACCGCCCAAGAGCCGAAGACTGCCAAGCCGGACTCTCCAGTAGCGCATGCTGAGCCCTCTGCAGCCACAAAGGATGCGCCTGAAGATGCTCGTCGGTCCTTAGAGCCAGCAGCCCATGAGATGGCAACTGATAGTCCTCCAAGGATGATCTCTAAGCCGCCATGCCCTTCAATAGTCATCGAAGATCCAATTCTTCCGGAGGTCATTATTACCGGTACCGGCATTCAGTATCCCAAGCCCCATGTACTGACAAAGCACACCGAGAAGGCTAAAGCTTCTGACAGCCTAGACTTTGAGTTCCCCGTGCTGGAGTAATTAGCTACTGATGAATTACATGCTGGTTATTTGAACCGCCTGTCCACAAGCCGGAACATGGAGCTCAAACTTGTTGTCTTAATGAAGAAAAAATATGAGGTACTCCTTCCTTTCCCTATACCCTTATGTAGCCCCCAAGAGCTGGTTTAATATTGCAAATGGTAAACCGGATCTTCCAATTTGTGTCATAACTAGAACAACCTAGCCTGTAGCCCCCAAGTATTGGTTTAACATGTATATGTTTAGCTAGTACTCAGTGTTGATTAGTTGATCAATGGTAGCCCCAAGTCCGGATCAATATAGAAATAATGGGCCGGAACTTCACTGTTAGTAAGCATTGACATAGCCCTCAAGTACCGGCTTAACTTGATGAAGCTGAGCCAGAACTTCATTGTAGACTTGGAAAGCGTCACTGTAGCCCCCAAGTGTCGGCTTAACTTGATGAAGATGACACGTAACTTCCGTGTAGTCTTCGAGAACAAATAGACATTAGCCTCCAAGTGTCAAGTATATTGCTTGCAATCTGCTTGAGACTTGCATTATATTTCCTTAGTTGACCATCTCGTAATATTTTATCCTGGTGACTTACACCCCCCTTTGCTTTGTTTATCACAGGAAGCTTTAAGCAATGCCGATGTCACATAGCTAGTTAGCTTACTTAGGTCAGCATGTGTGTGCATCATGTTTCCATTATTGCATCAACTTGAAATGGGGATTAACAGAAACCCCAAACACCTCACTTGAATCAAACCAATTCAATGGTTGTGAAAAACCAACAAATCCAAAACGCCCATCAAAAATGTCCCCTATGTCTGACAAATGTGGACATAAATATATCAGGGTTCATTCTAAATAATTGAATCTATATAGTATTTCAAAAATAAATATTAAAGCTACTGAAAATGCCAAATAAAGCATTGTAATTATTTTAGTATTCAAAATATTCTGAAACTTTTTGTAGAGGTTTGAAATATTCAAACTAAGCTCTATAAAATATTTGGAGTATTTTGTGCCTAGCATTTGTGCCTAAATAAAAATAAAACAAATGTCAAAAAAGAAATTCAGAATTTGGAATTAAAAAAGGGGAGGAAGCCTACCTCAATCTAGGCCAGGCTGGCCTACCTGGCCCGGGGGGGTCGTCGTCCTCCTGGCGGCCAAGAGGACGAGCGCGTGCCCGCCGTGCGCTGGTGTCAGAGCTGACACACAGCTCCCTGCGTGTCTGCCTCCCACGTCGCGCTGGCGGGCGGATGAGGACGCTGCTGCTATCCCCATCGCTCTCTCTCTCGCTCATTCTCCCCTGCCTCTCCCCTCTCCTCTGCTCCGCCATGGCAGTCGTCTCCGCTCGCTCGCCGCCGTAGCCGCATCTGCTCCCGTGGCCCCTGAGCCCACCAGAAGGTCCGCCTCGTCGTCCCTGACCTCTGCACCGAGCCACGCGCTGCTAGAGGCCCTGAAGCGACGACCCCAACCCCTTCTTCCTCCTCGGGCCCGAGCACCACCGCCATCGATTCGTCGCCTCCGATCCCTCCCCGAGCAAGCTATCGTGGGGCCTGAGCCCGCAGTGAGCCCTCGGATCGTTTCCTTCTCTTCCCCGGCCGTTTCCCCCTCTGTAGCCCTTGATTCCGTCGATGCCCGAAGTGCTCCACCCCACGAGCTCGCTGTCGGCGTCGTTCCAGTGATCGTTTTGTCCTTCCGAGGCCACCACCGAGCTCGTGGGGCTGCGTAGAAGTCGTAGGTGCCCAGCCCCGGCTGTTTAGCAAGCCAGAGTCAGGAGCTGGTGCTCGCCCGAACTCTGGCGGACGCCAAGCTCAACGTCAGCGATGCTCCGGGCCACCTCAGCCGTTTGGTGCGTCCAGATTGAAGCACACGTGTGTGCTGGTTCGTTAGGACCCATCCATCATCGAAATGTTCGTCGGAGGAGGTTTTCCGACCCCCTCTACCATCCCTGACGTCGCCGGCGGCTCAATGCCGGCGAGTCAACCGGTCTAACAACCCGGGTTTAACCCAGGGTCAACTAGCAAGTGGGCCCGACCCTCCTAATTAAGTTTAAGATAAAATTAATTAATTAATTAACTTAATTAACCTAATGACGCGCTGACAGTGGGCCCTCTACTAACTAATTAGTAGTTAGTGTTTTAGTTAAGTCTGTTAGAGGCTGGGTCACTCACTAGTGGACCCCACTGGTCAGGTTTGACCTATCAACGGGCTGTTAACCATGTGATGTCATGCTGATGCAATAAAGAATTTCCGAATTAAATTAATTCCAGAAACTATTTAAAACTTAGAAAATTCATAGAAATTAATCTATAACTCAGATTGAATTAATTTATATATGAAAATTTATCAAAAAAATCTACTGAATCCAATGGTGTTGTTATCATGAATGTTAGAGCAACCGATGTAGATGAACATTGACAATTAGTAATAGGTCAACATGTGGAATATGAAATGGAGAACGATTTTGAACCTATATTAAAAACTACTTCATTTAACTTGGTTAACAGTTGCATTAGCTCATCCATCCATGTTGCCATGTCATGATCATGCATCATATTGCTGCACTTGATGTGTGTTGATTGTTATTTATCTACATTGCGATAGGCCCTGCTTCTAAGGATACCCCCGAGTATTCCAACGAAGGAGAATACCTTCCCTCTTCCCAGCAAGGCAAGCAACCACATTAATCATTCCGATAACATCCCATTCTCTCGCACCTGCTCTTGTTTATTGCATTAGGAAAAACGTTTAATTATCTGTCATGTATGATAGATGAACCCATTCCTTTGCATGACTTGTCATTGTCATAGTAAATAGATAAACCTTGCAACCTAGCATACTTGGTAGATGCTTGAGCCATGATGTGCTTTACCTGCTCTGCATGCTATGCTTGCTATGCTTAGAGTTGTGTCAGGTCGGGTTCATCTGGGAGATGAACTGGAGTGAAACAATATTGTCGTGAGGTGATAAGCTTAATGATGAAACCAATTTGGTGAAGGTAGCGATGAGAGGCTATGTAGGAGTACATAGTGGGTTGTCTCATTGGGACCGTTCTTAGGAACTGAGTTATGTGTTTGTGATCCAAGCCTAGTTACTACCACACGTTGGGATACTTAATTGATCCTCTCGACTTAGCGATCGCTTAGGTCTTGGTCTAGGTGTTGCAAGTAGTTTCTGGTATTTATAGCATGCTGGAGGATGTGCGTAGTGCTGACCCTAGGGGTGTGTTACGACACAGTAGGCAGTGGCATGGTGTACCAAGGGTCACCCAAATGGTGGGCTTGGGAACCCTACGCACATCGTTTGGGGCCATAGCGGAAACTTCGGCCGGACTTCCGTGTGGGTTCAGTTTCAAATAGGCGATAGCCGGGACTAGAGGTCTTATGTGATTAACGGTCGTGGCCGACTCTCTCGCTGGGCTTCCTCTTGAAGGTTGCCTAGGTGCATGGTTTTATGAGCACACAATGATAAGTGGCGAGAGCATGTGTGAAGAAGTACACCCGTGTAGGGTATGAATCTGTTTGAATAGCCGCGTCCTCGGATATGGACTACTTGGAGAACTTATGTTGTTCATAGATAATTTAATGGATACTCATAAAAATCTCAATACAAGTGTGAGTACGATGGATGGCACTCTCGTAGGAGATAGAAGTGAATCCATGGTGGTGTATTGATGTTGAGTTAGTAGACCCGTGTGTGATATCTAAAATTTGATCAAAGAGTTAAAATGTGTAGTATAGGTTAGCCAAGAGTCAAAGGTGGCATTGCTGCATAAACTCCACCACTCCCCTTGTTTGCTTAATAAATGTTGCAGATGAGACTCAGGACCCATCAGGTGGGTTCTATCTAGATGTCAACGACGCTGAATAGCTGGTGTCCCAGCTACGACCTTATGCCCTGTGGCGGGCTGTAGATAGTCAGGCCATATGCCTTTTTACCCTTTCAACTGTCTGTACTCAGACAGCTTTATGCTTCCGTTTGGTTTGTATGAACTTGCTTGCATAACTTGAGTGTCAGGTCATGTGACCCCTACCTGTAAGAACATATTATTCAAGGTTCCTCTGAGCCTCTTAAATAAAAGTTGTGTTGTTGTATGGTTATGTTGTGATGCCATAGTTGTATCTATGCATATCGGGCATGCCGTGCATACGTGTGACGTGCAATGGTATGTATGGGATCTGACACCTAGTCATGTGCTTTTAGTAGTACTCTTTACGGGAAACTGCATCTTTGTGCTTCCACCGAGCTCTGGTAGCTTGCTACTGCTCCGAACACATTGATTGACCGACATGTATCCTTCTTTGCTGTTGTGTCTGTCCCTTCGGGGAAATGTCTTGTAGTGTAATGGAGTGCCTGTGGCCTGCTATGACTCGTCTACGTGCAGTGATGACATTTATGTCCCACGACGTAATGGAGTCCTTGTAGCTGGCTATGACTCGTCTACACACGCTTGAGACTGACACCTACATTGCTAGGTTATGTATGCCTATTTCCATACGGATGTGCCACTTGGGTTCTATGACTAGTCATGTCGGCCCGGGTTCTCTGCCGTTTGAATGGTAGCGACATATTCACATACGTGAGCCAAAAGGCGCAAACGGTCCCTGCTAAGGTAAGGCTGCAACCGTGAGGTTGCAAATCGATGTGATGTATTACAGGCTGTATTCTTATGACTTAGGATCAGGGTCCCAACAACGTTGGTATCAGACCCTCACTGAGTGTAGGACTACCAAGCCAAACCGGTCAAAGTTGAGTCTAGAAACACTATAGAAATGTAAGGGAATTGATTATGGAAGGGAACGTAAGGCTCTTTTTACTCCTCTTCCCGAGTCATTCTATTCTGAGTAACCCTGATCTCTTCTATGGGGTTAAGGACTAGGCTTGTCATCTATTTCTTAGGATGATGAGTTGCTAACCATGGATTATTAGCTAGTTTGCTCGCAAGTGAACACCGGTTCTAGATTGTTGTTTTGTGTGACAATCAGTTGGATTAGAAACTTGAGTCCAAAAAGCTGAGTGGTTATGCTATTCAATCTTTGGAGTTTCCTCAAAATCTTTTTGGTGCAATTACAGCCATTATGTTGTCCAATTTCTGCTAGGATCTCTAATGTATTTGCATCAATCTCTGTTTCACATGCCCCGTCGTCCTTCCCGTCAGGTGGTCCGTCTGACTAGGTGCATCGATGTACGAGGTCACATGCCCATGTTGGTTAGAGTTATGATGGAGACTGGTTACGGTTGGTACCCAGAGTATACAATGGAGGAGGAGTATCGAGACTTCAACCAGAGCCAGTACCTGTGTACTGTTTGGATATGTCCACCATATCCTGGAGCTGCAGAGCCGCTGCATTGGTCATATGGGTTAGGTGTCACCATAGACATGGAAGTTCCAGAGGACGCCTACACCATGTTGACTATTATGAGATCTCACCATGGACTGCTTTAGAACACTGAGTTCTGCTATGTTCCTGCTACTCTAGGAGGAGAGGATGGTCATCTTAGTGCAGCCTATTATGATCATTCTCATGAGGACCCTAGGCTTCAAGTGACCGCTCAGATGTTGGAGAACAGGTGTCATGACGCACGTGCCCTACGCATGGAGCTATATGCTACCCGTGTATGTCTTTGGACAGCCTTACACAGCTAGCACCTTTCGTGCAGACATGCTATGGAGATTTGGAGATGCTGAGCCCATCTCGGACTCATCTGCCAGCACGCGAAGATTGTCCCGATGTTGGAGGCATCACTCCTCTTCGAGGACCATTGTTGCCACCAATGAGGGGACCGAGGCCACATCCGTGTCCTTACGCTTTCCAGCCATCGCAGGCCAGGGTGTTTCTAGATCCTCAGGTTCAGCTCCCGGGTCATGGGGGTAACCTATATGAGGTGTTCTACGGCGATGCTTGAGTACGTGGATGTTAGTTCAAGTATTGTAGTAGTTGTATCGCCACAGTCCTGCGTTTCTTGTGGGATATGACTGAGGTTGAGAGTTGAGTTTCGGAGGTGTATATAGATAATGTATAGGAAGCTCGTAATGCCTCCGATGAGCTGTATCATCTTTCTGTAGGTTGTATTTCAGCTTGGGCTTGTACTGAACTATGTCATGGTGTGTATGAATCATGGTGTTCATATGGCAGTTTGTTCTAACCATGTTGATCGGGTGTTTAACCTTGCATGCCATGTTGTTCAGTACATTCCTCATCTCATGTCTTAGAGTTGTTATCTTCCTTGTCTGAGTTGTGGGTTTGTTTTCCCAGGATGGTGTCAACTAGGAATAACCCCGTGCCTGCCTTCGAGTAGGGCAAGGGAAGTCAGGCAAGACAAGAGAACCTGCCACAGGCGCCCTCTTTGGCAGAAGTGATGCTCGAAGCTGAGCGGAATAAAAGGGAGACCAACAGGCTATTGGAACGTATTGAGCAGAATACAACACGTCCTCCCCGCAATAAGCGTAATGATGGTGTGTCCCTCAATGACTTCGTCAAGTTGTGGCCACCTAAGTTTCATCATTCGGTCGATCCGCTCGACGCTGATGACTGGCTGACTAGCATGTCCCACAAAATCCGAGCTGCCAATGTATCTGAGGCCAACAAGGTGACTTTTGTTGCATATCTCCTGGAAGGACCCACCAATCTGTGGTGGGAAAATAATGAAGCCATGCGTCCTACATGCCCCATAGCAACTTGGGCAGATTTTAGTGAGCCATTCCGTACCCATCACATCTCGGAAGGGTGATGGATCGCAAGAGAGAGGATTTTTGTGCTTTTACGCAGGGCAGACTGACAATGGATGCCTATAGCCGCGAGTTTGGCAACCTTGCTCGTTATACTCAGAAGGAAGTGTCGACTATTGCCAAGAACTAGGCTAGGTTCCGCAAGGGACTTAATCCTGAGCTCCGTCGGGATCTGCGCTCGCATGAGTGCACCACCTTCCAGGCACTCGTCAACAAGGCTATCAATGCTGAAATAGGACAGACTGACGATGAGGCAACTAAGAAGCATACTCGTGACTTCAGCTCTGCATCTGACTCAAGCCCCAACAAACGCCAGGTGTGGGTGCCCAACACAGCTCTGCCACCAAGGTACACCGCGAGGCCATCCTTCCAGGCGCCTCGCCCAGCTCCGCCCAACCCTCTAGCTAGGACATTTGGAGGTTCCCCTGTCAATGTTGCTCCCCGTGCTACCGTTGTTTGCTACAAATGTGGACAACCATGACACTATTCCCGTGAGTGTCCCCAGAACAATGCCAAGCCGGCTAGATGTGGGAAGCCGGGAAAAGCCTTCTATGTGAAGCCAGCTCCTGCTCGTGGTCGGGTGAATTATGTTTCTACTGAAGAAGCCCTTGAGGATCCTGATGTTATCCTAGGTACGCTCCTTGTCAATAGTCATCCAACATCTGTTTTGTTTGATACTGGAGCATCTCGTTCATTCATTTTAGAAAGTTATGCACAGTTGCATAACGTATCTTTTTGTGATATGCCTACTCCTTTAGTAGTTCAGACTCCTGGATCAAAATGGCAAACTTCTAGGGTAAGCCATGATAATGAGATTCTTGTGGATAGGCTAGTCTTCCTAGCATCTTTGATAGCCCTCAAGTCTTCGGACATCAATATCATCTTAGGCATGGACTAGATGAAAGCCCACTATGCTAAGATTGATACTCATACTAGGAATGTTCAGCTTACACATCCATCGGGTGAGATAGTTAATGTCTCCACTCGAGATGTCAAATGCCAACTCTATTCTCTCAATGCTAGCCCTCTTCCTAAATTAGAAGATATTCCGGTAGTCCATGACTTTCTGGATGTATTTCCAGAAGAACTGTCAGGAATTCCACCTGTTAGAGATGTAGAGTTTGTGATAGAGCTCACTCCAGGGACTGTCCCAATAGCTAGAAGACCCTATAAGATGGCACCCTTAGAACTAGCCGAACTTAAGAAACAACTCGATGAGGCTTTGAAGAAAGGTTTCATCCATCCTAGTTCTTCCCCTTGGGCTTGCCCCGTCCTCTTCGTCAAGAAGAAGGATGGATCGGATTGGATGGTTGTGGATTATCGGCCAGTGAATCTGGTCACCATAAAGAACAAGTGTCCGCTTCCCCGGATTAATGATTTGTATGATCAACTCGGTGGATCCTCTGTCTTTTCCAAGATGGATTTGAGGTTGTTTACCATCAAATTAGGATTAGAAACAGGGACATTCCAAAAACGGCTTTTGTCACTCGTTATGGCCAATACGAGTACACCGTCATGTCCTTCGGTTTAATCAATGCCCCAGCCACCTGCTCTCGCTTGATGAATTCGATCTCATGGAGTATCTGGATAAATTCGTCATGGTTTACCTCAACGATATATTCAACTGCTCGAAGAACAAACAGGAACATGCCGAGCATCTAAGGCTGGTATTGATGAAACTTCGAGAGCATCGTCTGTATGCCAAATTCTCCAAGTGTGAATTCTAGTTACCAGAAGTGACCTATCTAGGCCACGTGATCTCTGGTAAAGGTATTGCATCCCGAGAGAGTTTAGGCTGTCCTTGATTGGACTCAACCTTAATTGGTTAAGCAAGTTCGGAGTTTCCTTGGCTTAGCGAGCTATTGTAGCCGCTTTGTCGAGAACTTTTCCAAGGTTGAGAAGCCTCTGACTAAACTCCGCACGAAAGATAAAAAGGTCAAGTGGACCCCACAATGTGAGCACAGTTTTCAGGAACTAAAAAGACGCCTGACCTTTGCTCCAGTGCTGGTGCCACCAGACTTCTCTAAGGACTTTGTTATCTACTATGACGCCTCGCGACAAGGATTAGGTTGCATTCTCTTGCAAGATCATCATGTGATTGCATACGCATATCAATAGTTGCGTCCACATGAGGATAATTATCCAACACATGATCTTGAGTTTGTAGCTATAGTCCATGGACTGAAAACCTGGCGACATTACCTTCTGGGTAACCATTGCGAAATTTACACTGATCACCAAAGTCTGAAATATATTTTCACCCAGCCGGATTTGAATCTCAGACAAAGACAGTGGGTTGATTTTATTACACATTACGACTTAGGGATAACTTACACCCTGGGGAAAGCCAATGTCATGGCTGATGCACTAAGTCGTAAGTCTTATTGTAACAACCTGATGTTACAACAAAGTCAACCACTTCTCTATGAGGAATTTTGGAAGTTGAATCTTCACATTGTTCCTCAAGGATTCCTTTCCAACCTGGTGGCGAAACCTACTCTTAGGGATCAAATAGTAGATGTGCTAAGGTATGATAAGGGTATATCTCAAATCAAGGAGAATATTGCTAGCAGAAACGCTAAAGATTTCTCCACGAACAATTAGGGTGTAATGTTCTTTCAAAACTGATTGGTGGTTCCTAAGAGCAGAAGCTGAAGATAGCTGATCCTTAAGGAGGATCAAGATTATCCTCTCACAATTAATCCAGGTAGTACCAAGATGTATTAGGACCTACGCCAGAGGTTCTGGTGGACCAGGATGAAGAGAGAAATTGCTCAGTTCATTGCCAACTGCGACATGTGTCATCGCGTTAAGGCAGAAAATCAAAGGCTTGCTGGCACCCTTCAACCCTTAGCTATTCCTGAATGGAAATGGGATAAGGTCGGTATGGATTTCATCACAGGATTTCCCAGGACTAAGAGAGGGAATAATGCTATCTTTGTGGTCATAGACCATCCCTCCAAAGTGACTCATTTTCTTCCTGTTCGGGAGAGTATAACTGCCAGCCAGCTAGCGGAGTTATCCGTTTCTCGAATTGTTTCTCAACATGGTGTTCCTTTGGAGATTGACTCAGACCATGGAAGTATCTTTACTACCCGATTCTGGGAAAGTTTCCAAGCTGCTATGGGGACTCATCTATCCTTTAGCACTGCTTTCCATCCGCAGTCAAGTGGTCAAGTTGAGCGAGTCAATCAAATCCTCGAAGACATGCTCCGAGCTTGTGTTATATCCTTCGGTATGAATTGGGAGAAATGTCTTCCCTTTGCCAAATTTTCTTATAACAATAGTTATCTATCAAGGTTGGGGAAAGCCCCTTTTGAAGTTCTCTATGGACGAAGGTGTCAAACACCTCTTAACTGGTCAGAAACTGGAGAGAGGCAACTCTTTGGCCCGGATATGATCCAAGATGCAGAGGAGCAAGTTCGCATTATTCGTGAAAAGTTGAAAACAGCCCAATCTCGTCAAAAGAGCCAATATGATTGCCATCATAAGGCTGTGACCTATGAAGTTGACGAGAAAGCTTATCTTCGGGTTACACCTCTTAAGGGTACCCAACGATTCGGTATCAAGGGCAAGTTGGCTCCTCGTTACATTGGACCTTTTCGCATTCTTGCTGAACGACGAGAGGTTGCCTACCAATTGGAACTTCCGCCGCATCTTTCCAAAGTTCATGATGTCGTCCACGTCTCGCAACTCAGGCGTTGCTTCTCGGACCCTATCCGCAAAGTAGACCACGAAGCGCTTGATCTCCAAGATAACCTTACATATGGAGAATACCCTGTTTGTATTCTTGATCAAGCTGAGCATACCACTCGGCATCAGAACATCAAGTTTCTCAAGGTTCAGTGGTCACACCATTCCAATAAGGAAGCCACATGGGAAAGAGAGGATCGTCTTCGACTAGAGTACCCTACACTCTTCCCGACGACTTCCAAATCTCGGGACGAGATTCTTTTGAGTGGGCGTGAGTTGTCACATCCCTAGTTATTTTACTTAGGTCAGTATGTGTGTGCATCATGTTTCCATTCTTGCATCAACTTTAAATGGGGATTAACAGAAACCCCAAACACCTCACTTGAATCAAACCAATTCAATGGTTGTGAAAAACCAACAAATCCAAAATGCCTATCAAAAATGTCCCCTATGTCTGATAAATGTGGACATAAATATATCAAGGGCCATTCTAAATAATTGAATCTATATAGTATTTCAAAAATAAATATTAAAGCTACTGAAAATGCCAAATAAAGCATTATAATTATTTCAGTATTCAAAATATTCTGAATTTTTTTGTAGAGGTTTGAAATATTCAAACTAAGCTCTATAAAATATTTGGAGTATTTTGTGCATATAATTTGTGCCTAAATAAAAGTAAAACAAATGTCAGAAAAGAAATTCAGAAACTGGAATTAAAAAAAGGGAAGGAAGCCTACCTCAGCCCAGGCCAGGCCAGCCCACCTGGCCTAGGGGGTCGTCGTCCTCCTCGCGGCCAGGAGGACGAGCGTGTGCCCGCCGTGCGCTCGCGCCGGAGCTGACACGCAGCTGCCTGCGTGTCTGCCTCCCCCGTCGCGCTGGCGAGCGGATGAGGACACCGCTACCGTCCCCATCGCTCTCTCTCGTGCTCATTCTCCCCTGCCTCTCCCTCTCCTCTGCTCCGCCATGGCCATCGTCTCTGCTCGCTCGCCGCCATAGCCGCAGCCGCTCCCGCACCCCCTGAGCCCACCCGAAGCTCCGCCTCATCGTCCCCTGACACTGCATCGAGCCATGCACCGCCAGAGGCCCTGGAGCGACGATCCCGGCCCCTTCTTCCTCCTCGGGCCCAAGCACCGCCGCCGTCGATTCGTCGCCTCTAAGCCCTCCCCGAGCAAGCTATCGTCGTCCCTGAGCCCACAGTGAGCCCCCGGATCGTTTCCCTCTCTTCCCTGGCCGTTTCCCCCTCCATAGCCCTCGATTCCTTTGATGCCCGAAGTGCTCCGCCACATGAGCTCGGTGTCGGCATCGTTCTGGTGATTGGTTGGTCCTTCCGAGGCCACCACTGAGCTCGTGGGGGTGCTTAGAAGTCGTAGGTGCCCAGCCCTGGTTGTTTAGCACGCCACAGCAAGGAGCTGGTGCTCGTTCGAACTCCGACGGCCTCCAAGCTCAATGCCGGCGATGCTACGGGCCACCTCAGCCGTTGGGGTGCGTCCAGATCAAAGCGCGCGTGTGTGCTGGTTCGTTAGGACCCATCCGCCGTCGAAATGGTCACCGTAGGAGGTTTTCTGACCCCCTCCGCCGTCCCTGACGTCGCCGGTGGCTCAACGCCGGCGAGTCAACCGGTGTGACCATCGGGGTTTGACCCAGGGTCAACTGGCAAGTGGGCCCGGCCCTCCTAATTAAGTTTGAGTTAAAATTAATTAGTTAATTAACTTAATTAACCTAGTGACCCACTAATAGTGGCCCCTTTGCTAACTAATTAGTAGTTAGTGTTTTAGTTAAGTCTGTTAGAGGCTGGGTCACTGACCAGTGGACCCCACTGGTTAGTTTTGACCTGTCAACGGGTTGTTGACCAGCTGATGTCATGCTGATGCAATAAACAATTTCTGAATTAAATTAATTCCAGAAACTATTTAAAAATTAGAAAATTCATAGAAATTAATCTATAACTCAGGTTGACATAATTTATATATGAAAATTTATCAGAAAAATCCAATGAATCCAAAGGTGCTGTTATCATGCATGTTAGAGCAACCTATGTATATGAACATTGACAATTAGTAATAGGTCAACATATGGAATATGAAATGGAGAACGATTTTGAACGTATATTCAAAACTACTTCATTTAACTTGGTTAACAGTTGCATTAGCTCATCCATCCATGTTGCCATGTCATGATCATGCATCATATTGCTGCACTTGTCGTGTGTTGATTGTTATTTATCTGCATTGCGGTAGGCCCTGCTTCTGAGGATACCCCCGAGTATTCCAACAAAGGAGAATACCTTCCCGCTTCCCAGCAAGGCAAGTAACCCGATTGATCATTCCGATAACATCCCATTCTCTCGCACCTGCTCTTGTTTATTGCATTAGGACAAAGATTTAATTGTCTGTCATGTACGGTTGCTGAACCCATTCCTTTGCATGACTTGTCATTGTCATAGTAAATAGCTAAACCTTGCAACGTAGCATATTTGGTAGATGCTTGATCCATGATGTGCTTTAACTTCTTTGCCTGCTATGCTTGCTATGCTTAGAGTTGTTTCAGGTCTGATTCATCTGGGTGATGAACTGGAGTGAAACAATATTGTTCTGAGGTGATAAGCTTAATGATGAATCCGACTTGGTAAAGGTAGCGATGAGAGGCTATGTAGGAGTACATAGGGGGTTGTCTCATTGGGACCGTTCTTAGGAACTGAGTTCTGTGTTTGTGATCCAAGGCTAGTTACAACCACACGTTGGGATACTTAATTGACGCTCTCGACTTATCAATCGCTTAGGTCTTGGTCTAGGTGTTGCAAGTAGTTTCTAGTGTTTATAGCATGTTGGAGGCCGTGCATACCGTTGACCCTAGGGGTGGGTTACGATGCGGTAGGCAGTGGCATGGTGTACCAAGGGTCACCCGAATGGTGGGCTTGGGAACTCTGCGCACATCATTTGGGGCCGTAGTGGAATCTTCGGCCGAACTTTCGTGCGGATTCAGTCTCAAATAGGCGATAGCCGGGACTAGAGATCTGATGTGATTGACGTTCGTGGCCAACTCTCTCGCTAGGCTTCCGCTTGAAGGTTGCCAAGGTGCATGATTTTATGAGCACACAGCGATGAGTGGCGAGAGCGTGTGTGAAGAAGTACACCCCTGCAGGGTATGAATCTGTTCGAATAGCCGCGTCCTCTGATATGGACTACTTGGAGAACTTATGTTGTTCATAGATAATTTAATGTATACTCATAAAAATCTCAAGACAACTGTGAGTACCGTGGATGGCACTCTCGTAGGAGACGGAAGTGAATCCATGGTGGTGTATTGATGTGGAGTTAGTGAACTCGTGTGCGATATATAAAATTTGATCAAAGAGTTAAAAATGTGTAGTATAGGTTAGCCAAGAGTCAAAGCTGGCATTGCTGCATAAACTCCACCACTCCTCTTGTTGATACATGAGCACGGATAGTCTAGGTCTGCTTTAAAGACTAGTTGAGTACGTTTGTACTCATGTTTGCTTCATAAATGTTGCAGACGATACTCAGGACCCATCGGGTGGGTTCTATCTAGATGTCAACGACGCTGAATAGCTGGTGTCCCAGCTATGACCTTATGCCCTTTTTACCCTTTCAACTTTCTGTACTCAGACAACTTTATGCTTCCACTTGGTTTGTATGAACTTGCTTGTATGACTTGAGTGTCGGGTCATGTGACCCCTACCTATAAGAACATATTATGCAAGGCTCCTCTGAGCCTCTTAAATAAAAGTTGTGTTGTTGTATGGTGATGTTGTGATGTCGTAGTTGTATCTATGCATACCGGGCATGTCGTGCGTACATGTGACGTGCAACGGTATGTATGGGATCCAACACCTAGTCATGTTCTTTTAGTAGTACTCTTTATGGGAAACTACCTTATTGTGCTTCCACCGAGCCCTGGTAGCTTGCTACTGCTCCAGACACATTGATTGACCGACATGTATCCTTCTTTGCTGATGTGTGTGTCCCTTCGGGTAAATGTCTCATAGTGTAATGGAGTCCCTATAGCCTGCTATGACTTTTCTACGTGCAGTGATGACATTTATGTCCCATGTCATAATGGAGTCCTTGTAGCTGGCTATGACTCATCTTCGCATGCTTGAGACCGACACCTGCATTGTTGGGTTATGTATGCCTGTTTCCGAACGGATGTGCCACTTGGGTTCTATGACTAGTCATGTCGGCCCGGGTTCTCTATCGTTTGAATGCTAGCGACATATTCACATATGTGAGCCAAAAGGCGCAAATGGTCCCGGCTAAGGTAAGGCTGCAGCCGTGGAATTACCGTGCGTGAGGCCACAAAGTGATGTGATGTGTTACGGGATGGATTCTTATGACTTAGGATCGGGGTCCCGACAGCCGAGTCTGATCGGACCGGCTTAAAGGGAAATCTTGCTTCCCAGCAAGCCGCCCAGGGTGGCGCAGAGGAGAAGTGCCGGCTTGCTGTCGAAGAGCTTGCAAAGGTTAAATTTGACTTTGCTGCTTTCAAGAAGGCTACTGATGCGTAACAAACTGCCCTGACCAAATGTGCACATGATGCTGACCAGCGGCTCAAGCTCGTATCAGAACTTGAGGTGCCATATTTCGAAGATGACTGCTGCTATTTTTGGTAAGTACTAAATACTCAGCCAATTTTCTAACTTAAAAGACTATGCAAGTGGCTTATAACGTGAAAACCCGTCTTTGCAGGTCAAAGAAGCCGCCAGCTTGGTGCTGACAACCTGTTGCAGCTGAAAGCAGTCTACACTTTATCAGAGCAGTTGTACTACGGGACTCTTTGCACGATCAGAGCAATGCTGAATAAAGAGAGCATCCCCAAGTTCATGAAAGGAGTGATAGAGCTCTTATCAACCCCGCCGAAGCAAATCCAAGAACTCAAACGATCGGCCGCCTAGAAAGGAGCAATTGCTGCGGTAAGTCGGGCGTTGGCCTTTGCCCCGGAGCTGACTACTTAGGAGATGATGGATGACTTTCCGTCCAAGAAGGACGATGGCTCAGAATTCACCGAAACTGATTACGCCCATTGTATGAAGGCTTCTAGGATACTTGCATCAGTGCTGGCGGAGGAGGTTTATCTGTCAACGTACCAGGTGGCTTACAATGCTAACAGTAAGCGAGTGCGCTGCCCAAGCTTCGAGGCCAGGGACTTAACTTCTGCACGCCGTAAGCACCTCTTTGCCCCTGACATTGACCCGTTCCCCATCTTTGAAGAGGCCAAGTTTCAAGCTTTAATAAACTGTAACTCGGACGTGGACAATCTTCAGATCGAGGAGGTCGAAGACCCACCGCAGGATGACCTGCCGTCAAGCTGAAGAAGTTGATCCTGCAATGCGATAACCCGGCTCCATGACCCGTCGAAGTTTGAGTAGTGTAAAAACTTTAAGTCTGGCTTTTTGGGCACTATGGAGAGCTCTTTAATAGGCTTAGAAAAACCTTGATTGCCTAAATCATGCCATCATGCACGTGCACAACTTAATATACCTTTATCTATTTTGTGCTCCACTCATATCTTGTCATGGCGGCTTATCTTAAGAGATAAAGCATGCGAAAACAAAAACAGAATATACTCTGCCTTGCTGTGAGGGTGGCTTGAAAATAGCACAACCCGGGGATGTCAAATCTTTCCCGACATTGATTTTTCAATAACTCATATGCCAGTTCTTCTGGGTGAACTCACTACTAGAACTCTTTCACAGTATAGGGTCTTTGTCGAGATTGACCGTCGATTTCTTTGAATGGCACAAGGTCCCTAGGCGAGATTAACTGATAAGAGTGTAACGAACCATAAAGAGACACAGCAGGGCATGAGTACCCTGATAGCCCATAAGCTGCTTCTCACGTGACATAAATCCATCGTTTGAACCTTAAATAGTGCAGGGTCTTTAAAAGAGTAACTGTTTAAGAGTACGAAATAGGCCCCATAGCAGAGATTCGGCAGCAGATGGGTGAGTTTATCGTTGCTTTCCATAAGCCGTCCCTCACGTGACAATAGCCACCGTTTTAACCTTGACCAGTATAGGGTGTCTAGCGAGATTGGCTGCCAAACATGTTTGAACAGCTCAGGGTCTCTAATCTAGATTAACTAGTAAGAGTTCGGCTGGTCACATAGCAGAGCAGCATCACCATACAGGCAGGTTTAACTCAAACTTGTGGTGGCTTAAGAGTCGATCAAGAGGGTATGTAAGCTAAACCCGGTGGGTTGGAAACCCCCAAATGACCTTGTTGGCAGAGTCAACTTTTGGGTATATAACCCGACTGACTATGGCTTAAGAGCCGATCAAAAGGGTGTGTAAGCTAACCCCGGTGGGCTGGAAGCCCCCAGATGACCTTGTTGACAGAGTCAACTTTTGGGTATATAACCCGCCTGACTGTGGCTTAAGAGCCGATCAAAAGGGTGTGTAAGCTAAACCCGGTGGATTGGAAGCCCCCAGATGACCTTGTTGACAGAGTCAATTTTTGCACAAGCTAAGATGCATGAAACGGCAGAGGCCCCGGCTTGCAGGGATGCCAACTTTATTATATATATGTGGTATGTACAATGATGGTGTACAATGTCGAGTATTGATGACTCGGGTATAGTAAGGTCGTAGATGAGCTATATTCCACGGTCGGCGGGTCTCCTGCCCAGAAGTGCTTGACTCGTCTCGTATATCAATAAGATAATATGACCCGTTGTTGAGATTTCTGCTGACCACGAAAGGTCCTTCCCATGGAGGAACTTGTGTGCATCCGTCTGATCTTGAATGAAACACAACACAAGTCGCCTTCATGAAACGTCCGGGTCTTAACTCTGCGGCTACGGTAGCGACGCAGGTCTTGCTGATAAATCACTGATCGAGCCGCCGACAGATCATGCTTTTCATCCAAAGCATCCAACGTATCTTGACATGTTGTATCATTATCCGCCTCAACGTAAGCTGCCACTGGCGGGCGAGTCATGACGTATATCACTTGGTAACACGGCTACCGCGCCATAAACCATGAAGAAAGGTGTATAGCCTGTTGATCTGTTGGGAGTTGTTCTGATGCTCCATAAGACTGATGGAAACACCTCTATCGAACAACCTGACGTTCGCTGCAAAGGAACCATAAGCCGGTGCTTGATGCCTCTCAAGATCTCTTGGTTAGCATGCTCTGCCTGACCATTGGATTATGGATGAGCAACCGCAAAAACATCAAGCCGGATGTGCTCACTTTCATACAAAGCTTGCATATCCCCCTTGGATAGGTTCGTACCATTATATGTGATGATACCATGAGGGTAACCAAAATGGTAAATCAACTTTTTGACAAACTGAACTGCCGTAGCTGCGTCACACTTGCTAGCCAACTCAGCCTCCACCCACTTGGTAAACTTGTCCACCACAACCAAGAGTTGGGTCTTCTTATACTTGGACCTCTTGAAGGGCCCGACGATATCAAGCCCCCAGACCGCAAACGACCAGGTAATTGGAATCATTCGAAATTCCTAAGCCGGTACGTGAGCATGTCGCCCGAACTTCTGACAGCCATTGCACCTGAGAACCAAGTCTTCTGCATCCTTGCGAGCCGTCAACCAGAAGAAACCATGCCAAAAGGCCTTAGCCACTAGAGATTTTGAGATGGCGTGATGACCACAATCGCCAGCGTGAATTTCATTCAAGATTTCTTTTCCTTCTTCAGGTGAAACACAACGTTGAAAAATGCCGGTAATGCTGCACTTATGTAACTCGCCATTGATGATTGTCATAGACTTTGATCGCCAGACGATCTTTCTTGCTAAGGTCTCCTCCTCAGGTAACTCTCTACATGTCAAGTATGCTAAACAAGGCAGCGTCCAGTCGGGGATAGCATGTAGAGCCGCCACTAGCTGCCCCTCCAGGTCGGGTATAGCTAAGTCTTCCTCTGAAGGTAGCTTGACTAACGGGTGATGTAGCATGTCCAAGAATACTTTAGGTGGCACCGGCTTTTGCTGGGAGCCCAACCTGGATAATGCATCAGCTGCCTTGTTTCTATGACGATCAATATGATCCACCTGATATCCCTTGAAGTGACCAGTGATGACATCCACCGCGTGATGATAAGCCGCCATCCGCGGGTCCTTGGAATCCCACGTGCCTGAAACTTGTCGGGCCACGAGATCTGAGTCGCCGAGACACCTCACCCGGCTCAGGATCATCTCCTTAGCAACTAGAGGCCATTAAGTAAAGCTTCATTCTCAGCTGCATTGGTAGTACAAGGAAACAACAACCTGAGCACATAACAAAACTTATCACCTTTAGGGGAGGTTAAAACGACCCTAGCCCCTCATCCTTCTAGCTGCCTGGACCTGTCAAAGTGAATCGTCGAGTACATGTTATCCGGCTTCTCCTCGGGTGCTTGACACTCCGTCCAGTCATTGATGAAATCCACCAAGGCTTGACACTTGACCGTCGTGCGAGGAATGTATTTCCGATTAAGAGGTCCAAGGTCCAATGCCCACTTAGCAATCCTGCCGGTGGCTTCTCTGTTTTGAATTATGTCTCCCAATGGTGCAAAGCTAACCACTGTGACCTGGTGCCCCAGGAAATAATGCTTCAGCTTACGGTTTTCCATGAACACCCCATATACTAGCTTCTGCCAATGTGGGTACCTCTACTTGGACTTTATTAGGACTTCGCTGATGTAGTAAACTGACCTTTGAACCGGATATTCCTTCCCTGGCTCCTTACGCTCGACAACAATCACGGCGTTGACTGCCCTGTTATTTGCCACCACATATAAGAGCAAAGGTTCCTTCTCAGTTGGAGCAGCCAAGACCGGCGGCTCAGTGAGTTGTTTCTTGAGTGCCTCAAACGCCTCACCCACTGCCGTACTCCACAAAAAGTTATTTGTCTTCTTCATCATCTAGTATAGAGGAATAGGCTTCTCACCCAGGTGGCTTATGAATCGACTTAACACAACGATTCGACCCACCAGGCGCTGAACATCATTGATGTATGCCGGCTGAGATAGGGAAGTAATAGCCTTTATTTTTTCTGGATTAGCTTCAATGCCTCATTCGGAGACGAGAAAACCCAAAAGCTTGCCTGTGGGAACTCCAAAAACACACTTAGCTGGGTTAAGCATCATCTTGTAGACCCATAAGTTATCGAAAGTTTCCTTTAGGTCGTCAAGTAGAGTCTCCTTCTTCCTTGACTTGACCACAATATCATCCACATACGTGTGAACATTGCATCCAATTTGACTGTGAAGACAATTCTACACACACCGCTGGTAAGTCACCTGGGCACTCGTGAGCCCAAAAGGCATAGACACATAGCAGAAAGCACCAAAAGGCATAATGAAAGCCGTCTTCTCTTGGTCCTTGACTGCCATCTTGATCTGGTGATAACCAGAATAAGCATCCACACAGCATAAGCTCTCACAACCCACTATTGCATCAATGATCTGGTCGATACGGGGGAGAGCAAGTGGGTCAACTGGAGAAGCTTGTGAAGATCCATGTAATCCACACACATGCGCCACGTGTCGTTCTTCTTAAGCACTAACACCGGGTTAGCAAGCCACTCTGGGTGAAATACTTCCACGATGAACCCTGCTGCCAGAAGCTAGGCCACCTCTTCCCCAATAGCTTTGCGCCGTTCTTCATTGAACCGCTGGAGGAACTGCTTAACTGGCTTAAACTTAGGATCCACATTAAGGTGGTGCTCAGCGAACTCTCTCGGTACACCCGACATGTCAGAACGTTTCCATGCGAAGATGTCCCCATTCTCATGGATGAATTTGATGAGCGCGCTTTCCTATTTGGGATCCATATTGGCCCCAATAGTGAACTGTTGAGATGAGTCGCCCGGAGCAAAATCCACCAACTTGGTATCATCCGCCGCAAACTTGAGGGGCGGCTCAGATTCCGTAGTAGGTTTTTTGAGCGGAGTCATCTCCTCCGGGTCAACATTTTCCTTGTAGAACTTGAGCTCTGTCGCAGCACAACTTGACTCTGCGTAAGCTGTGTCTCCTTCCTCACACTCAATTGCCCTCTTCCGATCGCCATGCATGGTAATCGTTCCATTTAATTTGGGCATCTTGAGCTGTAAGTAGACATAGCAACGCCTAGCCATGAACTTGGCGTAAGCGAGACGTCCAAACAGGGCATGATATGGACTTTTGATCTTGACTACCTCAAACCACAAGGACTCCACCTTGTAGTTATATTCGTCCCCAAAAGCAACCTCCAAGGAGATTTTACCCACTGGATAAGCCGATTTTCTGGGTACCATGCCATGAAAGACTGTCGAAGAAGGCCTAAGATCCTTATCAAGCAGCTTCATTCGGCAGAAAGTGTCATTGTACAGGATATTAATGTTGCTACCACCATCCATGAGTACCTTAGTAAACACATAGCATCCCACTTGGGGGGCAACTACCAAGGCTAGCTGCCCCGGGTTGTCAACACGCGGCGGATGATCCTCTCTACTCCAAGTTATGTCGTACTCACACCACTTCAAGTATTGCGGGAGAGCCGACGCGACTACATTAACGGCCCGCTTGCACACCCTCTATTTTTGCTTGTTAAGGCAGGTTGTAAAAACATGATATTGACCCGTGCTAAGCTGATTCGGATTACTCTGATACCCAGATTGGTTATTCTACGGCTAATTATTGCCACCAGATTGCTGATGAGGACCTCCTTCATTGCTCTGACCCTCATAACCACACCCTAAGCCGCCGAAACCAAGGCCGGCTCCTGACCCGCATGCGCTTGAGCTGCCCGGCTGGCCACCACCGTTGTTATGATGCTGTCGCAAGCTGTAATCCCGGAACTGTCGCATAATGTGGCAATTCCTCCACGTATGACCCGCCGCCCTATCGGGTCGGCTGTGCTCCGGAGAAGGTTTATTGAGCATCTCCTCCAGGTTGAATGGAGTTTTACCCTTATTAAAGGGCTGCTTGAAGTTCTCATTGCCCTTAGCACGATTGTTCCCAGTGGTGGTGTTCGCCACCAATTCTGGCCCGTCATTTGGATTCTTCCTCTTGCCATGGCTGCCGCTGCTAGCCGCACCCTTTCCATTGTTATCCTTCTTACCCTGACCTGTCTTCTCTTCATGAGAGCCCGGGTCTTTCGTATTGTCAGAGTCGGCGTACTTGGTGAGAGCCGCCATGAGTTCCCCCATGTCTTGACACAAGTGCTTGAGCCGGACAAGCTTCTGCTTTAGAGGCATAAAATGGCAATTCTTTTCTAGAATGAAAACTGCTTGAGCCGCCGTGATCTGCTTAGACGACTGGATGATGGTTGAGACCCGTCTGACCCAATGATGAGCCAATTCGTCCTCCTGTTGCACACAGTGATATAAATCCACACTCGTCATGGGCTGGTTGCACGTTCCTCGGAAATTTTTGATGAACTTCGCCTTGAGATCGGCCCAGGAATTAATGGTGTTGGGCGGCAGATCCTTCAACCACGTGTGAGCCGGCCCTTCTAGCATTCAGATGAAATATTTTGCACATACTGCATCCCTGACGTCTAACATCTCCATGGCCAGCTCATAGCTTTCAATCCAAGCCTCCGGAGGAAGGTCAGCAGTATAATTTGAGAGCTTGCATGGGCCCTTGAAATGCTTCAACAGGCGCTCATTCCGCAAAGTCAACACTAAGCACGGCACCCCACAGCCCTGGAGGTTACTCCTGCTCCTTCCGAGATGGAAGGTGTATCGGCGGGTTCTTGATGAGCCGCCACCGCTACCAGAGCCGCCGCCCCTCGTTGTTCTCTCGCCCGATCCACTAGCACCTAAGCATCCAGAGCCGCCCGATCAACTCGCGGCGGGTTCCGGTGTTGATCACTGCTAGAAATCGCCGGTGATCCATAACGCCGGCTGTAGCTGCGGCTGGGGATGGGGGTTGAATGCACGCGATTCTGGCTGTAAGTGTACTTCTCCTGCTAGGCCATCGGCGTCTGCAGGTATCCGATAGCATTTTGCACCTCCTCTACAAAAGGCGCCTCGTCCGGGATAGGGATTGTACCAAGCTGGGTTGTTGCCGCAACCATGTTCTCCGCCGGGTTGGAATAATGACGCGTCGGCGTTGGAAAAGACATTGGTGAGGTCTGGTTCTGCCGGGGCGGGTTTAAGCTGCTGGACCGCCGGCCGGCTTCCAGGAATTTCCGCTGGTCATCCTGTCCCCAGCGTGTTGAAGAGATTCCTGGCCTCGTACTGATCCGGCAAGCGGGACTGATGCCTCATCCGCTGAACTGCCACTGCAGATTGTTGTTCCAGCTCTAGGCGGAAAGCATCCTCCCTAAGGCGCTCTGCCTCCACCTCCATCTGATCCTTCAGCGCATTGATCTCTTGTTGAACCTCGGTCATCTAGTCTTTTATCCTCACGATCTCCGTGTTTTGGGCCGCTTGATTTTTGGTTGTGACCTCCGTGGCCATCAGGGTTGTAAGCTCGTTCATCAGATCCAGAAGAATCTGAGCCGATAGCCTACTAGCCCTCGATCCTGCTACTCCGACGACTGTGTTGCTCGGGGTTGGTGCTTAGCCTGCCATGAAGATGGCAGCAGGCCTCGGTCGCTCATAATCCTCCGGCTCATGATATTCTGACTCGGGGTAAGGCTCATCGTAGCCCCCAAGTCCGCCATTGTGTAGCTAGTAAAATTATTCCGTCTCTCCGCTCGAAGATTCATCCTTCGAGCAAACAAGAGTTCCCTATGACTTAGGACCTTCAAGATCCATGCCTTGGGTAAAGCCAACGAAAACATGCTTCTTGGTCGGGTCAACACGGGCGGTTTGCACGTGTCGGGCAGGTTGCGCGCGCCGGACCAGCTCGACGGTGTCGGTGCAGACTTCCGGCCCGGGTTCAGATCTGCCGATCTTGCCGATGAAGAAGTGGATTCCACCGAAGGGGATCCAGAAACCGTACTCGATTGAGTCGGCCTCGAGGCCCCAACCGGTGTCGTTGATGTAGAGCCGGGCACGGCGACTCTTGTTCATCCTGCCAACAGCGTACCCCTCGATCCTGGGAGAGCACCCTTTGAGAACTCAACACCACCGAGCGCTAGCCACATGGGGGGCGTCAACTCCCGTGGTTTTGTCACGACAGATGTCCGAAGACTTGGGTTTGAGGCCATCGGTAAGGTGATGGACTCAAAGGGGTTGATTGAGACGAGGGACACGAGTATACCCAGGTTCGGCCCCTCAGGAAGAGGTAAAAGCCTATGTCCTACTTGTGTTGTATTGATTGGAGTATCGATTACAAGGGAGCACATTTTCTTGACCTAGTTCTCGATTGATTGGTTTCTGTCTAAGCCACCCCGGGGTCTCGCCTTTATATAGGAGGTCGAGGCCCTGGGTTACACGAGTCATTCACCGACTCTTACAACATAGACAATCCTATCTCTAAGTCGCCTTGCCATCTTGGGTAAACTGTCTCTAGGCGTCTTAACCGCCCAGGTCTTCATATCATCTTCTGTCTAGGCCTCCATCTTGGCCCATCTTGGTAAGCCTTCATATAACTAGGCCTATGTCTTTCAGCCCGCTTCTCTAGTCTGGATTATGAGCCGCCAGGTATGACCCAACCTCACTTGTGCGGGTCTTACCACGGGGTTATATCCCCAACAAAGGGGACCAACCATATCCAAACCCAGAGAGCAAACGGCTACACGAGTGGAATAGTCTTCAAGGCAGACGTAGGCTTGTGTGATAAGTTTGAGTAGAACTGGCACCCTTCGTAGTGATCAACAAAGTCCTTGGTCATCTCGTTAGGACGTGGGCAGAAGAAACCCACTCGGTATGATTTGGCGACAATCGTCCAGGAGGACGCATGATGACCGCAGGTTCTCGAGTGAATCTCCTCCAGAATCATTCGACCTTCTTTAGGAGAGATGCATCGCTGCATCACGCCAGTTACACTTTCTCTGTAAAGTTGATCATCCATCATAGTGAAAGCCTTCGATCTGCGAACAATATGTCGAGCTTCGATTTCATCCTCTGGGAGTTCTTGCCTCGAGATATATCCAATACATGGCACTGTCCAATTGGGTGAGATGACCAGAATTTCCATGACAAGATCCATGACCGTCGGGACATCAACTTCAGTCGGATTAGAGGCACTTATAGCTTACGGGGGCTCTTCAGTGAAGGGATCTTCCTACACCGAAGGAAAATGTAGGTGTTCCAGAAACACATTGCTGGGGACAGCCTTCCGAGTGGATCCAATCTTTGCTACCTCATCGGCTACTTGATTCTTCACTCAGGGAACATGGTGGAGTTCTAAACCTTCGAACCTCTTCTCTAGCTTTCTTACAACATTGCATTATCCGGTCATAGCGGGGTTCCTGACATCCCACACCTTCATCACTTGATTAAGCACCAAATCAGAGTCACCATAAATCATCAGGCGCTTGACGTCAAGTGAGAAGGCCATACACAACCCATACAGGAGTGCTTTGTATTCTTCTTTGTTGTTGGAGAAATCAAAGTGAATCTGCAGGACATAACTTAGTTTGTCGCCTTTTGGGGATACCAAAACTATGCCAGCACCAGACCCATTCAGCATTTTCGAGCCATCAAAGAACATGGTCCAATGTGCCGAGTGGATTTGGATTGGCTGCTGCTGTTCAACCCACTCGTCCTGTGAGGTTCTGAACATCTCACACTTGCACAGGGCTTTTAATTCGGGTAATGGCACTGATCTCCTCAGGATTCACGTCGATTCCTCATTCGGAAACGAGGAAACCAAGTAACTTGCCACCAGGAACACCCAAAGAGCACTTAGATGGATTTAACTTTATATCATACCTCCTTAGATTGGTGAATGTCTCAGCCAAGTCAGTCAGCAGGTTGGAACCTTTGTGAGACTGTATGACGATATCATCCATGTAAGCTTCGACATTCCAAGGAATCTAGTCGAGTAAGCATTTCTGAATCATGCGCATGAAAGTAGCGCCAGCATTCTTCAAACCAAAAGGCATGGAGATATAGCAGAAACACCCGAATGGGGTGATGAAGACTGTTTTTATTTCATCCGGACCAAATAGACGGATCTGATGGTAGCCGGAGTATGCATCAAGAAATGATAAACGCTGACACCCTGCAGTCGAGTCAACAATCTGATCGATGCGAAGGAGCGGAAAATGATCTTTCGGGCAGACCCGATTGATATGTTTGAAGTCAATACACCTGCGGAGTGACTTGTCCTTCTTGGGGACCATGACGATGTTTCAGAGCCACTCGGAGTGGTAAATCTCACGTATGAATTTAGCCGCCAAGAGATGAGCCACCTCTTTGTTGATTTCCCTCCGCTTTTCTGCTGCCGACCGACACAAGTGCTCTTTCACAGACTTGGCCTTCAGATCGACTCTCAATCGGTGCTCAGCCAGTTCCCTTGGTACACCCAGCATGTCAGCAGGCTTCCATGTGAGGATGTCCTAGTTCTCACGGAGGAACTGGATGAGCTTGGCTTCCTATTTGTCATCGAGTGTCGTCGAAATGTTAGTCGGGGCATTGGGGTCCGTCGGGTGAATGTGTACCTTCTTCACCTAACCTGCCGACTGGAAAGCTGACTTAGAAGCGGGCTTCTTAGCACGTAGCAAATTAGTAGGGTCAGCGATCTTCTTGTACTCTTCCAACTCGACCATAGCCATCTGATGATCAGAAATTTTGGAGCCCTGCTGAAGGCACTCCTCAGCCCTCTGTCGATTCCCTGTGACTATGATCACACCCTTGGGCCTAGGCATCTTCAACTTGAGATACACGTAACATGGATGGGCCGTGAAAAGAGCATAAGCATGATGACCACGGATAGCGTGGTATGTGCTCTGGAAGTTCATGAGTTCAAATGTCAATTTATCTTTGCGAAAAAATTATCGGTGCCTAACACCACATCCAAAGCAATCTGTCCGCGTGATTTGGCCTTCTTCCCAGGGATGACTCCATGGAAGTGCATGTTGCTCTCACTGAGTCGGGACATCGGGATGCCCATTCCCTCGAGGGTATCCGCATACAGAATGTTCAAGCCACTCCATCCGTTCATGAGGACCTTGCGGAGTCGAGTGCCTCCTACAGCAGGATCCACCACCAAAGCCTGCTGACCTAGGGTAGCAACATGAGCAGGATGATCCGACTGATCAAACGTCAGTAGTCTGATACCACGTGAGGTATGTGGGGGTTGTAGGAACAACCATGTTCACTTCTCTGTTGGTAACTTTCAATCAACTCTTGCTTTCAACATCAACAAAAATCAGTAGAGTGGCGTTGACATCGAGAAAAGATTCTTTGTCTCCATCATCCTCTTTTTCAGGAGTTTTGTCACTTGACTGACCCTCCTTTAACTGCCGGATCAGTAGGCTGCGCTTTCGAGTGGTATGTTTAGGCAATATCAAATTGCCTTCTTCGTCTTTCTTCATGTGGATTGCACACGGTAAATCTAGAACATCAGTTCCTTATTGATTCTTTCCTTTATTGGGTATGAACGGTTCCTTGGACTTCCCCTTATTTTTTCCTTGTGCCGCCAGAGCGGCCGCCTTTGCCTGAGCAGGGCCATCAGCTTTGCGTTTTTGTTTCCGACTGGAATTCCCGCCGACCGCTTTTCCTTTGCTGCTGCGAAGGCGGTCTTCCTCTTCGCCATTGTCATACCGAGTGGCTATCTCCATCATCTTGCTCAAGGAAATGTCACCTATACGCCCAAACTTCAGGTAGACCTCTCTGTACTTCACACCGGCCTTGAAAGCGTAAACAACTTGATGCTTAGAGACGTTCTCCATTATGTGATGCAAGTTGGACCAACACTGAATGTATTCTCTGAAGGACTCATTGGGCTTCTGGATGCAGTGCTGCAAATCGATCAAACCAGCGGGATGCTTGTATGTGCCCTCGAGGGTTCTGATGAACACTCGTGCAAGATCCTCCCAGCAGTAGATGCTAGAAGGAACCAAACAATTCAACCATTCTCGGTCCGAACCATCCAGCATCAAGGACAAATGCTTCATGGCAATGTTGTCGTTTCCTCCTTCGATATGCATGTTTCTGGCTCTGACTCACCAGAGAACTTGCTTATCCCAGCCGCCAACCTGAAGTTGGGGGGATCTCTACAAAACGAATGGCTCTGCAAAAACACTCAGGGCCAGAAATAATGACACTACTTCCACTCGGGTAATCTCTGTCATGACCATCTCTATGGGCACTGCCTGTGTCGATCCACTTCTAGGCGAGGTAATCTCTTGCATCAAACCCAAGGTTCCGCTCGTCACTGAATGGGCACCTTTCGTCATGGTGTCGGGGCACATATGAACCACTACGTAGAGGAGTAGGCAATCGACGATGGTCATCATGGTGAAACTGGTCTCGACCCTGACCTCGATGTTGATCTTCACAGTAACCTCCACCCCTACGTTGCAAAGGTAACCCTGGACTATGTGCTGACTGAACTGAGTCAGCCTTTGGTGAATTGCTATGCAATCTATTATGTGACTGAAAAACAACTAAGTTCTAGCATTGCGCCGCATCAAGCAACGCCCGAATCTGCAGCAAACCCCTACCAGCCTCTGAACATGTCAGCTGAATGGAATCTGCAATCCTAGCTATTGCTGCAACATTTAAAATTGGAGTATGGTATACCTCAACATTGTTTTGAGAACCACTCGGAAATAGCTGTCGCTGACGTCGACTGGGAAGTGGTGGACGCTGGCGAGCATGCTTGTCGAGTTCTTTGTGGCTCTCTTTGAGCCGAAGGCGTGCGGCCTCCAAGGGCTGGGCCTTATCAGTCGCACCGATGATGGGCTTATGGAGGATCTCCTCATCCCGGTGCTGCTGGTCATTCGATGCTCCACCAACCTCATGACCGCCACGGCCAAAACCACGTGGCGGGCTCTGATGTGAACCAGCCATAAGAGCCTCCGCCGCAGGATCGCAACTCTCATAGTCGGAGGGAACGTCAGACCGATCTGACGCCGAGTTGAACACGCCGTGAAGTGAATCTACAGGCTCAATAGCCGCAATCTGCGGGGACGAAATTTGGTGAGCCGCTGCATGCCTCACCCATCACTGGATCCGCTAACGACTAGATCACTTGCAGCGACGAACAGCGGGGAGGGCTGACAGATACGGAGTCGACGACTGTTGCAGAAGTACGCGGGAGGAGCTTGCGTGGAAGTGCGTCGCCCCGTAGATCGGGAGAACCTCAACATCTAGAGGAGCCACCTGAAGCCATGTTGAATCGTTAGCGATGAAGGTGAGCGCTCCGAGACAGATCTCGTGGCCCAAGAACAAACCACCACCGGAAGACATGACGAAGGGGGAAAATGCACTCTCGCCGGAAGTCGCTTAGACACCTGCCCCATGATGGGCGCCAACTATCGCGGGAACGAGTCTGACAGTAGAAGATAGGGGTACGAAAGGAGAGAACAGAGTCCTAGCTATGGCGAGGGTGTACACACGGATGTATGAGTTCAGGCCCCTCTCATGGAGGTAATAGCCCTATGCCTCAGTGCTCGGGAGCTCTTGTTGTGTGGAATATGAGTGTTACAGGGGGTGCCAACCCTTGTGCCAGAGAGGAGGGCTAGCTTATATAGAGTACGCTGCCCCTCATGAATATCAGGCAACCAAGGGTTCGATCGTGGGAATAAAGATGTACGTTACTAGAAACATATACAATGAATGCTACTAATGACGACAGGTCGAACGCCTGCGTGTTGGCCTCCCTAGGGTGCCTTCTGGTCTTCTGGTGTCGACTGGTCATTGGTTCTTTCGAGTGACAGGAGACTTTTGATTGGAGGGAGAATCCTCCGAGTGACCTAATTGTCGAGTGACTATCGCGCCATGATGACTTCAGTCAGAAACTCTCATGCCATCATTAAGTCCTCCAATATGGTGTCCTTAGGTAGGGTATGTAGGTCAGGCCTAGGACCCTACCCTAGGTACATATGCTCGTCAAAGACCACCAGACTGCCATCATGAGGCAACTCACAACTATACTAGTTCATCAATAAACCTCCTCATGAGGAAATCCACCAAAGCAGGAGTAGGGTTTATGCTTCGTTGCGGCCCTAACTTGGGTAAATCATCGTGTGCAATCGTCTTCCTCATCATCGTGCGAGTTTGTCGCCTGACCATCGAGTTGTGAGCTAGGAGGGGCGAGGTTGTTGGGGATCTTCGCACACGCCCCTGTGTTCGAACCTCCTTGGGTTTTGCAGAGCCCGAAATCTGATATTGTGCCAAGTAAAGCCTTTGAGATTAACTTGGAAGATAGTAGAATTAATACGATGCAAAAAACAGAAACATTTGCATCAAGTGCAGAATTTCTCTAATTTAAAGTAACTTCTTTTTGATCTAAATGTATTACACAGTATTGGTATACAAAGTATTCAGGTTGTACTAATTTTTCATAATATTTGGAGTTAATGAACTAAGGTGTTTGTGCAGATCAATAGATATTGTTGTGTTTTAGACAGATTATGTTTTTGCTTGCATAGTTTTCTTGTTTTGATTGCTAAGGATTGTGTCTGGGGGTATAAGACATGGAGAACTTAGAAAACAGTACATTATGAAATAGTAAAATATTAATCAATTTATAATAGTACCTAAGTGTTTGATTTACCTATCATACTAACGGAGCTCATGAGTTTTCTCTTGAGTTTTGTGTGCTGAAGTTTTTAAGTTTTGGGTGCGATCACGATCGATGAAGGAATAAGGAGCGGTAAGAGACTAAGCTTGGGGATGCCCAAGTCACACAAGGGTAAAATTCTAGGAAGACTCAAGTTTCTAAGCTTGGGCATGCTCTCGAAGGCATCCCCTCTTTCGTCTCAGTCCATCGGTATGTTAGTTGGACCTATATGTTTATTCATCACATGATATGTGTTTTGCTTGGAACATCGTGTGTTATAGTTTTTTTTTGTTTTTGTTTTCCACAATGATTGTTCATTGGACACGCATACTTGAGAAAGACACATGTTCACCATGATTTGTCAGAATACTCTATGTGATTCACTTATATCTTTTGAGCTAAGTAGTTGCTCTAATGCTTCACTTATATCTTTTAGAGCATAGTGGCGTATATATTTTATAGAAATAATTGAACTCCCATTATTCACGAAAGTTGTTTGAGAGTCTAATAAGTAGAGATGGTAATTTTTATGGGTTATAATACAAGTCCCAAAATAATAGGTATTGAAGGAGTGCATAATCAAAACCTTCATGTAGCGCATAAAAGAGAAGTTGTGGGTTAATGATATTGATGATGTAATATGAAAGGGCGTGAGTACATGGTTATTGGTAAGTAGAAATATTGATAGTTAAAGGGTGTTGATTTTATGTTCATATAAATATTGGTTATGGCATGGTTATGATGTGTGAGCATTCTTATTCCTTGTTGAAATCCTAGTGTTGTTTAGGCCGGTTGCGCGTGATGGTTAACTCCTACCAACCCCTCCCTAGGGGCATGCGAGTAGTACTTTGATTCGAGAGAGCTAATAAAGTTTGAAATAAATGTATGAGTTCTTTATGACTAATGTGAATCCATGGATGTACGCACACTCACCTTTCCATATTATACTAGCCTCTTCGGTACTATGCATTGCCCATTCTCACCTTGAGGATCAGTGTAGCTTTCGTTGGTGCATCCGAACCCTGCGACATGATACGTTATGTTGCACATAAGCTTCCTTATTAGTTCCTCAAAACAACTACCATGCCTACCTATTATGTCATTTCCATAGCCATTCCAGGATATATTGCCATGCAACTTCAACCGTTACATCACATGACTCGTGTGTACATCATCATTTTGCTTTGCATGATCATGTAGCTGATATGGTATTTGTGGCAAAGCCAATGTTCATCATTCTTTACATGTTATGCTAGATCATTGCACGTCCTGGTAAACTGCCATAGACATTCATATAGAGTCTTCTTGTTTAGTAGTTTTTCATATCGAGTCGTAAGTAAATAAAAGTGTGATGATCATCATTATTAGAGCACTGTCTCAGTGAGGAAAGGATGATGGAGACAATGATTTCCCCACAGTTTGGGATGAGACTCCGGAAGAAAAATAAAAAGGAAAGAAAGAAAAAGAAAAGAAAAAGGGGAAAAGGAAAAAAGAAAAAAGAAAGAAAAAGAAATAAAAAGAAAAAAATGAGAGAAAAGAGAGAAGGGACAGTGCTACTACCTCTTTTTCCACCCTTGTTCTTAGAGAAGGCACCATGTTTTTTATATAGAGTGTCGCATGTTTTGACATTTTCATATGCTAGTGGGAATTTTTCATCATAGAACTTGGCTTTTATATTCCGATGATGAGCTTCCTCAAATGCCCGAGGTCTTTATGAGCAATCGAGTTGAACGCAGAGCCATAAAGCTTCAGTTGAGCTTTCATACACTCATAACTCTAGTGCATCTGTTGCACGACAATCCCTACTCCTCACATTGATATCGATTGATGGGCATCTCCATAGCCCACTGATCCGCCTAGTTGATGTGAGACTTTCTACTCCACTTTTACTATTTAAAACCTACCACCATATTCTATCCCACCTATATGTTATGTCCATGGTTCATATTCGCCATAAAATGATGAAGCACGTTAAGAAGTACGATCCAATTGCGTGTCTTAACACCATGGTGCTTGAAATTTGTATTTATGTGATGAGTAAACATTCTTTAATGATCGTATATTTTGAAAGTTAATGATTGTGTTACTTATGTTTATGTATATTAATTCATCGTTTCTTAATGATCACACCTAAAAGAGATTACACGTTGGGTAGCATGTCACATTAAAATTTTCGTGTTTTATCATTTATCTACCAAAGGACGAGCATGAATTAAGCTTGGGGATGCTGATACGTCTCCAATGTATCTAAATTTTTTGATTGTTCCATGCTATTATATTATCACTCTAGGATACTTTAAGCATTTGCTTGTTGAGTATTATTATTTTGGAGCACTAAACTACTAAGCCGGTGCCCAGTGCTAGTTGGTATTTTTAACTTGTTTTTGGCATTTCACGAATACTATAACAATCGAAGTTTAAATACCCCGAATTTTTTTGATGATTTTTCTGGACAAAATTAAGACAAGAAGCTTCGGAGAGAGACTAGAGGCCACACGGGGTGGCGCCAAGCTAACAGGGCACGCCTAGGGGGTGGCCGGCCCTGATGCCTTAGGGACCCCTCCCATGGCCTCTGCCCCTCATCTCTTCTCTATAAATTCACATATATTGGGAAAACCCTATAGAGCCTCTCGAAACACTTTTTTCGCCGCTACAAGACCCAGTTCCATCGTGTGCCCATCTGGAGCCCTGTTCCGGTGCTCTGCCTGAGGGGGATTGATCACGGAGGGCCTCTACATCAACCTTGTTGCTCCCATGGTGATGTGTCCGTAGTTTACTGCAGATCTAAGGGTATGTAGTTAGTTCCTAGATATCTATATCTCTCTATGCTCTTCAACGCAAAGATCACCACGATTCCCATGGTGATCTATCCTATGTAGTCATCTTTGCGGTGTGCTTGTTGAGATCTGATGAATTGTGAGTTTATGTTCAGATTATTCATGAAAATATATTGAATCTTTGTTGGTTATTTATATGCCTTATTGTTATTGCTTCGTAATTCTCTCCGGTCTATAGGTTTGTTTGGCCAACTAGATTGATTTATCTTCGGTGGGAGTGGTCCGTTGTCGTGGGTTCAATCTTGCGATGCTCAATCCCAGTGAAAGAAAGGGACATGACATGTATTGTATTGGTAAGGGTAGAAAGATAGGTTTCATTCATATTAATTTGATTTACTTTGTATACATCATGTCATCCTCCTCCAAGTATAACTTTATTTTACTTAATACTCTAGATGCATGTTGGGTAGCGGTCGATGGGCGGAGTAATAGTAGTAGACGCGGGAAGCAATCGGTCTTGTTGCTTAGGGACATGATGCCTATATACATGATCATTGCCGTGAATAAATATTACATAACTATGTGCTTTTCTATCAATTCCCCAATAGTAATTTGTTTACCCGATGTATGCTTTCTTCAAGAGAGAAGCCTCTAGCGAAAACTATGGCCCCCGTGTCTCTTCACAAATATAATTAAAAAACTCCTAAAATATGTATGTCATTATTTACTTTCTTTTTATTTTCAATTTATAGTTATCAATTTATCAACCATTAACTAATTATCTCTTGCAAGTTACAAGTTCAAGGGGATTGACGACCCTCTTGCCCGTGTTGGGTGCAAGTGTGTGCTCTTTTGTGTAAATGCGCTGAATACATGAATTTGCATGGTTCTCCTATTAATTCGATATACTTCGTTATCATCAACGGAAATACTTATCTCTATTGTGCTGCATCTCCCCTCCTCTTCGGGGAAAACCCAAGTAGCAGGGTCCTTCCCTCGCACGACCGGAGTCTACAGCTACCTCTACATCGCCATCGACAAGTTCACCAAGTGTACAGAAGTGGAGCCCATCCGTTCCATCCCGGTGAGATCAGCTGTCAAGTTCATCAAGATCCTAGTGTGATGATTTGGCATCCCCAACCGCATCATCACCGATAATGGCTAAAAGTTCACCAACGGCCTCTTCAAGTCCTACTTTAATAGCATCAGCACGCAAATCTGCTATGCCTCTGTGGCACATCCGCGAAGCAATGACCATGCCGAGCGTGATAACGCTAAATTTTTCAAGGCCTTAAGACAATAAGATTCAAGGAAAAGCTCAAGGCCTGTGGTGAAGGCTAGCTTGATGAGCTCCAGTCAGTGCTATGGTTGATACACACAACATCTACCAAGCCTACTAGCAAAACACCCTTCTTCCTCGTCTATGGGGTAGAAGAGATCCTCCCTACTGAGCTCAAGGATGGGTCTAGTGGGTCCTGGCCTTTGATGAAACGCGCTAGGATGGTCCGCAGGAAGCTAATATGCTCCTCCTCGGGGAAGCACGCCACTAGGCTACCATCAACACAACCCAGTATCAACATGCACTATGTCGCTAACACAGCCGTAACATATGCCCTCGTACCCTTGAAGTTGATGATCTATTCGTGGAGAAGGACTCCACAATATCTCGCCCATGTGGGAACACCCATTCAGGGTTGTTCACGTTTCCCGGCCTAACACAATGCAACTGGAGGCAAAGGATGGTGTGCCGATGTCGAACCCGTGCACATCATGGCATCACTCTCTTTTGGTTGTGTAATGAAACTCCTTCATGAAGCAGTAAAATTTTATTCCCCAAATTGTCATGTGAGCTTAGTAAGCATTTTATTTTAGGAGTTGCGTGCGCTCGTGATTTCCCTCCAGCATATCACGCGGGCAGGGGCTGGACACGGTGCATGTGCTTGGGTTAGTCCCAGCATCACCACTAAACCCATGTGACTGAGATTTGGCTAGCGGGCCTGCTCCCGTGCATGCCACATCACCAAGGTCCTTGGTACTTTGTATTATGACATGAAACCCATGAGTGAACTGGCTAGCGTGTGCCACTTCATCTCTTGTAAAACTTGTTGGCACATTGTTGCCACTAATGTAGGGCACATGAAGCTTCATGAGCGCTCTCTCACAAGGCAATCCTCAGCGTATCGCCTCCTCAAGAAGTCCTTAGGTGGCCTCATCCGAGTTGCCTTGCGAGGTGGCCTATGACACCCGAACTCATGAAGGGCCATTAGGAGGCCTCACGAGTTGGTGCCTCACGAGGCGCATCCTATAGGCTACGGCACGCCAAGACTCACACCCCATAGAAAGCTAAGGCCAAGCACTTCACGAACTCCTTAAGCACCTCTCATATTATTTTCTCCTCATGGTCTCGTGAGCACTGCTAGCATTTCCTTTACACTAGCCAGGCATTCCTGAGCATCGCGCCTCAGGATCCCTTACTGCCCCACAGAGCCCTATCTCCTTTGGCCTTGTTAGGCACGCGTCTTAACATACCAGCGACGGTTATAGCACGCACAGGGGCTGGGTCCTAGTGACGTAGAGCATGAAGGCAGGTAAAATGAAAAAATGGGCCTCACGAGGGAAAAGAGAATCACAACAACTAATTAAGACTTAAAATGATTGTAAAACAAATGTGTTCATGCCCCTACGGGGCTACAACTGTTTGGATAACATGGTGCAAGTATAAAAGGAGTGCCTAGGTAGAGGAGGCGTTGTCACCGTTGCCATCGTCGACGTTTACAGTTTGTTTGCCCATGTCGGAGCTCTGTTGACATGCACAAACTTCTAGACCATGACGTCCACGTGCTCTTGCACCGCCTTCCTGAGCCCATTGTGGAGATCCTCCTAGGCAGTCCTCATCACCCTGTCAAAGTCTAAGTTACCGCCTAACCCATCAGGTCACGACACTCCTCCTCGAGGGGGTCATCCACAATTGAGGACCCCGTCTCTAGTGCCTCCATGAGCTTGGAGAGGAAGTCCAACTAGCCGACATCGGCAATAGATAAGTGGGGGACTTCTTCGACAAACCTGGATACAGCGCCACGGGCGCGCTTTGCAAGGGCACAGAATACCTTTACACGCTCGGCCTGCAACGTCCGTGCCTGGGCTGCAGATTGCTTGTCTGTCTTGACGACGTCGGAGAGGTTGCCCACCTAAGCCCGGAGGCACTATGTATCCCCCTTGGCATCCTCCTTGGCCTTTAGCATGAGCTTGCAGCCGGCCTCCACCTCCTAAAGCTGCTCCTTGAGGCTGGCAACCTCAGCCTTGAGCTCCTCCCGCTTCTTAGTGAAGAGGTCCTCCTAAAGCTTTAGCCTCTAACTATGGTCCTTGGACAGCATCGCACAATCCTGCTTGTCCTTTGCCTCGGCATCTGCCTTGGTCTTTTCCTTCTTCTTCGCCAGCTGGGTGTTGGCTTTCTCGAGGCGATTGTTGTAGGAGGCTTGTGCGGCCTTGACCTGGCACTCCGATCTCTAGACGCTCACTTTTTGCCTCCTGCTTGGATGTGATCCTCGCAAGCTCTCGCTTCCATATCCCGGCGTTCATCTTACAACCCACAAGCACCTTGTCGGTCCATGGGAACAAGTGTACAGTGACCCATTTGCCTGCGGCCCAGGAAGTGACTAATGACCCACAATTATAGGGGGTCAATCGTATTCCTTTCGATAAGTAAGAGTGTCGAACCCAATGAGAAGCAGAAGGAAATGGTAAGCAATTCTAACAAAGTATTCTCCGCAAGTGTTGTGAGTAACATTGATAGATAGTTTTGTAGCAAGATAATTCATAACAAGTGACAAGTAACAATAGTAGCAAGTGTGCAGCAAGATTGCCCAATCCTTTTTCTAGCAAAGGAAAGGCCTAAAAGCACTCTTATATGAAGCAAGCGCTCCCGAGGACACATGTGAATTTCCTTCTAGTCATGTTCATCATGTTGAGTTGATTCATGTCCGCTACTTTGATAATTTGATATGTGGGTGGACCGGTGCTAACGTGTTGTTCTTACTTGAACAAGCAACCCACTTATCATTACCCCCTCTCACAAGCATCCATGACTACGAAACAAGGATTAAGATAAATGTAACCATATCATGAAACACATGGATCCAAATCAGACCCTTATGAAATAACGCATAAACTTGGGCTTAAGCTTATGGCACTCTCGCAACACATCATCTACTTATTAGTCCACAATGCCTTCCCTTAGGCCCATAACATGGTGATGTGTCGTGTAGTCGACGTTCACACCACACCACTAAGAGAAGCAACAACATAATATCATCCAAATATCGAACTAAGACCAACTTCACATGATTACTTATAAAAAGACTTCTCCCATGTCCTCAGGAACAAAAGGAACTATTCACACATCATCAACATGTTCAAGATCAGTGGTGTAATAATGATAATTAGGTATCTGAACATAGTATCTTCCACCAAGTAAACCATGAAGCATCAACTACGAGATGTAATCAACACTACTAGTAACCCATAGGTACCAATTTGAGGTTTTGAGACAAAGACTGAATACAAGAGATGAACTAGGGTTTCAGATGAGATGGTGCTGGTGATGATGTTGATGAATATTGGTCCTCTCACGGTGGAGGAAGCATTGGTGATGACGATGGCTTTGATCTCCACCTCCCTGAGGGAAGTTTCCCCGGAAGAATCGCCCTATCGGAGTGCAAAAGGGCCTTTGTCAAGGTTTCCGCCTCGAGATGGCGGTGCTTCATCCCGAAAGTATCTTCTTATTTTTTTCTAGGTTAACACACACCATATAGCACGGGAGGTAGGCCGGGAGACCAACAGGGTCCCCACAAGCTAACAGGGCATGCCCAGGGTGGGTGGTCGTGCCTACATTGCTTGTGGCCAGCAGGTGGCCCCTGTGGTATTTAGCCCAATAAATCACATATATTCTAGAAATAATCTCCGTGAAGTTTAGAGTCATTTGGAGTGATTGTTCAACCTTTTTCTCGACTTTCAGGTCTAGAATTCCAGTTTTCGACAATTTCCTTATTTGTGATGTAGCTTGTAAATTTAGAGGGAAAACGAATAAGAATTGTATCATAATGAGGAATAAAAGACAAGAATAACATAATTATCAATAAAATTCATGATGCAAAATGGGCATATCAACTGCCCCAAGCTTAGGCCTCGCTTGTCCTCAAGCGAAAGCCGAAATCGATAATAATGACCACATGATTTGAGAGAGAGGTGTTGATAAAAACAGAACATGGACATTAGAGCATCATGATATTAACATAGCGGTAAGATTTTCATCATATGACGTCTCATAAACATGTAACAATCTATCCACAATAATTGAAGTACAGCATAAACTTTATTGACAATCAACAAACTATGTTCTTAGTCACTGAGACAATCACAATTCATCATATATTAGATAAGAGTCCATGTAAGAGCTTTCATTTTAGCAAGTTCACATACTCAACTATCATTTAGTCTTCTATGATTGATGACCCTAATTGCATATTTCTGGAGGTAATGTTTCCATCGGACAGATAGGAAGACAAGGTCTCTATTTCTTTTGTTGCCCAATTCATTTACCTCAAGGATTAAGTCAACAATAATGAATCATGATCACCTACGTCCAATAGGATATATGTATCTAGATCTTTCCCCAACACATAATGCTTGCCAACTAGAGAGTTAATAGGTAGGAATAAGGATAAACATTATTGACTCTTGCATAAAAGTAAATACATGAAACATAAAAGATAGGCCCTTAGCAGAGGGAAGAAGAGGTTTTCATGCACTTTTTATTTTTGGACGTGCAAACTCTTAATGTAAAGGAACATCACTTTATATTGCCTCTTATGATAGCAAACTTTGTTATGCAATCTGTCGCTTTTATTTATATGCCATCACAAGGTCATACAAAGCTTATTTTCCCTTACAATAAAAGATCATAAATGTTTAAGAGCAATTTTTATTGCTTTATGCATTGTTTACAACTTACTTGAAGGATCTTATTCAATCCATAGGAAGTTATGGTGGATTCTCATGGCAAGAAAATGGGTTTAAGGATTTTTGAATGCACAAGTAGTATTTCTACTTAGCATGAATTTTTGCCAAGCAAAATATCTAAAGCAACCACCACATGTTAGAGGATCCATGCAAGTATAACTTCTATGTGAGTGTAAACAAACATAACCATTACGCTATCTTCCTTGTTAAACATCAACACTTCGGTCATCATATAATATTTGGTGGGGGATCACAATCATAAAAGATGTCGACGATAGTATATTTGCATGTAAATCTCCTCTCCTCTATCATAATTTTGCATGAATTGTATGAATGACTAATGCTATTTTTGTTCACTCCCAATTTTAAAAAAGAAAAAGAAAAAAGGAATTTATAGGGACATTGTTACCCCCTATATCCCCTAGTGTATATTGTAGGAATAATAAAACAATTTAGCAGTCTGGCACACTTATGTCCTCGCAAAGTAAATAATGATTATTGTAGTCGTAACCGTAGAATAGGATAGGATCCTAATCAAAATAAATACATTTGGTTCAGGCGCTATTAGCATGGTAAGAAGAGATTTATTTTACACACCAGAGGGAGAGGGGCTACCTAAATCCTAAAGTAAAGGCGAGCAATCGAAGTAGAAGTACCAATGGCTGAGTGTCATGAACCTTTTTCTATGTGGAGTCATTACTCCCCATGGGATTAGCATATGATTTTTCTATTTCTGTTATTTCCATGCTATTATTCATGCATGAGAATAAAGCAAGTAGACTCAAACTAATCTTTATAATATATAACTCTCATACTCGATTACAAGGATGGATAGATCTCAAAGTAAACACTCTAAGGAAACAAAAACTGAAATTTTATTTCTCTACATCACGACATAACTAAGGATCGAACTATGATAGATGATAATTATAGAACTAATGGTGATACGATACCGGGGCACCTACCAAGCTTGAAACAAGGTAAGGGTGGTGTCCATACCCATGTACTCAACGTCCTTCTTGGGTGCTGGTGGTGATGATGTACTCCTTTTTGCGATGATGCTCCTTTGGGTACGAATTTCCTCATTGAGCTTGCAAACTTCTCACTTAAGGTCTAGATTCTCCTTGCGAAAGTTGTTGGCCACATTGCTCCCTCCATCAAAGGATGGATCTTGCTGGAGGATCCCATGGTCGTGTCTACCTGCGTACGACGATAGGGGGTAAAATATGTATCGAAAGGTGTAACTTTGTTTGGTAACCTTGACTTTTTTAATTCCACATGCATATCTCCAAGTTGAGACAGGAGTACTTCTTCTTCATCATCATCACTTGAAGGATCAATCGTTTTTAAGTCGGCCTCCAATTCTTCTTCCGTTTACCACCCAGAAGGATCCTCACTCCCATAGACTTGGGGATTGGCAATGAGATCCGAAAAGTAGCTTTCTCCCTTCAAGTCTAGTGATGGCATATTGCCTCCAATTATGTCAGGAAAATAACCCTAAACAAGAACATAGGAGAAACTTGCGATGCGGTTGTCAAAACATACAGGAGTATATATAATGTGTTTTCTAAGGTCGGAATACAAGTCCATGAAGAAAACGGGGTCCGGGAGGCACACGAGGGGGCCACAAGCTATCAGGGTGCACCCGGGGGGTGGGCGCGCCCTATTAGCTTGTGGCTCCCTCATGGGTCCCCCAGACTCATTTTTATTTTTGTTTTCTTTCTAAAATATCAAAACCAGCATAACATATATTTTTGGAATTGTTGGAGTCGGTTTACTTACCGTGTAACATACCTAACCCTTTTTAGCTTTCTGGAGTATTCTGGATGGTCTCCCTTATGTGTTCTTCCGGTGTCACCTCTTGAATAATATTAATTTCAACAGTAATGGGCATACATGATATGTAATGTTTAATTTTTTGCCCATTTACCTCTCTTTGATTCTTGGCCTTCGAAGTTGTTAATCTTGATAGTACCAGCGCGATACCCCTCCTCAATGATATAAGGACCTTCCCATTTCACTAGTAGAAAACAGACCTTTCGTCCCAAGCATTAGTCCCGGTCTGGTTACGAGCTAGTACTAAAGATGGTATTAGTCCCGGTTCGTGCCGGCTCCAATGCCTAGGAGCAGGGAAACCTTTAGTACCGGCTCATGAGCGATCTTTAGTACCGGTTCGTGTCACGAGCCGGTACTAAAGGGGGTGTGGCAGGCTTTTGGTCAGACTTGGGCCCCGCGTGCACCTTTAGTACCGGCTGGTGATACCAACCGGTACTAAAGGGCAACCTTTAGTACCGGCTGGTGTCACCAGCCGATATTAAAGAGTTCCTACATATACGCTTCATCCACAGCCGATCGAAGGGGCTCGATCATTTCTTTGTTTTCTCCCCTGTTCTTCTTCTTGCTCGAAGCTCATCCTCCATTTTTCCAAGGATTTGTCAAGATTTAAAAGCACCCATATATCCAAGTGTTCATAAAGGTTAGAAACTTTGCTCCTTCATCTCTCATTGCTAGATTAGCTTGTGGTATGCTCAAAGATATGTGATTTGTGGGTTTTAGCTAGGTTTTGGAGGAGTGATCATTATGTGGGAGTTTATTTGATTTATATGCAATTTGAGCTCAAATTAACTTGTTTGGTTGCATATGTGTAGGTGTGGTTTATTTGGTACCTTCCCATCCTCGGCCGTCCCAACCACCGTCGATCGTCCGCACCGTCTCGTCGCAGCACCGGCCACCTTGGTGAGCCTCTTATTCTACTTAAAACCATTTAAAAAAATTAATTGTAGGATTTAGATAGCTGCGTGTACGATTTACTTACTTGTATTATTGTTAGTTATTCTATAGTGTCATGGTTATGGTCTCCGCCCACGTCGGCCCTCGTCCAGTCTATGATTGAGATGTGGTATGTCGTTATCTTTTATAACTATTTCACACATCATCTAATGTCTATGACAATTAATTATGCCACCAAATTGACGTAGATGTTTTAACCTATAGTAAGTAGTTGAACCAGAAATTCCAACCGACTATGCAATTCTGCTCGAGAAATTAACACAAGCTGAAAAGGAAATTGATCATTTGAAAGAAAAATTGAAAAGAACTGAAGATGGGAAGATGGGATTGGACTTGCATGTTTCCGATATTGTCGATGATCACAAGAAAAAGATGGATGGAATGCGCTTGAATCTTAGAAAGATTAGAAAATATGCCATTGATAAAGAGGCTTGGTATCATTATGTCGTTGGCTCAATTGTTACTTTAGTTGCGATTATGATCGCATTTGTTGTTGCATTTACATGTTTTAGATAGTTGTATGTTGTTGTATGAGATGTATGTATGAACTATAAGTATCTATTATTTGCAATAATAACATTTGGTCACTGCTAGCTCTACTTTTGGTTGTAATGTGATGATGAAGTTGTATTAATTTGGTCATTCGATGTTGTGTAGTGAACATGAGCCGGGAAGGGATGTACGATGACCGACTAAGTCCAGGGTTTCTTAATGGCCTGCATGATTTAATTTGTGTGGCTAAGGCAAACAAGCAGAATGGTTTCATGTGTTGTCCATGTCGTGACTATAAGAATGATAGGAATTACTCTACCTCAAAAACCCTTCACTACCACCTGCTCAAGTCCGGTTTCATGTCCGGCTATAGCTGTTGGACCAAGCACGGAGAAAGACGGGTTATAATGGAAGACAATGAGGAAGAAGAGGATGATGACAACTATCCTTTCGCCGATACAACAATGAGGGAACCTGAAGAAGAGGCATCAGATGAGCCCGCTGATGATTTGGGTCGGGTCATTGCTGATGCAAAGAGAAACTGCAAAAATGATAAGGAGAGGTTGAAGTTCAAACGCATGTTAGAGGATCACAAGAAATTATTGTATCCAAATTGTCAAGATGACAAGAAAAAGATGGGTACCACGCTGGAATTGCTCCAATGGAAAGCGAAGAATGGTGTAACTGCAAGGGATTTCAAGAATTGCTGATAATGATAAAGAAGATGCTTCCAAAGGATAACGAATTGCCTAAAAGTATGTACGAAGCAAAGAAGGTTGAAGCCCTCTAGGATTAGAGGTGCAGATGATACATGCATTCCCTAATGACTGCATCCTCTACCGCGGTGAGGAGTACAAGAATTTGGATGCATGCCCGGTATGTGGTGCACTGCGCTATAAGATCCCCCACGATAACCCTGGTGATGTGGAGGGCGAACGCCATAGGAAGAGGGTTCCTACCAAGGTGATGTGGTATGCTCCTATAATACCACGGTTGAAACATTTGTTCGAAAACAAAGAGCATGCCAAGTTGTTGCGATGGCACAAAGAAGAACGTAAGAAAGACAGGATGTTGAGAGCACCCGCTGATGGGTCACAGTGGAGAAAAATTGAGAGGGATTTCGAGGACTTTGTAGCTGACGCAACGAACTTATGGTTTGGTCTTAGTACAGACGACATGAATCCTTTTGGGGAGCAGAGCTCCAGTCACAGCACCTGGCCCGTGACTCTATTTATCTACAACCTTCCTCCTTGGTTGTGCATGAAGTGGAAGTTCATTATGATGCCAGTGCTCATCCAAGGCCCTAGGCAACCCGGCAACGACATTGATGTCTACCTAAGGCCACTAGTTGATGAACTTCTATAGTTGTGGAAAAAACCAGGTGTATGTGTGTGGGATGCACACACATAGAAGGAAATTGACCTACGAGCGTTACTGTTTGTAACCATCCATGATTGGCCTGCTCTTAGTAACCTTTCAGGACATACAAACAAGGGATACAATGCATGCACGCACTGTTTACATGATACTAAAAGTATATATTTGTATAAATGTAAGAAGAATGTGTACCTAGGACATCGTCGATTTCTACCGATCAAGCATATCATAAGAAAGGCAGGCAACCATTTCAAAGGTGAGCCAGATAACCTTAAGAAGCCTGGCCTCCGTACTGGTGAGTATATATTTTATATGGTTAAGGATTTACATGTAATCTTTGGAAAGGGTCCTGGCGGAAAATCTGTTCCGAATGACGCCAACGGACACACACCCATGTGGAAGAAGAAATCTATATTTTGGGAACTTGAATATTGGAAAGCCCTAGAGGTCCGCAATGCAATCAACGTGATGCATGTGACGAAGAATCTTTGTGTGAACCTGCTAGGCTTCTTGGGCATGTATGGAAAGACAAAAGATACACCGGAGGCACGGGAGGACAAGCAAAGAATTAACGAAAAAGACGGCATGCGTCCAAAGCAGTATCAAGGTCCTGCCAGCTACGCTCTTACAAAAGAAGAGAAGGAAATCTTTTTTGAATGCCTGCTCAGTATCAAGCTCCCGTCTGGCTTCTCGTCAAATATAAAGGGAATAAGAAATATGGCAGAGAAAAAATTTCAAAATATAAAGTCTCACGACTGCCACGTGATTATGACGCAATTACTTCCAGTTGCACTTAGGGGGCTTCTACCAGAAAATGTTCGATTAGCCATTGTGAAGCTATGCGCATTCCTCAATGCAATTTCTCAGAAGGTAATCGATCCATAAATCCCACCAAGGTGACCTGGTCCAATGTCTTGTCAGTTTCAAGTTGGTGTTCCCTCCATCCTTCTTCAATATTATGACGCACGTTCTAGTTCACCTAGTCGAAGAGATTAACATTCTGGGTCCTGTATTTCTACACAAAATGTTCCCCTTCGAGAGGTTCATGGGAGTCTTAAAGAAATATGTTCATAACCGTGCTAGGCCAGAAGGAAGCATCGCCAAGGGATATGGAACAGAGGAGGTTATTGAGTTTTGTGTTGACTTTGTTCCTGACATTAAGCCGATTGGTCTTCCTGAATCGCGGCATGAGGGGAGACTGGGTGGAAAAGGCACATTAGGAAAGAAAGAAGCAATAAATATGGATGGGCATTCTTTTCCTCAAGCACACTACATGGTTCTACAAAATTCCAACTTGGTGAATCCATATATGGAGGAACACAAGGATATTGTATGGTCCAAGAACCCGGAGCAGTCTAACCCCTGGATTGAACGTAAACACATGGAGACTTTTGCCGGTTGGTTGCAAACAAAGCTCATCAATGACAATGATGTTCCAGATGAACTGTACTGGTTGGCCAAGACACCAAGTTCGACTGTAACGACTTTCAAAGGGTACGATATAAGTGGGAATACATTTTACACGATCGCCCAAGATAAAAAGAGCACCAACCAAAACAGTGGTGTCCGCTATGATGCAACTAACTTTCAAGACACATATTATGGTTACACAGAGGAGATATGGGAACTTGACTATGGACCTGATCTTAAGGTCCCTTTGTTTTGGTGCAAATGGGTCAAATATACTGGAGGCGGGGTACGGGTAGACCCGCAGTATGGAATGACAAGAGTGGATCTCAACAATCATGGATACATGGACGACTCATTCGTCCTAGCCAATGATGTGGCTCGGGTTTTCTATGTGAAGGACATGTCTAGCAAACCGAGGAGAAAAAAGATAAGAACGCGAATACATCATACGATGAGCCAAAGCGCCACATAGTTCTTTCAGGGAAAAGAAACATTATGGGAGTGGAGGAAAAGACAGACATGTTAGAAGATTATGAAAAGTTTCATGAAATCTCTCCCTTCAGAGTGAAGACTGACCCAAGCATCCTGTAAAATGATGAAGATTCTCCATGGTTACGTTGAATCATAAGCATGGGACAAACACGCAGAAAAAGTCTTACACCCCGATATCCCACTCTGGGATGTGACCGGCTTCACCGTCATCACTTTCTATGTGAAGGACATGCATGCATTTTCTAGGATGGTAACTTTGTAACAGTTTGTACACAAAGTGCATCCAGTTTGTACACGAAGTTTTTGCTGTAACCCTCTCAACTCTTTAGAAGTTGCTATGTGGGTGAAATTATGTTGTCATGCCAAGTTACAACCTTTTCAGAGTTCATTTGTACTGCTTTTCAAATTCAGGGTCATTTAGCTCAAAATAAATCATTAAATGCATGGAAAATATCAAATGAAGTCAGAAAGGGTTGAAAAATGATGATGTGCCTTTGAATGGTGCATATTGAACACACAAAAATTATGGAGTTAAAATAAGTTATTAAAAATGAAGTCCCTTTGTAATAGATGAGTTTTCGTCCGAAACCCTCATACTTCGAAAGCGATTGTCCAATTTGTACACGAAGTGCATCCAGTTTTTGCCGTAACCCTCTCAACTCTTTAGAAGTTGCTATGTGGGTGAAATTATGATGTCATGCCAAGTTATAACATTTTCAGAGTTTATTTGTACTGCTTATCAAATTTAGGGTCATTTAGTTCAAAATAAATCATTAAATGCATGGAAAATATCAAATGAAGTCAGAAAGGGTTGAAAATTGATAATGTGCCCTTGAATGGTGCATATTGAACACACAAAAAGTATGGAGTTAAAATAAGTTATTAAAAATGAAATCCCTTTGTAATAGATGAGTTTTCGTCTGAAACCCTCATACTTCGAAAGAGATTGTCCAATTTGTACACGAAGTGCATCCAGTTTTTGCAATAACCCTCTCAACTCTTTAGAAGTTGCTATGTGTGTGAAATTACGATTTCATGCCAAGTTACAACCTTTTCAGAGTTCATTTGTACTGCTTTTCAAACTCGAGATATGACATTTCAAATGCCGTTTAATCAAATTGTCTTATACAGCAGTTTAAGTTGTTCAAACATGCATGAAAACGTCGTAAACAGATTCTTTATATTTTTCTGATATTTTTTCATATATTTTTTAATTCCATTGAAGTCATGGTTTTTTCTATGATTTTTTAAAGTTTAGGTGTTTTTCTGAAAATAATAACTAAAAATGAATTAAAAATCCTTTAGTACCGATGCGAGCCATGCACCGGTACTAAAGGTCCACCGCCTCGCTCGATTTTGGGGAGGCCCTTTAGTACCGGTGCGTGGCACGCACCGGTACTAAAGACCCTTTAGTACCGGCACGAGCCATGCACCGGTACTACAGGTCCACCGCCCCGCGTGGTTTTGTGGAGGACCTTTAGTACCGGCGCGTGGCTCGCGCCAGTACGAAAGGGTCTTTAGTACCGGTGCGAGCCACGCACTGGTACTAACGGGCCTCCACATATAAATAGTGGAGGCCTCGTCCCGGTGCGAGCCACGCACCGGGAGAAGCTTATTTTCGCCGCTAGGCTGCCGGAATTCCTCGTTATCGGACCTCCTTGCCCTCCTCCCCGAGCCAGCTCGTCGTAGCCCTCCCCGAGCCCTGCCCGACGCCGTCGCCTCCAACCCGTCTCCGATCCCTGTCCGCCGACGCATTCGCCGGAGTTCGCCTCTCCCTCCTCCCCAAGCCGTCGGCCCGCTCCTCGTCGCCACCCCCGATCGACACCATCACCGAGCCCTCCCCAACGCATCGTGCCGCCGGCCCGCCCCGATGATCCATCCCGCCGGTGAGCCCAGACGATCGAGCACTGCCAAAATAGAGAATTTAATATGTATGATATGTTAGATGATTTTAATTTCTGGAAATAGAGTTCATTGTTTTAAATATGTATGAGATGTTAGATGATTTTAATATGAAAGTGATATGATGATTTTATATAGAAAATGTTGATGGATGTATATATATACAAAAAATGTTGATATGATGATATTTGGATGTTAATTATTTTTGATGGGTGTTAATTATTTTTGAAAATTATAGTTTATAGAATTGACTGATTTTTTAATAATTGGAATCAGTTTTTGGCAAAGGGTGAAAACAATTTCAAAATGAGTGAAAGCGATCTTTTTGACTGCGAGAAATGAATTAGTTTAGTTTTAGGTCTAGTTTAGGTTTAGTTTAGGCCCCCCGACGCCGACACGATACCCCCCGATACCCTGACCCTGACACGACACCCCGACACCCTGACACGGCACCCCTGACCACGACACAACACCCCGACCCCGACACGACACCCCCGACACCCCGACCCCGACACGACACCCTGACACGGCACCCCCGACCATGACACTGCACCCCTACCCCGACACGACACCCCCGACACCCCGACACCCCGACACGACAACCCCGACACCTTGACCCCGACCACGACACATCACCCCTATTTATTTAGTTAGTTAGTTAGGTTATCAGGTTAGTTTAGTTAGTTTAGTTAGTTAGGTTAGCTTAGTTAGGTAGGTCGTCCTTAGGTTATTAGGGTATGTGTTAATTTTGTTAGATGCTAAGTGTTATTTAATTTGTTAGATGCTAAATGTTAATTTTGCTAAGTTTTATTTAATTTGTTTTCATAATTAAGTGTTTTTCTCGAAGTCGACGGTGCCGATCCCGCATCCTCGTCGTCAAGTCGCCGGAGGAGATCACTTGCTTGAGCCGAGGGGCCCTGTCAGGGATTGGGCTCCGCTGGGCTGGTACTGGGAGTTGCTGCCTTCCGAGCGGCGTAGCATGGTGAGGAGCCAACCCATCGTCGACCCAAAGGTTCTGTGGTGGCAGCCGCATGGGCCACGGAGTTTTCAGAGGCTTGAGTCCCCTGCGGAGGTGGTACAGTACCATGTCAGCAAGGAGAACGAGCACCGAGGAAGAACAACTTATGTTCCAAAATCCGGAACAACAAACAATTTCCGGCGAGGTATATACACATATTAGCTTCTGGTGATCATTACATGTGTATTAATTGATTTATATATATATATATTAACAAATGTTTTTTCTTTTAATTATCAGCCCTTCGGATCGAGCCAATCTAGTAGAAAGGTACGAGGCGGTGCCAATATATTGAAAACCAACGTAAATCTCAATCTTGATGCTTTCAAACATGATGGCGCACCGACTCTCCCTGAAGCCATTGCCAAGACATTTGTGCGTCAATGCAGAGTGGTTGTTAGGGATGGAGTCCCGATCACAATGCAAGAATGGATTCAACCAAACAACCCAAAACCAGGAGTGAATTATGTCGATACAAGAATTAAAGGTACCCTTTGGCAAGATCTCATGGAGCATTTCATCCTCCTAGATTCTCTCTCGAAGCGCCAAAGGGACAAAGTCAAGGAGTTTTCTCTCCATAAGATGGCCGACGCATTCCAGACTTGGAATAAAAGATTATGGACCGTGTACAAAGCTAGAGGCCAGAAGGCGCCCGAATTCATAGGAATATACGAGAAGGTAAGGAATCACCGGGACGCATTTATCGAGTACAAGACATCGGAAGCTACTATGGAGAAGTCAGCAAAGAATAAGATAAATGCAGAGAAAAAAAGGTATCACCATAAACTACGGATAGGTGGATACAAGTCAGCCATTCCTAAGTGGGATGCATTAGAGAATAAGATGCATGTTGAAGGGATCACTCTAGTAACCTTCCACTGGCCCCGGAGGTGCAGGAATTGGTTATTTGCGCATGGGGGGAAGTTGGACCTAGCAACAGGGAAGATTATTGCACTGGCCAGTCTGAAGCATGCATCAGATGAGTTGATTGAAGCAATAGAAGATGCCCAAGAAGGATGGTCTCACGCCGATAGACAGAACGACGAGCTTACACGCGCCCTCGGGATTCCCGAACACGGAGGACGAACACAAGGCATGGGCGTTGTTCCGTGGTATGAGGGGTTTGTAGGATGGAACAACAGTTATAAAAGTTGTTCGAGAAAAAAGAAGGTGGAAGCAGACCGACTTTCAAAGTTGGAACAAAAGTACGAGCAGCAGCAGCTGCAGATACAGGTACTGACCCAGCAAAGGGCAACTCCGCGGCAGGAGGCATCGGAACCCGTCCCATCTACATTGCCGAAAAGCAGCATGGGTTCCATGGGGGCACCGCTGGGTCACACCCCCATGGATGATATCACCGAGAAGACATCTTGTGAGCAAATCCAGAAAATGAAGAACATACATGTGCGGGTCGCGACGGGCTATGCTTTACCAAATACACCTGATGTTCTCTGGCATTGCAATTCGGTTCCAGTTGGGTATGCTCGTGTCGCGGTGGACGCAATAGAGCCAGGATATGATAAACTATTGCTTGACATCCCTGGAGGTGAGGGGGAGTCCACACTGGTAGAAGCCGGGCGTGGTCTCATTCTATGGAGTAAGGACTGCATCGTCTTTCCACACTCGGTGCTAAGGCCACTGGCTCCTCCGAGTATCGATGTCCAGCGCGAGGGATCCCAACCAGATGCATCGCAGCGCCAGCAGTCTTCCCCACCTCCCCAACAGTCCTCCCCACCTCCCCAGCAGTCCTCCCTACCTCCCTAGCAGTCCTCCCCATCTCGAGAGGTGTCCCACCTCGCCAGCAGTCCTCCCAACCTCGGGACGGAGCACGCCACGAGTCCATATAGTCGATATCGATCTCCTCCGCGTGAGCCGACTCCACCCCGGCAACGGTCTCGCTAGTAGCGCTCCCAAAAGAGGAAGGCCAGTAGCAGTCCTCTTCGAAAGAAAGCAAAGAAGAAACCCGAGCCTCCGGACAAAAGGAAGCTGCCTTATGACATGATACCAGAGGAAAACAAAATGGAAAGCGATCGCCAAGTGAAAGCCTTTTTTGCGAAGAAGACTGTGTCGCCAAAGGAGGTAATACCCAAGGAAGTCCAAGAGCACTTTATGGACCACTTTATTGATCGTCCTCTGGCATATGTCGAGCGTATGCCGACAGACTATGAGCGACAGATTCAAAAGGCGAGTGAGCAGAGAAGTCGGCCCAGCCCAAGGAAGAAGTCGGGAAGTACGACATCAATGACAGGTGGTACTACTAGCGGGAAAACAATTCCCCAGCTCGGAGAACAATACAAGCAATCGATCTCTCCGCTCAAGGTGAGTACCAATCCAAGCAAGGAATCGATCCAACCAGTCGACGTGCAAGGCAACCCAATCGACCTTGAAGAAGTAGAGGCTACAGGTCTCACTCTTGGCCAAGTCCTTGGCACCGAGGAAATCCGCGGGTACTGTGCAACTGAGTACGCAAGGCAATATGCCGTCGGAAACCACTTGTCACACCCGAGCAGTACAAGGAACTACCAACTGCGCTGCGACGGTTGCATGATTGGTACCTGCGTAAAGCAAAGCGAGGGGAGACGGCGGTCATGGTCAAAGTTAGGAAAGAGCATTACGTCAATGGATGTGACATATGTCTTGAATTCTCAGAACTTTTCCACTTATACCACATGGACTCTATCGACAAAACTCTCATCAGTTGCTATTGTCTGTAAGTGATTTATATCTTTAATAATTTAAGTCTCTGTCTAAGATATCGTTCATTGGCTTATCCTCACTATATATGTTCTTTTCTACGCTATTATGCCAATTGAAGATGTGGGAATTGAAACAAGAGGGAATCGATGACATTGGATTCATCGACCCAAGTACCGTTAATGGTCATGTGGAAAAACATTATGCCAAGGACACAGAAGATCTCTTGGAAAATTTTATAGAGGCACTAATGAATACCAAATCTAGTATAATATTTCCTTAAAACATGGGGTGAGTGTTTACTCTCTTGTATACTACTCATTCTATTTTTGCATACTAGCTCGCTGTCAAGTGTAGTTGATGAGTTCTACGCATGCCTGCTTAATTATATAAACTTCTGCACAGAGACCACTATATCCTCCTAAATATTATCCTCGCTGATGGACTTGTTCAAGTGTACAACTCACTAGATACACTAGAACAATCATACGTGGAATTGTATTTTATGATAGAATGGTAATTTATATCTTTATCGACCTCACTTTCTTTCATTATTTCCTGATATCAAAAGTAATTATAATAACTCTTTCGTTCTTTTTCTTTGCCGCGTAGTGTTTGGAAAAAGATGATAGCAAAAAACCATCACAGTCATCAATGGAAACCGAAGCTGAAGTGGAAAAAGATGCAGGTAATTAAGTAGTACTACTAGGTCCGCGCATCTCTTTAATTGTAGTTTCAATACCATTATCACATGCTTGATTATTAATTATCTTATTGAATTCTATTCTTTTGCAAAGTGCGCGAAGCATCCATAGGGGACAAATTTATGTGGATACTTCCTCTGCGAGAACATTCGCATCCAGACCAAAGGCCGTATACGTCGCAGAGGAGCACATGAAGAACAACTCCAGGTTTGGCAGATGATGTCGAAGCTCTCACACGAGAAACGCTTTGTAGCACTTCAAGAGGAATTTGCGGCATATCTTCTTCAACATGTCATTGATGTAAATGGAGAGCACTATTACTTACCACCGCCTCAATAATGCCAGCAAATCAGTAGTAGAAAACTGAGATTTCATCCGGAGCACTAGCTAGCTAGTCCCGGCCAGGTTTTGGGCCTTAAGTTATAAGTCCCAGAATATGGATGTGTAATTCCATTTGTATATATACTATGTATGAGATATTGTATATTATATTACATATATATATGCATCAACTTGTGTAATGTTTACAGTATGTAGCACTATAAAATAAATTTGAAATGAATGGAAAACGAAAACCAAATTAAAAGCTAAAAAAACACTTAGTACCGGTTGGTATCACCAATCGGTACTAAAGGTCCTCCACCACCAGCCCATGCAGGCAGCCACGTGGTGGGCGTTTAGTACCGGTTGGTATCACCAACCGGTACTAAAGGTCCTCCACCACCAGCCCACGCAGGCAGCCACGTGGTGGGCCTTTAGTATCGGTCCGTGGGCTAGCCGGTAGTAAAGGTCTAGACCTTTAGTCTCGACCCTTTAGTACCGGTTGGGGAACCGGTACTAAAGGAACATCCCGACCGGGACTACTGATCGACATTCTACTAGTGTTTAGTGAGAAGTTTACCTGCAAAGAATATGAAACGAGAATTGTACAAAACAACTAGGTCCGCTACATTTAATTCATGTTTCTAGATTCTCTTATCATGCCATCTTTTAACTTTTGCTTTAAAAAACTTGGAATTTCCATAAGCTTGTGTCCTCCATTCATCTAACGAGCCAATATTAAATAACCGCTTTTCGCCGACAAGTTTGAAGTCATAGTTAAGTTCTTTAAATGCCCAATAAGATTTATGTTCTAAGTAAAGAGGTAAATGACATGCTTTTCCATAAACCAATTTATATGGAGACATTGCCATAGGGTTCCATAAGTAGTTCTATAAGCCCTTAAGGCATCATCAAGTTTCTTAGACCAATTCTTTCTAGATCTATTAACGGTCTTTTGCAAGATTAATTTTATTTATCGGTTGCTTAACTCAACTTGACCGCTCAACTAAGGATGATAAGGTACTGAAATCATATGGTTAACATCATATTTAGCTAGAAGTTTACGGAATGCACCATGAATAAAATCTGAACCACATCAGTCATTAAATATCTAGGGGCTCCAAACCTCAGGAAAATAACACCTTTAAACATTTTAATAGAAGTGTTATGATCAACACTACTAGTTGTAATAGCTTCTACCCACTTAGTAGCGTAATCAATAGCAACTAGAACATGAGTATATCCATTAGAGGAAGGAAAAGGTCCCATATAATCAAAACCCCAAACATGAAATGGTTGAATCGCAAGTGAATAATTCATAGGCATTTCCCAATATCTACCAATGTAACGAATTCTTTGACATACATCACAAGAAAATACACACTTATGCACATCTTTGAAAAGAGCAGGCCAATCAAAATCGGATTGTAATAGCTTGTGTGCACTTCTATCACCAACATGGTGCCCTCCGTAGCCCTCAGGTTGACACTTCCATACGATCTGCCCTTGTTCATGCTCAGGTATGCAACATCTAATAGCACCATATACTCCTTCTTCATAAAGATGTGGGTCATCCCAAAAGGGATGTCTTAAATCATAGAACTTTTTGTTTTGTTGATAGGTGAAACTAGGTGGTATGTATTTAGCAACAATGTAATTAGCATAATCTGCATATCTAGGAGTACGATGGGAAGCATTTATAATAGCTAATTGATCATTAGGAAAATTATCATCAATATGTTGTCGGTCATCAAGAACATTTTCCATTCTAGACAAATTATCCGCTATTGGGTTTTTAGCCCCCTTTCTATCAACAATGTGCAAATCAAACTCTTGAAGTAAAAGCACCCACCTAATCAGTCTAGGCTTAGCATCTTTCTTTTCCATAAGGTATTTAATAGCAGGATCATCAGTGTGAATAGTAACTTTTGAATCCATAATATAAGGTCTAAACTTATCACATGCAAACACAATAGCTAAAAATTCCTCCTCTGTAGTAGCAAAATTTCTTTGGGCACTGTCTAGAGTTTTACCAACATAATGAATAACATTCAATTTCTTGTCTACTCTTTGACCTAGAACAACACCTACAACATAATCACTATCATAACACATAATTTCAAATGGTAAATTCCAATAAGGTGGTTGAACAATAGGTGCAAAAATTTAGGCTTTTGTATGTATTTCAAAGGCTTCTACACAATCATAATAAAAAACAAAAGGAAAATATTTTTGAGGAATATTAGTTAATGGACTAGAAATCTTTGAGAAATCCTTAATGAAATTCCTATAGAAACCAACATGAGCAAGAAAACTTCCTATACCTTTGATATCTTTAGGACATGGGATTTTCTCTATTGCATCCACCTTAGCTTTGTCTACCTCAACATCTCGTTCAGAAATTTTATGCCCCAATACTATACCTTCATTCACAATAAAGTTGCACTTCTCCTAATTCAGTACAAGATCGATTTCTTCACATCTCTTCAAAACTCGATCAAGGTTGCTGAAGCGATAATCAAAAGAAGTCATGTAAACGGAAAAGAATCCATGAAGACCTCCAATAATATTTTCATAGAAGTCGGAGTATATAGCAGTCATGCATATTTGAAAGGTAGTAGGTGCATTGTGTAAACAAAAAGGCATACATCTATAAGCATATGTTCCAATAGGGCATGTGAAAGTAGTTTTCTCTTGGCCTTCCTTTGACACATGTATTTGAGAAAAACCAGAATATCCATCAAGAAAAAAAGTGTGTGTGCTTAGATAATCTTTCTAGCATTTGATCAATAAATGGCAAGGGGTAATGATCTTTTCTAGTAGCTTTGTTCAATTTCCTAAACTCAATTACCATCCCATAAACACTTACGATTCTTTGTGGGATAAGTCATTTTTATCATTAGGAACAATAGTTATACCTCCTTTCTTAGGAACACAATGAACATGACTTACCCATCTACTATCAGCAATAGGATAAATTAAACCTGCCTCCAGAAGCCTTAATATTTCAATTCTTACCAATTCCTTCATCTTGGGATTTAAACGGCATTGATGATCAAGGACAAGTTTAGCATCTGGTTCCATATTAATCTTGTGCTAACATAGAGTGGGACTAATGCCCTTAAGATCGTCAAGAGTATATCCAATAGCAGCCATGTGCTTCTTCAAAGTTTTAAGTAATCTCTTTTCTTCGTGATCTGAAAGTTTAGCACTAATAATAAAAGGATATATATTCTTTTCGGGATCTCCCTTAGGTGGAGGAGGATCCCCTAAAATATCAACGGGCAATTTGTGTTTAAGAATAGGCGTTTGTCTAAGAAAAATAGCATCTATCTCATATGCATATCATTCTCATGGTCTAGAAAATATTGCTCCAAAGTATTAGTAGGAGGTACGACAATAGAAGCAAGACCAATTATTTCATCCTTACTAGGTAATTCATTCTCATGTGGTTCTCTACCAAATTTAGAGAATTAAATTCACGAGACACATCACCAAAGCTTACATTAACCTTCTTAGTAACACAATTAATTTCAACATTAACGGTATTCAAGAAAGGTCTACCAAATATAATGGGACAAAAGCTATCTTGTTATGAGCCAAGTACTAAGAAATCGGTAGGATACTTAATTTTTTCACACAAGACTTCAACATATCTAACAATCCCAAATGGTGAATTGGTGTCTCTATTTGCAACTTTAATAGTGACATCAATATATTCAATCTCAAAGGGTGCTATATCATTCATAATTTCTTGGTATAAGCTAAAAGGTATAGCAGTAATACTAGCACCAATTTCACACAAGTCATGATAGCAATGAGCTCCAATTTTCATGGAAACAACAAGCATGCCAACAACTGGTTTATTTTTATCTATATCATCCTGATGGTTTCCAACAGGTTCTGCAATTCTAGCAACTTCACCATAGAGGTATATAACATTACCATCAATATTATCAACTAGGAAATCTTTAACCATAGCAATACTAGGCTCAACATTTATTTGTTTATAGGGATTAGGTGTCCTAATATAACTTCTGCTAACCACAGTTGCACCTTTAGCATGTTCCTTAATACTAACAGGGAAAGGTGGTTTCTCAATATAAGAAGTAGGTAGAACTGGATCAACATGATAGACAATTGTTTCTTCTTTAACTTTAATGGGTTCCTCTAATAATTTTTCAATAGGTGAATGATATTTAAACCTCTTATCCGTAGGGAGATCAACATGGGTAGCAAATGATTCACAAAAAGTAGCTACTATCTTAGAGTCAAGCCCATATTTATTGCTAAATTTATGAAAAGTATCAGTTTCCATAAAAGATTTAACCCAAAGGAATTCAAGCTTTATACCTGACTCTATACCTTCTTTAGAGTTACGTTTAATTCTTTCCAAAAGATCCCATTTGAATTCAATAGTTATCTTTATGTAGGAACCAGTACAAGAAGAATCGAGTATCAATTGATCATCATGAGAAAGACGAGCATAAAAGTTTTGTATAATCATTTCTATTGAGAGCTCAAGTTTGGGGCAATGTGCATCATAGATTTAAGCCTCCCCCTGACATGTCGGTGTACCAAAGAACATGCCCTTTAGCACCCTGACTTCTGTAGAGATGACCGCGGCCTCTGGCCCGGCAAGGCCTTCCCGCGCGAATACCACTCTCCAAACAACACCAATTGAATATCAAGGCAACCGGCAAGCCTCCTTGCCGGTGGAGAAGGCCCGGCAACTGACGTGCCAGACAAGATAACACAGCCAAGCCATAGCTCCACCTCATCAGGTTGGTTGTCCACATTAGTTAGGTGTCGAGCAGGAAGGCGGTTAGGTAGAGCTTGTCGAGACGTGTGGCAGCTTAGTAGATTTATAGCAGCTTTAATGACACTCGTCTTGTGGCATGGAAAAAGAATAAAAGGTAGTTGGGAAAATGACACAGAAGGGGAGACGATCCTTGTTGGGAGACGATGCTAGCATGACACCTCACCGATGCATTTAATGCGCCTCCTCTAATCCGTAGGGTTAGGTATTTCCCATTGTAGCTCATGTCAGTAGTTTTGGTAGATATAGTATCTACTTTTTACCCTATGTAATGACCATTTTAGCCATTGTGGTAAATCCTTAGCCAATAAAAGGAGGTCCATGGCTTCCTTTACAAAGGTCGAAACCCTGTCCATTTGCACGCGTAGCCGCATGAGGTAGACCTGTATTAGGGGGTCCTCGGATAGCCGACCTGTTGTATTAGTCAGACTGTATAGGCCACTCGCCGAACACCATATGACCTGGAGGCCCAGTTACCAGGATGGAAACTTCAAGGACCATGTCTTCTCCTCCACATCTGATGTAGTAAATAGGCATGTTTATCTCTTCGCATGTAACCGACCATGTGTAAACCCTAGGCCTCCTCGGCATCTATATAAGCCGGAGGGTTTTAGGGTATAGGACAGAACAACTCATCTAGGGTTAGACATACGATCTCGAGGTAGATCAACTCCGTAACCTCTTACACCATCAAAACAATCAAGTAGGACATAGGATATTATGTCCATAGGTGGGCGCGAACCTGGGTAAACTTGTGTCCCCTTCGTCTCCTGTTACCGTTGATCCTAGTCTCACAAATCGGGACCCCCTACCCCGAGGGCGACGATTACCTTCCCCCGTCGAGGAGGAAGACCTACCAGAAGCCAATGACTTGTACATCCCTGATAAGCTCGAGGATCAGGAGGAAATTAGGCAGCGGCTGATAGCAATGGCTCACAGCCTGAAGGCCAAAGAGCAGAAACTCAAAGCCGAACAAGCCGACCTCACTGGTCGATGGACGAAAGTCCTCTCAGTCGAAGAAGGATACAGCACTGGTTTGTCAAACCAGCCCAAAAGCTACCCTTGGAGGCGGCTGCTGCCACAATTCGATGATGAGCTCATGGACACTCTGTCTCCACATCGTACCACATAGGAGGAGATAGACCGCCCTCCTCGTGGGCGTGACAGAGCGGCCAACGACACTAGTTACATACCGGCGATTCCCCAAAGACGGGGTAAGGAGCCATTCGAAACCAATGATAGGTTCAACCTACGCGATGACTTAGATCACAGAGCAGGCCATACTAGATCCATCTATGGATCAAGGGATTACTCACCGGATAGACGAGGAGAGTATAGACCATGGTTCAACCAAAACCACAGAGCCCGGAAGTACAGTCGGCTCCATATAAACGTCGACTACAGGCGAGACATAGCTCGGGTCAGGGGTGCCGCTCCCCCACTTTGCTTCACGGATGAGGTAATGCGGCATTAGTTCCCCGAAGGGTTTAAACCCATCAATATAGAACAGTAGGATGGGACCACTGACCCAACCGTCTGGATCGAGGACTTCCTCCTCCATATCCATATGGCACGCAGAGACGATCTCCTCGCCATCAAATACCTACCTCCTAAGCTTAAGGGGCCAGCTTGGCACTGGTTAAACAGCCTCCCCGAAAACTCCATAGGATGCTAGGAAAACTAGGAAGACGAGTTTCTTTCTAACTTCTAGGGGACCCATGTTCTCTCGCCGGACTCTTCCGACCTCAGCAACGTCGTCTAGAAGCCGGCAATTCTAGAATGAGTTCTTGACTAAGAAGAACCAAATTGTCGACTGTCCGGATGCCAAGGCTATCGCCTCTTTCCGGTATAATATTCAGGACGAATGGCTGGCCCGCCAGCTAGGTCAAGAAAAACCTCGGACTACGTCCGCCCTTACCTCCCTCATGACCCACTTCTGTGCGGGCGAAGATAATTGGCTGGCTAGACGCAGCCACAATTCTGAGGATTCAGTGGCACCTGAAGCCCAGGACGACAACTCAAAGCTGAAACATAATAAGAACAAGCGTCGGCATCATGGTAACGTCACCGATGACACGGCGGTCAACGCCGGATTGCGCAAATCCCGACCCAGACATCGGAAGAAGCCCCCTGAAGGCAATCGTGATGGACCCACTCAGCTTGAGAAGATCATGGACAGGACTTGCCAAATTCATGGGACTCCAGAAAAACCAGCCAATCACACACACCAGAATGATGGGTGTTTAAACAGGTCGGCAAGATACAACCCGAAGACCAGGGCAAGAGTTCGCGTAGTGAGGACGAAGATGAACCTCGGGGTCCAATGGGTGGCGGTCAGAATAAATTCCCTCCTGAAGTCAAAACGGTGAACATGATATACGCCACCCACATACCCAATAAAGAGAGGAAGTGGGCCCTTCGGGAGGTATATGCATTGGAGCCCATAGCTCCAAAATATAACCCGTGGTCGGCTTACCCGATCACCATCGAACGGCGCGACCATCTGACCAGTATCCGTCATGGGGGCTTGACTGCCCTCGTCCTAGACCCCATTATAGATGGGTATCACCTCACCAAAGTACTAATGGATGGAGGAAGTAGCATTAACCTTATTTACTTATACACAGTGAAGAAGATTGGTATAGATCCGTCAAGGATCAAGCCCAGTAGCACTACCTTCAAGGGAGTGATCCCAGGGGTTGAGGCCCAATGCACGAGCTCTGTAACTCTGGAAGTCATGTTCGGCTCGCTCGATAACTTCCGCAGTGAAGATTTGATCTTCGACATTGTGCCCTTCCACAGCGGCTATCACGCGCTACTCAGTCGGACCGCGTTTGCTCGGTTCAACGCAGTCCCGCATTACGCATACCTCAAGGTCAATATGTCGGGCCCCAAGGGGGTCATTACTGTCAATGGCAATACAGAGCGGTCCCTTAGAACAGAGGAACATGCACTGGCGTTGGCGGCCAGATTTAGCTATAAAGATAATCAACAAGCTTCGACATTTGCCGTAAAGGCACAAAAGGCTGGCAAGTGAGTTCGGATTCAGACCGAAAACTCCAACCCTCCTTCCTCCCCTCAACAGGGACTCGCCCCCACCGCACAACCTTAGGACCAGCAAAGCACGTGCCGAAGAGGCACAACTTCGCACTTAAAATTCCAAGGGTGGCGTTGGGGAACTTCCGGTGGTGTTCGGTTGCTCTGAACTGTAACCATCAACATGTCTTTGGACAATACGCAGGCACTCCTAAAAGAGCCTACCTACGAGGTAAAGTCCATCTACATAGTCGGCAACTTCTCAAGACCTAGTTCGCAAGGTCCATTCGCCGAACACTATCACCCATCAAAGAATATCCAAAGGTAGGATTTGCCAAGCGACAGGGTATATCAAAGACGTTTATTCAACATTTGCAGACCCCTGGTACAACAACTCCTATAGGACTTTCTATTTTTTTGCATACCTGTAAACAGTTGCTTCGTCTATCTGAGTTATATGAGTTGGTTGAGGAAATATGAAGTTGCCTGACGCAAGTATGCCTCAATTATTTTGTTTTTGGCACATACCAATTTTTTCCCTCCCTCTTCTCGCGAATCTGTTCGGTATGGCTTGAAGTCACCGGCTATTAGACCGGGGGCTCGACTTCAAACTCAAACCGCCTTAACCATTGTGTGCTTGGCGTCTTGGCGTTCTCTCTATGTGCATCAGTTCCGAACTATGTCTTTGGTCATTAAGTTGGGTTACCCGGCTCCTGTGCTTGCCCCTTTACGTTCCGCTCGTTCGGCTAAAGGGGCCAAGGGAGCACCCCCGGCGATTGTGCTTCTGGATAGTCCGGTCAAGCACCTCAGGGGAGAAAGCCGAAAACGGACCGACAAGGTATGCACAAACCGATCTGTGAACCCCAAGTTAGAAGTATTACACTTCAACCCTCTAAATCGGTTATTCCGTATTACGCGAGGAACTTCCCCTTTATGCAAAAGACATGATGTCGGCTTTGGCCCCGGTTTATCCGAACATCGCAACTACTTCGGTGCCTCATTATGCGCCTCCTGCAGTCCTTTTCGCGCCGCTTCGGTTAAGTGAAAGAAATAAAGCATGATAGTACGATTGCCTTGTCTGTCGCACTCACACCGTCTTCAGGTTCCATTAATATGGCTAAGAAACATAGTGCTTTGGCATAGACACCCCATGTAGTATCTACATGGGGGCTAAAGCTGATGACTCGCATCTTTTAGTATTAAGCAACCACACAAGAGTTATAAAGGAAGGGAAAAGTATATAAGAGCAGTTACTATTATCATTAAAAGTTATTGCAAGTCTTCGGACACATTACAATTTCATTCAAAAAATCTTTCGCCCAAATACCGCGACGCAATTACTCGCGCACTCTTCATAACTCCGTCAAAGTACAGTTCGGGCCATTGGTGCGACTTTTCGAGTGACGGCGGGTCATTGGCAACCTTCATAGGATTGAGCCTGGGCCAGTACACCTTGACCTTGGCAAGGGCCATCCGGACTCCTTCAATGTAGGACGAGCGCTTGACGGCGTCGAGGGGGGCGCAGCTTCAATCAACCGTTGCACCAGACCAAAGTAGCTGCGAGGGAGTGGCTTGCAGGGCCATAAGCGGATGCAAAGGTCTCTTATGGCCGGCTCCACCAGCTGGTGTAGCTCCATCAGTTGTTTGAGTTGTTCCACCAGCAGAGTAGGACGCTCGTGGGCTCCGAATTGCACCCAGAACATCCGAGGTTGGTCTTCCTCTCCCTGCGATGCTAGAAGCTGGTTGGCTTCCTCCACGCTCTTCTGGAGATCGGCGGCTGCGCCTGAGGATCGCCATACCCGGGTCATTAATTCGAATCTGTGATGCCTACTATGCAACTTTATTATTGTAGACACGTGTTGGGCCGCCAAGCGCAGAGTTTTGTAGGACAGTAACAATTTTCCCTCAAGTGGATGACCTAAGGTTTATCAATCCATGAGAGGTGTAGGATGAAGATGGTGTCTCTCAAATGACCCTGCAACCAAATACAAGAAATCTCTTGTGTCCCCAACACACTCAATACTATGGAAAATTGTATAGGTGCACTAGTTCAGCGAAGAGATGGTGATAAAAGTGTAATATGGCTGGTAGAAATTATTTTTATAATCTGAATAAATAAAAACAGCAAGGTAGCAAATAGTAATCGGGCACAAAAATGGTATTGCAATGCTTGAAAATAAGGCGTAGGGTCCGTACTTTCGCTAGTGCAATTTCTCAACAGTGCTAACATTGTTAGATCATATGATTATGCCTCAAAGTGCAATAAAGAATCACTCCCGAGTTCCTATTAGCAGAGAACAAAAGATAGAAATTGTTTGTAGGGTACGAAACCACCTCAAAGCTATTCTTTCTGTTCGATCTATCCTAGATTTCGTACTAAAATAACACAAGCTATTCTTTTTGATCGATCTAATCAAGAGTTCATACTAAAATAACACCAAAGAAATTCATATTCATAATAGGCAATCCACACAAAGAACTACAAAGGGACCCCAAAGTTTCTATCGGAGAAAAAACAATAAAAATGTAAATCAACCCCTATGCATAGATTACCCCAACGTCACCTCGGGAATTCGCAAGTTGAGTGCCATAACATATATCAAGTGAATCAATACAATACCTCATTGTCACCTCAACTATTCATACCGCAAGGTATACATCATGTGTTCTCAAATCTGAATATTCAATCCGACAAGACGAAACTTCAAAGGGTAAAGAATTAATTCATCACAACAAGAGTATAAAGGGGAAAACACCATATGATCCGACTATATTAACAAAGCCCGCAATACATCAAGATCGTGACATCTCAAGAACACGAGCGAGATAGAGATTAAACACATAGCTACAGGTACAAACCCTCAGCCCCGAGGGTGGAGTACTCCCTCCTTGTCGTGGTGGCCGCCGGGATGATGAAGGTGGCCACCGGAGATGATTCCCCCCTCTGGCACGGTGCCAAAATGGGGTCTAGATTGGTTTTAAGTGGTACAGAGCCTTGCGGCAGCAAAACTTCTGATCTAGGGCTACCCCAAAGGGTTTTAGAATATTTGGGAATTTATAGTGCAAAGAGGAGGTGCGGGAGGCCACCGAGGTAGGCACAACCCACCTGGGCTCGCCAGGGGGGCCTGGCACGCCCTGGTGGGTTGTGCCCTCCTCGGGGCACCCCCAGGTGCAGCTCTGGCCCATTGGGTTCCTTCTGGTCCAAATAAATTCTCCAAAAAGTTTGTGGTGTTTGGTCTCCGTTTGATATTGATTTCCCGCGATGCAAAAAATAGCTACTGGCACTGGGCACTGGGTCAATAGGTTAGTCCCAAAAATGATGTAAAGTTGCTATAAAATGATTGTAAAACATCCAAGAATGATAAAAGAAAAGCACGAATACTTCATAAATTATAGATACGTTGGAGACGTATCAGCATCCCCAAGCTTAATTCCTACTCGTCCTGGAGTAGGTAAATGATAAAAGAAATAATTTATGAAGTGTGAATGCTAGCAAAGTGCATAAGTTTGATCAATGATAATTTCAATCACTTTTCCTAGCATCATAATAGCAATTCTTTCTTATAAAACTTCTCATGTTAAAGTAGCAACCAATTCACATATTAATGTTCAAACCATGAATTCTCTTGAAACTCAACAACCTATGTTCTCAGTCACCAAGCAATTGCAATTCAACTTATTCAACAGAGTTTAAGTAAGAGCTCCACATACTCAACCATCATATAGTCTTTTATGATTGCTAACACTCACCGCGTACACATGAGCAAAATGTTTCAACCGGACACAGAGAAAGATAGGGGCTTATTGTTTTGCCTCCCGACGTATTCACCTCAAGGGTGATGTCAACAATAATTATTCATGCTACCCATATTGAACTGGACATATGTTCCTAGATCTTTCCTCACCACATGATGCTTGCCAAAGGAGAAAAATAAAAAGGAATAGAGAGAAAACTTTGACTCCTTGCATAAAAGTAAATTCTGAAAAGTAAAAGATAGGCCCTTCGCAGAGGGAAGCAGAGGTTGCCATGCGCTTATTTGTTTGTATGCTCAACCCCTTAGGGCAAAAGAACGTCACGTTATATTGCCCCTTATGATAGCAACCTTTAATTATTACTTTGCCATCACAAGTTCGTACAACGCTCAATTTTCTCTTACACTAAATGATCTAACACTTTTAGAAGCAATTTTTATTGGCTTATTGCATCGATGACAACTTACTTGAAGGTTGTTGCTCAATCCTTAGGTAGGTATGGTGGACTCTTGAAAATAAGATTTGGGTTTAAGAGTTTTTGGATGCACAAGTAGTATCTCTACTTGGCGCGGAATTTTTGGCTAGCAAATATGGGGGGCAAGCACCACATGTTGAAGGATCTATGACAATATAACTTCTATATGAATATGAACAAACATAAACCGTTGCATTGTCTTCCTTGTCCAACGTCAACAATTTTGGCATATAATATTTTGATGGGAGCTCACAATCATAAAAGATTTCCAGGATAGTGTATCTGCATGTGAAATTTCTCTTTCTTATACTAATTATTCGTGAATTGCTTGTATGACCACCATTGTGATTGTCAAGCCTCAAAATCTTTCACTTTATAAACCCAATGTGAAGCTACCACTAGGCATGATATGGTTTCAACTTCATCACATTCAATTTATTCAACAATTTTGGGGACGAAAGAGGGGGTGCCTTCCGGGGCATCCCCAAGATTAGTTGCTTGGATATTCCTTTCATGTCACCTTGGTGGTGCCTTGGTCATCCCCAATCTTAGGGCCTTGTCCCTCCTTATTCTACTCATATCGATATCTCACCCAAAAGTTGAAAACTTCAATCACACAAAACTTAACGGAACTTCATGAGATGAGTTAGTATGATAAAGAGAAAACCATTCACTTTGGTACTGTCAAGACAAGATCCATAATTGTTCTCACAAAATGACTACTATATAATATCATTTCCACAATTTATATTGAGTAATATAATCCATAGAAACTAAATAACAAGCAACTATTCAGTGAAAACAGAATCTGTCAAAAACAGTACAATCTGTAGTAATATGTACTCCAACGATACTTATGCCAATCCAAAAATTCTGAAAAATTGGTAAAACGTGAGAATTTTTCATATTAATCTCATGAAAAAAATAATCAACTCAAAAGCACTCTTATGTTAAAAATTAGAATTATTTTCATCACTGCAAAAGTTTCTGTTTTTCCAGCAAGATCAAATCAATTATCACCCCACATGATCCCAAAGGCTTTACTTGGTATTTTATTGAAACAAAAGCAATAAAAATGTTACTATAGTATATTAATCATGTGAACACACAAAAACAGTAGGTAAAATTGTTGGGTTGTCTCCCACAAGCGCTTTTCTTTTATGCCTTTTAAGCTAGGCATGATGATTTCAATGATGCTCGCATAAAAGTAAAGAATTGAAACATAAAGACAACATCATGAAGCATATGACTAGCACATTTAAGACTAACCCACTTCCTACGCATAGGGATTTTGTGAGCAAACAATTTATGGGATCAAGAATCAACTAGCATAGGAAGTCAAAACAAGCATAGCTTCAAGATTTTCAACACATAGAGAGGAAGCTTGATATTATTGCAATACCTACAAACATATGTTCCTCTCTCATAATAATTTTTAGTAGCATCATGAACGAATTCAACAATATAGCTATCACATAAAGCATTCTTTTCATGATGAATAAGCATAGAGATTTTGTTACTCTCCACATAAGCAAATTTATTCTCATCAATAGTAGTGGGAGCAAACTCAACAAAATAACTATCATGTGATTGAAAATTAAAGTCATGATGACAAGTTTCATGGTTATCATTATTATTTAGAGCATACATGCCACGACCATAATCATCATATATCGGAACTTTGTTGTCATAATCAATAGCAACCTCTTCCAAAATAGTGGATTCATCATTAAACAAAGTCATGACCTCTCTAAATCCACTCCGATTAATATAATCATCATAGATAGGAGGCATGCTTTCATTATAACATATTTCCACATCAAAACTTGGGGGACAAAAAAATATCATCTTCATCAAACATAGTATCCCCAAGATTATGGCTTTGCATATCATTAGCATCATGGATATTCAAAGAATTCATACTAACAACATTGCAATCATGCTCGTCATTCATTCCAATCATTTTATTGAATTCTTCTTCTATCAATTGAGCACAATTTTTCGATCCATCATTTTCAAGAAAGATATTATAACGATGATCAATAATAAGATGCAACCTCAATTCCATTTTTTGTAGTTTTATTTAATAAACCAAACTAGTGATAAAACAACAAACTAAAAGATTCGATTGCAAGATCTAACGATATACCTTTATGCACTCACCTCCCCAGCAACGGCGCTAGAGAAGAGCTTGATGTCTACTACGCAACTTTATTCTTGTAGACACGTGTTGGGCCTCCAAGCGCATAGTTTTGTAGGATAGTAGCAATTTTCCCTCAAGTGGATGACCTAAGGTTTATCAATCCATGATAGGTGTAGGATGAAGATGGTCTCTCTGAAACGACCCTGCAACCAAATACAAGAAATCTCTTGTGTCCCCAACACACCCAATACAATGGCAAATTGTATAGGTGAACTAGTTCGGCGAAGAGATGGTGATAAACGTGTAATATGGATGGTAGAAATATATTTTTATAATCTGAATTAATAAAAACAGCAAGGTAGAAAATAGTAAACAGGCACAAAAACGGTATTGCAATGCTTGAAAACAAGGCCTAGTTTCTGTACTTTCGCTAGTGCAATTTCTCAACAGTGCTAACATAGTTGGATCATATGATTATCCCTCAACGTGCAATAAATAATCACTCCCGAGTACCTATTAGCGGAGAAGAAAAGATATAAAATGTTTGTAGGGTAGGAAACCACCTCAAAGCTATTATTTCTGTTTGATCTATCCTAGAGTTCGTACTAAAATAACGCAAGCTATTCTTTCCGATCGATCTAATCAAGAGTTCGTACTAAAATAACACCAAAGTAAACTCATATCCATAATACTCAATACACACAAAGAACTACAAAGGGACCCCAAAGTTTCTGTCGGAGAAAAGATAATAAAAATGAGCATCAACCCCTATGCATAGATTACCCAACATCACCTCGGGAATCCGCAAGTTGAATGCCATAACATATATCTAGTCAATCGATACGATACCTCATTGTCGCCTCAACTATTCATACCGCAAGGCATACATCATGTGTTCTCAAATATGAATATTCAATCCGACAAGAAAAAACTTCAAAGGGTAAAGATTCAATTCATCACAGCAAGAGTATAGAGGGGAAAACACCATATGATCCGACTATATTCACAAAGCCCGCGATACATCAAGATCGTGACATCTCAAGAACACGAGAGAGAGTGATTAAACACATAGCTACTGGTACAAATCCTCAGCCCCGAGGGTGGACTACTCCCTCCTCATTGTGATGGCCGCTGGGATGATGAAGATGGCCATCGGAGATGATCCCCCCTCCATCAGGGTACCAGAACGGGGTCTAGATTGGTTTTCGGTGGCTATAGAGCCTTGCGACAGTGGAATTTCTCATATAGGGCTACCCCGAAGGGTTTCGAAATATTAAGGAATTTATAGTGCAAAGAGGGGTGCGGGAGGCCACCGAGGTGGGCACAACCCACCTGGGCACGCTAGGGGGCCCTGGCACGCCCTGGTGGGTTGTTCCCCCCTCGGGGCACCCCCAGGTGCAGCTCTAGCCCATTGGGTTCCTTTTGGTCCAAATAAGATCTCCAAAAAGTTTCGTGGTGTTTGGACTCCGTTTGATATTGATTTCCTGCGATGTAAAAAACAAGCAAAAAACAGCAACTGGCACTGGGCACTGGGTCAATAGATCAGTCCGAAAAAATGATATAAAGTTGCTATAAAATGATTGTCAAACATCCAAGAATGATAAAATAACAGCATGAATACTTCATAAATTATAGATACGTTGGAGACGTATCAATCTGTTATCCCCGAATACGCACTTTAGGGACTACGGCTTACCATTGGCTATATCCTTGGCTTGGCGAACTTGTTCCTCGAAGAACCGTTTGTCCACCTGCTCTTGATGAAGATCGGATTTCATGGTGGACAGCTCGGTCGAGAGCGCCTCGTTTTTTCGCTCCAAGGCATCACACTTACTGCTGGCATCCTCGAGCTCATCTTCTATCTCCGCCACACGAGCCTGGCGTTTATCACTGGTGGCTCGCAGGGCGGACAGTGCGATATCCGCTTCCTTGGCCGCCGCCTTCTCCACGACCGCTTCAGCTTAGACGCGTTGAAGCTCGGCCCTGATATTTTCCAGCTCTTGCTACGAAGATGCAACATGGAAAGGACTTATCTATAAGGACCGCATCGATAGAATTCGGGGAAGAATACTAAGATTTGATTCAAACTTACCCTACGCCTCATCAAACCTTTTGTTGAGGGCTTCCACCTCATCCTCATAGTGCTTGATCTTCCAATTTATCTCGTCCAGTTCGGCGACATTTTTGGCTGCCACCGATGACAAGGCCTACACATACAATATATGTATCACATCGACACTTACTTTCCGAACTATAGATATGACCACCAGGCGAGTTTGTTCAACTCACCTAGGGCTCATATACAATATGACTAAATAATATCTTAACTCAAATGACGGGCAACTTACTAGAAAGCCTACAAGGAGACCTTTGAAGGCCTCCTTCAGTCCATTGTCAACGGACTGGACGCTTTGTAACATCGCAGCCATAAGGGTGCAGTGGTCTTCGGGGGTGGAGGTGCTTGATAGTGCCTCCCCCATTGCCAACCACTCAGTGGTTGGCGGCCCCGGGGATAATCGGATTTCTCGATCACCAAAGGGGTTTGGACCAATGCCTCCAGAGGCACCACGCGCTCCGGAGATGTTCTTGGGGAGGGGGGTGATGGCCCGCACGTTCGGCCTCCTCGGTGGTCAAGCAGGGGATCGTCCCTTATTCTTTGATGCCCGAGGTGTTACCCTTAGACATGGGGGTGTCCTCCGTGCCCCCTATGTCAGGGAACGTTGCATGGGAAACAAAAAATTTCCTACGCACACGCAAGATCTATCCATGGTGATGAGCATCTACGAGAGGGAGAGTGGAACTACATACCCTTGTAGATCGCTAAGCGGGAAGCATTAAGAAACGTGGTTGGTGTAGTCAAACGTCTTCATGATCCAAATCTCCGAGCATCTCGCAATCTCATCACGATCCATCCTGCAATCTCAGCATGATCCATCTCGCGATCTTGATCGCGGTCCTTCCGATCTAGCGCCAAACGTACGACACCTCCGCTTTCAGCACACGTACATCTCGATGATGATCTCCGCCTTCTTAATCCAGCAAGAGGGAGCAGAGAGGTAGATGATTTTTCTGGCAAAGCGACAGCGTTGCAGCGATTGTGGTGGACCTATTCCAGCAGGGCTTCGCCTAAGCACCGCTGAAAACCGATCTAGAGGAGAAACTGCGATCTAGAGGAGAGGTAGCACGTGGCTATTAGGGTTATCTTTTTCCTCTAACTCCGCTAGCATATATAGGAGGAAGGGAGTGGAGGAGGCAGCCTGAAACCCTCAAGGTTTGGTCGAAACTGGAGGTGGAGGAGTCCTACTCCAATCCTATTAGCAGTAGGATTCCTCCTTTACACTTGGAAACCCTTTCCACCTCTCCACCTTTGGATTTTTTCCTTCTCAAACCACTCCAGCCGCATGGGCCCTTAGAGGAGGCTTAGGCAAGCCCACCAGGGGATGGTTTACCTCCTCCCACAGCCCATGTAGCCTCTTGGGTCGAAATACTTCTCCCGATGGTCCCCCGGTACACTACCAGCACTCCCGGTACACTACCGATGAGCCCGAAACTTTTTGGATGACCAAAACAGGACTTCCTATATATCAATATTTACCTCCGGACCATTCCGGAGCTCCTCGTGACGTCTGGATCTCATCCGGGACTCCAAACAACCTTAGGTCACCAACATACATAACTCTATACCACCGAAACGTCACCGAACCTTGAGTGTGCAGACCCTGCAGGTTCGAGAACTATGTAGACATGACTAAGACACCTCCACGGTCAATAACCAATAGCGGGACCTAGATGCCCATATTGGTTCCTACATATTCTATGAAGATCTTTATCGGTCGAACCTATATGTCAAGGATTCAATTAATCCCGTATGTTGTTCCCTTTGTTCTTCGGTATGTTACTTGCCCGAGATTCGATCGTTGGCATCTCCATGCCTAGTTCAACATCGTTACTCGCAAGTCTCTTTACTCGTTCCATAATACAAGATCCTATGACTAACACTTAGTCACATTGCTTGCAAGGCTTATTGTGATGTTGTATCACCGAGTGGGCCCTAAGATACCTCTCCGTCACACGGAGTAACAAGTCCCAGTCTTGATCCATGCCAACCCAACAGACACCCTCAAAGATACCTGTAGATCACCTTTATAGTCACCCAGTTAGGTTGCGATGTTTGATACACACAAGGTACTCCTCCGGCGTTAGTGAGTTGCATGATCTCATGGTCATAGGAACATATAGATGACATGCAAAAAATGTAGCAATAAACTAACACGATCATATGCTAAGTTTGTAGTTTGGGTCTTGTCCATCACATCATTCTCCTAATGATGTGATCCCATTATCAAATGACATCTCATGTCGATGACTAAGAAACCATAGCCATCTTTGATCAATGAGCTAGCCTATTAGAGGCATACTAGGGACATGGTGTTGTCTATGTATCCACACATGTATCTGAGTTTCTGATCAATACAATTATAGCATGGATAATAAACGATTCTCACGAGCAAGGAAATATGATAATAACCAGTTTATTATTGCCTCTAGGGCATATTTTCTAAAAGTCTCCCACTTGCACTAGAGTCAATAATCTAGTTCACGTCACCATGTGATCCGCATTGTTATGAATCTAACACATGTGAGAGAGGTCTTTTAGTCAACCGGTCTGCGACATTCAGATCTGTGTGTACTTTGCAAATCTCTATGTTAAAATGTAAATACTGCTACCACACTCCACTTGGAGCTATTCCAAATGGCTTCTCCACTATACATATCCGGATTGCTACTAAGAGTCATCCGGATTGGTGTTAAAGCTTGCATCGACATAACTCTTTACGACGAACACTTTATCACCTCCATAATCGAGAAACATTTCCTTAGTCCTTTAGTCACTAAGGATAATATTAACCGTTGTCCAGTGATCCACTCCTGGATCACTCTTGTACCCATTGATGGACTCATGGCAAGGCACACACAGGTGCGGTACACAACATGGCATACTATACAGAGCCTATGGCTAAGGCATAGGGGACGACGTTCGTCCTTTCTCTTTATTCTTTCATGGTCGAGCTTTGAGTCGCACTCAACTTCACACCTTACAAAGCAGGCAAGAACAATTCTCTTTGACTAATCCATTTTGAACTCTCTCAAACTCTTGTCAAGGTATGTACTCATTGAAAGTCTCATCAAGCATCTTGATCTATCTCTATAGATCTTGATGTTCAACAATTAGGTAGCTTTATCCAGGTCTGCCTTTGAAAAACTCCTTTCAAACAACCCTTAATGCTTTCTAGAAATTCTACATCATTTCCGATCAACAATATGTCAACCACATATGCTTATCAGAAACTCTATAGTGCTCCCACTCACTTTATTGTAAATACAAGTTTCTCATAAACTTTGTATAGACTCAAAAACTTTGATCACCTCATCAAAGTGTATATTCCAACTCCGAGATGTTTGCCTCAGTCCATAGAAGGATCACTGAAGCTTGCACACCTTTTAGCATCCTTAGGACCGACAAAACCTTCTGGTTGTATCACATACAACCTTTCGTCAAGTAAACGGTTAAAGAAATGATGTTTTGACATCCATCTACTAGATTTCATAATTGAAAAATGCAGCAACTGCTAACATAATTCCAACAGACTTTAGCATCGCTACGAGTGAGAAAGTCTCATCGCAGTCAACTCCTTGCAGTTGTCGTAAACTTCGTTGCAACAATTCGAGCTTTACAAATGGTAACATTTAGCATCAGCGTCTGTCTTCATTTTAAAGATCCATTTGTACTCAATGACCTGCCGTCCAACGAGCAAGTCTACCAAAGTCTATACTTGGTTTCATACATGGATCCTATCTCGGATTTCATGGCCTCTAACCATTTGTCAGAATCCGGGCCCATCATCGCTTCTCCATAGTTCGTAGGTTCATCGTTGTCCAACAACATGACCTCTAAGACAGGGTTGTCGTACCACTCAGAAGTAGTACGTGTCCTTGTCAACCTACAAGGTTTGATACTAACTTGATCCGAAGTTTCATGATCATTATCATTAACTTCTTTTCAACTAACGTAGGCTCCACAGAAAACATCTTTCTGCTCTGCGCTACTCTCTAGTTGAAACAAAAGGTTCAACAACCTCATCAAGTTCTATGTTCCTCGCACTCAATTCTTTCGAGAGAAACTCTTTCTCGAGAAAGGACCCAGTTTTAGCAACAAACACTTTATGCTTGGATCTGAGATAGAAGGTTTACCCAACTGTTCTTAGGGTATTCTATGAAGATGCATTTGTCCACTTTGGGTTCGAGCTCATTAGGTGAAAACCTTTTTCACATAAGCGTCGCAGTCCCAAACATTAAGATATGACAGCTTAGGTTTCTATCAAACGATATGGTGTCATCTCAACAGATTTAGATGGTGCCCTATTTGAAGTGAATGTGGTTGTCTCTAATGCATAACCCCAAACTAATAGTGGCAAAATTATAAGAGACAGTATAATTCGCACCATATCCAATAGAGCACGACTGCGACATACGGACATACCATCACACTATGGTGTTCCAGGTGGTGTGAGTTATGAAACAACTATCCCATTGTCTTATGTTGTATACCAAACTCGTAACTCAGATATTCACCTCCACGATCATATCATAGACATTTTATCTTCTCGTCATGATGATCTCAAACTTCACTCTGATTCTGCTTGAACTTTTCAAACGCTTCACACTTGTGTTTCATTAAGTAAATATACACCATATGTACTCAAATAATCAGTGAAGCTAAGAAAATAACGATATCCACCGCATGCTAAAACACTCGTTGGATTGAATACATCAGCATGTTTCATTTCCAATAAGTCAATTGCCCGCTCCATCAAATTAGAAAATGGGGTCCTTAGTCGTCTTGCCCAAGAGGCATGGTTCGCATGTCTCAACCGATTCGAAATCGAATGAGTCCAAAGATCCAAAAGCATGGAGTTTCTTCATGCGCTTTGTACCAATATGATATTTAGCGGCAGTGCCACAAGTATGTGGTACTATCATTATTAACTTTGTATCTTTTGGCATCAATGTTATGAACATATGCATTACTACAATCAAGATTCAACAAACCATTCTCACTAGGTGCATGACCATTGAAGGTAATATTCATGTAAAAAAATAACCATTATTCTCTAACTTAAATGAATAACTGTGTTGCAATAAACACGATCTAATCACGTTCATGCTCAATGCAAAACACCAAATAACATTTATTTAGGTTCGTCACTAATCCTGAAGGTAGAGAGAGCGTGCGATGTTGATCACATAAACCTTGGAAACATTTCCAACACACATTGTCACCTCACCCTTAGCTAGTTCTCCGTTTATTCCGTAGCTTTTATTTCGAGTTACTAACATTTAGCAACCGAACTGGTATCCAAAACCCAGGTGCTACTAGGAATACTAGCAAGGTACACATCAATAACACGTATATCAAATATACTACTGTCGACGTTGCCAACCTTCTTATCTACCAAGTATCTAGGGTTGTTCCGCTTCAGCGACCGCTCTCCTCATCATTGATGCACTTAGTCTCGGGTTTGGGTTCAACTTTGGGTTGCTTCACTGGAGCAGCAACTGACTTGCCATCCATGAAGTTTCCCTCCTTGCCCTTGCCCTTCTCGAAACTAGTGGTTTTTACTAACCATCAACACTTGACGCTCCTTTTTGATTTCTACCTTCGCGGTGTCAAACATCGCGAACAGCTCAGGGATCATTATTTCTATCCCTGGCATTTTATAGTTCATCACCAAGTTCTATTAGCTTAGTGACAGTGACTTGGAGAACTATATCAATCACTATCTTATTTGGAAGATCAACTCCCACTCGATTCAAGTGATTGTAGCATCCAGACAATCTGAGCACATGCTCAACGATTGAGCTATACTCTTTCATCTTGCAAGCAAAGAATCTTGTTGGAGATCTCATATGTCGCAACACGGGCATGAGCCTGATCCTAATTTCAGCTCTTAGAACATCTCATATGTTCCGTGACGTTCAAAAGGTTTTGGAGCCTCAATTCTAAGCCATAATGCATAACGCACTAAACTATCAAGTAGTCATTAGAACGTGCCTATCAGATGTTCACAACATCTACAAACGACGCTAGAGGGGTTGGCGCACGGAGTGGTGCATTAAGGACATAAGCCTTCTATGCAGCAATGAGGACAATCCTCAGATGACGGACCCAATCCGCAATATTTCTACCATCATCTTTCAACTCTATTTCTCTAGGAACATATAAAAATTCAAGGGAGCTACAACGCGAGCAAGTAATCTACAACATAATTTGCAAAGACACAACTGACTATGTTCAAGATAATGAGTTCAATTAATCATATTACTGAAGAACTCCCACTCAAATTGACATCCCTCCGGTCATTCGAGTGATACATGATCCAAATAAACCAACTCAAGTCCGATCATCACGTGAGTTGAGGTGGTTTCAATGGTGAACATCATCATGTTGATTATATCTACTATATGACTCATGTTCGACCTTTTGGTCTCTTATGTTCTGAGGCCATGTCTATACATGCTAGGCTCGTCAAGTTTAACCTGAGTGTTCTACATGTGCAACACTGTCTTGCACCCATTGTATGTGAACATAGAGTCTATCACACCCGATCATCATGTGGTGTCTCGACGCGACGAACTTTTGCAATGGTGGACACTCGAGGAGAACACAATTTATCTTGAAATTAAGTGAGGGATCACCTTATAATGATACCGTCGTCCTAAGCAAAACAAGGTGCATAAAAGGATTAACATCACATGCAAATAAGAAGTGACATGATATGGCTATGAACTAGTGCTTTTGATCTGCATCTTGAAAGCACCGGCATGATCTTTATCGTCACCGGCATGACACCATGATCTCCATCATCTTGATCTCCATTAACGTGTCGCCATCAGGGTTGTCGTGCCCACCATGCTTCTACTATTATTGCTACCGTTTAGCGATAAAGTAAAGCATTACATAGCGCTTAATGATTGACACGCAGGTCATACAATACTTAAAAGACAACCCTATGGCTCCTGCCGGTTGCCATACCCATCGACATGCAAGTCATGATATTCTATACAATACATGATCATCTCATACATCACATATATCTCATCATGTAATTGGCCATATCACATCACAACATACCCTGCAAAAACAAGTTAGACATCCTCTAATTTTTGTTGCATGTTTTACGTGGCTGCTACGGGTATCTAGCAAGAACAATTCTCACCTACGCAAAACCATAACGGTGATACATAAATTGCTTGTCAACCTTCTCAAGGACCGCCTTTGTCGAATCCGGTCCAACTAAAGTAGGAGAAACAGACACCCGCCAGCCATCTTTGTGCAACGAAGTTACACGTCAGTCGATGGAACCAGTCTCTCGTAAGCGTACGAGTAAGGTTGGTCCGGGCCACTTCATCCCACAATACCGCTGAACCAAAACACGACCAAGGGAGGAAGCAATCTAAGCATCAACGCCCACTGAATCTTTGTGTTCTACTCGAGATCTCATCTACACATAGACCTAGCTCATGATGCCACTGTTGGGGAACGTTGCATGGGAAACAAAAAATTTCCTACGCACACGCAAGATCTATCCATAGTGATGAGCATCTACGAGAGGGAGAGTGGAACTACATACCCTTGTAGATCGCTAAGCGGGAAGCGTTAAGAAACACGGTTGGTGTAGTCGAATGTCTTCGCGATCCAAATCACCGAGCATCCCGCGATCTCATCATGATCCATCCCGCAATCTCATCATGATCCGTCTCACGATCTTGATCACGGTCCTTCTGATCTAGCGCCGAACGGACGACACCTCCACGTTCAGCACACGTACAGCTTGATGACGATCTCCGCCTTCTTGATCCAGCAAGAGGGAGCGGAGAGGTAGATGAGTTCTCCGGCAGCGCGGCGCCGTTGCGGCAATGGTGCTGGAGCTATTCCAGTAGGGCTTCGCCTAAGCACCGCTGAAAACCGATCTAGAGGACAAAACTGCGATCTAGAGGAGAGGTAGCACGTGGCTATTAGGGTTAGCTTTTTCCTCTAAATCCTCTAGTATATATAGGAGGAAGGGATGGGAGGAGGCAGCCTGAAACCCTCAAGATTTGGTCGAAATTGGAGGTGGAGTAGTCCTACTCCAATCCTATTAGGAGTAGGATTCCTCCTTTCCACTTGGAAACCCTTTCCACCTCTCCACCTTTGGATTTTTTCCTTCTCAAACCACTCCAGCCGCATGGGCCCTTAGAGGAGGCTTAGGCCAGCCCACCAGGGGCTGGTTTACCTCCTCCCACAGCCCATGTAGCCTCTTGCGTCGAAATACCTCTCCCCATGGTCCCCAGTACACTACCGGCACTCCCGGTACATTACCGATGAGCCCAAAACTTCTCCGATGACCAAAACAGGACTTCCTATATATCAATATTTACCTCCAGATCATTCCGGAGGTCCTCGTGATGTCTGGGACCTCATCTGGGACTCCGAACAACCTATGGTCACCACCATACATAACTCTATACAACCAAAATGTCACCGAACCTTAAGTGTGCAGACCCTACGGGTTTGAGAACTATGTAGACATGACCGAGACACCTCTACGGTCAATAACCAATAGTGGGACCTGGATGTCCATATTGGTTCCTACATATTCTACGAAGATCTTTATCGGTCGAACCTATATGTCAAGGATTCAATAACCCCGTATGTTGTTCTCTTTGTTCTTTGGTATGTTACTTGCCTGAGATTCGATCGTCGGCATCTACATACCTAGTTCAACCTCGTTACCAGCAAGTCTCTTTACTCGTTCCCTAATACAAGATCCTATGACTAACACTTAGTCAAATTGCTTGCAAGGCTTATTGTGATGTTGTATTATCGAGTGGGCCCTGAGATACCTCTCCTTCACACGAAGTAACAAATCCCAGTCTTGATCCATGCCAACCCAACAGACACCCTCGCAGATACCTGTAGAGCACATTTATATTCACCCAGTTACGTTGCGACGTTTGATATACACAAGGTACTCCTCCGACGTTAGTGAGTTGCATGATCTCATGGTCATAGGAACATATAGTTGACATGTAGAAAACAGTAGCAATAAACTAACACGATCATATGCTAAGTTTGTAGTTTGGGTCTTGTCCATCACATCATTCTCCTAATGATGTGATCCCGTTATCAAATGACATCTCATGTCCATGACTACGAAACCATAGCCATCTTTGATCAATGAGCTAGCCTATTAGAGGCATACTAGGGACATGGTGTTGTCTATGTATCCACACATGTATCTGAGTTTCCGATCAATACAATTATAGCATGGATAATAAACAATTATCATGAGCAAGGAAATATGATAATAACCAAATTATAATTGCCTCTAGGGAATATTTCCAAAACCCTATGTCCGCCTCCATTGGAGTATGCTGGGACGTCACCTCCACGGTGTCCTTTGTAGCGCTCGGAGTAGGGGGTGCGAGGCGTCCCCGCTCTCTGCCAGCTCGGCTAGCGAGGTCTCCCATCCGATATAACCTCAGTGGGGATAACAAGAGGAGGGTTGTTGCACCAACGACTTGCATGTCAGCAAACTCTGGGCCTACTAGTGACAGAAATAAGGGTCTTTGGTTCCTAACCTGGATGGAGGGGGCTTGACCCTAAGGCTCCTTCGAGGAACCACCTGGGCATCTTCGAACGCGGAGCTCGAGTCCGAGCTGCTATCGGACAGGACCGTCTGCACCTACCACACCCTCTTTGGGGCAAGAGAGGCTGCCTGTCCTAGGTCATCTGAAGACGCTGACCTCTTCTTGGCGCAGGGGGATAGTCTCCCCCTCACTCTCGACCTAGTTTCTTCTTCTCCTCCTTCTTCGTGGGAGGCTTGTAGGGCCTCTCCACGAGCAACATGGTCAACAGCCCGGCCCTCTCATGTTTAGGCTGAGGAGCCGTACTGCGGATGTGGGTGGCTTTCTTCAGCCATTTCTGCATAGACATGTTGGACAAAGGGTTATGGACCTTCTATGTAATAAAACCGAATAAGCTAGGATGCGGCATACTTCGGAATCCTCTTGGTGGCGCGGAGGCCCTTTTCTTTCCCCTCAGCGGGCCAGCTCTTCATCGATTTGAAGAATGCCTTCCACAAGTTCTCCCGTGGAGTGCGGAAGAATTTCGGGACTATGGGCTCGACGTCGAGTTTCCGGCCCATAGTGGGGTGTCTCGGTGCTGGCAGGGGAGGACGCCTCTTCGGAACATCACCTGAGCCACATTGGCCAGCTTGGTGCCATCCTCGATCAAGGAACGGATCCGCTTTTGCAGATTGTCCATCTCCTTCCTTGACCCCCACTCGAGGCCCTTTTCGAGCCATGAAGCTAGCTGGGTCGGGGGACCGGATCTGAATGCGGCGATGGGGTGCAGACCTTGCTCTTGTGGCTCTATGATGTAGAACCACACCTTCTGCCACCCCTTGATGGCGTCGATGAGGGTGGCTGCCGGCCAGCCGATGCGCGTGAGTTTGCCGATGACGGCGCCACCATAGTCGGCATGCTTGCCGCCGACACACTTTGGCTTGATATTAAAAACCTGCAGCCAGAGCCCAAAGTGTGGCTCGACACGCAGGAATGCCTCATAGAGGAAGATGAAGGCAAAAATATGCATGATGGAGTTCGGCGGAAGGTCGTGGATGTCGAGGTGGTAGAAGAACATGAGGCCCCTAACGAAGGGGTGGAGCGAAAATCTTAAACCCCTGATGAAGTGGGGGATGGACACCACCCGCTCGCCTGGCTTAAGGGTGGGGATTGCTTATCCTTTCTCCACCGTGCGATGAGCGATACCGGTGGGGAGGTAGCCAGCCTTCTTGGGGTCGAGGATGTCTTTGTTGCTAACTGTGGAAACTTCCCACTAGCCATTGGAGCCCACCATTGCTGAGCTCAGAGGCGGGGGTGGAAGAGACCTATATCTGTGCTCTAGAGGTGCAATAAAAGAGGAGGCGGAGGTGTCGAATGGACAGAATGAGAGGCCACTGGGGTTTTCTTTGTCCTTTTATGAGGTATGTCGATTTGGGCTCCCCTTTCCACGCCGTGATTCTCTCCACTTCCTGAGACGCGCAAGACGTTGTGGGCGTATAATTAACTACGTCCCGTATAAAACGGGACACGATTCATGTGGAGAGATCGTGTGGATGGAACGACCTCGAGCCGCGCATCGAGAACACGTAACTGGCCTATCGGTCAGGATGGGCTGTGACCTTTCATTAGAAATACCGGCGGAAAACATTACCTTTTTCCCGATGCCTGGCCTTCAAAAGCTGAATTATCTCACAGAGTTCGGATGTGTCATAATACGGAAGAATTATTTGTCATCGGAGGCCAAACTATGGTTTGGCGGGTGGAACTCACCTCGCAAGCCGAAGACTCTATTCATGAAGCAATTGGAGCTGAAGACTCTTGGCATTGGAGGCATGTTCGGGGGCTACTGAGGGAGTCCTATATTAGGGGATCCTCGAATAGTCGACCTGTTGTATGGGCCGGACTGTATGGGCCACCACTCACCGAGCACCAGATGACCTGGAGGCCCAGTTACCAGGATGGAAGCTTCAAGGACCATGGCTTGTGCTCCACGTCTGATGTAGTAAATAGGCATGTTTATCTCTTCAGCATGTAACCGACCATGTGTAAACCCTAGGCCTCCTCGGAATCTATATAAGCCGGAGGGTTTTAGGGTATAGGACAGAACAACTCACTTAGGGTTAGACATACGAGCTCGAGGTAGATCAACTCTGTAACCTCTTACACCATCAATACAATCAAGCAAGACGTAGGGTATTACCTCCATAGGAGGGCTCGAACCTGGGTAAACTTGTGTCCCCTTCGTCTCCTGCTACCATCAATCCTAGTTTCAGATATTGGGACCCCCTACCCGAGATCCGCCGGTTTTTACACCGACACCGCACCCCTCAAGCACCCTTTTGGGTTGTTGAACTCCTCTACTTTCGACTCGTATAATCCACAACACACATGACGTAGGGTTTTACGCTTCCGAGTGGTCCAAAACCTGTCTAAACCCAGAGCGTCCATGGATTGGTGATGTTCTTTGTGCTAGTGGATCCCCACAGCTGAACAACAAAGGGCCCCCGTAGGTCCCATAGATTGTCATACCTCAACATCTTCGGTGCGCTAGGTAGGGGATCGCATGCGCTAATCTTCACCAATTTCTACGTGTCTTCTTCAGCATTTTCATTAGCACCCATGGCTCCCAAGAAGGCCAAGGACATGTCGACGATCACCCCGTGCACATCCAAGCTGCCCTCGCAGCAGTCCACAGGTGATGGCGACAGAGATGCACATTGCGCTCACCGCGCTGATGAGTGTAGCCACACCTCCGGCAGATTTCCACGAGCCTTGACCCAGATCCCACCATCATGACAACACGAGACTCTCTGGTGGTGACCAGGGACAATGCTGCAACGACTGCGGATGCAATGACAACAGCGGTAGTGTTGGGCCCTCTGCCACGTCCCTCCCAAGACAACCGCAACCAACCCCCGCGGAACAGTGATAATCTCGGGTGGAACGTGATACTTGTAATCTACGTTGGGTTTTCCGTGAAGAGGAATGGGTGATGCAGCACAATATAGGTAAGTATATCCGTCAGTAGAGAACCAAGTTTTATCGAACCAATAGGAGTAAGAACCAACCCCCATCTTCAGCGACTGCACACAAAGAAGCAAATACTTGCACCCAACGCGGGCAAGAGGGTTGTCAATCCCCTTGGAATCGTTATTTGCAAGCTTATAAGTACTGTCGTTGGTACTAGGTAATTGTAAATTTAAAAATAAATAGAAAATAAGTAAATGTCAGCAAGGTAATAGTAGCATTGTAAACTTATAAGTGAATATACCCCGGGGGCATAGTTTTCCCTAGTAGCATCTCTCATGAAAATAAGCATACTGTGGGTAAACAAACTACTGTTGGACAATTGATAGAAAATCCCATAGTAAAGTGATATTCATGGCAATGATCATATGTATATATTTATAACATCCATAAGCAAATAGGCCGAATCGTGCTTGCACCTATTACTATTACTCCAACCCTCGACCGCTATCCAGCATGCATCTAGAGTATTAAGTAAAACAGAGTAATGCTTGCAGAACAATGACATGATGTAGACAAAGAGAATTCAATTAATATGAACTAACCCCATTGTTATCCTTAGTGGAAACAATACAAAGATGTATCTTGTCCCCTTTGGTCACTGGGATATAGAAATCCGTCAGATTGAACCCACTACAACTTACCCCTCTCACTTAAGAAAGATCAATCTACTGGGCCAAAGAAAATCAATAGACCGGAGAGATTTACGGAGCTATAATGATCATGCACATAAGAATCATAACCGATTTCAGAGAAGACTCAAATATTTATCATGAATAATCTGAATATAATTCCAAAATTCATCTAATCCCAACAAAAGAATTACATCGGATAGAGCAAAGCAAAGATGTGATGATCATTGTAAAGATCGAGAGAGAGAGAGAGAGAGATAGCCATATAGGTATTAACTACATACCCGTAGGTCTGTGGTAAACTACTCACACATCACTATGGGAGTAGCATGGTTGATGTAGAGGCCTTCCATTATGGATACCCCCCCCTACAGGGCATCGAAACAGGGCTCTAGATGGGCACATGGTGGAATAGAGACTTGCGGCGGTGGAAGAAGTGTATAAGGAGTCTCTCTAGGTTATTTGGGATTTATGAGAATTTATAGGCCAGAAATGGGCACCGAGGGACACCGAAGGGGGGCACGAGGCAACAGAGCACGACCCATCCCCAGGGTGCACCTTGTTAGCTTATGCCTCCCTCGTGGAGCCTCAGGCCTCCTCCCAAAACTTCCAGGTCTTCTTTTGGTCCAAAAAATCATATTAATGTTTCAGGGCAATTGGACTTCATTTGGTACTGTAAACTGAAAAATCCAAAAACATGCAGAAAACAACAACTAGCACTCGGTTAATAGGCTAGTGATCAAAAATAATATATTGGTAAATAAACACCCAAAAAGTATCTTATAATGATAATATAATAACATGGAATAATCAAAAATTATAGATATGTCGGAGATGTATCAGCGCATTGACAAGACCCTTGTGCATCACTCTCAAGACGCACATGGCTGAACTCGACATCGAACTCCTGGCGAGCAAGGGCAACGTAGGGCGTGGCAAGGTATTGCTCCTATTGACTCTGTCAGAAGCAAGAGCGCGACCCACACCTCACACCATGCCGTTCCCAAGACCAAAGTGGAAGCTCTGGTGCAAGCACAACTTTTACTCAATTTTCCCCATACGCCGGAGAAGATGGAGGACAAGAGGGCCACCATCCAGAGCCTGCTGAGCTTTTCTAACCGCGACATGCTGGAGGCGGTAAGGCCCTCACAAACACGCCAAAAGAATCCCGCGTAGCACACTGCTGGTTGTGGTGCTGGCGGGATACCCACGATACAATCACGCCCGCAGCAGCAACGACAACAAGCCCGCCGGGTGGACATACTAGATGAGATGTCCTTCACATTGTTGGATCCACGGCAGAAACAAGACCAACACCAAGTCTTGAAGGAGAGGCGGAAGGAGGAAGCCCGCACCACCATCGATAGGCGACAAGAGACACGTTACCAGTCGAACAGCCATGTCGACCAAGCCGTCGATGAGCCTGCGCCCGGGGTACCTGGCAGCTTACCTTACGAGATAGGTTGCCCAACATTCACCAGCAAGATGCAACAAGTCCACTAGCCCTCCGCCAATACCTTCAAACCTGACTTGCTAGACAAATATGACGGCACGGTCAACCCGTCCGAGTTCCTTGGTATATACACCATTGCGGTGCAGGTTGTGAGGGGTGCGATGAGAAAGTATTCGCAAACTACTTCTCATTGGCGTTCGAACCAAATGTGCGGAGTTGGTGGATGAACATGCCGGAGGGATCCATTTCCTCATGGGCTGCCTATGCAGCCAGTTCATTGTCGCATACCACGAGTGCCACAAGCTCTCGGGGCAGCCCAGTGACCTACACGTGATCCCCGAGAGAGACGGCAAGTCCCTTCGCAAGTACATAAAAAGATTCAGCCAAGTGTAACACAACATCCGTAATATCCATCCTACTGCTGTGATTGTTGTGTTCCACATGAACATGCGCAACAGGCGTATGTACGAGGAGATGAGCATCAAAAAAGTGTGTGACATCGCCGAGGTTTACGCCCTGGCTGATAAGGGCACACGAGTTGAACAAGGGAGGAGACTCCTCGGAGAGGATATATGTGCAGAGGACAACTCCGACAACGAAGACGCGTTTGCCTCCAAGAAGAAAGGTCGAAAGCACAATGAAAAGCACAAAGGCAAGGTAGTCATGGTTGTTGGAGGGTCCAACAACTCCAACACCGAAAAGAAGGCCAATCTGAAGGTTCCAACAAGGAGGTCGCCGCCTACTCCAACGACGACGAAGCTGCGACAAGAAAAAAGACCGACATGCCATACTGCAAGATCCACCTCACCAAGGGCCACGATATCACCGAATGCCACCAAGTAGAACAACTTTCAGAGAAACAAAAGCAAGAGTATGAAAGGTGTGATAAGGAGAAGGGTCAAGATGGTGCTGGTGGTTCCAGCAAGAAAAACACTAGCGGTCGTGGTGGTCATCGCGGCAAGACAAAGTAGCAGAAAGAGAAGCCTGCTAGGGTCCTAGACAAGAAATTTGACAACGAGGACGATGATGATGAACATGAGAAGGATCTGATGGCCAAGAATCCCAGAAGGCGATAGATGCCATGTGTGTTGACGGAGGCACATCTTTGCACTCCTCTCATTGGTAGCTCAAGAAGTGGGCTCGTGACATCAACGCGGCAGAGATAGCGGCAAAAGCAAGGAAACCCCTTAATTGGTCCAACACTCCCATCATTTTTGACATTGAGGATTATCCTAATTGCGTCAGTTCTGTTGTGTGTGTGTTGTTGTTGGGTTCTCCGACTATCTGCAACCTCAAGGTCACAAAGATGTTGGTCAACAGTGGGGCTGGCTTGAACTCTCATCTGACATGATCAAGCGGCTACAGATCCAAGATGTGGATCCCAAGCCGACAGGGTCATTCCAAGGAGTCAACCCAGGAAGATCTCAGCCTAAGGGATAAATCATTCTACTGATGGCGTTTGACAGCGAGCTCAACTTTCTAACAGAGAGGGTTTTTTCGATGTTGCAAAGACGTCATTGTCTTACAATGGATTTCAGGCCATCCGGCACTAACGAAGTTCATGGCGGCATCTCAACACGCCTACAATACACTAAAGATGCCAAGGCCGAGCGGCGTCATCACCGTCCATGCCGACAACAAAAGCACATTCCTCTACATCGGTAAGCTCTACCAGGAGGGAGTGGCAGCATCTGCCGACAAGGCGCTTACTCCAACCGCCAAAGCTACAGGGGGAGAAGAACAGCAGTTCTAGAAAGACGTGTGGTGATAACTCCACGAAGCGCGCCATGGAGTGCAGCAAGCTCGCCGAAGACTTACTAGAGACCTATATCACCACGAGCAAGAAAAGCAAGGTGACCATCCTCAAGACGACACAAGTGGCCTCACAGGAGGACGGCGAGGGAGGCACTTTCACCATAAGTTCCACCCTCGATAGAAAATACGAAAGTGCGACCTTCTCGTTCCTACGGGCAAATATCGATGTGTTTGTCTGGTACCCATCCATCATCCCCGGCGTTCCTAGGGAGGTGATTGAGCACCACCTTGTCATTTGTCCCCATGCGCGCCCTGTCAAGTAGAAAAGCAAGCCCTAGAGCAGCAAAATTTTATTGCTAAAGAAATCAAGAAGCTAGAGGCAACATGCCTGGTCAGAGGTGTGATCCACCCCACGTGGTAGAAAATCTAGTGGTGGTGCAGAAGGCAAGCGGGAAATGGAGGCTTTGCATTGACTACACCGATATCAATAAAGCTTGCCCGAAAAATCCTTTCCCTTGCCGCACATTGATCAAATAGTGGATTCAACTACTAGCTACGACCTGTTGTCGTTCCTAGACACCTATTCTGGCTACCATCATATTTAATGGCCATGGAAAATGAAGAGAAGAGTGCATTCTTTACCCCATGTGGCACATGCTGCTTCAAGTGTATGCCTTTCGGGTTGAAGAGTGTTGGTTCAACATTTGCAAGGGCCGTTTGGATTGGTTTTGAACCACAACTACACAGAAATGTGGAGGTATATATGGACGACATAGTAGTCAAAACCAAAGAAAAGGCCACACTGATTCAAGACATAGAAGAAACTTTTGCAAACTTGTGCAAGATCAACTTGAAGCTCCTAACTGGGAAGTGTGTGTTTGGAGTACCATCCGGTAAAATCCTCGGGTTCTTCGTGTCACAACATGGGATTGAAGAAAACCCCACCAATTTTAAGGCAATCAAGCCATTGGAGGCACCAAAGCACATCAAGGATGCATGCTGCCTGGCGGGTTGCATCACAGCCCTGAGTAGGTTCATTTCCATGTCCGCAGAATACACCCTGTCATTTTCCAAAATCTTGAAAAAGGAAGGTCCAGTGAAATGGACTCTCAAGGTGAAGGCAAGGCTGCAAGACTTGAATAAATACTTGTCCTCAACGCCAATACTAGTTGTGACTAAACCGCAAGAACCATTGCTGATTTGACAACAACAATCAAGTGGTTAGTGACGCGTTAGTGGCGGAAAAGAAGCTGAGGATGGAGAGACGACAACCCCTGGGCTAACGACCGGAAAGCCTGATTGAACTCCGGCAAGCCAAGGAACTGACAACGCGAGTGCAACACAAGGAGAAGAACAAAAAGCTGTGTAGATGAAAAAGATGGTGCAGCGCATAATATACTTCGTCATCTCTCTCCCACAGGGGGCTAGATCTAGGTGGAGTGCGGAATGTAGCTCTTTGGCCTTCTTATGGCCTCTCGAAAGCTGCACCACTACTTCCAAGCGCACAATATCACCGTCATCACTTGCTTTCTGTTGCAACGCATTTTGAGAAATCTAGAAACAACCGAGAGGATTGTTGAGTGGACGTTGGAGCTAGTACCTTTGATCCGAGCTTTGAAAGCACGGCGGCCATACAGAGAAGAGCCTTGGTGGAGTTCACTATAGAATGGACGCCAACGCAAGACGAAGAAATACCAGAAACAACTCTCCACAAGAAGGCAGCACCATAGGAATGGATCATGTACTTTGAAGAGGCATTCCCGCTGCAAGGCGTCGGTGCCGGAGTGCTAGTTGTGGCACCCATCGGAGAGCACCTCAAGTATGTGATCCAGATGCATTTTTTTCGGGAAATATCGACAAACAACACAGTTGAGTATGAAGGATTGTTTGTCGGTCTACGGATAGTAGTTGACTTCGGCATCAGAAAATTGAAAGTCCGAGGAGACTCAGCACTTGTTGTGCGTGAAGTAAACAAAGATTATAAAATCCCTTTGATGGAAGCATATGTCTATGAAGTGAGGAAGTTGGAATAGCACTTTTACAGTCTACAGATAGAGCACATCCCCCATGCGGAAAATAGCATTGCTGATGACCTATCGAAGCAAGATGCTCAAAAGTTGCGTGTGAAACAAGATTCTTTTGTAATCCGAATGACTCAACCGTCCGTCACACCATCAAAGAGGCAATCAAGAAAGAGAAAGATTAACTATGGCGACTAATTCCCGACAGAACCACCAGCGGCCGCTAAGAAGGTTGCCGAAAATGACAAGATGCCTGCTGGTGAGCAGCGAGCTCCGACAGACCAGATAGTCTTGGTCGTAGAAGCTAGCGCTCCCGTAGCAGAAGAATGCCTTTAGTCCTTTTTGTTGAGCGACAAGATACGACATGGGCATAGCAGATCAACGAAAACCCCCAGATAGGAGATCTTCCCGAAGAGCAAGAGCAAACTGAAAGAGTAGCCCAGCAGTCAAGTATGTACAAATTTGTGGACAACACTTTGTGTAAGAGGAGGCCAAATGGGGTGAAATTGAAGTGCATTTCATGGGAAGATGGACAGAGGTTGTTGGCGGAGATGCATGATGGGATATGCGGATACCACATCGGATCTCGTGCGCGTGTTGGTAAGGCATTCCGTCAAGGATTTTACTGTCCGACATCCCTTCAAGACGCCTTGGTGATGGTAACTACAAGTGAAGCAAGCCCATTCCACACCAAGCAGATACATCGACCAGCACAAGCCCTTCAGACAATACCACTCTATTGGCCATTTGCAATCTGGGGAATCGACATCGTCGGCCCTTTCCCCCATGCTACCGAGGGCTTTGAATTCTTGTTTGTTGCAATCGACACTTCTACAAAGTGGACCAAAGTGAGCCTGTGAGGAAGGTAACAGTGCAAGCAGTACTCAAGTTTATGAGAGGAATAGTTTGTCGTTTCAGACTACCCAACTGGATCATCACCGACAACGGCACACAGTTCACTAGCAACAACTTCATGCGGTACTTTCAAGACATCGGCACCAAGATCTTCTTTGCCTCAGTTGTCGATCCCTAGGAGAAATTACCAAGTAGATAGGGAAAATGTTGATGTTTTGCAGAGTCTCAACACAAGAACTTTCGACAAGCTGCACAAGCAGGGAAGGCACTAGATTGATGAGCTGTCAACAGTTCTTTGGTCAATCAAGATGACACTGAATCGCGCCACCAGCGAGATGCCCTTCTCCCTAGTCTATGGTGCAAAAGCGTTGCGCCCCAAGGAACAGATATGGGTCCCCACGAGTGTAGGCCTTTGACGAGGACCAGCAATAGAAATTGTGGAAATACGATGCCACGCTCCTCGAGGGAGATCGTCTTCAGGCTGCACTGCATAGCGGTTAGTACCCACATACGTTGCACCGCTATCACAGCCTCAAGGTGCAAGCCAGGAGCGTCGAGGAAGGGGACTTTGTCCTTCGTCAGGTCGATTCGGCGAAGGGATCAAACAAGTTGATGCCAAAGTGGGAAGGCGCTTATTCGGTGGTACGCGTCACTAGGCCCGGTGGAGTATGCCTCGAGATCAAAGATGGCACCCTGGTGCAGAACTCATGGAATATCAAGCACCGTCAGAAGTTATGCCGGTGAGGTGCGGTTGCCGGTACCTCCCCCGACATCCCACTTTGTGCAAGTCAACCGTCAAGGCATGTAATCATTTGTACAAAGCCATGCGAAGACCATGTGCGTAGTCAATAAAGCTAAGTGTTCTACCAACTTTTTGTCAGAGCATTGCTGATGACTATGGCTTCGATCGCCCCCTCCCGGAGGGAAGTTTTCCCCATAGAATCACCCTACTGGAGGGCAAAAGGGCCTCTACCGAGGTTTCTTCCTCGAGATGGTGGTGCTTCATCCTGAAAGTATCTTATTTTCCATTCTAGGTTAAAACGCACCATATAGAAGAAGAGGGAGGCAAGCTAACATGGCGCACCCATTGGGGTGGGCACGCCCTGTTGGCTTGTGGCCAGCAGGTGGCCCCCATCTAGTATCTTTTTGGCCCAATAATTCACATATATTAAATAAAAATTGTACGTGAAGATTCAATCCATTCGGAATGCAGTGATTTTTCAACCTTTTTCTTCATTTTCAGGTCCAGAATTCCAGTTTCGGGCATTCTCCCTCTTTGTGATGTACCTTGTAAATTCAAAGAGAGAAAACATAATAATTGTATCATAATGAGGAATAATCGACAAGAATAAAATATTTATCAATAAGAATTCATGATGCAAAATGGACGTACCAATGACATCTGGTGAAGAGCCCAGGAGGCGGCCCACTCAAGATCTCCACACGTGAAGTATCTCGTGAGGTGCCAGACCTTGCAAAGCCCCTCCCTATGAGGCAGGGCTCTTAAATTCAACCATCTTTGGTAGTAGGCAACCTCACGAGGCGGCTTCCCGTAAGGCCCTCTGCTTGGAGGGGTCGTGTGGAACAGGACACAAGGCTGCATGCCCACCACGTGGGTGACGCACCTACATAGACAAGGACGACATGATCGTGCGAGCAGGCACGGACATGGAGCATTTCCTATTTGATGATTGAAGTTCAATGCACGCTGCCTCTTGCAAAGAAGGTTCCCAAACTTTACCATTATGGTGCAAGGCGGCCATGATGACGCGACTCGCTAGGAGGGAGGTCATCACCGAGACCAACAGTGCATCATGGACGGTGCCTTTGCAGATGAAGACCATCTTTTGTCACGATAGACTGCGTGCTTGTCCCCCTTTGAATTGTCACCCTTTGGCTGCTCTTTCCCATCGATATTTTCGGGGAAGATGACCAAGGCGGGGATAAGAGGGGCAGTGTTTCTACCTTAGAAGGGGATCTGGTCCAATTCTGGTCCAATCAGTTTTTCCCTGGGGTCGACCCATTCCATTGTCTCCTACCTTGTAACACACTTGTGCCTCCCTTAGAGCAATCCCACCAAGGAGGAGTAGGGTTTTACACCACAAGGTGGCTTGAACCGGTTAGCTCCGTGTGTCCCTATTGTGCCTTGTGTGTGTGTGTTCTCGCGAGTACCACTCGTTGTAGCCTCGTGAATGTCACCCTCGGTTCGTGGGGCAACTGAGCAAAAATGCCCTACAGTTTGAACCCGCATTTTGAAGGGCGTACCCTAATTCAATGCGTCTCCAAGTTGCCACGAGGCCGCAAGAGCTCCCCGTCCACAACCCAGTGGGGCCCCATGCTCATTCATGGTGGAATTTTTGATTGTGGGTGCCATCGGGATGCATCACAACCTCAAGATGACCCGTGTCCATCACGACATTAGTTGACCTGTGTCTAGCATGACAACACTTTCTTTTTGGTTGTGTACCGAGTGTCATGGTTTTGTCACAGCAAGATGTCCGGGTTAACAGACTTAGGTGTGAGGCCATCGCAACTATGTGGAGGCTTGAGAGGGGTTGGTCGGAATCGAGAGGCGAGAGTTTACCCAGGTTCGGCCCCTCCGATGGAGGTAAAAGCCTACGTCCTACTTGTCTTGTATTGATGACGAGGAACATCTCTCGGTTACAAGGGTGTTGTCTTGCTACCTCTAATCTCGAGAGCCTCTAATATGTCTACCTCTAATGACTTTTCTATCTTAACTGGTGAACTCGTCTCTCTAGGGGTGCTCTACCCCTCCTTATATAGGTGGAAAGGGTAGGTTTACATGTAGAGTTCTACTCCCAGTAGGACTAGGACTAGTCTTTGATGAATCCTAATCCGAGTCTCATCTCCTTCATGAGGGAATCCTTTCTGTCCTTTGGGGATTCTCTTCTGAGCCGCCTGGCACCGGCTTGCATGCCGGGTCTTGGGCCTGGTCGTCCTGTGACCTGCCTGCCGGGTCACCAATAAAATGCCATGTCTTGACCAGGTCTCCTGTGAGTTGCCAGGCCAGGTCATACTGCGGGGTATATCCCCAACACCAAGGGCGCCGCCTGGCCACACCACATCCTCAGCCTGACCCGTGTCCAGCATGCCAGCACCCATTTTTTGGTTGTGTAATGAACTCCTTCATGCAACAGTAGAGTATTATTTCCTAAGGTTTCTTAAGTTGTTATGTGTGCTTCATAAGAATTTTATTTCAAGAGTTGTGTCCGCTCGGGATCTCCCTCCTGCATATCACGTGAGCGGGGGCTAGACACAGTGCATGTGCTTGGGTCAGTCCCAGCAACGCTGCTGTCGTGGGAACGAGCCTAACAATAGATGATAGGGGTATGTAAGGAGAGAGCACAGTCCTAGCTACGGCGAGGGTGTACACACGGATGTATGAGTTCAGGCCCCTCTCGTGGAGGTAACAGCCCTACGTCTTAGTGCTCGGGAGCTTATGTCGTGTGGAATGTTGAGATTACAATGGTTACGAACCCTTGTGTAGGAGGGGAGGGGCGGCTTATATAGGGTTCGCCGCCCCTCATAATTACCCAACATCTAAGGGTCTGATCGTGGGGTTAAATTCTGTCGTTACTGGTAACGTACGTAATAAAAGCTATTAACGACGATTGGACCAACGTCTACCCATTGCGCTCTTGACGGTGGCTCCTGGTTTTCTGGCGTCGAGTGACAGCAAGGTCTTCCAAGTGACACGTTGTGAGAGCCTGGCTTAATAGGAATGATAGACTACTCATATCAATAAGGAATTCCTTCTTTTCCGGAATCCCACTCAAAAAGAACTTCTAACTTAAGCGTGCTTGGCTTGGAGCGATTCTAGGATGGGTGACCGACCGGGAAGTTGGTCCTGGGTGCGCATGACTGAGGACAAAGTGCGCACGAAAGACTAGTGTTGGTCTGTGGGGCCAATCTAGATCTCGCCAGGTGTAACAGGGTGTTAAAATTGGTATCAAAGCCGACCCTTGCGGTTACACGGGCATGCATGGGTCAGGTGCACGGGCATGTGGCGCATGGCGTGTGTGGACCGTCATGGCACACAACATGGCACATGTGCCGGACTGGACGCGCATACGTGTGCCAAAAGGGAACGTTCCTGATGGGCCGACGAGGACGTCGGTTCCTTTGAGTGGGGGTGTATGTGAGAGCCTGGCTTAATAGGAATGATAGACTACTCATATCAAGAAGGAATTTCTTCTTTTCTGGAATCCCACTCAAAAAGAACTTCTAACTTAAGTGTGCTTGGCTTGGAGTGATTCTAGGATGGGTGACCGACCGGGAAGTTGGTCCCGGGTGCGCATGAGTGAGGACAAAGTGCGTAGGAAAGACTAGTGTTGGTCTGTGGGGCCAGTCTAGATCCCGCTAGGCATAACGGGCTGTTACACACGCGACTGCCGCGTGAAGGAAGGAGTGTCCGAGTGGATAGCCTGTCGAGTGACTTGAATGTCTCATGGAATCCAGTCGGAAGTTTATGCTTGATCTTCAAGTCCTATAATGTAGTGTCCTTAGGTAGGGTATGTAGGCCTTGCCTAGGGCCCTACCCTAGCTACATATCCTCATCATTAGCCCCCGAATGGATCAAGGTTCGAGTGGTGAAATGGGGGTATCAATGCCAATATCGAATTAAGGTATAAAATCTTCCGAATGATATTCGGGGATTCAACGAAACTTGCGTCGATTGAACTCTGAGTATTGACGTCAATTCAGGATCAACACGCCAAATCTTCCGAATGATATTTAGGGTTCAACGAAACTTGTGTCGATTGAACTCTTCTCCATTCACCCGGATCCATTTACCCTTGAAAGTGTCTGAGTGGATGTTCAATGCCTATTTTGCTCCGAGTGAACTGAAAGCATCTTTGGAGGTGACGGGTCGGTCTGTCAGACCCGGATTTTGCAGGATACAAATTTTTGGAAGCGCACGTGTGTGCGATGATGACGCGACGAGCAGGGCAAGTGGAGGCACGACGCCTCGATTATCATGCCAGTCATAACGCCACGTACTGGGTGCCATTAGCGGTTGGCATGTGCGGTGATCTTGCGGGCCCACTGGTCAGTGAGACACTCGGCGGAGTATAAAGCTCCACGCGCCACGATTAGCACAGTACCTCTGCCCATTCTTTCTCCTTTCCTCCGCCTCCTCTGCCTCCGGCGCCCCACTCCATTCCTCCCCGACGAGAGCCGCCGTGCCGATGACGAAGAACACGACGGAGAAGCTGGAGCGGGCCAAGAAGGGGGCAACGAAGGTCAAGGGCAAGAAGCCCTCGACCGCCCGGTTCACCACGCCGCCGGGATGGATGCAGGGTGACCTCCACCCTTCGGTGGTAACCTGCGAGGACATCGACGGCTCGGTTTCCAATGGGCTCGTGGCAGAAGGAGCCTGGTGGCTGCCGGAGGGAGTGCGCGAGCCGGAGCCGTGCGACGGGGAGCAATTCCTCGTCCTCGCTCATGTTGAAAGAGATTTCTCCATGCCCCCCATCCGTTCTTTAGAGGGTTCTTGAATTTCTTTGGCGCTCAACTGCATCATTTCCCACCGAATACCATCACGTACTTGTCATCGTTCGTAACTTTGTGCGAGTGCTTCCTGCGGTGTCCTCCCCACTGGGGACTCTTTAAACACATTTTTACGATTATATCTCAGACGGTGAAGAAAGCAGACCCGTCGGATGGGAAAAGTCATGTGCTACAGCTGTGTGGGGGTTTGGGGCTTCAGAAGAGAGCGCAATGTTCTTTCCCTTCCGTGACTTTCCCTGATTCTATTAGAGGCTGGCAATCGACTTGGTTCTATTGCAAGGACGCAGTTTCACCCAACAGGTCGACTGGCCTTCCCCCTACACATCTAACCGCCCATCTGCCCCCAAGTCCCTAAAGGTGACTAAAGAGGAACAGGATCAGGTGGTGACCTTGGTGGACACCATGGTCAAATTGGTCCGGGGTGGAGTGACTGGCCTAGATCTGTTAGAGACTTTTCTCAATCGACGTATTCAGCCTCTCCAAGCTAGAGATCACACCATGTGGCATTATGCGGGCCCAGAGGACTCGACCAGGACGCATCTAGAGGAGGTTCCACAAAAGACTGTCGAGCAGTGGCTTTGCAGCATCACTGGGGCGTGCGACAACCCCGTGGGAGCCAAGAGGATCCTACCTTACTCAGCCGAAAACCCGCCGAATAATCTTGTAAGTTGCACTTTGTCGACTGAAGTACTTGTATTGTCGAGTGATATACATTGATTTTAGACTGACTTCCTTGTTGGAATTATGCAGCAATGGACAAACTTGCACTCGCCGGTTCCCAATGGGAACCAACCTGAAGATGGCGTAGTGAGCGAGGGTGGCGGCGTAGTGAGCGAGGGTGGCAACATGGACGGCGATGGTCCCTCTGACTCTAAGGATGAATACGAGGACTCTGGTTAAGAGGAACAAGTCGAGTCACCTCCCCAATGCGAAGGCCGCTCCAAGTCCCACCAGGATCCGGCAACTGTTGAGGCTAGGGCTCCAGGCCCTAGTGAGAAGAAAGCGAAGCGGAGCCGCCCTTCAACCATTGAGTCGAGTGAGAGGTCGGCCACGCATCCCAAGCAAATCACGACCACACCTCTCAAGGCTCTGCCTCGCATGAGGATGGCTATACCTGTCGTATCCACGTAAGTATTTATTTTTGAATTCTTTCTATCGACTGTGACCTTGTGTTGTTGCTAACCGAGTGCTATTCGATCTATCAGGGTTGCTACTTCTATAACATCGCCTCCTCGAGACAAAGGAGAAGCAATGGACATTGACACTGCTGATGCTGCAACATCTCACAGAGGTAAATAATTCTTCGACTCACTCGGATGGGATTCATCACTTGCAAAAGCTAACACTGTCGATTGACGTTACAGAGGTCATTCAACTGGAAGATGATTAGGAACACCTAGATGTCCCGTGCGTCCACACTCGACGAGCTTCATCCGTGCATACGGTCCAACGGTCGACTGCATAGTCTCTCCAAGGGGTGGGTGACTCGACACGAATCATAGCTGATCCTAAAGTACCTTCGTCAGGTGCACCTCCAACTGTCTCAACCATCGTGACGTCAACTCCAGCCGGACCCGTTTAGACTGCTTCAGCCGCTCCAGCAACTATGCCGATCCCGCCTATGATGGCTTTCTCTCTGCATCACGTCTCGGAAGATTATACTGGAGATGCGAAGGAGGCTATGATCCAGGCAAAGCAGATAATGCTGCGAACCAAAGAGGCGTACGAGGCTAGCAAGCTGGCTTATGATGTCAGCACAGCCCTCCGCACCAATGTCCGAGTAAGTTTGATTGTAAGTACATTTCCGATTGAATTCCTATCTTTTCTTGACTATACACCCAGTGGGTGCTTATTATCCACTCGTAGAATGTTTGAAATGTGTCCACTCGAATAGGTCAGGTCTTAGTCGATTAGGATTTGGATTGGTAGTACGCGTGGTACCAAAGTCACTCGACATGTCGAGTGTATTTTTTTTTTGACGAGTTACCCGACGGATCAAGTGTTAACCGTCTCAGTGGGGGCACTCTGAGTGCACCCACTGGGTGTAGTCCCGGAGACCACTGTCGAGTGCTTTCACCGGCAGGGGTCTTAGAGCTTGTCGTATGCTTGATACGTTTGCCCTTGGTCGCACCACTCCGCAGCTACTTTGTAGGTTCCATGGATATCATTGACAAACCATGATATGATGCTACATAAGGATAGACTGCACTTCACAGAGTGGGGAGGGGCGTGTCAGTCGACGGATAGAGTGACATATGTTTTCTTCCACTCGACTGATCGAGAATTGGCAGATCCAGTGGGGGCATGCTAAGTGCACCCACTGGGTGTAGCCCCCGATACCGCTGTCGAGTGCTTGCACCGGCAGGGTCCTAGAGTTTGTTGTATACGGGATACATTTTTCCTTTGGTCACACCACTCTGAAGCTACCTTGTAGGTTTCATGGATATTATTGATAAACCATGATATGACGCTACATAAGGATAGATTGAACTTCACAGAGCAGGGAGGCGCTTCACTCGATGGGTCGAGTGACGGATGAATGTTCTGACAGGCCTGACCTTGACGAACGTTTTAGTAACCAGTGGGGGCACGCTAAGTGCACCCACTAGGTGTAGTCCTCGAGGCTACTGTTAATCGCAGACGATAAGCAGTAGTCTTCAAAACTTGACATCGGAATTTGTGTTGTACGTGAAGTACTAGAGTCACTCGACATGTCGAGTGTTAACCGTCTCACTAGGGGCACTCTGAGTGCACCCACTAGGTGTAGTCCCCAAGACCGCCGTGGAGTGCTTGCACCGGTGGGGGTCTCAATAGAGGCTGTTTTGAAGTTTTTTACGGCACGCGGAGCGCCAGGGCCACTCAACATGTCGGGTGGACTTTTTGCTTGAATTCTTCTTCCCTGGATATGGGTTTCATGGACATCATAGGTTAACCATTATACGATGACATTCCAGGGTAGTAAGACAGTCATTCGACGGTATTCGTAGCCCAGTCGACCGTCCTTGGTATTACTTGCTGATTGAATTGCGTTCTTTGGTTGGTTTCAGAGGGCTTGCGAACTTGGGACGCAGTACAAGGATCTTGAGAATGAAAGGAACCGACTACGTGTGGATCTGGAAGCCTCCAACAATGCTATGGAGCGAGCGCATGTTGAGCTGAAGTTTCTGGGAGGTAATTACTGTCGACTTTCTGCATTCCCATCTTTACTTTTCATGTTTTGAACTGAGTTCTCTCACTCGAACAGACGTGCGCAATGAAAATTGCCGACTCCAAGTGCGACTCAACAATGTTGTTTCTTTAGATTCCATGAAGAAGGCACTGGAGGAGAAGGACAAAACACTCGCTGACACCCAACGGGTGGCCAGGGATAAAACCGAAGCTGCAGATTGGAAGCTGGCGGCCACCAAGAAGCTGGAGGAGGAGAACGCAAAGCTGAAGCAGGAACACGTGGACCTTGTCAAAAGGGCTGAGCAGCTGAACAAAAGGAGCAACGGCCTAGAGAAGCACTTGGGGGAATTCGCGAGGAAGATGTACATCATGCTCGACGGTGAGTGTTTCTTGTTGACGGAAGTTTGTAAAGTCTTTGAAGGTCGTAACTCACCGATTCTCCTCCCATTCCCACACTTCAACAGAATTCTTCCAGGACTTCGAGAAGGAGACAAAGGAGGTTGAGCCCAATCTGGATCCCACTAAGTTACCTATCGTGGACGCGGTGGCCATGAACATGCTCAGACTCAATTTCCTGCTCTAGGACGTTCAGGCATATCTTGTCCGACTAAAATCTGCAATGTAGAGAATTTACAAGGAGCTATGGCCTGAGGACACCCTTCAGCTCGACCTCAACTCTATGATGGATCGCCTGAATGAACTTCCAAGTCGAGTGTAGGCCTAGAAGAAATCTACTACTCGTTGCAGGGCCGACGTGGCGCTATCACTCGTCAGGGTCCATTGCAGGGACGTGAGGGAAGAGAAGCTGAAGGAGCTTCGGGTGGTTAACACGAAGAAACACCAGTTTGAGGACTTCATGGAAACCTTCATTGAAGCAACCACCAGAATCGCAGACGGCATCGACTTGGACACTTTTGTTGAACCAGCTAGCCCGTCGGATGCTTAAAAAACATGACCTTTGGAAGATATACATTTATTCGCCTCGGTATGCCGAGTGAAATTGTATCCCTCAAAACTTCATTCAGGCCTTAGGCCTGAGCACATTTGCTTTTTTACGAAACATTTATCTGCGATTTAACCATTGGATTTTATCCGTATTCGGCTTTAATCGCGTGTTCGACTGTATTTGCTTTTTGACTTAGGCGAAATATGTTTGCAGGTAAGCCATCGAGTGGATGGACTACAATGCACCCGACGAGGTTTTTAACTTAGGCGAAACATGTTCGCAGCTAAGCCCCTGAGTGTGAGGATTGTTCATCACTCGGAGTAGTTTACAACTTAGGTGAATGTCGATTGGCAGCTAAGCCATTGAGTGAATGGATTGTTATTCACCCGACAAGGTTTTCAACTTAGGCAAAACATGTTCGCAGCTAAGCCCCCGAGTGTGAGGATTGCTCATCACTCGGAGTAGTTTAGAACTTAGGAGAATATCAATTCGCAGCTAAGTCGTCGAGTGAATGGACTGCTATCCACCCGACAAGGTTTGTAACTTAGGTGAAACATGTTCGCAGCTAAGCCCCCGAGTGTGAGGATTGCTCGTCACTCGGACTAGTTTAAAACTTGGGGGAATGTCGATTTGCAGCTAAGTCGTCGAGTGAATGGACTGCTATCTACCCGACAAGGTTTCTAACTTAGGCGAAACATGTTCGCAGCTAAGCCCCCGAGTGTAAGGATTGCTCGTCACTCGGAGTAGTTTAGAACTTAGGCGAATGTCGATTCGCAGCGAAGCCATCAAGTGAATGGACTGCTATCCACCTGACAGGGTTTTTAACTTAGGCAAAAGCATGTTCACAGCTAAGCCCCCGAGTGTGAGGATTCCCCATCACTTGGAGTATTTTTGAACCTAAGGGAAGACGGATTCGCAAACAGGCCATCGACTGAATGGACTGCTATCCACCCGACAGGGTTTTCAACTTAGGTGAAAGCATGTTTGCAGCTAAGCCCCCAAGTGTGAGGATTGCTCATCACTCGGAGTATTCCCAAGAATGAAATTGTATGATCGGAATCGACAATATATATTGCAGAAATGTGAATTGCATTGATGAAGTATTCTTATTACATCAGAACATTCTTCTGTCTCAAGTATAAAAACACTAGAGCAGATTTGTGTTCCAGGCTCGTGGCTTGTCTATCCGCTTCATGAGATTATATAGATGATAGGCTCCGTTGTTAAGCACCTTACTGAAGACGAAAGGACCTTCCCATGCAGGAGCAAGCTTGTGAGGTGGGTGTTGATTCACTCGGAGCACCAAGTCTCCCTCATGAAACGATCGACTCTTGACATTCTTCGCATGGAAGCACCGCAGATCCTGATGATAGGCAGTAGTCCGGATCAGAGCCATCTCTTGTTCTTCCTCCAGAAGATCTACACCGACCTGCCTGGCCTGTTAAACTTTAGCTTCAGAATACAGTTCCACTCGAGGAGAATTGTGAAACAAGCCACTCGGCAATACAGCTTCAACACCATAGACCATGAAGAAAGGAGTCCGTCCAGTCGACCGATTTGGTGTAGTTCTCAGACCCCATAACACAGACGGCACCTTAGTTACCTAGGCACTAGTGGCGTGATCCAGGTCGCGCATGAGACGGGGAGTAAGGCCTTGCAAGATGAGGCCATTGGCTCGCTCGACTTACCCGTTGGTTTGTGGGTGAGCGACAGATGCATAATCCACTCGAGTGCCCTAAGACGTGCGGAAGTTTCTGAACGTTATCTGTGATAATGCTATGAGGAACGTCGTACCGGAAAATTATCCCTCTCATGAATGTAACCGCCATACGGGAGTTCAATTTCTTGATGGGTTTGGCTTCTATCCACTTGGTAAACTTGTCGACTGCAACCAACAAATGAGTGAAACACCTTTTCCAGTCCGAAAGGGACCAACCATGTCGAGTCCCCAAACAGCAAATGGCGAGGCGAGATGAATTGTCTTTAGAGGAGAGGCTGACTCATGTGATAGGTTTGCATAGAACTGGCATCCATAACAGTGATCGACGGTGTCCTTAGCCATCTCAATAGCGCGGTGCCAGAAGAAACCAACTCTGTATGCTTTGGCGATATTCGTCCGTGAGGATGCATGATGATCGCAAGTTCCTGAGTTGATCTAGTCCAGAATCATTCGACCTTCCTCGAGGGAAATTCAGCGCTGTGTAATGCTAGTCGCACTCTCTCTAAATAGATGATCTCCCACCACAGTAAAAGCCTTGGACCTGTGCACAATCTGTCGAGCCTCTGTTTCATCTTCAGGGAGCTCTTGTCTAAGGATATAGGCAATATAAGTCATAGCCCAATCGGGAGTGATGACCAGAATCTCCATGACCAGGTCAATCACTACAAGGACATCGAGTTTTGTCGGGTCAGTGGAACTCGAAGCTTGTGGCGGCTCTTCGGTGAAAGGATCTTCTTGAACCAAGGGAGTGTGCAAGTGCTCCAAGAACATACCGCTAGGGACAGGCCGTCGAGTGGACCCAATCTTGGATAGCTCATCGGCCGCCTGATTTTTCAGTCGGGGAACATGATGAAGTTCCTCGCCTTCGAATTTCTTCTCCAACTTTCGGACTGCATTGCAGTATCTAGCCATAGCGGGGTTTCTAACATCCCACTCTTTCATCACTTGATTCACCACCAGATCTGAGTCGCCATAAACCATCAGGCGCTTGACACCGAGTGAGATAGCCATGCGCAACCCGTACAAAAGTGCTTCATACTCTGCCTCATTGTTGGAGGAATCGAAGTGAATTTGCAAGACATAGTTGAGCTTGTCACCCCTGGGAGATATCAAGACAATACCAGCACCGGACCCGTTCAACATTTTCGAGTCGTCAAAGAACATTGTCCAATGTGCCGAGTGAACTTGGATAGGTTGTTGCTGGTCAATCCACTCGGCCATGAAATCCGTCAATGCTTGGGACTTGATTGCTTTTTTGGCTTCGAATCTGATGTCAAAGTGTCCAAGCTCGATTGCCCATTTAGCCACTCGACCTGATGCGTCTCAATTATTGAAAATCTCGAACAATGGAGCATCACTGATGACTGAAATCGAGTGGTCGTGGAAATAATGTGCCACATTCTTCGTTGCTAGGTAAATACCATAAACCATCTTCTGATAGTGTGGATATCTTTGCTTTGAGGGGGACAAAACTTCCGAGATATAATAGAATGGACGCTGGACTTTATAAGCTTTAACCTCCTCTTCCTGCTCGACAGTTAGCACTATACTGATGACCTGATTATTGGCCGTGATGTACAGGAGCAAGGGCTCTTTGCTGGCAGGAGCAGCAAGCACTGGCTAGGTGGAGAGTAGGGCTTTGAGCTCAACAAAAGCTGCTTTGGCTTCAGGAATCCACTCGAACGTGTCAGACTTCTTCATCAGTTGATATAAAGACAAAGCCTTCTCACCAAGATGAGAAATGAATCGACTCAATGCTGCCAAGCAACTTGTGAGCTTCTGAACGTCGTGCACTCGCACGGGAGTCTTCATTCGCATAATGGCTTTGATCTTCTCAGGGTTGACATCAAGCCCCCATTCGGAAACGAGAAAATGAGTAATTTGCCGCTAGGGATGCCGAAAGTACACTTTGCCAGATTCAGCTTTATGTTGAATCTCCTCAGATTGGCGAATGTTTCGGCCAAGTCGGCCAGCAGGTCGGAACCTTTGCAGACTTGACCACTATATCATCCATGTACGCCTCGACATTCTGAGGGATTTGGTCAAGTAAACACTTCTAAATCATGCGCATAAAAGTAGCGCCGGCATTCTTGAGACCAAAAGGCATAGTGATGGAACAAAAACACCCGAATGGGGTGATGAAGGTTGTCTTTATTTCGTCCAGGCCATACAGACGGATCTGATGGTACCCAGAGTAACCATCCAAAAACGATAAATGCTCTCACCCCGAAGTCGAGTCAACAATTTGATCTATGTGGGGGAGCAGAAAATGATCTTTCAGGCATAATTTGTTGAGAAGTTTGAAGTCAATGCACATGCACAATGATATATCTTTCTTTGGCACCATCACAACATTCGAGAGCCACTCAGAGTGGTAAATCTCCCAAATGAACTTGGCTTGCCAGAGAAGGGCCACTTCTTCTCCGATTGCCTTGCGCTTCTCCGCCGCTGAGCGACGCAAATGCTACCTGATGGGTTTGGCTTTCGGATCCACTCTCAGACGGTGCACAGCCAGCTCCCTGGGAACCCCCCACATGTCAATAGGCTTCCATGCGAAGATATCCCAGTTCTCATAGAGGAACTAGATGAGCTCGGCTTCCTATTTACTGTCGAGTGTTGATGAGATATTCGTCGGGGCAGCAGTAGGATCCGTCGGGTAGATGTGCACCGTCTTCACTTCTCCTTCCGACTAAAATGCCGACTCAGAAGCCGGCTTCTTGGCGTGGAGCAAATCACTAGGGTCAGTTGTTTTTTTGTACTCCTCCAACTCAACCATAGCCATTTGGTGATCAGCGATCTTGGAGCCTTGCTAGAGGCATTCTTCGGCCCGCTCTCGATTGCCGGTGATCGTGATCACACCCTTAGGGCCTGGCATCTTCAACTTGAGGTACATGTAACATGGTCGGGCCATGAAATGTGCATACATGGGTCGACCCAAAATGGCATGTTAAGCACTCTAGAAATCCACGACTTCAAACATCAACTTTTCTTTTCGGAAATTTTTGTCATTCCCGAATGTCATATCCAATGCTATCTGGCCGAGTGACTTCGCCTTCTTTCCTGGGATGGCCCCGTGAAACTGCATGTTGCTTTCACTCAAACGGGACATCGGAATGCCCATCCCTTTCAAGGTATCAGCATAGAGAATGTTCAGGCCGCTGCCACCGTCCATGAGGACCTTTCTAAGTCAAGTGCCCCCCACTAGATCAACTACCAGAGCCTCTCGACCGGGAGTGGCCACATGAGCAGGATGGTCTGCCTAGTCGAATGTGATAGCATATTGGGACCACTTGAGGTAGGCGTGGGTATCTGGTACAGCCATGTTGATTTCTCTGTTGATGACTTCCAAACGACTCTTGCTCTCGACATCAGCAAAGATCACCAGTGTAGCAGTAACATCTGGGAATGTTTCTTTATCTTCATCTTCATCACCCTTCTTAGGGGATTTATCACCCGGCGGGTCTCCTTTGAATTTCTGGATAAGGGTCCGACACTGTTGAGTGGTGTGCTTGGGCAGAATCACATTGCCTTCCGCATCTTTCCTCGTGTGAATTACACACGGCTGATCCATGATATCAGTTCCTGACTGATTTTTTCCTTTCTTGGGGGTATACTGTGCTTTAGCTTTGCCCTAGTCTTTTGAGTGAGCTGCCAGTGCTGCTGCTTCTGCTTGAACCAGACCTTCAGCTTTTCGCTTCTGTTTCACATTGTTACTGCCACCAGCCTCATTGGCGACTGCCTTTCCTTTGCCGCTATGGTGGCGGTTTGTTCCTCGCCATTGGCGTACCGAGTGGCGATTTCCATCATCTTGATGAGTGAAATATCACCCATGCGCCCAAACTTCAGGTACAACTCCTTGTATCTCATGCCGGCCTTGAAAGGGAGTACCGCTGAATATGGTGCTCTGACACAGCCTGGTGCTCTGACACATTCTCCACTGTATGGTGCAAAGTGGACCACCGCTGAATATAGTCTCTCAAAGTATTATCAGGCTTCTGGACACAATGATGTAAGTCGACCAGACCTGCCAGACGCTTGCAGGTGCCCACAAAGGTTCGGACAAATACTCGAGCAAGATCCTCCCAGCAATGTATACTAGAAGGGGACAAATGATTCAGCCAAGCTCAAGCTGAACCATCCGACATCAAGGGTAGGTGCTTCATTGCGACATTGTCATTTCCACCACCAATTTGCACGGACACTCAATAATCCTCTAACCAAGTCTCTGGCTTCATTTTGCCAGTAAATTTCCCGATCCCCACCGCCAACCTGAAGTTGGGGGGAATCTCTACAGAACGGATGGCTCTGCTGAAACACTCAGGACCAGAAACCACGACTGAGCTACCACCCAGAAAATCTCTGTCGTGTCCTTCTATGTGGGCTCTGCCCCTATCAATCCGCTTCTGAATGAGGAGGTCGCGGGCGTCAAAACCTGCATTCCGCTCATCACCGAAGGAGCGCCTATTGTCCTAGCGCCGGGGCGCGTACGGACCACTCCGCGGAGGAGTGGGTACTCGACGGTGGTCTTCGCGGTGAAACTGCTCTTCACAGAAACCTCCGCCCCGATGGCGCAAGGGTAATCCAGGGCCTTGTGCCGACTGAACAGTCTCCGCCCTGGGTGAATTGTTGTGTATCCTGTTACGTGACCAAGACACAACAGAGTTTTGACCCTATGCTGCATCTAACAGAGCTCCGATCTGCATCAATCCTCTACCAGCCTCTAACCATAAAGGCTGAATAGAATCTGCTATCCTAGCAGTAGCTGCAACATTCAGTATAGGAGTTTGATATACCTCAACATTGTCGTGAGATCTAGTCGGAAATTGCTATCGCTAACGTCGACTGGGACGTGGCGGGCGCCGGCGAGCGTGCTCATCAAGTTCCGCCAGGAGCTCTTCCAAACGAATGCGCGTGGCCTCCAAAGCTTGAGCCGCGGCAGTCGCGCCGACGATGGGAGTATGAAGAATCTCCTCCTCGCGGCGCGGCTGCTCATTCGACGGACCGCCAGCCTCGCGCCTGCCATGGCCATAGCCAGGCGGTGAACTCTCATGAGAGCCCGCCATCAAGGCCTTCGCTGCGGGATCACAGCTTTCGCACTCGAAAGGCACGTCGGACGGATCGGAATCTGACTCGAACACGCCGTGAAGGGACTCAGTGGGCTTGAGTGCTACAACCTGTGGAGAAGTTTGATGCACCACTGTGATTTTGACCCACCACTAAAGTCGTGAGCGGCCAGACCGCTTGCGACCGCGAACAACGAGGGGAGCCGACGTGTAAGGAGTCGAGGGCTGACGCAGCAACATGCCACAGGAACTCACGTGGAAGTGCGTGGCCCCACAGACCGAGAGCGCGTCGACATCGAGAGGCGCTTCCTGGAGCCATGCCGAATCATCGGTGATGAAGGTGAGCGCTCGATGGAAAATGCAACCTCGCCGGAAGTCGCTTAGAGGCCTGCCCCACGGTGGGCACCAACTGTCGTGGGAACGAACCTGACAGTAGATGGTAGGGGTACATAAGGAGAGGGCAGAGTCCTAGCTACGGCGAGGGTGTACACATGGATGTATGAGTTCAGGCCTCTCTCGTGGAGGTAATAGCCCTACATCTCAGTGCTCGGGAGCTTATGTCGTGTGGAATGTTGAGATTACAATGGTTGCGAACCATTGTGCAGGAGGGTAGGGGTGGCTTATATAGAGTTCGCTGCCGCTCATAATTACCCAACATCTAAGGGTCCGATCGTGGTGTTAAAGTCTGTCGTTACTGGTAACGTACGTAATAAAAGCTATTAATGATGATTGGACCAACGTCTGCCTGTTGGGCTCTTGACGGTGGCTCCTGGTATTCTGGCGTCGTGTGAGAACGAGGTCTTCCGAGTGAAACGTGACTACCGAGTGAAGGAAGGAGTGTCCGAGTGGATAGCATGTGGAGTGACTTGAATGTCTCATGGAATCCAGTCAGAAGCTTATGCTTGATCTTCTAGTCCTCCAATGTAGTGTCCTTAGGTAAGGTATGTATGCCTTGCCTAGGACCCTACCCTAGGTACATATCCTCGTCAGCTACTCAACACAAGTGAATGAGCTCTTGCGTGGGCCTGCTCCCGTGCACGTCACCTCACCATGGTCCTTGGTACTTTGTCTCCTCACATGACACCCATGAGTAACCTCACGAGCGCGCTGCTCCACCATGAGGAAAACTTGTTGGCTTATTGCTATCGCTGATGCAGGGCACAAGAAGCTTCGTGAGCCCCAACCCATGAAGCAGTCTGTGCATACTGCCTTCTCAAGGAGCATGCAGCAAGCTTCACAAGCGCTGGTTCACAAGGCAGCCTACTGCGCTCACATCTGCCAAATGCTGACGGGAGCCCTCACCAAGGCTCATACTCCTCAAGAAAGCTAAGTCCAAATACTTTGTGAATACGTTGGTGCCTCTTGAACTATTTTTCCTCGTGATCTAGTCGAGTGTCTCTGTTTTATCCTTTGCACACGCCACCTCCATTTCAAAGGGGGGCTTCCTGAGCATCCCGTCTCATGAGCCCTTGTTGCCTCGTAGATCCCTACACCCTATGGCCTTGTTGGGCACGCGTCTGGGCATACCAGTGATGGTCGTAGCATGCTCAGCGGTGGGTCCTAGCAACATCGAGCACAATGGCAATGTAAAAAAGGAAAACCATGCCTCATGAGGAAACAAGGAAATCGCAGCAGGAAATTAAAAATTGGTGCGGTTACAAAGAAAAATGTCTTTACACCCCCATGGGGCTATGCCTAGTTGATAACACGAAGCAAGAAAGAGAAGGGTCTAATCGCACGTGTCGCCTCCGCTGTCATCACTGTCAATAGCCTCAGGGCCACCGTCTTCCTTGAAGCTCTGAGGAGTGCGTGTGAATCGCTCGACTAGAGCATCCACGTGGTCGTGCACCCCTCCTCAACTTGTTGTGGAGCTCCACGGGGATAGGCTGCATCATCCTGGCGAAGTCAAAGTCAGCGTTGGCGTGGAGAAGGTTGCTGAAGATAGGCTTCATCACCTCTTTCAAAGTCAGCGTTGGCATGGAGAAGGTTGCTAAAGATAGGCTTCAGCGCCAATTCCAGGAGGTTGCGACACTCCCCTTCGATGACGTTGTCCTGCCTTGAGATCCCCATCTCCAGCATCTCCACCAGCTTGGTGAAGAAGTCCAGGTAGCCGGTGTCGGCATCCGCGATGGGATAATTAGGGAACTCGTCAACAAAGAGGGAAACGACACCACAGGCATGCAGGGCAATGGCACGAAACACCTTGACACGCTCGGGCTGCGGCATCCGTGCGTGGGCAACATCATCTCTGGCCTTTTCGCTGATGTCTGAGATGCCACCCACCTAGGTCTGGAGTGACTCTAGCTCCCCGAGGCATCCTCTTTGCCCTTTAGCATGAGCTGGAGGTTGGCCTCCGCCTCCTAAAGCTGCTCCTTGAGCTTGGCCACCTAGGCCTCGAGCTCCTCCCGTTTCATGTTGAAGCGGTCCTCCTACTACTTTAGCTTCTAGCCATGGATCTTCTGGGCTGCCTCACGCTCTCCTTTGATATTTGTGTCAGTGTCCATGTTGATCTTCTTCTCCTTCTCCTTCATCTCGAGGTTGGCCTTGGCAAGGCTGGTCTCGTAGGAGGACTGGGTGGCCGCCACTTGGATGAAGTCCTGGAGATCTATTGCTCACGGATCTTCATGTCTCCCTTGCAAGCTGCGAGCATCTCCTTGCTCTTGGCAAGATCCTCCTCTCGGGTGGCTAGTTGTCCCTTGCGGGCTAAGGCTACATCCTCCGTCGCCCAGAGCCCCTGCTCATGCGGGGCGATCTGCTATAGGACGACCTTCACACGGGCCTCCACCTCCTCACATTGCTGGTCGGCTTTGTCGGACTCTCACACGGAGTTCGCCTAAAGCTCCATGGCGTCCTTGATGGTCTTCTTGTGACTCTCCATTGTGGCATCCTCCTCCCTGCAGCCCAGCTTAATGGCCACTTCAAGCTGGTGCCACCCGTGAACGAGGCATAGGCGCTCAGTGGCGAGCCACACCTCTTCAGCCTGGAGGTCTACTTCAAGCGCATCTAAGGCGTCTCGGGCACCCTGCAAGGAGTTATGCACAAGCATTGTGCTGGTGCTGACAAGCTGCAAGGCCCAGCCCTGGTGCGGATCCACACCGCCGTCTGACATCCTGGCATGCGATAGCACCGAGTCGGCCTCTTCTTCAGGCCCCTTCTCCTTGCTCCTCGCAAGGGATGCCTCCTCCACCGTGTGTTGGGGGCTCCGCACAATCTCCACTTCGGACTGCCGCACTGCCGAACGCTGGGGCTCATCACAGCTAAGGGAGTCCAGGTTTAAGGGGTTGGGTGGCCGACCTATTTCTCATGGGCCGGACTATATGGGACAATTATTGAGCATTGTATTGATCAAAGGCCCGATCACCACGAAGGAAGCTTCTGGAATCATGGGGTCTCCTCCAAGATTGGAATAGTCAATAGGCATGTTTTTCCTTCTATGTGTAAACGACCATGTGTAAACCCTAGGTACCGTCGACGTCTATATAAGCCGGAGGATTTTAGGTTGTAGGGGGGAGGCAGACTCATCTAGGATTTAGCTATTCAATCTCGAGGTAGATCAATTCTGTAACCTACAAACCATCAATATAATCAAGCAGGACGTAGGGTTTTACCTCCATAGGAGGACCTGAATCTAGGCAAACATCGTCTCCTTTGTCCCCGGTTACCATCAATCCAAGTCTCACAGTTCGAGACCGCGTACACGAGATCTGCCAGTTTTGACACCGACATTGGTGCTTTCATTGAGAGTTCCGCTATGATCACCAAAGGAATCGATGGATCGCATTGTCATCAACTAAGAAGTCCACAACATGGACACTTTTGTCCCTGGATAGATCTTTGCTTTCGGCAGCATTGTGCTACACGCTGACCCAACCGGTCATCTACTCCGGGTCGGAAGTTTCGACCCTGATCGAGAAGTCAGATTTGGGAACCTGGAGTGCTCTGTAGACTCTCGGGGCGATTTCTCTCTAACCGGGCTCACAGTCTTGCCTGCCGTGCCCAAACACTCCAGGGCTTTAACCTCGGATCCCTCTTTTGGCCCCGCCAGCGGGATTCACCCCAACGATGGCCTGACCTGTAGTCCGGATTCAGCCATAGTTCTAGATGCCCGGACACCCGTTCTTGCCGAACACTCTCCTTGCGCGGACGCACCAGAGGTCAACTCCGAACGCTTCGAGCAGGTCGACCTGATCGAGCTCTCGACACTCAACGAGGCCCTAGATCGGATCTCTTCGATGAAAACTACCGATGACCCAACCGCGATCCATGCTCAGATTGGTCTCAAAGCGGGTCAGGACGAATTTTTCATCCCACCCACCACCCACTTGATAGCCACTTTCGAATATTTAACCGACATGTTGGACTATGCCTCCGAGGAGGCAGAATACATGGATGAGGAAGATTGCACCCTCACCACCGTAAACACAGGGCGATGGGCTTCCTCCTCCATGTATGACGTCTACATGGTGGACACTCCATCGACTAACGGCGAGCACACACCTAAAAATGATGGTGACAAATCGGGTGCAGCGTCGTCAAGGCGTCGAAAGTCGCATAAACGATCAAAAGGAAAAAGGGAAGAAACTCTATCGCCGGCACCGCGGACGGAGATACCCTAGAAGACCTCGACGGTCCCGATATCCCCGAACATACGCTAGAGGGTCAGGAGAGATCGGAAGATCAACTCAACCCCTATGACCTAAATGATTCCTAGGATGACAATTACCTCTCCCCTTTTGAGGATAAAGACATCCTGGACGCCGATGACTTCGCCATCCCAGATAACCTTCAAGATTAGGAACTATTCAGGCAACAGCTTATAGCCACGGCCCACTACCTAAAAGCAAAATAAAGGCAGCTTAAAGCTGAAAAGGACAACCTCAATGATCGATGGACGAGAGTCCTCTCAGCTAAGGAAGGATATGGCACCGGTCTTTGGGACCAACCTAAAACCTATCCACGCAAAGGGCTGCTGCCACAATTCGACGACGAGCTCATAGACACGCCATCTCCCAAACATACCCCATACGACAAGCCAGACCGCCCCCTCGAGGACGAGACAGGATGGCTGACGAAATCGGTTATCGGTCGACGATACCCCGAAGATGGGGAAAAGAGCAAATAGAGCCCGATGACAGGTTTGACCTGCGGCATGACTTGGACCATAGGGTAGGCCACACAAGATCCATCTACGGATCCACAGGGTACTCACCTGATCGACGGGCCGGGTACTGGCCTTGGCTCGATAGCAACAATCAAGGCTAGGAACGAAACTGAGCTAGAGCAGATGCCGACTACCGGCGTGACATACCTTGGGTCAGAGGCGCTGCCTACCCATTGTGCTTCACGAACAAGGTGATGCAGCACCAGTTCCCGGAAGGATTTAAACCCGTGAACATAGCGCAATACGATGGGAAAACTAACCCAACCATATGGATTGAGGATTTCCTCATCCACATCCACATGGCGCGAGGAGGTGATCTCCACGCCATCAAGTATCTACCCCTAAAGCTTAAGGGGCCAGCTAGGCACTGGTTAAACAACCTCCCGAAAACTCCATCGGGTGCTCGGAGGATCTAGAGGATGCATTCCAATCTAACTTCCTGGGCACCTATGTTCGGCCGCCAGACTCCCCCGACCTGAGCAACGTCGTCCAGAAGCCAGGAGAGTCCGCGCGGCAATTCTGGAATCGGTTCTTGACCAAGAAAAACTAGATCGTTGACTGCCTGGACGCTTAGGCAATAGCCTCCTTTAGGCACAATATTCGGGAAGAATGGTTGGCTTGCTAGCTCAGCCAGGATAAACCTAGGAGAATGTCCGCCCTTAAATCACTCATGACCCGCTTTTGTGAGGGCAAGGATAACTGGATAGCAAGACGGAGCCACAACCCCGAAGACCCCGGAACCTCCGAAGTTCGGGAAGGAAACGAGAAACCAAAGTGCAACAAGAATAAGCGCCGGCACAGCAATAGCATCGCCGATGACGCGACCATCAATGCCGGTTTCTGCAACTCCCGACCAGGGCAGTGGAAGAAGCCTCCTAAAGGCAATCGCGGCGGACCCATCCCGCTGGACAAGATCGTGGAGAGGCCTTGCCAGATCCATGGCACTCAAGAGAAGCCCGCCAACCAAACCAACCATATCTGTTGGGTGTTCAAATAGGCCAACAAACTCGCAACCGAGGATCAAGGCAAGGGCCCACATAGCGAGTACGAGGATGAGCCTCACGGTCCGATCGGTGGTGGACAAAAGAAGTCCCCTCCATAGGTAAAAACCGTAAATATGATATACGCCAATCATATACCCAAAAAGGAGAGGAAGCGTGCCTTTCGAGAGATCTACGCCGTAGAGCCTGTAGCCCCGAAGTACAACCCGTGGTCAGTGTATTCGATCACCCTCGATCGGTGGGACCACCCAACCAGTATCCGTCATGGGAGCTCGGCCGCCCTTTTCCTAGACCCCATCATAGACGGGTATCACCACACTAAAGTCCAAATGGGCAGAGGAACTAGCCTTAATCTGATTTACCCGGACATAGTGAAAAAGATGGGTATAGATCCGTCAAGGATCAAACCCAACAACACTACCTTTAAAGGAGTGATTCCAAGCGTCGAAGCCCGATGCACAGGCTCTATAAGCCTGGAAGTAGTATTCGGTTTGCCCGATAACTTTCGAAAAAAAAAACTTGATCTTCGACATTGTACCTTTCCGCAGCGGCTATCACGCCCTGCTAGGTCGTACGGCGTTCGCTCGCTTTAACACCGTCCCACACTACGCATACCTCAAACTCAAGATGCCCGGCCCCAAGGGGTCCATTACTGTCAACGGCAACACAGAGCACTATCTCCGAACTGAGGACCATGCATTAGCCCTGGCGGCCGAATTGCATTACAATGATGATCGGCAAACGCTGACATCAGCTGTAAAGGCACGTCAGACTGTGAAGCGAGCTCGATCTCAGCCCAAACTCCCAAACCTTCCTCTCCCCATAAATAGGGACTCTCCCCCCATTGCACAGCCCTAGGACCAGCAAAGCATGTGCCAAGGAGGCACAACTTCGCGCTCAAGATTCCATGGGCGGCGGTGGGGAAAACTATCAAAGTGTACGTATTCGGCTGGACCGAACTAGTACCATGAAATGTCTTCGGACACACTGGAGGTACCATCAAGGGCCTGCTAAAAGCTTAAAGCTCATCCACACTTCGGCGGCTTCTCAAGATTTTGTTTCCAAGGTCCGCCCGCCGAATAGCAACACCCATAGAGGTATACAACTCCCTATTAGGCGCAGGAGCGGACAAACGATAGGGCACATCGAGGACGTTAGGTCACCCATCGAAGACCCCTAGCACAACCCTCTTGTAAAATTTTCATTTTCGAATACATGTAAAATAGTCGCTTTGGCAATTTTAATAATAAGAGTGGTTGAGCAAACTACAAAACCATTATACATGGTCGTTTCACTATCCTTTTTTGGCACATACTCTATTTTCTCACTCTTCTTGCGAAACTAGTTGGTACACGTTATGATGTAACCGGCTAATACACTGAGTGCTCGAGTTTAAACAAAATCACCCTATGCACAATTGATTGTGCATTCGGCGTCCTGGAATTCGTGTTATATGCATTGGATCCGAACTATGTCTTGGGTTAATAGTTGTGTTGTCCGGCTCGTGTGCTTGCCTCTTTACATTTTGCTCATTCGGCTAAAAGGGCAAAGGGAGAACCACTGCGATTGTGTTTCCAGCTAGCTTGGTCAAGCACCTCACGGGAGAAAGCCGAAAACTTACTGTCATAGTATGCGAGAACCGATCTACGAATCCGAGCTTAAGTGTCATACTAAAAACCTCGTTAGAGGTTATTACATGTCATGTGTTGGGTTTCATATTCGCCCAAATCATGTGATATCGGCTTTATCCACGGTTTATCCAAACATCACAAACCACTGGGGGCTAGTGATTAGCCACCACATTCGTTTTCGCACTCCTATAGCTAAGTGAAAGTTGTAAAGCACTATGGTCCGATTGCCTTGTCCGCCTTACACTACCGCCTCCAGGTATCGATAGCTTGGCTAAGGGTCCCAGTGGGTAGGAAGGGACACCTCGTGTATTATCTACATGGGAGCTGAAGCCGACGACTCGCAACTTTCAGTTTCAATGTCCACACATGAGTTATAAATGAATGCAAAATATAAAAGACATGATAAACAATGCATAATAAATGTTCTATTTCGAACACTAAGCCTCTATCGCTCGAGCACCCTTCATAACTATGGAGAAGTATCGCTTAGGGCACCTATGCTCCTTTCCAGGAGGCGGAGGAGTGGTGGCTATGTTCATCGGCTCAGGCCCCGGTCAGTGCACCTTGGCCCTCACAAAGGCCATCCGAGCTCCCTCGATATAGGAGGAAGGCCTTAGAGCGTCGATCCGAGGTGAGGAGTAACTCAACTTCTGCACCAGACCCAAGTAGTTGCTCGACAATGGATCGTTGGGCCATAGCCGGATACACAGATCCTTCATGGCCGGTTCCGCCGTCGGGTGAAGCTCCATCACCTACTTCAATAGCTCAATAAGGAGAGGAGAGCGCTCAGGGGATTCAAATTGCACCCAGAATAGCCGAGCTTCATCTCCTTCTCCCCGCGAGGCATAGAACCAATTCGTGACTGCTATGCTCTTCTGGCGGTCCGAGCAGGCGCCTGAGGAGCGCCACACTTGGGTGAGCAATGCGAACCTGCTATCACCGAAGAGACACTTCAGTAAATACGACTTACCATCCGTGATATCCTTCACTTGGCGGACTTGCTGTTCAAAGAACCGCCTATCCACCCGCTCCTTTTGGAGATCGGATTTCAGGGTGGATAGTTCGGTGGCCTGTTCCTTGCCTTTCTGCTCAATGTCCTCGCACTTCTGGCTGGCGTCCTTGAGCTTGTGCTGGATTTCCTCCACTCGAGCCTCATGCTTGGCGCTCATGGCTTTTAGAGCGAAAAGCATGACAACCGCTTGTTCGGCTGTCGCCTTCTGAAGCTCGGCCTTGAGCTTCTCAATTTCCTTCGCCGAGGCTGTGTAAGCATCAAACATATAACAATACCGCGTCGATAGTATGAATCACTATTGATGAAAAATTCGGATTTGACAATCCGTCTTACCTTGCGCCTCGTCAAATCTCTTGTTCACAACATCAATCTCATCTTCAAAGATCTTGAGCTACCGATTTAGCTCGTCTAGCTCGACGGCATTAGCTATCACCGCCGATGATGAAGCCTACAAATAATAAATCCCTATCAGATTACATGGGTTTACACCTCTAAACTGTCATAAACATGACCCTATGTTCGGTCCTCTTAAGGGTTGTTAGAACATTCGAGACACTAATTTATGATTGACCCCCAGGTGTGTTTTTCTAAACTCACCCAAGGATAGAAGGATGTTATATATATAACGATAGCACAAACGTAACAAATTAATATTCTAGAAATGAAACATTATGTGGCTCACCTGGAAGCCCGTCAGGAGACCGTTGAAGGCCTTCTTCAGTCCGCTATCAATGGACTGAATGCTTTGCAAAACAGCAACCATAAGGGTACAATGATCCTCAGAGATGGAGGCGCCAGATAGAGCCTCCCCCATGACCGGCCACCCATTGGTCGGTGGCGCTAGTGGTGATCGGTTGGCCCGATCTCCAACCGGGGATTGAACCGGTGGCTCCGGAGGCGTTGCATGCTCCAGAGATGCCCTTGGAGGTGACTGAACATCCATCCGTCCAGCCTCCTTAGTATCCTGGAGGGGCTGCACCCCCCGGTCTTCGGTGGCCATGGCATTAACCTCGACCATGACGTCATCGCCTCCGCTATTGGTGCCCGGCTTCAAAGGATCCTGCTAAGATGACACCTCCGTAGTATCCTTCGCAGTGCCGGAAGGGGTGGGATGCGACGCGGTCCCGTTCTCCGCTAGCTCGGCCGGTGGGGTCTCCCTGTCCGAAACTTTATCGGTGGCGAGAATGCACGGTGGGCTGCAGATCAATAGGCACTCACGTGTTAATAACATTCAAAACATGGCATTAGTTGCTCAGGGAGTCTTCGGATTCTTACCTTTGAGGAACCTTCTCGAAGTCTTTAGACTCGATGCCCGAGTCCAAACTATCATCGAGCAGGATCAACCACGGCGGACATACCTTCTTTAGTGCAGGAGGAGGAACATCCTCTGCGGCATCCGGTGACGCCGCCCTCTTTGTTCCGAGGGGGGAATCACATCCCCCTCGTCCTCATGCTCCTCCTATTGACTACAGGAAGCATGGGTTTTCTCGGACACAACATCTGGCTGGTCCTTGATACCGAGGCCTCCTCGGCATGTCTTCTTCTTCTCCTCCTTCATTTCTGGCGCCTTGTAAGGTGCCATGATACATCTCCAATGTATCTATAATTTTTGATAATGTCATGCTATTATATTATCTCCTTTGGATGTTTTATATGCATTAATATGTTATTTTATATTATTTTTGGGACTAACCTATTAATCTAGAGCCTAGTGTCAGTTTCTGTTTTTTCCTTGTTTATGAGTTTTGCAAACATGGCATATTAAACAGAGTCCAAATGGAATAAAATCTTCGGAATGAATTTTTCTAGAAGGAAAGAGATCTACCAGACTTCAAGTGCATGCCACGGGATCTACCAGGAGATCACAAGCCTGGTAGGCACGACCAGCCCCCTAGCCGCGTTTGGCAGGCTTCCCGTCTCCTGGCAGGTCTCCTAACCCTATTCTTCATCCTATAAATATCCAAATATTCCCCAAACACCAAAGGGATCCACGCAAATACTTTTCCGCCGACAGAAGCCTCCGTTCCTGAGAGACCCAATCTTGGAGCCTTTTCTGGTAGTGTGCCGTAGGGGGTTTCGATCACGGAGGGCATCTACATCAACTCCATTGCCCCTTTGATGATGCGTGAGTTGTCCACCATAGACCTACGGGTCCATAGCTAGTAGCTATATGGATTCTTCTCTATCTTTGATCTTAAATACCATGTTCTTCATGATCTTCATGGAGATCTATTCGATGTAATACTCTTTTGTGGTGTCTTTGTCAAGATCCGATGAATTGTGAGTTTATGCTCAGATTATCCATGAATCTTATTTGAATCTTCTCTAAATTCTTATATGCATGATTTCATAACCTTACAAGTCTCTTCAATTTATTGGTTTGGTTTGGCCAACTAGATTGGTAATTCTTGCAATGGGAGAATTTCTTGGTTTTGGATTCAATCTTGCGGTGTCCTCACCCAGTGACATAGTAGGGGTAGCGAGGCACGAATTGTATTGTTGCCATCAAGGGTAACAAGATGGGGTTTTCATCATATTGATTGAGTTTATCCCTCTACATCATGTCACCTTACTTGATGCGTTACTCTGTTCTTCATGAACTTAATACTCTAGATGCTGGCAGGAGTCGGTGGATGAGTGCAGTAATAGTAGTAGATTCTGAATTGTTTCGGTCTACTTGACACGGACGTCATGCCTATATGCATGATCATTGCCTTGGATATCTACATGGTTATTTGCTTTTCTATCAATTGCTTGACAGTAATTTGTTTACCCACCATGATATTTTCCTTCAAGAGAGAAGCCTCTAGTAAAATCTATGGCCCTGGGGTCAACTTTCCATAATATATTTTAAGATCTATAAACGAAATATACCAAAAATACCTTGCTGCAATTTACTTATCTTTTACTTTCGGTTTTCGTTTACATCTATCTCTATCAGATCTAATCCTTGCAAATAACCGTGAAGGGATTGACAACCCCTTTATAGCATTGGATGCAAGAGTTTGATTGTTTGTGTAGGTGCATCCATTGGTGACTTGCTTGTTCCTCCTACTGGATTGATACCTTGGTTCTCATCAACTGAGGGAAATACTTATCTAGTTCGCTGATCACCCTTTCCTCTTCAAGGGAAAACCAACGCAAGCTCAAGAGGTAGCACGCCACGACGAGCATCTTCGACAACAACTTGTGTCCCCGAATGAAGTAAGGGATGAACACCACCCTCTCGCCTGGCTTGGGAGTGGGGACCACCTGGCTCTTCTCCGGAGCATGGTGGTAGATGTTCGTGGGGAGGTAGCCGGCGTCCTTCAGGTCCCGGATATCCTGGTCGGTGACCGTGGAGGCCTCCCACTTGCCGTTGGAACCAGAACGGGCCATGGCCAAGCTCGTAGGGTGAGTTGTGGAAAACCTAAATATGTGCTCTGGAGACTCAAGATATTCGGAAGCGGATATTGTGAATGGGAAGCATGGTTAAGCCTTGGGGTTTTCTTTCCTTTTTATGAGGCTTGTTGTCGGTTAGCCTCCCTATACTGCACCGTGAAACCCTTCGCTTGCCAAGACGTGCATATCGTTATACGCGCATGATTAAACATATCCCATGTGAAACGGGGCACGATCTGTGCATTGATGTATTGCTGATGAAAATGGTCTGGAACTGTGAATTGAGTTTTTGTAACTAGTCTAGCAGTCATGGCGGGCCGGGACCTTTCGTCAGAAAGGTTGTTAGGGAACTCTGTTTGCTCCTTGACACTTGGCCTTTGGGGCTAACCTATTCATGGTGTTCGTGCGATCCACAAATCGTGAAAAGCTACATGTCATCGGAGGCCGAACTAAACTCGGCCAATCACTGATTGAGGAGAAGAACTCGCCTAGCAAGCCAAAGACTCTGATCAAGCGAAGCTGGACCGAGGACCCTTGGTGTTGGAGGCTAGGTCAGGGGCTACTGAGGGAGTCCTTGTTTAAGGGGTGCTCGGGTGGCCGACTGTTTCTCATGGGCCGGAGTATATAGGTCGATTAACGAGCATTGGATTGATCGAAGGCCCAGTCTCCAGGAAGGAAGGTTCAGGAAAATTGGGGTGTTCTCCAAGATTGGAATAGTGAATAGGCATATTTTTACTTCTACGTGTAACCGATCATGTGTAAACCCTAGGTACCCTCGGCGTCTATATAAGCCAAAGGGTTTTAGGTTGTAGGGGGGAGGCAGACTCTCTAGGCTTTAGCTATTCGATCTCGAGGCAGATCAACTCTATAACCTACACATCATCAATATAATCAAGCAGGACGTAGGGATTTACCTCCATAGGATGGCCCGAACCTAGGTAAGTATCGTCTACTTTGTCCCCTGTTACCATTGATCCAAGTCTCATAGTTCGGGACCCCCTACCTGAGATCTGCCGGTTTTGACACTGACAGTAGGAGCCTCAGGGGCCTGGTGCACGGGCAAGGCCCCGGGGCTCGCCATAGCCCCCTCGCTGGCATGAGCCTCCCCGCCAGGCATAGAGTCCTCCAAAGGGTTCGCCTTGTCATCCCCCTTCATCACTATGTTTGGTGCCTACGGCGGCACCTCATCTCTTCCTGGGGGTGCTCTCGGGGTTGACTCCCCCCCAAGCGAGGGAGGCAAGTGTTCGTGCAATGCGAGAGTTGCCTCCACCCCTCGTATGCCTAAGTGAGCCCCACCTCGAACTCGGTTGAGGGGCGGCCTCCTCACGTCCCTCATATCTCAAGGGAGCACAAAGGAAAATACAAACATTAAAGACACATATCATGAACAAAACAAAAACCAAGGTATATCGATAATTGTTGAAGAATAAAGATGGGATGCCTTCCGGGGCATCCCGAAGCTTAGGTGCTTGGGTATCCTTGAAATATTTACTTGGCGTGCCTTGGGCATCCCCAAGCTTGAACTCCTATCTCTCAGTATTCTTCTTATATCGATACCTCCTCGATCTTCAAACACTTCACTCACACAAAACTTAATAAAACCCTCGTGCGATCCGTTAGTATAATAAAGCAAATTCCTACATTAAGTACTATTGTGAACTCATTCCAAATTCATATTAGCATTATATCTACTGTAGTCCAACTTCACCATGGTTCATACCCCCCGATACAAGCCATAGATTCATCAAAATAAGAGAACAATGCATAGAAAACACAATTTGTTAAAAACAGGACAGTTTGTAGTAATCTAGAAACTTGATATACTTATGTAACTTAAAAAATTCTGAAAATTTAGGAACAATTAACAAAATTTCATACAAGTACTATGTACAAATTTCAGAAACTTTTGACATTCCAGTAAAAAATGTAAATTCACGCACTACAGCCAAAGTTTCTGTTTTTGCACTACACGCACCAAACAAGCAATCTAATCATCCTAAAAGTAAATTTGGCACATTACTTTTATAACACAACGGATATATACCAGGGGATAATAATTTTACATAAGCTTCCATGAAAAATTGTACATTGTATCCATGAGCATGAACACAAGTGTTCAAGGTCTACCCTCACTTCTCCAATGCACAACCTTCCAATCACTACCCTTTATGAAAAACTTCTTAGGCATAAGAGGCAAGTAACTCTTTTTCTATTTTTATTTTTTTATTTTTTTTGTTTGTTTCACCCACAACTACAGAAAGTGAAAAGGTAAAAAAAAATCTATTTAGTGAAGAAAGCAAACAAGCATACACGAGAATATCAACACCACGCTATTGCTCCCCGACAACGGCGCCAAAAAAGAGCTTGATAATCCCCAAGTGCAAGGAATCATCGTAGCAATTTCCAAAGGTGGAAGTGATAAGTACGGAGTGTCGAACCCACAAGGATATAAAGGTAAGATCAATATTCTCTCAAGTCCTATCTGCCACCGATACGACTCTACGTACACCGAACATTTGCTTCCATCTAGAAAGGACAAATAAAACTACGTTGTGGTCTGAAGAGGATAGCTTTGCATGATATCGGAGAACAAAAATATAAAAATAGGTGCTGTTATCATAATATTACAATATATTACAAAGAGTGAGTGTGAAATAATGATGATTCGGTGTGCGGAATTATCCTAGGCAATTGTTACAAGATCGGAAATCATTATTGCAATTTTATATGAGCGAGAGGCATAAGCTAACATACTTTCTCTACTTGGATCATATGCACTTATGATTGGAAATCTAGCAAGAATCCGCAACTACTAAAGATCATTAAGGTAAAAACCAACCATAGCATTAAAGCATCAAGTCCCCTTTATCCCATACGGAACAACCCCCTTACTTGGGTTTATGCTTCTGTCTCTCAAGCAACCCACTATAAGCGAACTATAAACGTCTTGCAACACCCTACAATGGGAATCCTTCACATGTGCGTGGCACGGAAGGCACCATAGGACAACACCAAAATAAACAGACAACTCAAACCAATCTCGATCATCAATCAACCTAAAGGACAAAAGTAATCTACTCAAAACATCATAGGATGGCAACACATAATTAGATCATAATATGTAGCATAAAGCACCATGTTCAAGTAGGTGATTACAGCAGGGTATGGGAGAGTGGGCCGCTAAAAGGAGATGAGGATGGTGATGAAGAAGGTGATGTTGATGAAGACGATCACCGCAGCGATGGTTACTCGATGGCACTCCAGGACCATCGAGAGAGAGGGGGGAGGATCTCCCCCTTGTGCTTCCTCCTCCATGGGCTCCCCCCTCTGTGGGAAGAGGTTCCCCCTCTGGTCCTTGGCCTCCATGGTGTTGATGGCCCCTCCAGGACGATGAGGATGGCCTCCAGTGATGGTGGCCCCCTCTAGCAGGGTGCCAGAGAGGACCAAGATTGGTTTTTCGTGGCTCTGGACGTGTGCGGCGGCGGAACTCCCGATCTAGGATATGCCCTGGGGTTTTTGGAATATTCGAGGATTTATAGAGCTAAGAGGGAGGTCGGTGGACTCCCGAGGGGCCCACAAGCTTGGGGGGTGCCCTAGGGGGTGGTCGCGCCCCTGAGGCTTGTGGCCTCCTCGGCCTTCCTCTCTGGTGACTCTTCGCTCTAGTATTTTTTATATTTTCCGAAAATATTCTCTGTAAATTTTCAGCTCATTCCAAGAACTTTTATTTCTAGACAAAAACAACAACACGTTAGTTCTGCTGAAAACAGCGTCAGTCCGGGTTAGTTCTAATAAAATCATACCAAAATCATTTAGAATTATTCTAAACATGGCCTGAATACTTCATAAATTGTAGATATGTTGGAGATGTATCATCATCCCCAAGCTTAATTCCTGCTCGTCCTCGAGTAGGTAAATGATAGAAGAAATAATTTATGAAGTGTGAATGCTAGCAAGTGCACAAGTTTGATCAATGATAATTCCAAACAACTTTTCTAGCGTCATTATATATAAAAAATAGTAGCTCATCTCATAAAACTTCTCATGATGAAGTAACAAGCTATTCACAGGTTAAAGTATAGACCATAAAGTTTCTTGTAAACTAACAAACTATGCTTTCAGTCACCAAACAATTGCAATTCATCTCATTTTCAGGAAGGGTCTATGTAAGAGCTTTGATTTAGAAAATTCCACATACTCAACTATCTTATAGTATTCCATGTTTGCTAACTCTCAAAGCATATTTTTACAGCAAATGGCATCCATCAAACACAAAGGAAGATAGAGGCTTAGAGTTTCTCCTCCCAACTTATTTATCATATAGATAATTGTCAACAATAATAATTCGTGATCAAATATATCTGGATGGCCATATATGCTTGGATATTTCCCCACCACATGACGCTTGCCAAGAGAAAAAGGAAAAATATAGGAAGTGGTGAAGATCACCAGGACTCTTGTATAAAGGTAAGTACTAGAAAAGAAAAGATATGCCCCTTCGCAGAGGGAAGCAGAGGTTGTAATGCGCTTTTGGTTTTTAGCTATGCAAACTCTTAATGCAAAGGAATGTCACGTTGTATTACCCTTTGCGATAGCAACCTTTATTAAGCAATCCATCGCTTTTATTTCTTTGTCATCACAAATTCATACAACACTTATTTCCCTTTACAATAAAAGATCTTACATATTTAGTAGCAATTTTTATTGCTTTTCACACCGATGACAACTTACTTGAAGGATCTTATTCAATCCATAGGTAGGTATAGTGGAATCTCATGGCAAAACTGGTTTAAGGGTGTTTGGATGCACAAATAGTATTTCTACTTGGTGCTGAAGTTTTGGCTAGTATGAGGTGGAAGCAGGCACCATATGTTGGAGGATACAAAACAATATAACTTATATACAAGCATAACTCATTACATTCTCTTCCTTGTCCAACTTCAACTAATTTGCTCAATTTTGAAAATAATTAATGGGTATTCACAATCATCTAAGATGTCCAAGATAGTATATTTATATATGAAATCTCTCTTCCTTCAATATTCTTTCATGAATTGTTCAAGTGACCAATGTTGTCTTTGCTAACTTTCAATAAATTTCAGCATGTATACTTATTATGTGTGAAGTCATTACTCCCCATGGGTAAGTGTATGAAGCATTTTTAATTTCAGATTTATGATATTCAATTCATTCAACCATGTACTCATAGGATATAAGTGAAGCACGAGAGTGAATGACAAACTACTCCAAAAAGATATAAGTGAAGATCAATGCGTAGTTAATTAGATAAATAGCCATGTGAGGATTCTCTCTTATTCAAAATTTCAGATCCAATGATTTTATTCAAACATCAAAGAAAATAAAAATTTCACTCGAAGAATAGCATGCATCATGTGAACGAATAAAAATTTAGGCTCAACATAGGCTAACCGATAATTGTTGATGAAGAGAGGTGGGATGCGTAGCATCCCCAAGCTTAGATACTTGAGAGTTCTTGAAATATTTTCTTGGGGTGCCTTGGGAATTCCCAATCTGGATATTTTGTATCTTGTTCAATCCTCTCATATCCCGGTTTCACCTATTCTCAAAAACTTCATTCACACAAAACTCAAAAAGAACTCGTGAGATAGGTTAGTACACATCAGAACAAATCAACACTTCATGTACTGCCAACACATGTTGAACAATAATTTTCAAACATTAGGTACTGCATAATATCATTTCAACAATTTATATCTACCAATATAGGCTATGGAAACGATACGATAAGTAGGTAGCAAAACTATGACAGCAATCTGTCCAAACAGAACAGTCTGTAGTAATTTATTAAACCAATGTACCTATGGAATTCTTAAAATTATGAACATTTAGGAAATGGTAAGTACTTTATATGAAAATACTGTGCAAAAATTTCAGAAACTTTCTACATTCCAGTAAAATATGAAAATTCAAACACTACAGCAACAGTTTCTGTTTTGTTTTTACACAACACACATAAAACATGCAATGCAAGCATCCTAAGGCAATTCTTGGAACTTTTTATTTAAAAAAGATTATAAATAACACCTAACAGAGAACAACAAACATAAAATGACGCTCCAAGCAAAACTCATATTATGTGATGAATAAAAATAAAGCTCCAAGTAAGATATACCGATAGTGTTGAAGACGAAAGAGGGGATGCCTTTCGGAGCATCCCCAAGCTTAGACACTAGAGTGTTCCTTTAATTATTACCATGGGGTGCCTTGGGAATCCCCAAGCTTGGGTTCTTTTCACTCTTTACTCCCCTCATGTCGGTATCTAACCCAAAAATTGAAAACTTAAATCACACAAAACTAAACGGAACTTCATGAGAAGGGTTAGTGTACTAAAGATAAATCATTCACTTAGGTACTGTCAAGAAAAGATTAATAATTGTTCCCCCATGATACCTACTGTATTATATCATTCCCATAATTTATATTAATTAATATAAGCTATAGGAACACTTGAAACAAGCAAACTATGCATGCAAAACAGAATCTGACAAAAACAGAACAGTATGTACAAATCTGAATGATCACCATACTTCCCTTAAGATACAAATTCTAAAAAGTTAGGAACTATTACTGAATTTTCATATAAATTTCTTCTAAAAAATTCACAAATTTTTGTGTCTCCACTAGAATCAGGAAATTCAAATACTGGACACAAAATTTTCTGTTTTTGCACGGAATCAAACAAGCAAGTATCCACACTATCCCAAAGGCTTTACTTGGCACTTTATTGAAACTAAAGGCACAAAACATGATCATTACAGTAGCTTAATCATGTTAACACATCAAAACATAAAGTAAAAGTATTGGGTTGTCTACCAACAAGCGCTTTTCTTTAATGCCTTTTTAGCTAGGCATGTATAAACAATGATACTCTTCCAAGCCACATTCCGATGATCATTATATTCATACTATAAAATATAGAAGTGAAATGCATAGAGCATTCTTAATTAATATGGATTAACCAATAACTAAACTCAAAATATATAAGTGAATTACACAAAGCATTCTATAAAAGCCATACTCAAAATGTTTAAGTGAAGCACAAAGAGCATTCTACAAATCCATACTCAAAATATTTAAGTGAAGAACAAAGAGCATTCTTCAAATCCATCAAGGTCTATCTCATACTAGAAGGGAGCATAAATGAAAAAGGCAAACATTAAAGACACATATCATGTGAACAAAACAAAAACCAAGGTATACCGATAATTGTTGAAGAATAAAGATGGGATGCCTTCCGGGGCATCCCCAAGCTTAGGTTCTTGAGTCTCCTTGAAATATTTAATTGGGGTTTTGGTCATACCCAAGCTTGAACTCTTGTCTCTCCGTATACTTCTTGTATCGATACCTCCTCGATCTTCAAACACTTCATTCACACAAACTTAACAAAACAGTCGTGAGATCCGTTAGTTTAATAAAGCAAATTACTACATTAAGTACTGTTGTGAACTCATTCCAAATACATATTAGCATTATATCTACTGTATTCCAACTTCACCATGGTTCATACCCCCCGATACAAGCCATAGAGCCATCAAAATAAGAGAACAATGCATAGAAAACAAAATCTGATAAAAACAGGACAGTCTGTAGTAATGTGGAAACTTCGTATACTTATGTAACTCAAAAACTTCTTAAAATTTAGGAAAAATTAAAAACAATTCATATCAGTACTTTTTAGAAATTTTAGAAACTTTTGACGTTCCAGTAAAAAACATAAATTCATGCACTACAGCCAAAGTTTCGGTTTTTGCACTACACACACCAAACAAGCAATCTAATCATCCTAAAAGTAAATTTTGGCACATTATTTTATAATACAATGGATATATACAAGGGGATAATTATTTTACAGAAGCTTCCATGAAAAATTATACATTGCTTCCATGAGCATGAACACAAGTGTTCAAGGTCGACCCTCACTTCTCCAATACACAACCTTCCAATCACTTCTCTTTTTGAAAAACTTCTTAGGCATAAGAGACAAGTAACTCTTTTGTATTTCTCATTTTTTTGTTTGTTTTACCCACAACTACAGAAAGTAAAAAGGGAAAACAAAATCTATTTAGTGAATAAAGCAAACAAGCATACACGAGAATATCAACCCCACGCTATTGCTCCCCGGCAATGGTGCCAGAAAAGAGCTTGATGATCCCCATGTCCAAGGAATCATCGTAGCAATTTCCAAAGGTGGAAGTGATAAGTATGGAGTGTCAAACCCACAAGGAGCTTAAGGTAAGATCAATATTCTCTCAAGTGCTATCTGCCACCGATACGACTCTACGTATACCGAACGTTTGCTTCCATCTAGAAAGGAGAAATAAAACTACGTTGTGGATATGAAGAGGATAGCTTTGCATGATATCGGAGAACTAAATTATAAAAATGGGTTATGTTATCATAATATTACCCTAGGCAATTGTTAACAAGATCGGAAATCAGTATTGAAATTTTATATCAGGGAGAGGCATAAGCTAACATACTTTCTCTACTTGGATCATATGCACTTATGATTGGAAATCTAGAAAGCATCCACAACTACTAAAGATCATTAAGGTAAAACTCAACCATAGATATTAAAGCATCAAGTCCCCTTTATGCCATACACAACAACCCCCTTACTCGGGTTTATGCTTCTGTCACTCAAGCAACAAACTATAAGCGAATTATAAACGTCTTGCAACACCCTACAGCAGGAATCCTTCACGTGTGCGTGGCACGGAAGACACCATAGGAAAGCACCAAAATACACATGCAACTCAAACCAATCTAGATCATCAATCAACCCAAAGGACAAAAGTAATCTACTCAAAACTTCATAGGATGGCAACACATCATTGGATCATAATATGTAGCATAAAGCACCATGTTCAAGTAGGTGATTACAGCGGGGTGCAGGAGAGTGGACCGCTAAAAGGAGACGAGGATGGTGATGTAGAAGATGATGTTGATGAAGACAATCACCACGGCGCTGGTTCCCCCGGTGGCACTCCGGCACCATCGGGAGAGAGGGGGAGAGGATATCCACCTTGTGCTTCCTCCTCCGTGGCCTCCTCCTTGGTGGGGAGAGGTTCTTCCTCTGGTCCATGGCTTCCCATGTGTTGATGACCCCTCCAGGATGATGAGGATGGCCTCCGGTGATGGTGACCCCCTCCGGCAGTGTGCCGGAGAGGGCCAAGATTGGTTTTTTGTGGCTCTGGAGGTGTGCGGCGGCGGAACTCCCGATCTAGGTTATGCCCTAGGTTTTTTGGAATATTTAAGGATTTATAGAGCTGAGAGGGAGGTCGGTGGACTCCCGAGGGGCCCACAAGCATAGGGGCATGCCCTAGGGGGGTCGTGCCCCTAAGGCTTGTGGCCTCCTCGACCTTCCTCTCCGGTGACTCTTCGCTCCAGTATTTGTTATATTTTCCAAAAATATTCTCAGTAAATTTTCAGCTCATTCCGAGAACTTTTATTTCTGCACAAAAACAACACCACGGTAGTCCTGCTGAAGACAGCGTCAGACCGGGTTAGTACTAATAAAATCATACCAAAATCATACCAAAATCATATAGAATTATTGTAAACATGGCATGAATACTTCATAAATTATAGATACGTTGGAGACGTATCAGTAGACCCAACGCGCCTTGAAGCCCTCAACCTTCTTCACGATCTTCATATTGATGATCTGATCGACCATTCCATCAACCATGAGGAATGAGACAGATCCCGAACACTTGTTTGCTATGGTCAGCCGCAGGCTGTAGAAGGTCTAGATGAGTGCCACTGAGGGCATCACCCCCAGGAACACTCATAGAAGAAGGCGAAGATGGTGAGGAGGAACATGCAGTTGGGCTGGAGATGGAGAGCATGGATCTCGTAGTGAGAGAGGATGTGAAGAAGTCGAAGAAGGGCAGAATCAGGCAAACATAGACAATATTGTTGAAGAAGGGGAACACGCTGGTCGTCAGCTTACAGGCCAGCTTCGAGGCCAGCCAAATCTGTGGGGCATTGTGCTCGTGGTCGTCGTAGGCAGTCATGGGGATCAGCTTCTCCAACCCCTCCTTGTTGTTGATGATGGACGTCAGCAATGTGGGCTGCATTGCCACCTTGGCAACACCCTGGTTCCTTCTGGCGAGAGGATCCATGATAGCGGTGTGAGTTTGGAAGCGCGAGTAAGGAGGAGGAGGAGCAGTGCGCAAGGAAGGTGGATGGAGCAGAGGAAGGCAATGACCACAGTCGTGCCGCACAAACAAGCTTTTATTATGCTGGGAAGTTATTGAGGTATCATGCGGGAAATGAGGGTGTCCCCGTCCTATCATGCTGCCACGCGTCCTTGACTCAGCCCAAATAGTACACTAAGGTCCCGCCTTGTTTTGCCCCATGTCATTTCGTTCTCAATGGGTGGAACGTGTGCGCCGCAGGCCCGAGGGATACCGTCGGTCGAGTGGGAACCAGGGTACCATGCCCTGTCTATCTACGGCCCAAGAAGCGACACCTGGTGAAGGGACCAAGAGGTGGCCCACTCAAGATCTCCACATGCGAAGCAACTCGTGAGGCGCCAGACCTCATGAAGTCCCTCCCCGAGAGGCGAGGCTATTCAAGTCAACTATCTTCAGCAGCAAGCTACCTTGGGAGGCCCTCCTCGCGAGGTTGGTCGCTTGGAGGGGTCATGCGGTGCAGGTCACACATCTCCATTTCCACCGCATGGGTGACGCACCCACGTAGACAAGGATGACAGAACCATGCCAGGTGGCGCGAACAAGCAAGATTTCCTCTTTGATGATTAAACTTTAATGCCCACTGCCTCCTCCAAATTAGATTCCCAAAGTTTGACATTCTGGTGCAAGGCGACCACGATGACGCGACTCGCTAGGATGGAGGTCATTACCAAGCCTACCAGCGTGTCATGGACGACACCTTTGCAGATGAAGATGACCTTTTGTGAGAATAAACTGAGCACATGTCCCCCTTCGAATTTCCACCCTATGGCCTCCCTTTCCCACTAATATTTTCGGGGAAGAGGACCAAGGTGAGGATAAGAGGGGCAACATGGCTACCTTAGAAGGGGATCCATTCCCATCATTTTCCCCGGGGTCATCCATTTCCTTCGTCTCCTACTCCCTTTGTCCCAAAATAAGTGACGCAAATTTAGTACTAAGTTAGTACAAATTTTGTACTAAAGCAGCGACACTTATTTTGGGACAGAGGGAGTACCTTATTACACACTTGTGCCTCCTTAAGTGCAATCCCACCAACTAGGAGTAAGGTTGTACACCGCAAGGTGGCCTGAACTGGGTAACTCCACATGTCCCTATTGTTGGGAACGTTGCATGGGAAACAAAAAAATTCCTACGCTTCATCAAGATCAATCTTGGAGATGAGAATCTATGAGAGGAGAGATTGGATCTACGTACCCTTGTAGATCACTAAGCGGAAGCGTTAAAGAACGTTGTTGATGTAGTGGTACGTCTCCGCGACCCAAATCGCAAGCCGTCCGACGAACTCCCGATCAAGTACCGAAAGTACGACACCTCCGCGTTCAGCACACGTGCAACTCGATGGAGATCTCCGCCTTCTTGATCCAGCAAGAGGGAGCGGAGAGGTAGACGAGATCTCCGGCAGCGCGGCGATGTTGCGGCGATGGTGGTGGAGCAATTCCAGCAGGGCTTCGCCTAAGCACTACTAAAAAATGATCTAGAGGAAGAAGAGGGCAGCACTTGGTAGAATTAGGGTTGGGGCTGCCCTCAAAATCCTCTAGTATAAATAGGAGGGAGGGGAGAGGAGGCATCCCTAGCCTCTCCTCCAAGGAGAGGTTCGGCCGAACCAAAGGCGACGAGTCCACCTCCCACAAGGGAGGTGGATTCCAAATGGGACTCTTTCCCAGACTTGGCCCCTACTCTATCTCTTCCTCCATGTGCATAGGGACTCTTGGGCTGGCTTGCCCAGCCCACCAGGGGCTGGTGCGCCACCTCCAAGGCCCATGTGGCCCCTTTGGGTATGTGGGCCCCACTTGGTGGTCCCTGGAACCCATTAGTCACTCCCGGTACACTGCCGGAAATGCCCGAAACTTTTCCGGAGTTCAAACACCACTTTCCTATATATCAATCTTTAACTACAGACCATTCCGGAGCTCCACGTGATGTCCGGGATCTCATTCGGGACTCTGAACAACCTTCGGACACCACCATACATAACTCTATACTACCGAAACATCAACGAACGTTAAGTGTCCAGACCCTGCGGGTTCGAGAACTATGTAGACATGACCGAGACACCTCTACGGTTAATAACCAATAGTGGGATATGGATGCCCATATTGATTCCTACATATTCTACGAAGATCTTTATCGGTCGAACCTCTATGTCAAAGATTCAGTTAATCCCGTATGATGTTCCCTTTGTTCTTCGGTATGTTACTTGCCCGAGATTCGATCGTCGGTACCTCCATAGCTAGTTCAACCTCATTACCGGCAAGTCTCTTTACTCGTTCTCTAATACAAGATCTCAGGGCTAACACTTAGTAACATTGCTTGCAAGGCTTACTGTGATGTTTTATTATCGAGTGGGCCCTAAGATACCTCTCCGTAACATGGAGTAACAAATCCCAGTGTTGATCCATGCCAACCCAACAGACACCCTCAGAGATACCTGTAGAGCACCTTTATAGTCACCCAGTTACATTGCGACGTTTGATACACAAAAGGAACTCCTCCGGTGTCCGTGAGTTGCATGATCTCAAGGTCATAGGAACATATACTTGACATGCAGAAAACTGTTGCAACAAACTGACACGATCATATGCTACGTTTATAGTTTGAGTCTTGTCCATCCCATATTTCTCCTAATTATGTGATCCCATTATCAAATGACATCTCATGTCAATGGCTAGGAAACCTTGACCATCTTTGATCAACGAGCTAATCTACTAGAGGCACACTAGGGACAAAGTGTTGTCTATATATCCACACATGCAATGTGTTTCCAATCAATACAATTATAGCATGGATAATAAACAATTATCATGAACAAGGAATATAATAATAAACACTTTATTTATTGCCTCTAGGGCATATTTCCAATACTCTCCCACTTCCACTAGAGTCAATAGTCTAGTTCACCTCACTATGTGATTTACATTGTAATGAATCGAACACCGATGCTGTTCTGGTGTTGATCATGTTTAGCCCTTGGAAGAGGTTTAGTCAACAGGTATGCAACATTCCGATCAGTGTGCACTTTGCAAATATTTATGCCCATCTCCTCGATGTAATCGCAGATGGAATTGAAGCGTCTCTTTATGTGTCTAGTCCTCTTGTGAAACCTTGGTTCCTTGGCTAGAGCAATGGTAGCGGTGTTGTCACAGAACAGAGTCATTGGATTCAGTGCACTAGGCACTAATCCAAGATCTGTCATGAACTGCTTCATCCAGACACCTTCCTTTGCTGCCTCCGAGGCTACGACGTACTCCGCTTCGCATGTAGAATCGGCTACCAAGTTTTGCTTGGAACTGCACCAGCTTACCGCTCCCCCGGTGAGAATAAATACGTATCCGATTTGTGACTTAGAGTTATCTGGATCAGTGTTAAAGCTTGCATCGACATAACCCTTTATGACAAGCTCTTGATCACCTCCATAAACAAGAAACATTTCCTTAGTCCTTTTCAGGTACTTAAGGATATTCTTGACCGCCGTCCAGTGCTCCATTCCATCATCACTTTGAAACCTTCCGGCCATACTTATGGAAAGACTGACATCAGGTCTTCTGCACAACATTGCATACATGATAGAGCCTATGGCTGAAGCATAGGGGATGACACTCATCTTCTCTCTATCTTCTACAGCCACCGGGCATTGAGTCTTACTCAACATCACACCTTGTAACACAGGCAAGAACCCCTTCTTGGACTGATCCATTTTGAACTTCTTCAATACTTTATCAAGGTATGTGCTCTGTGAAAGTGCTATCAAGCGTCTTGATCTATCTCTATAGATCTTAATGCCTAATATGAAAGCAGCTTATCCTAGGTCCTTCATTGAAAAACTCTTATTCAAATATTCCTTCACGCTTTCCAGCATTTCTATATTGTTTCCAAACAGCAATATGTCGTCCACATATAATATTAGAAACGCTATAGAACTCCCACTCACTTTCTTGTAAATACAAGCTTCTCCATAAACTTGTATAAACCGAAACGCTTTGATCACCTCATCAATGCGCTTATTCCAACTCCGAGATGCTTATACTAGTCCATAAATGGATCGCTGGAGTTTGCAAACTTTGTCAGCATTCTCTGGATCGACAAAATCTTCCGGTTGCATCATATACAACTCTTCCTCAAGGAAACCATTAAGGAACGCTGTTTTGACGTCCATCTGCCAAATTTCATAGTCGAAATATGCAGCTATTCCTAGGATGATTCTGAAGGACTTAAGCATCGCTACGGGTGAGAAGGTCTCATCGTAGTCAACTCCTTGAACTTGTGAAAAACCCTTTGCCACAAGTCGAGCTTTATAGACAGTGATATTACCGTCCGCGACCGTCTTCTGCTTAAAGATCCATTTATTCTGAAAGGCCTTTCACCCTTCAGGTAATACTTCCAAAGTCCAAAATTTGTTTTCATACATGGATCCCATCTCGGATTTTATGGCCTCTAACCATTTCTCAGAATCCGGGCCCATCATCGCTCCTCCATAGCTCGTAGGTTCATTGTTGTCCAACAACATGACCTCCAAGACAGGCTTGTCGTACCACTCAGGAGCAGTACACGCCCTTGTCGACCTACAAGGTTCAATAGTAACTTGATCTGAAGCTTCATGATCATCATCATTAACTTCCTCTTCAACTGTTGTGGGATCCACAGAAACATCTTTCTATGCTGCGCTACTCTCTGGTTGAAGTAAAGGTTCAATAACCCCATCAAGCTTTATTTTCCTCCCATTCAATTCTTTCGAGAGAAACTCTTTCTCAAGAAATGTTCCGTGCTTAGCGACAAACACTTTGCCTTCAGATCTGAGATAGAAGGTGTACCCAACTGTCTCTTTCAGGTATCTTATGAAGACGCATTTCTCTGCTTTGGGTTCTAGCTTTTTAGGCTGAAGCTTTTTGATATAAGCATCACATCCCCAAACTTTAAGAAACGACAACTTTCATTCTTGCCAAACCACAGTTCATATGGCGTCGTCTCAATGGATTTCGATGGTGCCCTATTTAAAGTGAATGCAGCTGTCTCTAATGCATAACCCCAAAACGATAGTGGCAAATCGGCAAGACACATCATAGAACGCACCATATGTAATAAGGTTTGATTACGACGTTCGCACAGACCATTATGCTATGGTGTTCCAGGCGGTGTCAACTGTGAAATAATTCCACATTGTCTTAAGTGACTCCCAAACTCATAACTCAGATATTCACCTCCTCGATCAGATCATAGAAATTTAATCTTCTTGTTACGATGATTCTCAACTTCACTCTAAAATTGCTTGAACTTTTCAAACATTTCAGACTTGTGTTTCATTAAGTAAATATACCCATATCTACTTAAGTCATCTGTGGAGGTGAGAAAATAACGATATCCACCATGCGCCTCAATGTTCATTGGACCACACACGTCGGTATGCAGGATTTCCAACAAATCACTTGCCCGTTCCATTGTTCCAGAGAACGGCGTTTTAGTCATCTTGCCCATGAGGCATGGTTCACATGTGTCAAGTGATTCAAATTCAAGTGACTCCAAAAGTCCATCAGCATGGATCTTCCTCATGCGTTTTACATCAATATGACCCAAATGGCAGTGCGACAAGAAAGTGGTACTATCGTTATCAACTCTACATCTCTTGGCATCAATGTTATGAACATGTGTATCATCACTATCAAGATTCAATATGAATAAACCCCTCACATCTGGTCCATGAGCATAAAAGATACTACTCATATAAATAGAACAACCATTATTCTCTGATTTAAATGAGTAACCGTCTCGCAATAAATAAGATCCAGATATAATGTTCATGCTTAATGCAGGCACTAAATAACAATTATTCAGGTTCATAACTAATCTCGATGGTAATCGAAGAGAGAGCGTATCGATGGCGATCACATCAACCTTGGAACCATTTCCCACGCGCATCGTCACTTCGTCCTTCGCCACCCTTCGTCTATTCCGTAGTTCCTGTTTTGAGTTGCAAATGTGAGCAACCGAACCGGTATCAAATACCTAGGCACTACAACGAGAGCTAGTAAGGTACACATCAATAACATGTATATCATATATACCTTTTTTGTTGTTGGATGCCTTCTTGTCAGCCAGATACTTGGGGCAGTTCCGCTTCCAGTGACCAGTTCCCTTGCAATGAAAGCACTCAGTTTCTGGCTTGGGTCCATCCTTGGGTTTCTTCACGGGAGGAGCAACTGCTTTGCCACCCTTCTTGGAGTTACCCTTCTTTCCCTTGCCATTCTTCTTGAAACTAGTGGTTTTATTGACCATCAACACTTGATGTTCTTTCTGGATTTCAGACTCAGCGACTTTCAGTATCGCAAATAGGTCGGCGACTGACTTGTTCATCCCGTGCATGTTATAGTTCAGCACGAAGCTCTTGTAGCTAGGTGGCAATGATTGAAGAACTCGGTCAGTGATCGCCTCTGGCGGAAGAGGCATCCATAACTCTGCCAGACGAGTCGAATACCTAGACATTCTGAGTATATGTTCACTGATAGACCCGTTCTCCTCCATTTTGCAAGCATAGAACTTATCAAAGGTCTCATACCTCTCGATTCGGGCATTCTTCTTAAAGATAAACTCTAACTTCTGGAACATCTCATATGCTCCATGACTTTCAAAATGTCTTCGAAGTCCCGGTTCTAAGCCATACAATATTGCACACGGAATTATTGAGTAATCTCCAAAACGTGCCTCCCAAGCGTTCTTAACGTCTTCGGATGGCAAGTCTGCGGGTTGGTTACCAAGCGGTGCATCAAGGACATATGCCTTCTTGGAAGCCGTGACGATAATCCTCATATTAAGGGCCCAGTCCACAAACTTACTTCCTTCATCTTTCAACTTAGCTTTCTCTAGGAACGCATTAAAATTCAGGGGTGCTACTGCGTGAGCCATTCATCTACAACATAAATAAGCATAGGTCACTAAGACTATTGTTCAAGATAATGAGTTTAGTTTATCAAATTTCAAAAGCTCCCACTCAAATTGACATCCCTCAGGTCATCTGAGTGACACATGATCAATATTTACCAACTCAAGTCCTATCATCACGTGAGTTAAGGTGGTTTCAATGGTGAACATCATCATGTTGATCAGATCTACTATATGACTCATGCTCGAACTTTCTGTCTCTTGTGTTCTGAGGCCATGTATGTATGTGCTAGGCTCTTCAAGTTTAACCTGAGTGTTCTGCATGTGCAACACTGGCTTACACCCGTTGTATGCGAACGTAGAGTCTATCACACCTGATCATCATGTGGTGTCTCAACACGACGAACTTTCGCAACGTTGCACCCTCGAGGAGAACACAGTTCATCTTGAAATTTAAGTGAGGGATCACCTTATAATGCTACCGTTGTCCTAAGCAAAATAAGGTGCATAAAAGGATTACATCACATGCAATTCCTAAGTGACATGATATGGCCATGAACTTGTGCTTTTGATCTCCATCTTGAAAGCATCGGTATGACCTCCATCGTCACCGGCATGACACCATGATCTCCATCATCTTGATACCCATCAAAGTGTCTCCATCGGGGTTGTCGCGCCCACCATGCTTCTACTACTATTGCTACCATTTAGCGATAAAGTAAAGCATTACACAGTGCTTAAAGATTGACACGCAGGTCATACAATAATCAAAGACAACCCTATGGCTCCTGCCGGTTGCCGTACTCATCAACATGCAAGTCGTGATATTCTATAAAAAAACATGATCATCTCATACATCACATATATCACATCATGCAATTGGACATATCACATCACAACATACCCTGCAAAAACAAGTTAGACGTCCTCTAATTGTTGTTGCATGTTTTACGTGCTGCTATGGGTATCTAGCAAGAACGATTCTTACCTATGCAAAACGACAACAGTGATATGAAGATTGCTTTTCAACCTTCTACAAGGACCGCCTTAATCAAATCCGATCCAACTAAAGTGGGAGAGACAGACACCCGCCAGCCATCTTTATGCGATGAAGTCACATGTCAGTCGATGGAACACGGTCTCTCGTAAGTGTGCGAGTAAAGTCGGTCCGAACTGCTTCATCCCACAATACCGCTAAACCAAGAAAATACTAAGGAAGGAAGCAATCCAAATATAAACGCCCACAAACTCTTTGTGTTCTACTCAAGATCTCATCTATGCATAGACCTAGCTCATGATCCCGCTCTTGGGGAACGTTGCATGGGAAACAAAAAAATTCCTACGCTTCACCAAGATCAATCTAGGAGATGAGCATCTATGAGAGGAGAGATTGGATCTATGTACCCTTGTAGATCGCTAAGAGGAACCGTTAAAGAACATGGTTGATGTAGTGGTACGTCTCCACGATCCAAATCGCAAGCCGTCCCATGAACTCCCGATCAAGTACGAAACAGACGGCACCTCCGCGTTCAACACACGTGCATCTCGATGAAGATCTCTGACTTCTTGATCCAGCAAGAGGGATCAGAGAGGTAGAAGAGTTTTCTGGCAGCACGACAGCGTTGCGGCGATGGTGGTGGAGCAATTCCAGCAGGGCTTCGCCTAAGCACTGCTGAAAAACAATATAGAAGAGAAAACGATCTAGAGGAAGAAGAGGGCAGGACTTGGCAGAATTAGGGTTGAGGTTGCCCTCAAAATCCTCTAGTATATATAGGAGGGAGGGGAGAGGAGGCAGCCCTATCCTCTCCTCCAAGGAGAGGTTTCGCCGAACCAAAGGGGAGGAGTCCACCTCCCACAAGGGAGGTGGATTCCAAGTGGGACTCTTTCCCAAACTTGGCCCCTACTCTATCTCTTCCTCCATCCTCATAGGACCTCTTGGGCTGGCTTGCCCAGCCCACCAAGGGCTGGTGTGCCCCTCCAAGGCCCATGTGACCCCTTCGGGTATGTGGGTCCCACTTGGTGGTCCCCGGAACCCATTTGTCACTCCCGATACACTGCCGGAAATGCCCAAAACTTTTCCGGAGTTCAAACACCACTTTCCTATATATCAATCTTTACCTTCGTACCATTCCAGAGATCCTCTTGACGTACGGGGTCTCATTCGAGACTCCGAACAACCTTCGGTCACCATCATACATAACTCTATACTACCGAAATGTCACCGAACCTTAAGTATGCAGACCCTGTGGGTTCGAGAACTATGTAGACATGATCGAGACACCTCTACGGTCAATAACCAATAGTGGGACCTGGATGCCCATATTGATTCCTACATATTCTACGAATATCTTTATCGGTCGAACCTCTATGTCAAGGATTCAGTTAATCCCGTATGATGTGCCCTTTGTTCTTCGGTATGTTACTTGCCCGAGATTCGATTGTCGGTATCTCCATACCTAGTTCAACCTCGTTACCGACAAGTCTCTTTACTCGTTCCGTAATACAAGATACCGTGGCTAACACTTAGTGACATTGCTTGCAAGGCTTATTGTGATGTTGTATTGCCTAGTGGGCCCTGAGATACCTCTCCATCACATGGAGTAACAAATCCCAGTGTTGATCCATGCCAACCCAGTAGACACCCTCGGAGATACCTGTAGAGCACCTTTATAGTCACCCAGTTACGTTGCGTCGTTTGATACACACAAGGCACTCCTCCAGTGTCCGTGAGTGGCATGATCTTATGGTCATAGGAACATATACTTGACATGTAGAAAACTGTAGCTACAAACTTACACGATCATATGCTGCGTTTATAGTTTGGGACTTGTCCGTCCCGTCATTCTCCTAATGATCTGATCCTGTTATCAGATGTCATCTCATGTCAATGGCTAGGAAACCTTGACCATCTCTGATCAACGAGCTAGTCTACTAGAGGCACACTAGGGACAAAGTGTTGTCTATATATCCGCACATGCAATGTGTTTCCAATCAATACAATTATAGCATGGATAATAAACAATTATCATGAACAAGGAAATATAATAATGAACACTTTATTTATTGCCTCTAGGGCATATTTCCAACACCTATTGTGCCTTTTGTGTGTGTGTGTGTGTGCGTGCATGCGTGTGTTCGTGTGTGTGTGTGTGTTCTCATGAAGTAGCGCTCGCCATAGCCTTGCCAAGGTCATTGTCGGGTCGTTAGGCAGCTGAGCAAAAAGGCTCTAGAGTTTGAATCAGGGTTTTGGAGGGTCTACCCTAACTCAAACGCTCCTCCGACACACCTCTTTGCGCTTGGCAAGCTCCTCCTCTCGGGAGGCAAGTTTCCCTTCACGGGCCGCTTTGGCCTCCTCCTTCGTCCCGACATCTTGCTCCCGTAAAGAAGCCTTCTCCAAGAGGACCTTCTCGTGGTCCTTCACCACCTCGTGCTGTTCTTATGCCCCCTCGCCATTCCTCCCGACACTCGCGAAGATCTCATTGGCATCTTGGGGCAGCTTTCTCACGCCTATCCCGTGTGGCGTTCTCCTACCGGGGCCCAGCTTGATGGCCATGCTGAGTAGGCGCCATCCTTCCACGAGACGCATGTGCTCATCAGTGAGGCGCACCTCCTCTACCTGCAGGTCCACCCCGAGCATGTCGAGAGGGAACCCTGGCACCTCGCAAGGACCTGCGCTCAAACACGGCGCTGCAGCTCACTAGGCACAAAGCCCATCTAGAGTGCGGCTCCACGACGCTGTCCTCCGTCATGGCTCGCGAGGACCCAGAGTCAAGTCCCCTCTCAGGCTTGCCCCAACTCTAGGCTAGCGTTGTACACTCCGCCAAGCGTCGGGGGCTTCTCGCACCCTCCTCCTCAACCCGCCACTCTAGATCGACCTACGGGCTCGTTGCGGCGGCCTCAGGAGCCTGCTGGACAAGCGAGCGTCAGGCGATCGTCGTAGCCTCCCCGTCGGCGTGGGCCTCCCTAGCAGGTGTGGAGTGTTGCAGAGCTTTCGACTCGTCAATGCCCTCTATCAGCATGGCGCCCGCCATGTCAGGACCTCCGAAGACACCGCACCTCCTCCAGAGGGCTCCTCCTAAGACTCGTGTCGCCAAGCCGTGGGGGGCAAGTCCTCGTGTGTCACAGGAGATGCGGCACACTCCCACTCCTCCTTTGTGTGCTGTAACTCAGCCTCACCCTGGCGGGCGACTCCCTCACGCCCCTCGTTCCTGTAAGGGGCGCATGGACCTCCTCAGCTTGCCTCGTAGGCAAGGGCGCCTGAGGTGTAGCAGTCTTCTCCTTCTTCATCGTTGGCTCCCTCCAGAGTCAAGGGCTCAGCCTCCGGACCTCTAGAGGCAAAATACAAAATCCAAACATAACATAAAATGGTAACTTATTTGTCTATAGGAGTCAGCGCCTCTTCCTTGCTTGTTTGGGCAAAGGTTGGCGCTGTTGGTCCCATGGGGCTTTCTTGAGCTCCCTTTGAAGGGCTCACCGCGAGGCCTGCAGGGGTCTTTCCCCACTAGACCAGAGCGGGTCTCCACCCACCATGTGTATTCTTAGCCCCTTGCTATTGTAGTCCTGGAGGGTTTGATCATGAACCCGCTTGGTGTCGCCTCCATCGTCGCTGTTGTTGAGCAGCAACGTGTGGCGGCTTGGCAGAACTGCTTCTCTGCTGATCTCCTTGTCAGCACCTATAGAGGTCCTGACATCCTTGTGGCTTCCTGAGCCAAGAACTACTAGGAGAAGGTTCTCGCGACGCCTCATGTGGCCTGCGGGGACCAGCCTCCACTTGTCGAACCATGACATTGTCTCCATGATCGCGTGCCCATCCTCATGGAGGTACATGGGGTACCCGCCTTTAGGAACTTGCGGCACCTCATCGGCCAACAAGATCTTCATGACCTCCTAGAGAACATGTGCATGGAGGGTGTCAGTGCTTAGCCTCATCATGTCTACGGGGTCGGCGCATGTCCACCACGAGCACTTATGGAGCGGGGCTATGCGCCAACGCAGAAACTCCCTAGTGATCATGGGTCCCATGAGGATGGCATCCCTAAAGGCCTTCATACTCGCCACGAGCGGCTTCGGCCCATTCCCAATGATCTTATCATGCTCCCATCCTGAGCTCTTCTAAGTGAGCGCAGACGGAACCAAGATGAGGGGGCTGAACTGGCCTGCATCCATGTACACCCAGAGCATCCTAAATCCAACCACCTTATTCAAGACCTCCATGTTGACGAACCTGGAGGCCATCCCTTCGATGACACGGAATATGGCGCACCCTGAGCATAGAGTTCCCACCGTCAGCCACAAGTTGTAGAGAGTCCTGAAGAGAGCCACCGAGGGCATCGCCCCAGGAAGCCTTTGCACAGGTAGGCAAACATGGCGAGGAGGAAGATGGAGCAAGTGGATCTAGTAACAGGAAGGTATAAGGCCGGCGTAGATGGAGTGGATGAAGAAGGGGAAAGTCGTGGCCTCGAGCACGAGGGCACCGGCCAGATATTCATGCCCCCTACTTGTTGTGGGTGTAGGCCATCATGGGGGACACTTTGTCCAAGGCCTCTTCGTTGAGGACGATGGACCTCCATAGGGCTGGCTCCATCATTGGCACGGCGGCCTCCTTGTTCTTACTCACAATGGGAGCCATGCAGGCAGAGAGAGCTTGGGAGCGAAAGGAAAAAGGCGCATGAGGCGGCATGACAAGGAGGCGAATGGTGTGGAGCAAGGGAATGACTGCACCCAAGATGCGTGCAAACATGCTTTTATGTTAGGTTGGGTGGTTACCAAGGCATCATGAGGAAATAAGGGTCGTTCTCGTCGCATCGTGCTGCGACGCATACCTTCCTGAGCCCGGTAGTCCACTAAGGCCCCATTTCGTTTCGTTCTCAACGAGTGAAATGTGCTAACCGCGGGCCCGGTCCACTGTTGATCCAGTGGATACCGGGGTACCATGACCCATCTACCTACGTAGGAGGTAGCAACATTAGGCGGAGGGTCCAGGAGGCGGCCCACTCCTAAGCTCTATAACTCAGCAAACCTTGTGAGGACCACACCTCGCAAGGCCCCTCTCCGCGAGGGAAGGCTCTTCAAGGCGATCATCTTTAGCAGTAGACGGCCCCATGAGGCGGTTTCCCGCAAGGTTCTTTGCTTGGAGGGGTCGTGCGGCACTGATCGCACAGCTGTGTGCCCACCACATGGGTGATGCACACGTGCAGACAAGGACGATAAAGGTCGTGCCAACATGTGAAGATAGGGAGGATTTTTTTCTTTGGTCATTAAAGTGCAGTGCACACTGCCTCTCCAAAAGTGAGACCTCAAAGCTTGCCATTCCAATGCAAAAATACCACGTGACGTAGCTCGTCAGGATGGAGGTCATCATCGAGCCCACCAGCGCGTCATGGATGACAACTTTTGCAGGTGAAGACCACCTTTTGTCAGGATAAGGTTGAGCATGTGCCCCCCTTAAAATTGCCGCCAAGTGGCTGCCATTTCCCGCCAATGTTTTCATTGAAGAGAACCGAGGAAGCTACAAGAGGGACAAAGTTGCTACCTTATAGAGGACCCGGTCGGCCATTTCCAACCTTGTTCTACCTTGTAACACTCGTGCTTCCAAAGAGCAATGCAGACAAGCAGGAGTAGGGTTCTAGACCGCTTGGTGGTCCGACCCTTGGTAACTTCCCATGTCCTTGTCGTGCCCTACGTGTGTGCATGTTCTCGCGAAGGACCGCTAATCTGTAGCCTCGCCAAGGTCACCGTCGGGTTGAGAGGTAGCTAGACAAAAGGCCCATAGTTCGAACTAGGATTTTGGGAGGTCTACCTTATCACAAATCACCTCTCTGACAATAGGTATTATCTCTGTTACAAGCAGACCAACACCCATCTGCATCTATTACTATTACTCCACCCCTTGATCTCTATCCAACACGCATCGCAAGGTATTAAGTTCAAAACAAACAAAATTACGCTTGAATCATGATGACATAATGTAGACAAAATAAGATCAATTAATGTGTTAGAACCCTATCATTTCATACTTAGTAGCAACAATACAAATACATGCTTTGCAACTTCTCGTGTCACGGATTAAGGACACCACAAGATGAACCTACTACCAAGAACCTATCCCATTGATGATAAATCAGTCTAATTGACAAAAAGAGATAGATAGATCGGAGAGAAATACAATGATACAAAAGCACACATATACAAATCTCATAAAATACCCAAATACTTCCAATGAATAATCCGATCATAAACTCACAATTTGTTGGATCCAAAAAAACAAATCTCAAAAGTTTACATTGGATTGATCTCAGACGAAATCATTGTATTTAAGATAAAAAGAGAGAGAAAGAAAGCCATCTAGCTACTAATATGGATCCATAGTTCATGTGGGAACTACTCACACATCGTCATGGAGGCAGCAAGGTTGATGAAGATGGCCTCCATGACGGATTCCTCCTTCTGCAAAGTACATAAAAAGTCCTCGAGATGGGATCATGGAAGAATAGAGGCTTTCTTAGGAGATAAAATAGTTTCGGGTGCTCCCATAAGGGTTTATAGATATACGATAATTTATCCCTATTCAAGAATTCAACCAATTAACCAATTGAATTGCCTATTCATTGTTACTCATAGGGTCACGGAGTAGTGTAGGATCGAAAGTATATCTAGAGGGGGGGGTGACTAGACTACTTGACCAAATAAAAATCTACTTTTTTCCCAATTTTAAGTGTTGGTAGATTTTAGCATTCATAGCAAGTTAAGTACATTCTACACATGCATGTCTACGAGTATAGTAGCAGATAATAAAGACAAACATGTAAGTAAAGGAAGGGTAGGAAGATCAAACGCAATTACAAGACACGATGATTTTTCTACGTGGTTCTGATAGGTGGTGCTATCGTACGTCCATGTTTATGGAGTCTTCAACCCATGGAGGGTAACGGTTGCAATAGTCCATAGAGGTCTGTACCCACGAAGGGTTCCACGAAGAAGCAACCTTGACTATACCATGATGGCCTACGTCCATGGAGGACTAGTCTAACTTGGGGTATATCTTCACGAAGTAGGCGATCTCCTTGACCTTACAAACTTCTTGGTTCACTCCACAACATGAAGTAGGAGGCTCCCAAGTGACACCAAACCAATCTAGAAGGCACCACCCTCCAAAAGGTAATAGGCTCAATAATGTCGATGAACTCCTTGCTCTTGTGCTTCAAGATGATAGACTCCTCAACTCACAATCACTCTCTCACAGATTTTGCTTTGGTGGAAGATATTGTTTGGGTGGAAAGCAACTTGGGGAGGCTAGAGATCAAGATTCATATGGTTGGAATGGAATGGCATGATCTCAACACATGAGTAGGTGGCCCTCTCTTAGAAAATCAGTTGGTATGAGTGGCGGTCTGTTCTGAGTGCTTCTCTTGCGAGTAGGTGGTGGTTGAGGGTATATATAGGAATCTCCAAAAATCCAACCGTTACACCTAATAAGCCAGACTCGGTGACACTGATGTGTTAATCTCGATGGTACCGAGTTGCCTCAAAGGTAGTGTAAGTGCATCTAGTGCCCCTTAGTGATTTTGGTGTATTGAAGACTTATAGGTTAAGGAACTAATGTTTGTGAGTGTACACAGGCTCTATAAGTCGATGAGGAGTTTAATATAGTCAAAGATTATCAACCCCTAAAAATGTATGTCTTCAACTAAAGACTTTGGTGAAGACTTTGCTAAAGACTTTGGTATTCCCTGAAGACTTTGAAAATGAAGAAGTTGGTGTGACCTTGAAGATATGAACGAGGACTATGAAGCGTGGAGACTTTTGTTTTCGTAGTTTCATATCCTTTCTTTGAGTCATAGGAAACACCATACTATTAAAGGGGGCCGAGGTAATACAAAGAAAAAAATTCAACTGATGATCAACTCAAAATCCTCAACCTATCCAATCCTTCGAGTGAAGCGTTTGTAAATCTCTTATAGTTCAGTCAAGTTCTTCAGTGACAGAGACGAAGTTCTTTTGGTCTCTGATGAAATTGATCTGACTGAGGAGTTAGGATTTTGCTAGTGCGAATTGCCTACAAGTGAGGAACATGATAAGCCTGAGGACTTTCATAGTTCGAAATTCCGACCGTTGTTGTGCTTAGTGCCAGCTGTCCCCAATCATCTTATCCACATAACGGTCATATCATTGGGGTCATTTATGTCTTATCCTGTCAGGTTACACCCTGGCTATAAATAACACCCCCACAACCACTAGTTGGTTGGCTGCTCCGACATAGAACTAACATTTGTCATTTGAGAGCAACCCATCCTCCGAAGACCTTGAGAGAAAATCATCAGTGAGGAAAAACCCAAATCCAAACCACCAAACCGAAAGTGATTGAGCATCACTTAAGAGATTGTTCCTGTGTGGAACCGACGCTTGTTACCTTTGAAGACTGTGTATCTTCCAGACGGTTAGGCGTCATGGTCTAGTGCATCCTGCAGTCATTTGGGGATCACGGAGCGACCTTGGTCTAGAGCATCCTGCAAAAAATTGTGGATCACCGGGTGACTAGTTTGTGAGGGTTTTGGAAGTCTACCCTGAAGACTTACCACTTGTGTTGGGCGAGGACTTTGTGACCTTATCTCAAGGAGAATACGGTAAGGACTGTGTGTCCTCTGGTTTAAATACCAGGCCGCTCCAAACCAGACATGCAACTGTCACAACTGTTGGAACTGGGTCATCAAATCATTGTCTTCATCGAGCTACCTAGTTCTGTTTCCACAACCCCTCTATTTCCTCATATACTTATTGATGAAATTGATTGTTACTGTTTGAAGAATTTGACTAAAGACTTTTAGAATTTCCTCACCTCAAATTCTTCAAGTTATCTTGTTCATCACCTGCTTATCATGTATCACGCTACCTGTAATCTATGCATGCTTTATTTCATCATAATTACTATGCTACTACTATGTTTCTCATGCACTTGATTACTCATTCCGTTGCTAGTTATTCATCACATTTAAAATTCCTCAAGTGATGAATTTTTAAAAATCGCTTGTTCACCCCCCCTCTAGTCGATATAACACACTTTCAATTGGTATCAGAGCAAGATACTCCCTTGTTCTGTGTGATTTTGGTTTAACCGCCTGGACTTCTAGTTATGTCGACTACAGGTATGATCAAGGTTTCCGCGGGATGTCCTACATTCGATGGGACAGAATACCCCTACTGGAAGAACAAGATGCGCATGCATCTTGAAGCTATTGACAACGATTTGTGGTACGTTGTGTAAAATGGTGTTCCCCGCACTTCTCCGACTGTTACTGCTCCTAATACAAAGAAATTCAAGCAACTCAATTCTCAAGTGAAGAATATCATTTGTGGCCATCTGAGAAAAGGTCAGTATGGCAGAGTGAGTGCTTTGGAGTCTGCTAAGCTTATCTGGGATAGGTTGTCCACAGTCAACGAAGGTGTTTCCACTCAACGTGACTCTCGTGTTGATGTTCTTCGCAATCTCTTCAACTGCTTCAAAATACTTGACAATGAAAATGTTCAACAAACTTTTGATCGTCTCACTGATATCTCCAATGAGCTTCAAGCACTGGGTGCTACAGATATCACTGACCACGAGGTGGTGAAGAAACTGCTAAGATCTCTTGATTCCTCATTCGATACTATGGCTCTGATGATTCAAGAACGTGGAGACTACAAGTCACTTGATCCTGCTGATATTCTTGAGAGACTCAATACTCATGTATTCCAACAAGTTGAGAAGAGAGACCTCTACGGGCCAAGCTATGGAAGATCTCGTGCTCTGAAGGCAAAAGAAATTTCCTCATCCGAAGGCAAAGATTTTGATAGTAGCCTTGGTGATCCTGAAGAACCGAGTCAGGAGATGGCAATGCTCGTGAGGAAATTCCAGAATTTATCAAGGAGAGGTGGATTTGGAAAGTCATCAAAAAGTGGCTTAAGGAAACCAGATTCCTCAGATGACTACAAGAAGAGAACTTGTCACAAATGCAAGAAATCTGGTCACTTCATCTCTAACTGTCCTCTCTGGGAAAAAGAATAAAAGAAGAATAAGAAGTACAGGGACGACAGTTCTGATGACTCGAAGAAAAAGAAGAAATCTTCTAAGTCCTCATCTTCAAAGTCCTAAATGCACAAGAACAATGGTTCTAGAAAGGCTCGGGCTTTCATTGGCAAGGAAATGGACTCAGAAGAAGAATCTGAAGAATATGAAGAAGAGGAAGAATCTGAAGTGGAATCTGAATCTGGTGTCGCTAGCCTTGCTCTTGCTACTGCTTTCATCAGCAAGTCCGTATTCAATGATGAAGAAAATAACTACTCCAATGACTCTGATGTCAGCAATGATGATTTTGCTCCCACCTAAAGTGATGGTGAATCTGAGAAGGTACATAAGCATCACTCCTCCTATGAATCAGGTGATAGTGAATCTGGTGAATATGTGAAAACTAGCTATGCCAAACTTGCTTATATTGCTACTAGGCAACAAAGTGCACCTGAAAATCTTCAGAAAATGATAGACAAAAGCGATGATCTATTGAATGAGGAAGTGGATCGAACTCAAACTCTGTCTGACGATCTCAAAAGTCTTCAGACAAAGTATGATAACCTTCCGAGTCATCATAATACTCTCTTAGCCGATCATGAGAAGCTTTCTTATGAATTTCTTCAAAGAAAGCAAGATCTTGAGAAACTCAGGGTGCGTCATGAGGATCTCCAAAGGGAAAATGATTCCTTACTGGCTCAACAGATCAGTGCAGCTCAGGAAGAATTTGTTCCACCTTGTTTGAAATGCATCGAACGTGAAACTGCTAATTCTTCACCTGAATGTTCAAATGCTTCTATTGCTGCAATTCCTTCAACTATTCTAGTGGTCACAAATTCCTCATCTGAGGATACCACAAGTATCACTAACGAAAATGCAGGGTTGAAGGAATTGTATGTGACAGGCATGTAAAAAAGTCTCAAAGGGCATCAAACCCTTTGCGATGTCCTCAAAAAGCAGATTCTGAACAGGAACCCTAGGAAAGAGGGTATTGCATTTGAGAGGGAAATCAATGCTGATGGATCCTACTGGACACCTAAGAAGTATCCTAAAACCTGATGGGTTGCTGCAAAAAGACCTCCTGTAGATCCATCCACTCTATCTGGCAATACTTGTGAAACTTCATATTCCTTTGATGTGTCACTTGACTCCAACTACAAATTCTTCAAAAATTAGAAAGGTGAAGTATTTGCCAGATTTGTTGGAACTAACTGCAGGAACAGTTCATCTATGAAGAAAATCTGCATTCCCAAGAGCTTCTTACAAAATCTTCAAGTGAATGTCCTCACGACACCACACATGAAGAATAGGAACCCTAGATCAAATTCCTCATATGGACCAAACTCTTCACTTGGACCAAATTCCTCAAATGGTCAAAAATATCATTCTTGTGCTAATGCCTCTGTTTCCCAGGGAAAATCTAAGAGTTCTGAATATGTGCATTATTCTTCCAATCATTAAGTTCATAAGTCCTCGAAGAATTCCTCTGCTTATTCATATGAGTAATCTAACCCTTGTCCTATGAAACGAAGCGCACTAGATTCAATGCCTCCCTTCTCATATGGTGCTTGCAGAATGATGAATTCTTTGCCACCCCTCCAGATGTGGGTGGTGAAAAAATTGAACTAATCTCTCATGTAGGGTCAGGTCTCCAGATGAACTTGAACATCTGATGAATTTGCCGGAGACCCGAGGAAATGCTTGAAAGGACGGAAGCTAATGATGTAGAAATGAACTCCTCATTTCTCACGTCCTCACACTGCTTTACTTACTATGTTATGTGATGAAATTCTGTCTGATGAAATTCATGTCATATTCTTCACTATGAAGCATGAGTTCATAAGTTGTACTAATTTATCTGTAGGACGAATCTTCAAAAGCTACTAAGTGGGTTCTCGAGAGTGGATGCACAAACCACATGACTGGTGACAAGAATCTATTCATGAATTTGCCACTTGCTCTATCTCATCTGAAGCATATCACCTACGCTGACAAAGGAATTGGGTCTATCTCATCTGAAGCATATCACCTACGCTGACAAAAGCAAGGTATTGGGTCTAGGTAAGGTTGCTATCTCAAAGGACCGACACATGGATAAGGTGATGATTGTTGAATCCCTCGGGTTCAACCCATGTCTGTATCAATGCTTTGTGATCTTGATATGGTTGTCGTATTTTGAAAATATTGTCGTATTTTGTCCGCTTTGGGTTTGAGCTCATTAGGTGAAAACCTTTTTCACATAAGCATCGCGGCCCCAAACATTAACAAATGACAGCTTAGGTTTCTATCAAACCATAATTCATATGATGTCATCTCAACAAATTTAGATGGTGCCCTATTTAAAGTGAACGTAGTTTTACCTAATGCATAACCCCAAAATGATAGTGTCAAAACGATAAGAAACATCATAGTTTGCACCATATCCAATAGAGCACGACTACGACGTTCTGACACACCATCACAGTATGGTGTTCCAGGTGGCATGAGTTGTGAAACAACTTTCACATTGTCTTAAGTTATATACCAAACTCAGAACTCAGATATTCACCCCCACGATCATATAATAGACATTTTATCTTCTTGTCATGATGATCTCAAACTGCACTCTGATTTTGCTTGAACTTTTCAAATGATTCAGACTTGTGTTTCATTAAGTAAATGTACACTATATCTACTCAAATCATCAGTGAAGATAAGAAAATAAGGATATCCACCGCACGCTACAACACTCATTGGACCACATACATCAACATGTATTATTTCCAATAAGTTACTAGCCCACTCCATCATACTGAAAACGGGGTCTTTTAGCCATCTTGCCCAAGAGGCATGGCTCGCATGTCTCAACCGATTCAAAATCGAATGAGTCCAAAGATCCATCAACGTGGAGTTTCTTCATGCGATTTATACCAATATGACATTTAGCGGTAGTGCCACAAGTATTTGGTACTATCATTATTAACTTTGTATCTTTTGGCATTAATGTTATGAACTACAATCAAGATTCAACAAACCATTTTCACTGGGTGCATGACCATTGAAGGTATTATTCATGTAAACAGAATAACCATTATTCTCTAACTTAAATGAATAACCGTGTTGCAATAAACACAATCTAATCATGTTCATGCTTAACGCAAACACCAAATAACATTAATTTAGTTTTGTCACTAATCCCGAAGGTAGAGAGAGCATGCGATGTTGATCACATCAACCTTGGAAACATTTCCAACACACATCATCACCTCACACTTAGCTAGTCTCTATTTATTCCATACCTTTTACTTCGAGTTACTAACATTTAGCAACCCAGGTGCTACTAGGAGTACTAGCAAGGTACACATCAATAACGTGTATATCAAATATACTTCTGTCGATGTTGCCAGCCTTCTTATCTACCAAGTATCTAGGGTTGTTCTGCTTTAGCGACCGCTCTCCTCATAATAGAAGCACTCAGTCTCGGGTTTGGGTTCAACTTTGGGTTGCTTCACCGGAGTAGCAACTGACTTGCCATCCATGAAGTTTCCCTCCTTGCCCTTGCCCTTCTCGAAACTAGTGGTTTTACTAACCATCAACACTTGATGCTCCTTCTTGATTTCTACCTTCACGGTGTCAAACATCGTGAACAGCTCAGGGATCATCATTTCCATCCCTGGCTTAATTATAGTTCATCACGAAGTTCTAGTAGCTTAGTGATAGTGACTCAAAGAACTATATCAATCACTGTCCTATCTGGAAGATCAATTCTCACTCGATTCAAGCAATTGTAGCACCGAGACAATCTGAGCACATGCTCAATGATTGAGATATTCTCCTTCATCTTGCAGGCAAAGAATCTTGTTGGAGATCTCATATCTCACAACACAGGCACGAGCCTGAGATCCCAATTTCAGCTCTTAGAACATCTCACACGTTCCGTGACGTTCAAAACGTTTTGGAGCCTCAATTCTAGCCGTAATGCATGACGCACTAAACTATCAAGTAGTCATTGGAACGTGCTTGTCAAATGTTCACAACATCTATAGACGATGCTAGAGGGGGTGGCGCACCGAGCGGTGCATTAAGGACATAAGCCTTCTGTGCAGCAATGAGGACAATCCTCAGATCACGGACCCAGTCTACAATATTGCTACCATCATCTTTCAACTCTATTTCTCTAGGAACATATAAAAATTCAAGGGAGCTACAGTGTGAGCTAGTAATCTACAACATAATTTGTAAAGACACTATTGACAATGTTCATGATAATGAGTTCAATTAATCATATTACTTAAGAACTCCCACTCAAATTGACATCCCTCCGGTCATTCGAGTGATACATGATCCAAATTCACCAACTCTAGTATGATCATCACGTGCGTTCAGGTGGTTTGAATGGTGAACATCATCATGTTGATCATATCTACTATATGACTCATGTTCAACCTTTTGGTCTCTTGTGTTCTGAGGCCATGTTTGTACATGCTAGGCTTGTCAAGTTTAACCCGAGTGTTTTGCATGTGCAACACTGGCTTGCACCCGTTGTATGTGAACGTAGAGTCTATCAAACCCGATCATCATGTGGTGTCTCGACACGATGAACTTTCGCAATGGTACACACTAGGGGAGAACACAATTGATCATGAAATTTATGTGAGGGATCACCTTATAATGCTACCGTCGTCCTAAGAAAAACAAGGTGCATAAAAATATTAACATCACATGCAATTCATAAGTGACATGATATGGCCATGAACTTGTGCTTTTGATCTCCATCTTGAAAGCACCGGCATGATCTCCATAGTCACCGGCATGACACCATGATCTCCATCGTCTTGATCACCATCAACGTGTCACCATAGGGTTGTCGTGCCCACCATGCTTCTTGTACTATTGCTACCGTTTAGCGATAAAGTAAAGCATTAACTAGCGCTTAATGATTGACACGCAGGTCATACAATAATTAAAGACAACCCTGTGGCTCCTGCCGGTTGCCGTACTAATCGACATGCAAGTTATGATATTCTATACAATACATGATCATCTCATACATCACATACATCTCATAATGTAATTGTCCATATCACATCACAACATACCCTGCAAAAACAAGTTAGACGTCCTCTAATTGTTGTTGCATGTTTTACGTGGCTGCTATGGGTATCTAGCAAGAACAATTCCCACCTACACATAAACCACAATGGTGATACATAAGTTGCTTTTCAACCTTCTCAAGGACCGCCTTTGTCGAATTTGATCCAACTAAAGTAGGAGAAACAGACACCCGCCAGCCATCTTTGTGCAACGAAGTTACACGTGAGTTGATGGAACCAATCTTTCGTAAGCGGATGAGTAAGGTTGGTCCGGGCCGCTTCATCCCACAATACCGCTGAACCAAAACAGGACCAAGGGAGGAAGCAATCTAAGCATCAACGCCCACAAACTCTTTGTGTTCTACTCTAGATCTCATCTACACGTAACCTGGCTATGATACCACCGTTGGGGAATGTTGCATGGGAAAAAAAAATCCTACGCACACGCAAGATCTATCCATGGTGATGAGCATCTACGAGAGGGAGAGTGAATCTACATATCCTTGTAGATCGCTAAGAGGAAGCATTAAGAAACGCGGTTGATGTAGTCGAACGTCTTTACGATCCAATCACGATCTGTCCCGCGATCTCATCATCAGCCGTCCCACGATCCCATCATGGTCCTTCCGATCTTGTGCCGAGCGGACGGCACCTCCACGTTCAGCACACGTACAGCTCGATGATGAGCTCTGCCTTCTTGATCCAGCAAGAGGGAGCAGAGAGGTTGACGAGTTCTCCGGCAACGTGACGATGTTGCGGCAATGGTGGTGGAGGAATTCCAGCAGGGCTTCGCCTAAGCACCGCTGAAAACAGATCTAGAGGAGAAGATGATCTAGAGGAAGAAGAGGGCGGCACGTGGCAAATCGGGTTAAGGCTGCCCTCAAAACCTCTAGTATATATAGGAGGACGGGAGGGAGGAGACTTGGCGAAAGGGCCAGCCCTATGAGGCTTCGGACGAAGTGGAGAGGAGGACTCCTCCTCCTCCACCCATAGTTGGATTAGGACTCCTTCCTTATTTCCACCTTTTTGCCTTTTTCCACCTTTTCCACTTCGGAATTTCTTCCCATTCACATGGGCCTTCTATGGGACTTTCGCCAGCCCACTAAGGTATGGTATTCATTATCCCACAGCCCATGTAACCTCTTGGGTCGAAATACACCTCCCGATGTTCACCAGGTACCCTCCCAACACTCCCGGTACACTACCGATGAGCCCGGAACTTTTCCGGTGACCAAGAAAGGACTTCCTATATATCAATCTTTACCTCCGGACCATTCTGGAGCTCCTCATGATGTCCGGGATCTCATCCGGGACTCCGAACAACCGTCGGCTACAATCAAGCATAACTCTATACTACCGAAACGTCATCAAACCTTAAGTGTGCAGACCCTGTGGGTTCGAGAACTATGTAGACATGACCGAGACACATCTACGGTCAATAACCAATAGCGGGGCCTGGATGCCCTTATTGATTCCTACACATTCTACGAATATCTTTATCGGTCGAACCTCTATGTCAAGGATTCTGTTAATCCCGTATGATGTTCCCTTTGTTCTTCCGTGTGTTACTTCCCCGAGATTCGATCGTCGGTATATCCATACCTAGTTCAACCTTGTTACCAGCAAGTCTCTTTACTCATTTTGGTAATGAAAGATCTCGTGACAAAAACTAAGCAGCATTGCTTGCAAGGCTTGTTGTGATGTTGTATTACCGAGTGGGCCCTGAGATACCTCCGTCACACGGAGAAACAAATCCCAGTCTTGATCCATGCCAACCCAACAGACACCCTCGAAGATACCTGTAGAGCACCTTTATAGTCACCCAGTTACGTTGTGATGTTTGATACACACAAGGCATTCCTCCGGTGTCCGTGAGTTGCATGATCTCATGGTCGTAGGAACATATACTTGACATGCAGAAAACTATAGCAATAAATTGACACGATCATGTGCTACGTTTGTAGTTGGGTCTTGTCCATTGCATCATTCTCCAATGATGTAATCCCATTATCAAATGACATCTCATGTCCATGGCTAGGAAACCTTAACCATCTTTGATCAACGAGCTAGTCTATTAGAGGCATACTAGGGACATGTGTTGTCAATGTATCCACACATGTATCTGAGTTACCGATCAATACAATTGTAGCATGTATAGTAAATGATTATCATGAACAAGTAAATATGATAATAACTAATTTATTATTGCCTCTAGGGCATATTTCCAACATCAGCTTCGTGCCAGCCTATGAAATTGTGCCATTTGGTGTTGACTATGTCATCCCGAATGATGATCCAGAAGAAAAGGATCTATATGCTGCTACCTCAGAGCGGATTGATGAAGAAATTGAAGTGGAAGCAGATGCTTCAACTCCAAATGTATCATTGCCCCATCCTCAGTTGACTGCTAAAGAGGCTGGCGTTGAAGAAATTGATGAGGACGTGGACATTGGCAATACAGCCCCTGTCATCAATGATGAATATTGGGAAGTTGCACACCCAAATTCCCCAATGACCACTCCTCTGTCACAGATTCCTTGGTCTCTAGCCCAGACTGAAGAAATTCATACAAGATCTAATGACTTAGGTGCAACTACCACTAAAGAAATTCCAGCTGCATCAGCTGAAGAAATTGTTGATCAAACTACCACTGAGGAAACTATTGTGTAAATTCCTCAGTCTGAATAAGTTCCTCCTATGCCTAAGGAGATTATGGGTCGCTTCAAGACAAACCTTCAGCCAAAGCCACGAATGCCATTCAAAGTCTCAAAGCGCCCCAAATTCATCAAAACCAATTTCTTCAATGAGCACGTTTTTTTTGATGGACCAAATCCATATGACTCTGCAAGGTCCGGTCGCACCGGGTTCTGGACTTCAACATAGATGAACTATTATGCAGCAGTCTTGTTTGACAAGAAGATAGTCTTCGAGCACCATAAAATTCCTCATGCGGATATGGAAACAATCCCATCCTTCACACCAGTGGTCGCAATTCTTGACGATGTAGGAATTCTTCCATTCTATGTGGATATTTGCTATTGGAATGAAGAGCTAATTCTTTAATTCTATGTCACTATGCACATCACAGGTGATGCTTCTGACATCAACTCATGGGTCTTGGACTAGATGACTGGATCAACCCATTACGTTGCACCAGCCTCTGAAGTGCTTCGGGCAGTCCCAGTTCCAATTCCTTCAGAAGAAGCCCGCTGCCTATTTGATGAACCTGCTCTGCCCGACCATATGATGCAAGTGATGATGAAGCCATTGGCTCCTGGAAAACCACAAAGTACCACCTTCCTTGTGAAGGATTTGCTCTACGTACCCAAGACGGTTTATCGCATTCTCACCAACACCCTTTGTCCTCAGAAGGGTCATAACTCTGAAGAAGAAGAGGTTGAGGGAGTCATGAAGAACATGCTATTCAACATCATTCATGGGATTCCCATCAACTATCACGACTTCTTCATGAGTACATTGGACAATGCGGTATTAGCCCCATTTGAATTGAAGCCTTATGCTCCTTGGATCATGAAATTAATCTTATCAAGGTCTTGAATTCCCTTCAAGGCTGACTTCCAAAATCACTTCGGCTTTCTACCTCCGATTCAAGTCCTCAAGAAAACAATTGCCTTAGTTGAAGGAAAAGGCAAAGATGTCATTGATGAAGGTACTCGTCCATTGGATGGTCAGTTTCACAAAGCTGCATCTTACTCCACCAATGATGACACGGCTACCCAGGACTCTGCTGCAAAAGCCTTAGCACAAAAGCCTCGAGAGTCTGCCCCTAGTGTGATGAAAGATCGTGAAGTACTCATAAGTCTTCATCTGAAGGTTGATCGCAATACCAAGTGGGTGAAGCATCAGTTTGCTTCAATTGTTCAAAACTTGACTGTGACGCAGAACTCTATGAGGACAAATCACTACTATGTGCATGAAATCTTCGATCGCGCATGGGCCATTCTTGCACATCTCAAGACTCCTGAGGAACTCAAGGACATGTACTGTCAGCAAAACTTTGACTGGTCTCATCCTCCTCAAGAGAAATTCAAGAAGGTTCAAGTTCCTCAGCTAGTTACAAGTTCATATTATTCATCCCGCGAAACGGATGAGGTTGAGGATATTGACGACACTGCGGCAGGCCCGACATCGACAAACGACCCCGACAACACTGGCATTCCTTCCTCACCAACAAGATGAAATTCTTCAAGGGGTGTTAGTCCTCACTTTTTCGTCCCTTTTGATCTTCGATGACAAAGGGGGAGAAAATTTGAGTTAGTCTTCAAGCGGGTCTCTATATATGGGCGGTTTTTGTTTAAGTTACAACTCTTGCTCTTCTGAAGCTTTTGTTGATTGAGTTGTAAACTTAAGTCCGATGGTGGTCTGACTCTTTTGAATTGTTTTCTCGCATGCTTATTTCCTCAAGTACCTTAATGCATGCATGCTGAATTTCGTCAGACGCCATTTTTCATCATGCATTTCAAATTCTTCATATCATATGTTAAATGCGTGAATGAATGACAAGATATAGGGGGAGTTCTCCATGTTTTAACCTGCCATGTGCATTTGCAGTCCAAAGCAAATTCCTCAAATATGCACATCTTCAGGGGGAGTTCTTCTATATCATGCAATCGAATTCCTCAAACTTAGTACCTACACTTCATATTATTATCTCCGTTGAAAACTTAACCTATTTGTCATCAATCACCAAAAAGGGGGAGATTGTAAGTTCATCTAGTGCCCCTTAGTGTTTTTGGTGTATTGAAGACTTATAGGTTAAGGAACTAATGTGTTTGTGAGTGTACACAAGCTCTATAAGTCGATGAGGAGTTTAATATAGTCGAAGATTCCCGACCCCTAAAAATGTATGTCTTCAACTGAAAACTTTGGTGAAGACTTTGCTGAAGAATTTGGTATTCCCTGAAGACTTTGAAAATAAAGAAGTTGGTGTGACCTTGAAGATATGAACGAGGACTATGAACCATGAAGACTTTTGTTTGCGTAATTTCATTTCGTTTCTTTGAGTCATATGAAACACCGTACAGTTAAATGGGGCCGAGGTAATACTAAGGAAAATTTCCAACTGATGCTCAAATCAAAATCCTCAACCTATCCAATCCTTCGAGTCAAGCCTTTGGAAATCTCTTGCAGTTCATTCAAGTTCTTCAGTGACAGAGACAAAGTTCTTCTGGTCTCTGATGAAATTGATCTGACTAAGGAGTTAGGATTTCGTAAGTGCGAATTGCCTACAGGTGAGGAACATGATAAGCCTGAGGACTTTCATAGTTCGAAATTCCGACCATTGTTGTGCTTAGTGCCAGCTGTCCCCAATCATCTTATCCACATAACGGTCATATCATTGGGGGCATTTATGTCTTATCATGTCAGGTTGCACCCTGGCTATAAATAGCCACCCCCACAACCACTAGTTGGTTGGCTGCTCGGAGAGAGAACTGGCACTTGTCATTTGAGAGCAACCCATCCTCCGAAGACCTTGAGAGAAAATCATCAGTGAGGAAAAACCCAAATCCAAACCACCAAACCCAAAGCGATTGAGCATCACTAAAGAGATTGTTCCTGTGTGGAGCCGACGCTTGTTACCTTTGAAGAATGTGTATCTTCTAGATGGTTAGGCATCATGGTCCGCTGCATCATGCAGTCAATTGGGGATGATGGAGTGACCTTGGTATAGAGCATCCAGCAGTAAATTGTGGATCGTCGGGTGACCAGTTTGTGAGGGTTTTGGAAGTCTGCCCTGAAGACTTACCACGAGTGTTGGGTGAGGACTTTGTGACCTTAGCTCAAGGAGAATACGGTAAGGACTGTGTGTCCTGGGACTGTGTGTCCTCTGGTTTAAATACCAGGCCGGTCCAAACCATACATACGACTGTCACAGCAGTTGGAACTAGGTCATCAAATCGTTGTGTTCATCGAGCTACCTGGTTCTATTTCCTCAACCCCTGTATTTCCTCCTATACTTATTGATGAAATTGATTGTTACTGTTTGAAGAATTTGACTGAAGATTTCACAATTTCCTCACCTCAAATTCTTCAAGTTACCTTGTTCATCACCTGCTTATCTCGTATCACACTACGTGTAATCTATGCATGCTTTATTTCATCATGATGACTATGCTAATGCTATGTTTCTCATGCACTTGATTACTCATTCCGCTGCTAGTTATTCATCACATTTAAAATTCCTCAAGTGATGAATTCGTGAAAATTGCCTATTCACCCCCCTCTAGTCGATATAACGCACTTTTAGGTAGCAACTTTTGAATCTCGGTTAGACCGATACATAAAACTCGGTTACACTGATAAGGTGATCAGCGGTCAGATTGCCAAACTCGGTGACGCTGGTTCAACAAACTCAGTGGTACCGATTTTGTGAATTTGCGTAACAGGAAGTTGGCAACCCAAACTCGGTGGCACCAAAGCAGAATCAGTTGCACCGAACGGCTAGGGTTTGGCTGAGTCTATCTGAGGCTGAGAATCGGTGGTACCGAGTGGAAAGTGTTGGTTGCATTGATTTTGAGTGTTTATCTTTAGACAAACTTTTGTGGAAGAGCTTGTGGGTGTATGTTGAGACTATCACTTGTGCACGTATGAGCATTTTGTTCACCAACAGTACCTTAGCCCCTTTTTATAGTATTGACTTTCCTATGCACTCAAAGTGATTTCTTACAAAGTAAAATGTAGAGTGCTTGACGAGGATATGTACCTAGGGTAGTGTCCTAGGCAAGGCCTACATACCCTACCAAAGGACACTGCATGGGAGGACTTGAAGATCAAGCATGACCTTTTGAGTGGATTCCTGGAGACGTTCAAATCCACTCGACAGATATCCACTCGGAGACTCCTTCCATCACTCGGCAGTCGCGTATCACTCGGAAGATCTCGCATTCACTTGACACCAGAAGACCAGGAGCCACCATCAAGAGCCCAACGGGCAGACCTTGGTTCAATTGTCATTAGTAGCTTTTATTACGTACGTTACCAGTAACGACAGACTTTAACCCCACAATCAGACCCTTAGATGCTGGGTAATTATGATGGCAGCAGACTCCATATAAGCCGCCCCTCCCCTCCTACACAAGGGTTCGCAACCATTGTAATCTCTATATTCCACACAAGACAAGCTTCCGAGCACTGAGACGTAGGGTTGTTACCTGCACGAGAGGGGCCTGAACTCATACATCTGTGTGTACACCCTCGCCGTAGCTAGGACTCTGCCCTCTCCTTTTGTACCCCTACCATCTACTGTCAGGCTCGTTCCCACGACAGTTGGCGCCCACCGTGGGGCAGGCGTCTAAGCGAGTTCTGGTGAGGTTGCATTTTTCATCCTTCGACATGTCTTCCGGCGGAATTTTTGCTCTGGGCCACAAGATCTGTTTCAGTGCGCTCACCTTCATCCGACGATTCGGCATGGCTCCAGGAGGCACCTCTTGATGTCGAGGCGCTCCCGCTCCACAGGGCCACGCACTTCCGCGCGAGTTCCTCCGGCGTGTTGCTGCATCAGCCTTCGACTCCTTACTCGTTGGTGCCCCTTGCTGTTCGCGGTCGCAAGCGGTCTGGCCGCTCACGACTTCAGTGCTGGGTCAAACACGCAGTGGCACGTCAAACTTCTCCGCAGATTGCAGCACTTGAGCCCGCTGAGTCCCTTCACAACGTGTTCGAGTCGGATTCCGATCCGTCTGACGTGCCTTTCGAGTGCGAAATTTGTGATCCCGCAGTGGAGGCCTTGATGGCGGGCTCTCATCAGAGTTTACCGCTTAGCTTTGGCCGTGGCAGGTGCGAGGCTAGAGGTCCGTCGAAAGAACAGCCGCGCCGCGAGGAGGAGGTTCTTCATACTCCCATCGTCAGCGCGACTACCAAGGCCCAACCTTTGGAGGCTGCGCGTATTCGTCTGGAAGAACTCCATGCAGAGCTTGACGAGCGCGCTCACCAGCGCCCGCCATGGCCCAATCGATATCAGCGATAGCTGTTTCTGACTGGATCTCATGACAAAATTGAGGTATATCAAACTCCTGTGTTAAATGTTGTTGTTGCTGCTAGGATAACAGATTCCATTTAGTCATCCCGGTTAGAGGCTGGAAGGGGCTGATGCAGATCAGAGCACTGTTAGATGTAGCACAGCGTCAGAATTCAGAAGTTTCTCAGTCCCACAACAGGATACACAACAATTCACCCAGGGCAGAGACCGTTCAATCGGCACACAGCATTGGATCGCCATTGCGCCGTCGGGGCGGCGGTTTCCGTGATGGGAAAGACAGAGACCAGTTTCACCGTGAAGACCTCCATCGTGTGCCCACTCCTCCGCGGAGTGGTCTGTACGTGCCCTGGCGCCAGGACAACAAGCGCTCTTCGGTGATGAGCGGAATGCAAGCTTTGACGCCCGCACCCTCCTTGTTCAGAAGCGGATCGACAGGGGCAGAGCATACAGTGAAGGACACGACAGAGATGTTTCGAGTGGAAGCTCGGTCGTGGTATCTGGTCCTGAATGTTTCAGCAGAGCCATACGTTCTGCGGAGATTCCCCCCAACTTCAGGTTGGCGGCAGGAATTGGAAAGTTGTCTAGCAAATCAAAGATGGAGACTTGGGTAGATGATTACCGAGTAGCTGTGCAAATTGGTGGCGGAAATGACAATGTTGCAATGAAGCACATGTCCCTGATGTTGGATAGTTCAGCTCGAGCTTGGCTGAAACGCCTGGCTCCTTCCAGTATACATTGTTGGGAGGATCTTGCCCGAGTGTTTGTCCGAACCTTTCAGCGCACTTGCAAGCGTCCGACAGGTCTGGTCGACTTACAACACTGTGTCCATAAGCCCAATGAAACTTCAAGGGATTATATTCAGCGATGGTCCACTCTGCATCCTATAGTGGAGAATGTGTCGGAACACCAGGCTTTTTGTGCTTTCAAAGCCGGTGTGAGATACAGAGAGCTATATCTGAAGTTTGGGCATACGGGTGATATTTCACTCAGAAAGATGATGGAAATTGCCACTCGGTATGCCAATGGAGAGGAAGAAGACTGCCTCCGTAGCGGCAAAGGAAAAGCAGTTGTCAATGAGGCTGGCGATAGCAACAATCGGAAACAGAAGCGAAATTCTGAAGATCCGGTTCAGGTAGAAGCGGTAGCACTGGCGACTCAGCTGAAGAGCAAGGGCAAAGCTAAGGCACAGTATGCCTCCAAGAAAGGGAAAAATCAGTCAGGAAGTGATATCATGGATCAGCCGTGTGTAATACACATGAGGAAAGATGCGGAAGGCAATCTGATTTTACCCAAGCACACCATTCGATAGTGTCGGGCCCTTATCCAGCAATTCAAGGGAGACCAGCCGAGTGATAAATCTCCTGATAAGGGAGGTGAAGATGAGGAAAAGGAAACATTCCTGGATGTCACTACTACACTGGTAATCTTTGCTGATGTCCAGAGCAAGAGCCGTCTGAAAGTCATCTATAGGGAAATCAACATGGTTGTGCCCGATACCCTCACCTACCTTAGATGGTCCCAATATGCTATCACATTCGACCAGACAGACCATCCTGCTCATGTGGCCACTCTCGGTCGACAGGCTCTGGTAGTTGATCCGGTAGTGCAGGGGACTCGACTTAGAAAGTTCCTCATGGATGGCGGCAGCGGCTTGAACATTCTTTATGTGGATACCCTGTATGGGATGGGCATTCCGATGTCCTTTCTGAGTGAGAGCAACAAGTAGTTTCATGGGGTCATCCCAGGAAAGAAGGCCAAGTCACTCGGCCAGATAGCATCTGAAAAGAAAAGTTGACATTGAAGTCGTGGATTTCAAGAGTGCTTACCATGCCATTCTAGGTCGACCTACATATGCACATTTCATGGCCCGACCATGTTATGTGTATCTCAAGTTGAAAATGCCAGGCCCTAAGGGCGTGATCATGGTCACGGGAAATCGACAGTAGGCTGAAGAATGCCTCAAGCAAGGCTCCAAGATTGCCGATCAACAGATGGCTATGGTTGAGTTGGAGGAGTACAAGAAAACCGCCGACCCTGCCGATTTTCTCCGCGCAAAGAAGCCGGCTTCCGAGTCGGCATTTCAGTCAGTAGGGGAAGTGAAGAAGGTACACAAATATCTCAACAACACTCGAGTAAATAGGAAGCCGAGCTCATCCAGTTCCTCCGTGAGAACTAGGATATCTTTGCATGGAACCTGCTGACATGCCGGGGATTCCCAGGGAGCTGGCTGAGCACCGTCTGCGAATGGATCCGAAAACCAAACCCGTCAGGAGCATTTGCGTCTCTCGACGGCAGAGAAGCACGAGGCAATCAGAGAAGAAGTGGCCCATCTCTTGCAAGCCAAGTTCATTCGAGAGATTTACCACTCCGAGTGGCTCTCGAATGTTCTGATGGTGCCAAAGAAAGATAAGTCGTTGCGCCTGTGCATTGACTTCAAACAACTCAAAAAGATGTGCCCAAAAGATCATTTTCCGCTCCCCCACATAGATCAAATTATTGACTCGATAGTGGGGTGTGAGTGTTTATCGTCTTTGGATGCTTATTCTAGGTACCATCAGATCCGTCTGTATGGCCTGGACGAAATAAAGACAGCCTTCATCACCCCATTCGAGTGTTTTTGTTACATCACCATGCCTTTTGGCCTCAAGAATGCCGGCGCTACTTTTATGCGCATGATTCAAAGATGTTTACTCGACCAGATCCCTCGAAACGTCGAGGCGTACATGGACGATATAGTGGTCAAGTCCCGCAAAGGTTTCGACCTGCTGGCTGACTTGGCCGAGACATTCGCCAATCTGAGGCGATTTGACATAAAGCTGAATCCCGCCAAATGTACTTTCGGTGTACCTGGCAGCAAGTTGCTCGGTTTTCTCATTTCCGAGCAAGGAATTGATGCCAACCCTCAGAAAATCAGCTCCACCACCCGTATGAAGACTCCCGTGCGAGTGCATGATGTTCAGAAGCTCATAGGTTGCTTGGCAGCATTGAGTCGATTCATTTCTTGTCTTGGTGAGAAGTCTCTGCCCTTATATCAGTTGATGAAGAAGTCCGACACACTTGACTGGACTCCCGAAGCCAAAGCAGAGTTTGTTGAGATCAAAACCCTGCTCTCCACCCAGCCGGTGCCTGCCGCTCCTGCCAGCAAAGAGCCCTTGCTCCTGTACATCACGGCAACAAATCAGGTTGTCAGCACAGTACTGATTGTCGAGCGAGAAGAGGAGGGTAAAGCTTATAAAGTTCAGCGGCTAGTTTATTATGTCTCGGAAGTATTGTCCCCCTCAAAGCAAAGATATCCACACTATCAGAAGCTGGTTTATGGTATTTACCTGTTAGCGAAGAAGGTGGCGCATTATTTCCAAGACCCCTCGATTTCAGTCGTCAGTGATAATCCCTTGTCCGATATTTTCAAAAATCGAGATGCATCAGGTCGAGTGGCTAAATGGGCAATCGAGCTTGGACACTTTGACATCAGATTCAAAGCCAAAAAAGCAATCAAGTCCCAAGCATTGGCGAATTTCATGGCCGAGTGGATTGAACAGCAACAGCCTATCCAAGTTCACTCAGTGCATTGGACAATGTTCTTTGATGGCTCCAAAATGTTGAATGGATTTGGTTCTTGGGTTGTCCTGATATCTCATAGGGGCGATAAGCTCAGCTACGTCTTGCAAATTCACTTCGATTCCTCCAACAACGAGGCGGAGTATGAAGCACTTTTGTATGGGTTTCTCATGGCTATCTCACTCGGCGTCAAGCGCCTGATGGTTTATGGTGACTCAGATTTGGTGGTGAATCAAGTGATGAAAGAGTGGGATGTTCAAAACCCAGCTATGACTGGATACTGCAACGTAGTCCGGAAGTTGGAGAAGAAATTTCAAGGCCTGGAACTTCATCATGTTCCCCGATTGAAAAATCAAGCGGCCGATGAGCTGGCCAAGATTGGTTCCACTCGACGGCCTGTCTCCAGTGGTGTGTTCTTGGAGCACTTGCACACTCCTTCGGTTCAAGAAGATCCCTTCACCGAAGAGCCCCCACAAGATTTGAGTTCCACTGACTCAACAGAAGTCGATGTCCCTGCAGTGATTGACCTGGTCATGGAAATTTTGGTTAGCATTCCTGATTGGACTGTGCCTTACATTGCCTATATCCTCATACAAGAGCTCCCTGAAGATGAAACAGAGGCTCAATAGATTGTGCATAGGTCCAAGGCTTCCACTGTGATGTGAGATCAGCTATTCAAAGAGAGTGCGACTGGAGTCACCCAGGGCTGCATTTCCCCGGAGGAAGGTCGAATGATTCTAGACGAGATTCACTCGAGAAATTGCGGCCACCATGTGTCTTGAGGGACGATTGTCGCTAAAGCATACCGAGTTGGTTTTTATTGGCGACGAGCTAATGAGATGGCTAAAGACATCATGGATCATTGCAATGGTTTCCAGTTCTATGCGAACCTGTCACACAAGCCGGCATCTGCTCTGAAGACAATTCCTCTTGCCTAGCCGTTTGCGGTTTGGGGGCTCGACATGGTTGGCCCCTTTTGACCCGGAAAAGGAGGATTCACTCACTTGTTGGTAGCAGTCGACAAGTTCACCACGTGGATAGAAGCCAAGCCAATCAAGAAGCTGAACTCCCGTACGGCGGTCACGTTCATGAGAGAGATCCTTTATCAATACGGCATTCCGCACAGCATCATCACGGACAATGGTACTAATTTTGACTTGGAAGAATTCAGGAACTTCTGTAACTCCCAGGCACCCAAGTTGATTATGCATCTATTGCGCATCCTCAAACCAATGGGCAAGTTGAGCGGGCTAATGGTCTCATCCTGCAAGGTCTGAAGCCTCGTCTCATGCGCGATTTGGATCATGCTACCGGAGCCTGGGTAACTAAGTTGCAGTCTGTTTTGTGGGGTCTGAGGACAACGCCTAATCGGTCGATTGGACGAACTCCTTTCTTCCTTGTCTATGGTGCTGAAGCCATATTGCCGAGTGACTTGGCCCACAATTCTCCTCGAGTGGAGCTGTATTCTGAGGTAGAAGCCGAGCAGGCCAGACATGACGGTGTAGATCTTCTGGAGGAGGAACGAGAGATGGCTCTGATCCGGACTACTGCCTATCACGAAGACCTACGGCGCTTCCATGCGAAGAATGTCAAGAGTCGGGCGTTTCATGAGGGAGACTTGGTGCTCCGAGTGAATCAACACCGACCGCACAAGCTTGCTCCTGCATGGGAAGGCCCTTTCGTCGTCACTAAGGTGCTAAACAACAAAGCTTATCATCTGTACAATTTCATGAAGCGGATAGATGAGCCACGAGCCTGGAATGCAGATCTGCTCCGGTGTTTTTATACTTGAGACAAGAATCTTCTGATGTAATAAGATCCTTCATCAATGCAATTCACATTTCTGCAATATATATCGTCAGTTCCAATCGTACAGTTACATTCTTAGGAATAGTCCGAGTGATGAGCAATCCTCACACTCGGGGGCTTAGCTACGAACATGTTTCGCCTAAGTAAAAAATCATGTCGGGTGGATAGCAGTCCATTCACTCGACGGCCTATTGGCGAATCCATCTTCTCTTAGGTTCAAAGATACTCCGAATGATGAGCAATCCTCACACTCGGTCTTAGATGCGAACATGTTTTGCCCAAGTTAAAAACCCTATCGGGTAGATAGCAGACCATTCACTCGATGGCCTATTGGTGAATCCGTCTTCGCTTAGGTTCAAAGATACTCCGAGTGATGAGCAATCCTCACACTCGAGGGCTTCGCTGTGAAACACATTTCGCCTAAGCTAAAAAAATGTCAGGTGGATAGTAATCCATTCACTTGACAACTTAGCCGCGAATCGATATTCGCCTAAGTTCGAAAATACTCCGAGTGATGAGCAGTCCTTACACTCGGGGGCTTAGCTGCGAAACACATTTCATCTAGCTGAAAAACCTCGTCGGGGGGATAGTAATCCATTCACTTGACAATTTAGCTGTGAATCAACATTCGCCTAAGTTCGAAAATACTCCGAGTGATGAGCAGTCCTCACACTCGGGGGCTTAGCTGTGAAACACAATTCGCCTAAGTGAAAAACCTCGTCGGGTGGATAGTAATCCATTCACTCGACAACTTAGCTGTGAATTGACATTCGCCTAAGTTCAAAAATACTCTGAGTGATGAGCAATCCTCACACTCGGGGGCTTAGCTGCAAACACGCTTCGCCTAAGTGAAAAACAAACTCAGCCAAACAGACGATTGAAAGCCAAATACGAATAAAATCTAAAGGGTAAACCGCGAATAAACGTTTTGTATGGAAATAAATGTGCCAAGGCCTAAGGCCTGAATAAAGTTTTAAGGGATAAAATTCCACTCGGCATACCAAGGCAACTATAAGTGTTTCTTTCAAAGACCAAGTATTTTAAACGGGAGACGGACTAGCAGGCTCGACAAAAGTGTCCAAGTCGATGCCGTCGGCAATTCTTGTGGCTGCCTCAATGAAGGTTTCCATGAAGTCCTCAAACTGGAGTTTCTACGTGTTTACCACCTGGAGCTCCTTCAACTTCTCCTCCCTCACGTCCCTACAATGGACCCTGACGAGTGATAACGCCACATCGGCCCCACGACGAGCAATAGATTTCTTCCAGGCTTGCACTTGACTCGGAAGTTCATTCAGGCGAACCATCATAGAGTTGAGGTCGAGCTGAAGAGTGTCCTCGGGCCATAGCTCCTTGTCGATTCTCTCCAGTGCAGATTTAAGTCGGGCAATATATGCCTGGACGCCTTGGAGCCAGAAGTTGAGTCTCAGTATGTTCATGGCCACTGCATCGGCAACTAGTGACTTGGTGGGATCCAGATTGGGCCCGACCTCTTTTGTCTCCTTCTCAAAGTCTTGGCAAAATTCTGTTGAAGAATGGGGAATGGGAGGAGAATCAGTGAACTACGACCCTCAAAGATTTTGCAAACTTTAGTCAACAAGAAACACTCACCGTCGAGCAGAATATACAACTTCCTCGAGAATTCGCCCAAATGCATCTCCAGGCCATTGCTTTATTTGCTCAGCTGCTCGGCCTTTTTGACGAGGTCCGCACGCTCCTGCTTCAGGTTGGTGTTCTCCTCCTCCAGCTTCTTGGCGGCCGTCAGCTTCCGATCGCCAGCTTTAGTCTTGTCCCTGGCCACTCGTTGGGCGTTAGCAAGTGCCTTGTCCTTCTCCTCCAGCGCCTTATTCATGGAATCTAAAGAAACAACATTGTTGAGTCGCACATGGAGTCGACGGCTTTCATTGTGTACGTCTGTTCGAGTGAGAGCACTGGGTTCAAAACATGAAGAGTGAAGAGGGGAATGTGGAAAGTCAGCAGTAATTACCTCCCAAAGACTTCATCTCAGCACGTGCTCACTCTAGAGTGTTGTTGGAGACCTCTAGATCCACTCACAGTCGGTTCCTTTCATCCTCCACGTCCTTGTACCGCATCCCAAGTTCGCAAGCCCTTTGGAACCAACAAAAAACAGGAATTCAATCGGCGAGTGGTGCATGGGACAGTCGACTGAGTTATGAACACCGCTGAATGACTATCTTACAACCTTGGAACAACCTAAGAAGAATTCAAGAAAAAAGTCCACTCGACATGTCGAGTGGCCCTGATGCTCCGTGCGCCATAAACAAATCCAAAATTGTCTCTATTAAGACCCCTGCCGGTGCAAGCATCGACAGCGGTCTCGGGGACTACACCCAATGGGTGCACTAAGAGTGCCCCCACTGAGATGGTTAACTCTCGATCCGTCGAGTAACTCGTCAGGAAAAAAACACTCGACATGTCGAGTGACTCTAGTACCACGCGTACGACAAGGTTCAAGCCTACTGCTTATCATCTGCGATTAACAATAGCCTCGGGGGCTACACCCAGTGGGTGCACTTAGCGTGCCCCCACTGGTTATTAAAACATTCGACAAGGTCAGCCCTGTCAGAACGCTCGACCCGTCGAGTGACGCACCTCCCTGCTCTGTGAAGTTCAATCTATCCTTATGCAGCGTCATATCATGGTTTGTCAATAATATCCATGAAACCTGCAAGGTAGCAACGGAGTGGCGCAATCCAAGGCGAAATGTATCCTGTATACAATAAACTCTAAGACCCCCACCTGTGTAAGCACTCGACAGCGGTCTCGGGGACTACACCCAGTGGGTGCACTTAGCGTGCCCCCACTGGATCTGCCAATTCTCGATCAGTCGAGCGGAAGAAACATCCATCATTGGAATATCCATCACTCTAAGAAGTGTAGTCTATCCTTATGCACCATCATATCATGGTTTGTCAATAATATCCACGAAACCTACAAAGTAACTTCGGAGTGGTGGCTACGACAAGTTCTAAGACCCCTGCTGATGCAAGCACTCGACAGCGGTCTCAGGGTCTACACCCAGTGGGTGCACTAAGAGTGCCCCCACTAAGGAGGCTAACTCTCGATCCATCGAGTAACTCGTCAGAAAAAAAACACTCGACATGTCGAGTGACTCTAGTACCATGCGTACTATCGATCCCAATCCTACTTGACTACGATCCGATCTATTCGAGTGGAGAAATTACAAACATTCTACAATAATCACCCATCGGTTGTACAGCAGCCAAGAAAGACAGGATTTCAATCAAAAGTGTACTTACAATCGAACTTACTCGTACATTGGTGCAGAGGGCTGTCCTGACGTCGTAAGCCTGCTTGCTAGCCTCGTACACTTCCTTGGTTCTCAGCATGATCTGCTCCGCCTGGATCATGGCCTCCTTTGCAGCTCTGGTCTGATCTTTCGGAGTGCGATGCAGAGAGAAGGCCATCAAAGGCAGGGTCAGCGTAGTTCCTGGGGCAGATGAGGCGGTTTGAGTGGGTCCGGTCGGAGTCGACGTCACAACGGTTGAAACAGCTGGGGGAGCATGCAACAAAGGTGCTGCGGGTTCAGCTCTGAGTTGCGTCGAGCCGCCTATCCCCTGGGAGGACTCCGCAGTCGAGCGCTGAGGCACCTGCACTGATGAAGCTCTTCGGATGCGAGTGCGCGAAGTGTCCAGGTGCTCCTCGTCATCTACCACCTAAATGACCTCTGCAACAACAATCGACATTGTTAACATTTGCATGTGTCGAGTCCCGTTCAGATAAATCAACAACTTACAAACCTCTATGAGAGGTGGCTACATCAGCAGTGTCAATATCCATTGCCTCCCCTCCATCTCGATGAGGTGAGGTTACAGATGTAGCAGCTCTAACGGATTGAACAGCATTCGGTCGGATACAACTCAAGACTTCAGTCGACAAAAAAAATTCTGAAATAAACACTTACGTGGAGACAACAGGTACGGCCATCCTCATGCGAGGAAAAGCCTTGTGAGTTTTGGTCGTGACTTGCTTGGGCTGCTTGGCCAGCCTCTCACTCGACTCAACAGTCGAAGGGTGACGCCGCTTCGGATTTTTCTCACTAGGGCCTAGGGTCCTATACTCAATAGCTGTCGGGTCATGACGGGACTTGGTGCGGCCTTCGTGCCGGGGAGGTGACTCGACTTTTTCCTCTTCGTTGGAGTCCGCATATTCATCTTTGGATTCAGAACGACCATCGCCGTCGACGCTGCCGCCCTCACTCACCATGCCATCGCCAGCGTGGTTCCCATTGGGAATAGGCGAGTGAATGTTCGTCCACTCCTGCATGATTCGAGTGAGGAAGTTAGTTTATAAGTCAACGAATCACTCGACAGTACAAACATATCAGTCGACACCACACTACTCACCAGATTCTTCGGCGGGTTTTCGGCCAAGTAAGGTCGGATCCTCTTGGCTCCCAAAGGATTGTCACAGGCTCCAGTGATGTTGTGAAGCCACTGCTCGATAGTTTTTTTTGGAACCTCTTATGGGTGTGTCCTCGTCGAGTCCCTAGGGCCCGCATAGTGCCACATGGTGTGGTCTCTAGCTTGGAGAGGCTGAATATGTCGACCGAGAAACGTCTCCAACAGATCCATACCAGTCACTCCACCCCGGATTAGCTGCACCACCGCTTGAACTAAGATACCCACTTGGATATGCTCCTCTTTGGTCACCCTTAGAGACTTGGGGACAGCTGGATGGTCAGATGTATAAGGGGGAAGGCCAGTCGACATGTTGGGTGATGCTGCATCTTAGCAGTAGAACCAGGTTGACTGCCAACCTCTGACAGACTCAGGAAAAGTCATGGCAGGGAAGGAACTACGTGCTCTTTTCTGAACTCCTAAACCTCCACACAGCTTAAGCACATGAGTCTTCCCGTCAGCGGGGAGAGCTTTCTTCACGGTCTGAGATCTGATTGTAAAGAGGTGCTTGAACAACCCCCAATGGGGAGAGCTGCCCAAAAAGCACTCGCACTAAGTGACGAATGCAGACATATATGCAACGGTATTTGGCGAGAGGTGATGTAGTTGGGCACCGAAGAAATTCAGAAATTCCGTAAAGAACGGGTGGGGTGGCATGGAGAAACCTCTTTCAACGTGGGAGAGAAGGAGGATCCGCTCTCCGTCGCGTGGCTCTGGCTCGCGCTCCTCCCCCGGTAGCCTCCAGACGCCATCCTCCATGAGCCCGTCTGCGACAACGCCCTCCATGTCCTCGCGAGTGACTACATAGTGGAGAAAGTCCCCCTGCATCCATCCCGTCGGCGCGGTGAATCGAGCAGTCGAGGGCTTCTTGCCCTTGAGCTTCGTCGCCCCCTTCTTAGCCCACTCCAGCTTCTCCGTGGTGCCTTTTGTCATCTCAGCGGCGGCTCTCGTCGGAGAAGAACAAGATGGGGCGCTGGAGGCAAGGGAGGCCGAGGAAGAAAGGAAGAATGGGCAGAAGTACTATGCAAGCCGCATCACGTGAGACTTTATACTCCACCGAGTGTCTCACTGATCAGTGGGCCCCCGAGATCACTGCGCATGCCAACCGCTGACGGCGCCCAGTACGTGGCGATATCACCGGCGTGAGAATCAAGGCGTCGGGCCTCCACTTGCCCTGATCATGGCGTCCTCATCGCGCGCGCGTGCGCTTCCCAAATTTTCGTATCTCGCAAAATCCGGGTCTGTCAGACCGACCTGTCACCATCCAAGATACCTTCAGTTCACTCGGAGAAAAATATGCGTTGAACATCCACTCGGGCACTTTTAAGGATGAATGGATCCGGGCGAACGGAGAAGAATTCAATCGACGCAAGTTTTGTTGAAGCCCCGAATATCATTTGCAAGACTTTGCGTGCCGATCGTGAATGGACGTTAATACTCATAGTTCAGTAGATACAAGTTCTATTGAAACCCCAAATATCATTCGTAGGATTTGATGCCCTAACTCAAGGTTGACATTGATACCTTTTTTCACCACTCGAACCCCGACCCATTCGGGGGCTAATGACGAGGATATGTACCTAGGGTAGGGTCCTAGGCAACGCCTACATACCCTACCTAACGACACTGCATGGGAGGTATTGAAGATCAAGCATGGACTTCCAAGTGGATTCCTGGAGACGTTCAAATCCACTCGACAAATATCCACTCGGAGACTCCTTACTTCACTCCGCAGTCGCGTATCACTCGGAAGATCTCGCGTTCACTCGAGGCCAGAAGACCAGGAGCCACCATCAAGAGCCCAACGGGTAGAAGTTGGTTCAATTGTGATTAGTAGCTTTTATTACGTACGTTACCAGTAATGGCAGACTTTAATCCCATGATCGGACCCTTAGATGTTGGGTAATTATGAGGGGCAGCGAACCCTATATAAGCCGCCCCTCCCCTCTTGCACAAGGGTTCGCAACCATTGCAATCTCTATATTCCACACAACATAAGCTTCCGAGCACTGAGATGTAGAGTTGTTACCTCCACGAGAGGGGCCTAAACTCATACATCTGTGTGTACACCCTCGCCGTAGCTAGGACTCTGCCATCTCCTTCCTTACCCCTACCATCTACTATCAGGCTCGTTCCCACGACAGTGCTCTTGCTTGAAGCTTTGCCAATCTATTTCCTTATCTCCTGGGGTATTCCACAATCCTTTTGCCAACCCATCATTGAACTTTTCCTGAAACATGCTTAGTGGAAACATTAGTTCAATGACATATATGTTGTTATTAATTACCAAAACCACCAAGGGAGCAAATGTGCTTACAATCTCCCCCTTTTGGGTACTTGATGACAACATATAGATCAAAGCTTCAACATATGATATAATCAATGAATATAATCGTCGCTTTGAGAAGTATGTGATAAGCAAGAGCTCCCCTATATTTGTGCATTATTTTTAAATTTGCATTTGAATGCAAATGCACAATCGATTAGGTACATGGGGCACTTCTTCCATGTCAAATACAACTTGGTGGTGTGCGAGAGTAATAAGAGTTGATATCATAGCACAACACCTCAAGCAAAGTGAATGATCATCTCATAACCATCAAAAGGATAGGAAATAGTAGCAACACACATTAAAGCTTATGATCAAACATGAATCAAAGTATAACACATCCAAACCAAAAGACCAAATGTTTTTGAAATAGCAGTAAAAACAAACGCTCTCTGACTCGAAGCCTAATTATCTATATACACTTCTCCCCCTTTGGAAACAAGTTACTGATATGTCTCCATCACAACTACTTCTCCAAACCCTTTTGCCCTTGTTTTGGACTCTAATTTGCATGATTTGAATGGAACTAACCCAGACTGACACTGTATTTAGCAAAATTGCCTTGGTGTTATTTTTGTGCAGAAATAAAAGTTCTCGGATTGACCTGAAAATTTACGGAGAATATATTTGGAATTAACAAAAAATACTGGCAAAAGAATCAATCGGAGGGGGGCCACCCATAGGTGGCAAGCCTGCCAGGCACGACCACCCCCTGGTCGCGCCTATCAGACTGGTCGGCCCCCTGTTGCTCCACCGACCTCAAGTCCACTCCTATATATTCCTATTCACGGAAAAAAAATCAATGAGAAGATTTTAACGTGTTTCATGATCGGAGCTGCTGCCACTTTGTGTTCTTCCTCGGGAGACCAGATCTGGAGTCCGTTTTGGGCTCCGGAGAGGGGAAATTGACGCCATCGTCATCACCAACCATCCTTCATCACCAATTCCATGCTGCTCTCTGACGTTTGTGAGTAATACCATTGTAGGCTTGCTAGACGGTGATGGGTTGGATGAGATTTATCATCTGCTCGAGTTAGTTTTGATAGGGTTTGATACCTAGTATCCACTATGTTTTGAGATTGATGTTGCTATGCTTAATGCTTGTCACTAGGGCCGAAGTGCCATGATTTCAGATATGAACCTATTATGTTTTCATGAATATATATATATGTGTTCTTGATCCTATCTTGCAAGTTGTAGACACCTATTACGTTAATGATCCACATCCCCAGGGTGACAATAACTGGGATTCTTTCTGGTGATTAACGTAGTTTGACAAGTTCATGTATTCACTAAGTGCTAATGCTTTGGTCTGATTATCTATTAAAAGGAGGCCTTAATATCCCTTGACCCTGCTGCCACGAGAGGGTAGGACAAAAGATGGCATGCAAGTTCTTTTCCATAAGCATGTATGACTATATATGGAATACATGCCTACATTACATTGATGAATTGGAGCTAGTTCTGTGTCAACTTATGTTATAACTGTTGCATGATGAATGTCATCCAACATAATTATCCATCACTTGTCCATTGCCTACAATCTTTTCACATATTAATCCTTGCTAAGTTACTTTTCCGTTGCTACTGTTACAATCACCACAAAACTGCTACTGTCACTTTTTCCATCGTTACCGTTACTTCCATACTACTTTGCTACCGAATACTTTGCTATAGATATTAAGTCTTTTAGGTGTGGTAGAATTGAAACCTTAGCTACGAATACTCGAGAATATTCTTTGGCTCCCCATGTGTCAAATCAATAAATTTGGGTTGAATACTCTACCCTTGAAAAGTGTTGCGATCCCCTATCCTTGTGGGTTATCAAGAACTTTTTCTGGCACCGTTTCCGGGGAGAATAGCTCTATTCCCTGAGTCATTTGGGATTAATATCTTCTGATCACTATGAAGAATCCAAAAGATCCAAAAACCAATATTTATCCCTCTACTACGAGGGCAGGTAATGAACTACCATCTAGCTCTGCACTTGATTCACCTTCTGTTATGAGTAAATTCGGACACCACCACCTGCTAGTAATTCTGATATGCCGCAAGTAATAGATGATGCCACTTATGATATGCATGATGCTTATGATGATACTTTTCTTGATAATACTATTCCACTAGGTGAATTTCCTGATTAACAAATCGCTAGAGTCAATGCTGAAAATGATGATATTTCTAAAATTGATGAAATTATTGAAACTGAACACTATGAGACACCTGCTAGACCTAGCTCTCCTAGATATGAGTTTCCTGATATACCCAAGGGTTATGTTATGGAAGGAGAGGTAGCTAGGGACTTTCTTTATTGTAAGGATACTAGTGACCTTAAGAAATTGCTATGCAAGTGGAAAGAAAAATCTTTGAATGCTAGAATGAAATATGATCCTAAGTTTGCTACTTCGCCTATCTTTGTTACTAATAAGGATTATGAATTCTTTGTCGATCCTAAGTTAATTACTTTGGTGGAATCTGATCCTTTCCATGGTTAGGAATGTGAAACTGTTGTAGCAGATCTTATTAAATTGAATGATATAGCCACCCTATTTACTCATGAGGAAATTTTTTGTTATTATTAAATTCTTAAGGTGTTTCCTTTCTCATTAAAGGGTGATGCTAAGATATGGTTCAACTCCCTTGCTCCTAGTTGTGTGCGTAGCCCCCAGGATATGATATATTACTTATCTGGAAAATATTTTCCTGCCCATAAGAAACAAGCTGCCTTGTAGGAAATATTTAAATTTGTGCAAATTGAAGAAGAGAGTCTCCCATAAGCTTCGGGAGGCTTCTCCGGTTACTTAATGCTTTGCCTGATCATCCTCTCAAGAAAAAAACGAAATACTTGATATATTTTATAATGGACTAACCGATCCTTCTAGGGACCACCTAGATAGTTGTGTTGGTTGTGTTTTCAGGGAACAAACTGTTGAACAAGCTGAACTTCTATTGAATAATATATTGAGCAATGATAATAATTGGGCTATTCCCAAACCACCTCCAAAGACAACTCTGAAGAAAAGAGGTATCCTATTTCTTAGTCCTGAAGATATGCAAGAGGCAAAGAAATCTATGAAATAAAAATGTATTAAAGCCAAAGATGTCAAGAAACTACCACCTATCGAAGAAATACATGGTCTTTATAACCCGACACAGGTAGTAGAGGTAAATTCTCTTCCTAGATTTTATGAAAGCAATATTCCTTATAATAAGTTTGCTAGCCAACGCTTGGATAAGTTTGATAATTTCATTGTTAAGTAAGAAAATTTCAATGCTTATGTTAGCAGACAATTGAAACATAATGCTTTCATGCTTGATCGCTTAGATGATTATATGAGTAGAACTATCAATGATCTTAAGCTGTTTCATAAACATGCTTGCATGGTAACTACTCAAGTAGAACAAGTACTTGAGGCACAGAATGATTTGCTTAATGAGATGAATAGAACAATGATCATTCTGTTAGAGCTGTGACTAGAGGTGGTAGAATGACTCAGGAACCTTTGTATCATGAGGGTCATCCTAAGAGAATTGAGCAAGATTCTCAAAGGAGTAATAGTGATGCACCTAGTCATTCCAGTAATAAGAGGAACAAGGATGATGATAGAACTTTGCATGCTACTAGTGAACCTATTGTAGATACACCCGAAAACCCAAATTATAATTCCGTTTCTGATGCTGAGACACAATCTCGCGATGAACATGAGCCTAGTGATAGTATTAATGATGATATTTATGTTGATGTTCAACCTAGTAATGATAATGATGTGGAGATTGAACTTGTTGTTGACCTTGATAACCCACAACCTAAGAATAATAGATATGACAACAGAGATTTTATTGCTAGGAAGCATGGTAAAGGAAGAGAAACATGGGCTCAAAAACCCATGCCCTTTCCTCCTAAACCATCCAAAACCAAGGATGGTGAGGATTTTGAGCGCTTTGTTGAAATGATTAGACCTATATTTTTGCGTATGCGCTTGATTGATATTCTGAAAATGTCTCCTTATGCTAAGTATATGAAAGATATTGTGACTAACAAAAGAAAGAAACCAGAAGCTGCAATTTCCACCATGCTTGCTAATTATACTTTTAGGGGTGGAGTACCAAACAAATTAGGAGATCCAGGAATACCAACTATACCATGCTCTATTAAAGGGAATTATGTTAAAACTGCTTTATGTGATTTGTGAGCCCGTGTTAGTGTTATGCCTTTCTCTTTATATCATAGAATTGATTTGAATAAATTGACACCTACTAAAATCTCTTTGCAAATGGGTGATAAATGAACTGCTCTACCTATCGGTATTTGTGAGGATGTACCTGTCATAGTTGCAAATGCTACTATCTTAACGGACTTTGTTATTCTTGATATTCCTGAGGACAACAGTATGTCGATCATCCTTGGTAGACCCTTTTTGAATACTGGAGGGGCTGTTATTAATACCAACAAGGGCAATGTCACTTTTCATATTAATGGTAATGACCATACGGTACACTTTCCAAAGAAACAACCTCAAGTTCATAGTATCAACTCCATTGAAAAAATTCCAACGATTATTACTAGAGACTCTGAATTCCCTCTTCCTACTGTCAAGAAGAAATATGATATACTTATTGTTGGGGATATGCATATCCCCATTGAGGTAACTTAGTGTTATTCGAAAAATTTCTGGTTTCATGTTAATCGAAAGAAGTTCGTTAATAAGACTCGATGAACCTTATTGATGGATTCCTTTTGATGAACATGAGATGGATGAATTTAGGAAACACAACTTTCCGTATCAAACTTTTACTTTCTGTTAGTTAGTATGCATAAAGTAAAATGCTATTATTTTTCTGTTTTCTGAGTTATCCATGCAATAGAAAATGACCTGGAAATAAAAGTTCTTCAAATGCCCTGAAAATGTAGTATTAGATTTTTGGAATATTTTAAAATATCTGGCACTAAGCACACAACAGGGGGCTGCACCAGTGGGTCACAAGACCACACAACGCAGCCACCCCCTGGCCGCGCCTAGTAGGCTTGTGGGTCCCATGTAGGCCCCCTTCACTTATTCCAGCCCCCAACCACTTCATCTTCCTCCAGAAAAAATCCCACCATTTCTCAAACCCGTGTTCTAGCTCATTTTGCTGCCATTTTCGATCTCCTTGTGCAAAGGTTCATTCGCAAAACTGTTTTTGGGAGATTGTTATTCGGTATGTGACTCCTCCAATGATCCAATTAATTTTTGTTCTAGTGCTTTATATATTGCAAATTTTTATTGTTGTGTTGACCTTGTTCTTGAGCTTGCATGTCAAATTTTTATGGTCCCAAGTAGTTTTTATGCATGATGTAGGCTCTAGGCACTTGTGAGAATAGTTTCTATAAGTTTTGTTGAGTTTAGTTCACCTTTATTTTGAGTCACTAAAAAAATTCAGATTTTTTTCAGAAAAGAAAAATGTTGAGGAGGGTATTTCAAGGGGGTTCCTCGAGCAAAAAGGCCCCGAGACTCATGATACATGAGCCTGACCTTGAACCACTGAGGGAAACACAAGTACGACCTTGTGAATGTCTATCGCATCAATTTATGAGTGATGTCGGTTTCAAGGAAGAATTCTACGCATACACAAGAAATGTTGGCCTTGAGGAATTCGTTTTAGAAAAATGCAAGCAATACTATCGACTCACAGATTCTTTCGTGTGGAGGTTTGAATTTTCGTTCAATCATAATAAACCTTCCGTCCTATTTAACCATTATGACAAATCTTATACCCTGGACCTAGAGGATTTTAATCATGCTTGCAAAATTTCATAATGAGGCAGCTATAGTGATCCGCACAAAACTGAATATAATGATTTTCTTGCTAGCATCACCGTCGGAGAAACTAGAAATATTACACAGGCTACCGTGGGGTGCATTCACTTTCCTCCTATATATTATTTTGCTCTATTCATAGGTAGGTGTATTAACGGTAAAACTGAGATAGCCACCTTTGTGTTACAAATCTTAGTATTCTTAAGAGTGCAATAATGGGTGATAGGCGATATAACTTAGGAGGCATTATTGCTAGAAGGTTGCATAATAATTCTAAAGATGGAGATTTCTTTGGTGGGATATATGCCACTCCTGTAGCTAATTATCTTTGGGTACCCATATGGGGAAATGATATCGAGTAACCACCTTCTTTTCTTGATTATGAGGCTTTGGTGCGTTTTCAGATTCTTGAAAGGAACGAACAATCCCTCCAGTACCGACTAATTTTTGATAGACAGAGTGTTGTCCAGGTTACTCTTCCTGCTCCTGCCCTCTTCAACTTTCAGGAAAAGCAGAGACATTTTATAACCAGAGAGGAGGCAAACGAGTATGAGCGAAATGCGGAAGCCACTCGCCTCCATGTTGCAGCCATTCAGGTGATTGCCTCCGTAGCCTAGTACAGCCCCAACTATGACTTTGGATATCATTTGGGCCAGCCTTGGACCTAGACCAACTTAGGCCAAAAGCCTAAGCTTGGGGGAGTACGTATATCTCACCGACATTACATTCATGTCCACACATTTTAGTAGTCGGCGTTCATACTCTTTCATTGTACCATCCATGGTAGTTTATTTCCTTTTCCGTTTTCTTCTTGTGTGTTTAATTAACTTTGAGGAAATTCAAAACAATAGTTATAGCTTCACCTTCTAGTCTTTTTAGTTGTAGCATTAGAAGAAAACCCAAAAAGATTTCTCAGTCTTCTTTTGTTTGTTGGGAGCTTTCCCGTGTAAATAGTTTTTCTTGTTCTTGTTTTGAATTTTCTTTCCTTGGGTCGTAAGAGAAGACCACAATGAAAGTGTTGAGTAGCTCTCATATGTTTATCTATCAGATAGCCCATATTACCTTGTCTTCTCCTTTGAGTTATTGTTTGCAGATTCCAACTTAGTAAAATGCACGTGCACTATTATTATTATCCACACCATTCAGTCATGCAAGTGAAAGGCAATAATGACGATATTTGATGAAAATATTGAGATGGAGAAAAGCTGGTATGAACTCGACCTATCTTGCTTTTGTAAATATGATTATCGCATCGTTCCAAATTCAGTTCATTATGGGTGAAACATATTTGCAATGACAATTAGAGATTATAGTTACTCATGCCATGCTTAATTAGCTAAGAGTGGATAATGGTTTGTCTTGAATGCCAACATGCATATTAAAATGGTTGCGATGTAGTATGATGGGATGGTATCCTCCTCTGAACAATTCAAGTGGCTTGACTTGGCACATGATTATGCATGTAGTTCAAAGAAAATCAACATAGCCTCTACAATATTTATGTTCATGGTGATTTATATCCTACTCATGCTTGCATTCAATGTTGGTGAATCTCAAAGCATGTTGATGACTGTGTCGCTCTCTAATTGGTCGCTCCTGAGTCTTTTTTTAGCCTTCACTTTTACTAAGTAGGAATACTGCTTGTGCATCCAATTCCTCAAACCCAAAGTTGTTCCATATGAGTCCACCATACCTGCCTATATGTGGTATTTACCTGCCGTCCCAAGTAAATTTGCATGTGCCAAATTCTAAACCTTCAAATAAATATTCTATTTTGTATGCCCAAATCGCTCATGTGGCGACTGGGGGTTGTGTATCTTCCATACAACATGGGTAATTCTCACGATATGTGTTGATTCACTATCATTCACGAGAAAGCAGCTGGTATTCAGAATGCCCAGTTCCATGCTCGAAATAAAATCAAAATTTAATGAAACAAAATTCCCCCAAGATTGTGTCTGTATGGACTGTACCCGTGAATTCGGTTCATCATGGAGTGTGATGGATTGGTTGAGGGGGAGTAAAAACTTTATCATTCTGTTTGGGAACCGCCTATATTGTATCTAGCATGGAAGATGGTGAAAACTCTTAGTCGTTATGTTGGCAATGAAAGCATACCACTCAAAATTATTATTAATCTCTGTTTTAAAAGCTCGAGCTCTGGCACCTCTACAAATCAATGCTTCACTCTGCGAAGGGCCTTTCCATTTACTTTATTGTTGAGTCATCCTCCTCTAATAAGAAAGCACCAGTTAGAGAGCACCACCGTCATTTGTATGCTTTGCTGTTAATTGATATTGAATATGAGCATGACTTGATCTCTTTCATCGTGAATTACAATGTCTAGTTAGTCCTTGTTCGTTAGAGGTGCTTTGCATTTATGTTTTGCGGTCTCAGAAAGGGCTAGCGAGATACCATTTTATCATATTATATCATGATTCTTTTGATAAAAGTGTTGACATCTCAGCGTTATTATTATTGCTCGCTAGTTGATTAAGCCATTGATATGACTAGATGTGAGATCTAATGGTTATTGTGAACGTGGCTAGTCCATAATCTTTGCTGAAAATCTGAACATCAGTTAGGCATATTTACAACAACAAGACCAAATAGAGTTTGTAAAAGTTTTTCTTTATCACTTTTATTTTATCAACTGAATTTCTTGAGGACAAGCAATGGGTTAAGCTTGGAGGAGTTGATACGTATTCATCGTATCTACTTTTCCAAACCCTTTTGCCCTTTTTGGACTCTAATTTGCATGATTTGAATGCAACTAACCCGGACTGACGCTGTTTTTAGCAGAATTGCCTTGGTATTATTTTTGTGCAGAAATAAAATTTCTCGGATTGACCTAAATATTTAGCAACAATAATTTCGGAATTTATAAAAAATACTAGTGAAAGAATCAACCGGAGGGGGGCCACCCACAGGTGGCAAGCCTGCCAGGCGCGGCCACCCGCCTAGCCGTGCCTAGCAGGCTTGTGCCCCCCTGTTGCTCCACCAACCTCAATTCCACTCCTATATATACCTATTCACGAAGAAAAAATAAAGGAGAAGAGTTCATCACGTTTCCCGATACGGAGCCGCCACCACCTTCTGTTCTTCCTCGAGAGACCAGATTAGGAGTCTGTTTTGGGCTCCCAAGAGGGGAAATCGACGCCATCATCATCATGAACCATCCTTCATCACCAATTCCATTATGCTCTCCACCGTTCCTGAGTAATCCCATCGTAGGCTTGCTAGACGGTGATGGGTTGGATTATATTTATCATGTAATCGTGTTAGTTTTGATAGGGTTTGATCCCTAGTATCCACTATATTATGAGATGGATGTTGCTATGACTTTGCTATGCTTAATGCTTGTCACTAGGCTCCGAGTGCCATGATTTCAGATCTGAACCTATTATGTTTTCATGAATATATATATGTGTTCTTGATCCTATCTTGCAAGTTGTAGACACCTATTACGATCCCTAGGGTGACAATAACTGGGATTCTTTCCGGTGATTACCGTAGTTTGAGGAGTTCATGTCATCACTAAGTGCTAATGCTTTGGTCCGGTTCTCTATTAAAAGGAGGCCTTAATATCCCTTAGATTCCATTAGGACCCCGCTACTATCGGAGGGTAGTTTCTCTATTAAAAGCTCGAGGCCGGAGCAGCTGAGGCGTATGGTGCGGCGACTCGAGACCGGTCGTCACGACAGATCTTCGCAGTTGTCATGGAGGGGCATGGCGACTCAGAGCGCGGGACCAGAGAAGCGGGCCGAAGAGGCAGGGCGAGCCGCGATAGCCAACGGCACGAGCGCATAAGGGCAGCGTGGCCGGTTAAGCCGTGCAGCGAGGGAGCGGAGGAACTCGCCAAATAGTGCGGGGATATGGGCACGCAAAGACGGCGCAGGCGTTCCCATGGGCAGAGAGGAGCACGCGGCCTAGCAAGGCGGCATGGAGGCACAGGGCAGCGGCGGCTCACGACCACGGCTCAAGGTGAGGCGACGCATGAAGCCACAACACGCGGGCACGGCGGAAGCGGCGAGTCGAGGCTGCGGCGGCTCAAAACCATATCAAGGTGTCTTGGCGATGAGGTGGAGGACACGGAAACAGTCCAGTGGCAGCTCGGCGAGGGCTCGTCACGCAGGAGAGCCGGCGCGCGTGCAAGACAAAGGCGGAGTCTGGCGGCTCGAGGCAAGCGGTGGCTCACTAGCAGCAGCGGCCCACGAGCCGCAGCTATGGCCGGCTGCTTGACGAAGGCAGCAAGAGGTGACACGGAGCAGAGACATCCAGTTTTGGGTCGCCGCGGAGGCAATGGCAGCTCGACGACACCGGGTCAGCTTGGAACCGCTGTAGTTGAAGAGGCGTCCGGCGCCGACGAGGCGAGTTGGAGGCTTGACGAGGGATCCCGACGGTGAATCCATCTTGGCTTGAGGTGTTGGCAAGGCGCCTCGCGGTTGCGACGGGGGTAGCTTGAGGGTGAGGCCAGTGGAGCTGCAACGGGTTGAAGTGGAACAGCCATGAGAGGGGTGAGGCGCTGCTCTCGCGACGTCCCAGAAGCAGGCGGCTCCAGGCTACTTCAGCGAGGGCGGGTTGGAGGAAACTCTGGTGGAGGCGAGCGACGAGTCCAGGCCATGTGGAGACAACCGAGTCCGTGGTTGGCTCGGGCTGTGGTAGGCCGCAGCAAAAGAAGCAGGGAGGCCCAATGGCGGCTCGAGAAGCGAGGCGGCGAAATAGGCCAACGACACGAACAACTAGGACGATCTAGGGCGTCACGGGAGGTCTACGGGCAGGGCGGCTCGGCGATGCTGACGGACAGGTTGACGCGGGTGGAGCTGCCAGAAGACACACATGTATTTGGATGGCTCATTCTTTCAATATATGCACATGTGATAAATACAGATCCGGTTGGTTGTACACTGATGGATGCTCTACGGTTTGGAAGTAGCACTAGCAGGAGCGATAAAATTCATTGGAACTTTGATGCGCTGACGAAACAGGCTGCAGCACAAAAACAACTATCTCGGCGACTTTGTGATTGGACCGCACCCGAGGCGCACAACCCGCCGCAAAAAATCCTCTTGTATTATTACGCTGATCAACATCAGACACATCTTCGACTTGCAGCAACCTCGACACAATCAACAAAACCTTAAGTTCTCAGCTTTGTCCAAGTTTGTTCCTTGTCGGGTTATCCTATGCGTTTATTCCCCGCCGGTTCTTTCCCATCTGACAAATTGTAAGCTCCTCGATCCCTGGAGAGCTCCCTCCAAGAACATAACACCACCGTGCGGGGCCCCATGGTGGGAGCCAACTGTCGTGGATTTGTCACGGCAGATGTCTGGGTGAATGGACTTAGGTTCGGGGCAGAAGTGCAACTATGTGGCAGCTTGAATGGGTTGGTAGGAATCGAGAGACGCGAGTTACCCAGGTTTGGCCCCTCCGATGGAGGTAAAAGCCTATGTCCTGCTTGTCTGGTATTGATGATGAAGAAGACCTCTTGGTTACAAGGGTGTTGTTTTCTACCTCTAATCACGAGAACCTCTAATCTTTCTATCTCTAATCTCTTGTCTATCTGAGACCTTTCTATTGAGACATCTAAAAACTTCCCCCTCTCGGGGTCAACCCGCCCCTCCTTATATAAGTTGAAGGGGCGGTTTACATGTAGAGTCTAAGTTGGATTGAGACTTAACTTATTATGACTTCCCATCGTGGGCTTCACGTCATGGGCTTCTGAGTCCCCACGGCTTAACCGGGCGACTTAACCCACGGCTTATCTTGATGGGCTTCTGAGTCCCCGCGGATTAACCGAGCGGCTTAACCCGGGGCTTATTTTCAAGGGCTTCTGAGTCCCGGCGGCTTATCTTGATCTCATGACTTTTATTACAGACACTGAGACTTCCGTTACATAACTTCAATCTCTTCTTTATTCCGGTATGGGTCAGCTTCACTCCCAACTTTATTCCTTTATCCCCTCTTGGAGATATTTTAGTACCACTGGAACTTTGCGATGTGCTCCTTGAAATCACCCATCTTCTCCTTGATCAGGGTGGACTTGAGCTTCATCTCCATCATCTCCGTATGCACCTCATGCAGGTATTCCTGAGTATGACGAAGTCTTGCTTCAAGTATTTCTTCAATCTTTCGTATGTCTTCCATGGCACCTTCACGAACAGTGTCAAAGAACGTTGCTCGTGGTACACGAGATATGAAAAAGTATTGTCCCATAGTCTTTGGGCATACTCCTTTCTCCCGGTGGAAGTGTACCTCCACATACCAGAGTTCCACTCTAGTTTCTGTGAATGGGTAGTCTTTATAGACTGCATCTCCTTCCAGATTGATGTGCTTCATCATATCCTTCAGGATCTTTGGGTAATCATGGTCACTAGTCAGGGTCATGATCATCTCCGGCTCTTGAGAAAATACTCATTGAGGGTAGTCATCTGTAGGTATCAGAAAAAGTACTCAAAAATTAACATGTGTTTCTTCTTGGGTAAGCATCCTTATCATCCAAACCAAACTTATACTTCCGAACATATTTCAGAGTACTGACACTCTCAAAAATAGTCGGAGATCTTTGTTCATGGGGTAACAACTCATAGAAAAATCATGACACAACAAATTTCAATGATTTACGAAGCTGTTACAATCTCAGAGACTTCCGTTACAAAATAATGTCATGAAACCAAGAGTTCTTCATGATACACTTATTTCCATCTTCAAAAATTTACTAACTCATTCTAGCTTTCTTCTCCTTTGGACATTTACTAGCGTAATGTCCTGCTTCCTTGCTACGAAAACAGATGATTTCTGACAAGTCTCGGGGCTTCTTGATGTTGGTGTTTGCTCCTTGGAGTTCTGGTTCCTTTCTTGGGCACTTATTGGCGTAGTGGCCCATATCCTTACACGTGAAACATCTGATATGACCCAGGTCCTTCTGTTCAGGGGCTTGTCCCTTCCTGAGGTGCTTTATTCCGATCAAAACTTCAATTTCCTGTGGATCAAACTCCACTTCTTCTATCGGAAGTTTCCCAAATACTCTTTTCTTTCCTTCGTACAGTCCTGTGAGAAATGTCCTTCTTCTCCACATGAATAGCAGACATTGGAGTAAAATCTGGTTAGGCCTTCTCCATTAGGGTCTTCAACATCTTCCTTCATCACAAGTTCACCTAAATTTTCTCTGAAAGCTTCCTTCATGGCTTCCTTCTGCTGCTTGATGACTTGTTGTACCTTGGGGTACATTTGGCATTGAGCCGGGTAATGCGTAGTTCCTTCGCACAAGAAACATGTCACCTGCCTAGTTGGGCATTCCTTAGCTCGGAGATTTTCTTCACAATGAGGGCATCCTTCCTTGTGTTCTTCTTGGATGTATCCTATCTCTCCACATATCCTGCATGCACAAATCTTCTTCGCAACGGGGCTTCTGGTGTTGGTAACAACATGAGATCCTTGCAGAGTCATCTTGAATTCTTCCCAAGTGATTGATGCTTGCCTATCATGGATATCTTCATGCATCTTCCACCAATTTGCAGCACCTTCTGCAAAGTACTGAAGAGCATATTGGACCATCTTGTTCCTTGTAACAAGATTACTCCTTAGGTGATCCTCCATGTTCTGAATCCATTCTTCTATCTCTAACCGAGTCATCGATCCAGAATACACGAGTCCAGCTTCACTCATCATCTATTGGGTTCAAGGTTTTTGGGGATGAGATGGGTAAGAGAGAGAAAGGAGAGGATACACATAATACAAACAATGGTTTTGAAAATAGATTTTTGTTGTGGCTGTCGAAAATTTACACACAAATGATAGCTCACAAAATCATCGTATGTAACGTAAGTATACAATAGGGGTTTGGTCTTCTAGGGCATAATATCTTGGAAATTCTTCATAGTCTTCAATTTCTTCGAGTCTTCACAGTCTTCAACTCGTGTAGCTTCAACTCTTCTAATGCATGGTGAAATCTTCTTTACTTTGAAGTGGCCATCAGTTGTTTTCGATATCTTGTCCTTCTCGAAGTGGTATTAGTTGATCCTTAGGGTGGTCAAGGGGAAAAGGGTATTTTTCTAACTTTTTGAGGTAAGAGAGATCATTTGATAAGGCTCAAATAAGATGAGAAGTAAAAGGTCTTTTGAAAACAAAGTTTTTTGAGAAATCATTTCCTAAGGGCTTTCCAGTTTCTAGGGTCACGTCCTATAGTCAACATGTGCTCTGATACCATTTCTGTAGCGACCCGACTCAAAATGAGTCAAGCCTGTGTGTGTTCTGTGCCATCCCTGGATTAGTATGCTGGCACACACAGTACATCAATGTATATATCAAAGTGCAATCACATGTAATAGCGTAAAACTGATATATACCTTAAAATAGCAGCAGAATACAGTCAACGGGAGTGGAGTCCCAATAACACCAACGGCGGGTTGAGTGTAGACCGTAACCCTGAATCGTACTCTTACCCGTCGTAGAAGAGTATCTGCAACATAAGACGTTGCAGCCGTGTAGGTTAGCATTTTGAATATGCCGGCAAGATCACCATAGCAGACAGAAGATAGAAACTATACTATATGCAATAAGGCTTTATGGCTCTGTGGCTAAGTTTTTTGCATAAAAGCTGATTTTATTTTCCTACAACAAAGGAATATCAAGAATTTCACTATAGAGTTCCTATCATAACATGGTTCCGCCAACCAATGTCTCAATGCCCATAAGTATCATAAGTTGCCCATAATTAGTTATCAGTCCAGTGTTGAGAGTTCAGAGATAGATCCAAGTCTAGAAGCTCAAATTGTCCGTAACCGGGGACACGGCTAATTGATTAGGTTTAACTCTGCAAAGTGTTGTGTACTTTACCCTCAAGATTCTTTCCCTCCTGGTAAGTCCTCGCACTGCCTGGTGTTTGAGAACGGGATGAAAGAAACATGGTCTTTCAGAGTGTTTCCCTGACTACTGTCAGTGCCCATCCATTCCTAATGTCGACTACATCTCGTAGCACTGCCCAGCCAGAGTCACAACAAAGATCAACCAAGCCAGAGCCCATAATGACTTGTGGCTACACATGTAAGCTTCCGGGCATGAAGTATTCATCCTTCCCTTTGAGTCTGGGTGAGGCTTTCCGCGTGAATACTGGCCATCTCCAACAACACCTAGGCAAATCCACTGGCTTCTCCAGGGTACCGTTCCAACCATCCCTCACCCAGTAGTGTGTATTAAAAAACTTGTTTCTCGAGTCTCGAAGTCTTGAGGTCTTGAAGAAGCCTTCATGAAGTCATCGTTTTGACGTGGAGTCCTTATTCACACCACTCACGAACACTCATACCAGACCCCGTCTACTTTAGCATAGCATTGCACTAACTAGCGTTCCCGGGGCTTTAGTAACAAGTGGTGGGTTCCTACCTCATGTAGTCTACTCAACTACAAGAATTTCAATAACACTACGGGAGGGATTTGTTGAATGATGTCACTACATGCAATAAAACATAGGTATGAAAAGATGGTCAAAGTGAACTTGCCTATACTGTTGATGAAGATAAGATATCGCTCTCAGAAATAACTTGATAGAACTATTCGTCACTCTTCGAAGAAAATCTATCGTAATCAAATAACATTAACTAAATATTCATGTCAAAACAAAGAACTGAAAAACGCAAGAACAAAACATGTCTTGGTGCGAAAATAACAACATACTAAGGTTAAATAAGAAAAGATAGGTTCTAGCTATGTTGTAAAGTGAAAGTGGAGGAATCAACTCAAAAGAGTTAATGGATGATGAACTATTGCTATATAAGCTTAGGTTGGAGAGACTACGGAAGACGATCCAAGGTATGAGAGAACAACATGAATGTTGTTTGATAAATAGCATAAGACATAAGAATTTATTTGTAGAAAGAGTTTAATTGAAATGGAGCACTACAACACAAGTTCTAGCGAATTGAAGTATGAAATAAATTGTAAATTCAAGTATGAATTGAATCTGAATTCACAAAGGGCAAAAGAAGTTGAACCGAAGTACGATGGTTATGAATAGAAATATATGACACGAGTATTTAGGGGCAAATGGAATAAATTGAAAAGGTGTTACAGTTTGCAAGATATGATCAAATGAAGGTTCGGATTCAAATTGAATCGCTCCAATTTGAAAGGTTCAAAGATTGAAACTAATGATGTTACTATATATGGGAAGTCAATAGGAACGTGTAGAAAAAAAAGAATTACTAGGTTCAAAATGACGGATCAAAAGTTATAAGCAATTCAATATGGCATTGAATTAACTTAGTACAGTGTGTGAACACATTTTGGGGACTAATAGAGAAGTATGAGCAAGATCAAAATTATATGTTGATATGACAACACTAATGATGTGAACGGAAAGATTACTTCGATACGGATCCGACGCAATTGGATTCATCGGAAATGGAGCTACGGATAAAAAGATATGATCAAAAGAAGATTGAATATAAATCTGAATAAATTTCAAAATTTGAAATTTTGAAAAAGTTGACGTGATAGGTTGATTGGATAGGTGAGTTCAAGACGAAAATCTAGACGTTCGTTTCATCTAATTTCGATAAACGAGTAGAAAGTTATGGCTATTTGAAAATTTTGGGCCAAGCTGTTTTACTGAGGAAAAATGCTATGTCTAAAAGAATTGTAGGATTAATGAGTAAATACGGAGACTAATTAATAATATAATTACTCTATCGTATACTACTATAGAATTACTAGTCTAGGAATATTAAACTACATGAGTATAAAAGAAAATACGAAGAACCTTTAGAATGCAGAGAAGATATAGTTCCAAAGAGGAGACGACTTCCAGAAATCCCACCGGAGAGAATAATTTTCTTTTATAAAGCTAGTCAAACCGAAACGATTTGATTCAATCCGAAGTGGATGACTTTTGGCTTCACCTATGGGTCTATATTTATAGGTGGAAGGAAGGTACAAAGGTTTAAAGCTAAGCAAGGTGGGACTAAAATCATAGACAAAGAGGAAAAGAGAGAAGAAGAGGGCCACATGGGCTGATTCAGCCGGCCTGCACAAGGGCGCAGCCCAGTTTTTTTTTTAATTCTCGAATGAACAGTGTCCGCAATGAATAGTGTTTCTTGGGTTTTTTTACAGCAAAGAAAAACAAATAAACAAAAATATAGAAACATTTTATATAGGCATATTATATATCAAAATTTTCAGAAACATATTTCCTAAAACATGAACATTTTTGTAAGGCCGAATAAAATACTTTAATAAAATAGTATTTTTTTGCAATAACTCCAAAATGAAAAGAAACTAGAATTTCAAATAAATGGCAAATAGTTTTTTTAAAAAAAATTGAGTCAAAACATTGTATCTGATTTTTGAGTGTCATTTACCTCCTCTCATTTGATTTTATAAGAGGGTTTTGAAAATATTTGAACTCAAAATTGAATAGGGATTCGAAATAGAAAATTTTGGGAAAGTCATTTTATTCCCTCTCATTAAAATTTCAAAAGTTTCAAAATTACACTCAATTTCACACAATCAATCACACAACATTCAAGCAAACAATCCTACTTATTTATTTAATATAACATTCCAAAATTTAGAATTTTGGGATGTTACAGTGGATGACCTAAGGTTTATCAATCCGTGGGAGGCATAGGATTAAGATGGTCTCTCTCAAACAACGCTACAACCAAATACAAGAAATCTCTTGTGTCCCCAACACACACAATACAATGGCAAGTTGTATAGGTGCACTAGTTCAGAAAAGATATGGTGATACAAGTGCAATATGGATGGTAGATATAGGTTTTTGTAATCTCAAAATATAAAAACAGAAAGGTAACTAATGATAAAAGTGAGCGCAAATGGTATTACAATGCTTAGAAACAAGGCCTAGGGTTCATACTTTCACTAGTGCAATTTCTCTCAACAATACTAACATAGTTGAATCATATGTAAATACCTCTCGTGCGACAAGGAGTTCACTCCAAAGTCACAAATAGTGGAGAACTAACGAAGAAATTATAGTAGGGTACAAAACCACATCAAAACACAAAGAACTAAAAAAGAGTGCCCCAAAGTTTCTACCGGAGATTCAAGACGAAAACATGTGCCAACCCCTACGCATAGATTCCCAAGGTCACGGAACCCACAAGTTGATCACCAAAACATACATCAAGTGGATCAATAAAACATCCCATTATTACCACGGATATCCCATTGCAAGACATACATCAAGTGATCTCAAATCCTTAAAGACTCAATCCAATAAGAAAACTTCAAGGGAAAACTCAATTCATCACAAGAAGATAGAGAGGGGAAAACTCCATATGATTCATCTATATCAATAAAGCTCGCGGTACATCAAGATCGTGCCATCTCAAGAACACGAGAGAGAGAGAGAGAGGGAGAGATCAACTCATACCTACTGGTACATACCCTCGGCCCCGAGGGTAAACTACTCCCTCCTCGTCATGGAGAGTGCTAGGATGATGAAGATGGCCTCCAGTGATGGTTTCCCCCTCCGACAGGGTGCCGGAATGGGATCCCGATTGGTTTTTCGTGGCTCTAGGGGCTTGCGGTGGCGGAACTCCCGATCTAGGTTTCTTTTCAGAGGTTTGGGTATTTATAGGAGCATTTGGCGTTGGTCCCACGTCCAGAAGGTTCCTGAGAAGGTCACAAGCCAGCTATGTGCGGCCAGGGAGGGTGGTCGCACCCTGGTGGCTTATGACTCCCTCGGGACTCCTCTGGTATCTTGTCGCTCCAGTATTTTTTATATTTTCCAAAAATATTCTCTATGGATTGTCAGCCCATTCTGAGAACTTTTATTTCTGCACAAAAACGGCAAAATGGTAGTTCTGCTCAAAACAACGTCAGTCCGGGTTAGTTCTAATAAAATCATACCAAAATCAGATAGAATTATTGTAAACATGGCATGAGTGCTTCATAAATTATAAATACGTTGGAGACGTATCAGCATCCCCAAGCTTAATTCCTGCTCGTCCTCGAGTAGGTAAATGATAAAAGAAATAATTTATGAAGTGTGAATGCTACCTAACATATTTATCAATGCAATCTTCTTATTGTGGCAAGAATTTTCAGATCCATAAGACTCAAAACAAAAGCTTAATGTTGACATAAAAACAGTAATATTTCAATCATACTAACAAAGCAATTGTGTCTCTTCAAAATAACGTGGCAAAAGAAAGTTATTCCTATGCTCCATCTTCCCCCACATAAAGTATTTATATCATGCACAACCCCGAGTACAAGTCAAGCAATTGTTTCACACCTTTTATGTTCTCAAACCTTTTCAACTCTCACGCAATACATGAGCGTGGCCATGGATATAACACTATAGGTGGAATAGAATATGGTGGAGGTTGTGAAGAAAAGGAAAAGATAGTCTCACATCAAGTAGGCATATCAACGGGCCATGGAGATGCCCATTAATAGATATCAATGTGAGTGAGTAGGGATTGCCATGCAACGAATGCACTAGAGCTAGAAGTGTATGAAAGCTCAAAAAGAAACTAAGTGGGTGTGCATCCAACTCGCTTGCTCACGAAGACCTAGGGCAATTTCGGGAAACCCAGCATTGGAATATACAAGCCAAGTTCTATAATGAAAAATTCCCACTAGTATATGAAAGCGACAATATAGGAGACTCTCTATATGAAAAACATGGTGCTACTTTGAAGCACAAGTGTGGTAAAGGATAGTGGCATTGCCCCTTCTCTCTTTTCTCTCATTTTTTATTTTATTTTTTATTTTTTTTATTTTTTTTGTTGGGCATCTTTGGCCTCTTTTTTTATTTGGGTTTCTCTGGCCTCTTTTATTTTTCATAAAGTCCGGAGACTCATCCCAACTTGTGAGGGAATCATAGCTTCCATCATCCTTTCCTCACATGGGACAATGCTCTAATAATGATGATCATCACACTTTTAGTTACTTACATCTCAAGAATTACAACTCAATACTTAGAAAAAAATATGACTATATATGAATGCCTCCAGCGGTGTACCGGGATGTACAATGATCTAGCATATCAAATGACATCAAAAAATGGACAAGCCACGAAAACATCATGCTAGTTATCTTACGATCATGCAAAGCAATATGAAAATGATGGTGTGTGTCATAATAAACGGAACGGTGGAAGTTTCATGGAAATATATCTCGAAATGGCTATGGAAATGCCATAATAGTTAGGTATGGTGGCTGTTTTGAGGAAGGATATATGTTGGGTTTAATGCACCGCCGAAAGTTGTGTGGTACTAGAGAGGCTAGCAAAAGTGGAAGGGTGAGAGTGCGTATAATCCATGGACTCACATTAGTCATAAAAACTCACATACTTATCGCAAAAGTCTATTAGTCATCGAAGCTAAGTATTAGACGCATGCACCTAGGGGAGAGGTTGGTAGGAGTAAACCACCGCGCGCTCCCAACCCTCACACAAAGGCTAACAATCAATAAACAAATCATGCTCCGACTTCCTTACATAAGTGTTCACCATACATGCATGCTATGGGAATCACAAACCTTCACACAAGTATTTTTACCCATTCACAATTACTTCCTAACATGACTCTTAATATTACCATCTTTATATCTCAAAACTTTATGCAAGAAATCAAACTTCTCATAGTATCAATGCACTTTATACGAAAGTTTTTATTATATCCCTCTAGGATGCCCATTATATTAGGACTATTCAAAACCTAAGCAAATTACCGTGTTGCTTATATACTGTAAAAATAGTATCAGTGAAGCATGAGAGTTCATCAATTTCTATAAAATGAAACCACTGTCATGCTCTACAAAGATATAAGGGAAGCACTAGAGCAAATTGACAAACTACTCCAATAGATATAAGTGAAGATCAATGAGTAGGTAAACAATCAAGTAGCTATAGCTCTCTCTCTCAATAAATGTTTGCAGATATGAGTATTTTATTCAATAGCAAGCAAAACAAAAATATCACTCCAAGAAAAGCACGCATCATGTGAATGAATTAAAATTTAGCCTCAACATAGGCTAACCAATAAATGTTGATCAAGAGAGGTGGGATGCATAGCATCCCCAACCTTAGATGCTTGAGACTTCTTGAAATATTTAATTGGCGTGCCTTGGGAATCCCCAAGCTTGATCTTTTGTATCTCATTCAATCCTCTCTTATCATGGTTTCAGCTATTCTCAAAAACTTCGTCCACGCAAAACTGGAAAAGAACTCGTGAGATAGGTTAGTACACATAGTAATAAATTGACTCTTTATGTACTGCCAAGACAAGTTTTCACAATAATTTTCAAACATTATATAATTTATACTATCATTTCCACAATTTATATCTGCCAATATAGGCTATGGAAATTATAGGATAAGTAGATAAAAAAAACTATGACAACAATCTGTCATAATAGAACAGTCTATAGAAATCTATTAAACCAGTGTACTTATGTAACTCCAAAAATTATGAAAATTTATAAAATTCTAAGGAATTTATATGAAAACAATGTGTAAAAATTTCATAAACTTTCCACGTTCCAGTAAAATAAGAAAATTCAAACACTACAGAAGAAGTTTCTATTTTTACCCAGCACACATCAAACATGCAATACAAGCATCCTAAAGGAAATTCTTGGAACCTTTTATTGAAAAAAAGATTATAAATAAAACCTTACATAGAAAAACAAAATAAAGTGACGCTCCAAGAAAAACTCATATTATGTGATGAATAAATATATAGCTCCAAGTAAGATACACCGATTGTGTTGAAGACAAAAGAGGGGATGCCTTCTGGGGCATCCCCAAGCTTAGGCGCTTGATTATTCCTTGGGTATTACCTTGGGGGTGCCTTGGGAATCCCCAACCTTAGGTTCTTGTCACTCCTTATTCTCCTCATATCGGTATCTTACCCAAAACTTGAAAACTTCAATCACATAAAACTTAACAGAACTTTGTGAGAAGGGTTAGTGTAATAAAGATAGATCATTCACTTAGGTACTGTTAATACAAGATTCATAATTATTAACACAGATACCTACTGTATTACATCATTCCCACAGTTTATATTACTCAATATAAGCTATAGGAACACTTGAAACAAGCAAACTATGCATGCAAAACAGAATCTGTCAAAAACGGACTAGTCTATGAAGATCTGAATGATCACCATATTTATTGACTCTAAAAATTATGAAAAATTAGGAAAACTCTATGAATTTGCATATAAATGTTGTGTAAAAATTTCATAATTTTTGATGCTCCAGTAAAATCAGATAATTCATATCTTAGACGCAAAACTTTCTGTTTTTGCACAGAATCAAACAAGCAAGTATCCACACTATCCCAAAGGCTTTACTTGGCACTTTATTGAAATAAAAGACACAAAACATGATTAGTACAGTATATTAATCATGTTAACACACAAAAACATAAGGTAAAAGTGTTGGGTTGTCTCCTCACAAGTGCTCTTCTTTAATGCCTTTTAGCTAGGCATGATGATTTCAATGATGCTCGTATAGGAATAATTATTGAAACATGAAAAAGAGCATCATGAATCTCATCAAAAGAAAATTTAATTCTAATACACTTCCTATTCTTAGGGATTTTGTGATGAAACAATTTATGGGATCAAGAATCAACTAGCATAACTTCAAAACCTTGAACACATAGAGAGGAAACTTGATATTATTGCAATCCCTACAAGCATATGTTCCTCCCTCATAATATTTTTCATGATCTACAAGCATAGAAATTTTACTACTCTCCACACAAGAAAATTTCTTCTCATGACTAATAGTGGGAGCAAACTCAATGAAATAACTATCATGAGATAGTTGATTGCCATAACCACATAGAATATTAAAATAATGATAATAGGTTTCATGGTTGTCATTACTCTTTATAGCATACATGTCATCACAATAATCATCATATATAGGAGGCATGTTATCATCATAATATTTTTGCTCATCAAAACTTGGGGGACTAAAATATCATAATCATCAAACATAGCATCCCTAGGCTTGTGACTTTGCATATCATTAGCATCATGAATATTCAGAGAATTAAAGCTAACAATATTGCAATCATGCTCATCACTCAAAGATTTAGTGCCAAACATTTTAATAACTTCTTCTTCTAACACTTGAGCACAATTTTCCTTTCCATCATTTTCATGAAAGACATTAAAAAGATGAAGCATATGTGGCAACCTCAATTCCATTTTTTTTAGTTTTGTTTTATAAAACCAAACTAGTGAAAAACAAGAAACTAAAAGATTCAATTGCAAGGTCTAAAGATATACCTTCAAGCACTCACCTCCCCAGCAACGGCACCAGAATAGAGCTTGATGTCTACTACACAACTTTACTATTGTAGACTCGTGTTGGGCCTCCAAGCGTAGAGTTTTGTAGGGCATTAGCAATTTTCCCTCAAGTGGATGACCTAAGGTTTAACAATCCATGGGAGTCATCTGATGAATATGATCTCTCTCGAACAACCCTACAACCAAATACAAGAAATCTCTTGTGTCCCCAACACAAGCAATACAATGGAAATATTTATAGGTGCACTAGTTCGGCAAAGAGATGGCGATACAAGTGCAATATGGATGATAGATATAGGTTTTTGTAATCTGGAAATATGAAAACAGCAAGGTAACTAATGATGAAAGTGAGCGCAAACGGTATTGCAATGCTTAGAAACAAGGGCTAGGTTTCATACTTCCACTAGTGCAATTTCTCTCAACAATACTGACATGATTTGATCATATGTAAATACCGCTTGTGCGAAAAAGAGTTCACTCCAAAGTCACAAATAGCAGAGAACTAACAAAGAAATTATTGTAGGGTATAAAACCACTTCAAAGTAATCTTCTCCGATCCATCTTATGAGCTATACCTATAAGCGTCATGAACATCCCTAGAGTTTGTACTAAAATAACACCTTAAGATACACATCAACCAAAACCCTAATGTCACCTAGATACTCCAATGTCACCACAAGTACCCATGGGCTAGATTTTATTATATGCATCATACAATTTCAGATTCATCATGTTCAATCCAACACAAAGAACTTCAAAGAGTGCCCCAAAGTTTCTACTGGAGATTCAAGACGAAAACATGTGCCAACCCCTATGTATATATTACCAAGGTCACGGAACCCGCAAGTTGATCACCAAAACATACATCAAGTGGATCAATAGAACATCCCATTGTCACCACGGATATCCCCTCGCAAGACATACATCAAGTGTTCTAAAATCCTTAGTGACTCAATCCGATAAGAAAACTTCAAGGGAAAACTCAATTCATCACAAGAAGATAGAGAGGGGAAACTCCATATGATTCATCTATATCAATAAAGCTCACGGTACATCAAGATCGTGCCATCTCAAGAACATGAGAGAGAGAGATCAAACACATAGCTACTGTACATACCCTCAGCCTCGAGGGTGAACTACTCCCTCCTCGTCATGGAGAGCGACGGCATGATGAAGATGGCCTCCGGTGATGGTTTCCCCCTCCGGCAGGGTGCCGAAATGGGCTCCCGATTGGTTTTTTGTGGCTTTGGAGGCTTGCGGCGATAGAACTCCCGATCTAGGTTTCTTTTCGGAGGTTTGGGTATTTATAGAAGTATTTTGCATTGGTCCCACGTCCAGAAGGTTCCCGAGGAGGTCACAAGCCAGCTAGGCATGGCCAGGGTGGTGGTCGTGTCTTGGTGGATTATGACTCCCTCTGGACTCTTATACATTATCTTTTTGCTCCAGTATTTTGTATTTTCCAAAAATATTCTCCGTAGATTTTCAGCCCATTCCGAGAACTTTTATTTCTGAACAAAAATGACACCATGGTAGTTCTGCTGAAAACAACGTCAGTACGGATTAGTTCTAATAAAATCATACCAAAGTCATATAGAATTATTGTAAACATGGCATGAATACTTCATAAATTAAAGATACGTTGGAAACGTATCAACTATAGTCGGAGTTGGAGTGGTACCTTCTCTCAGAGTTGTTGTCGGATTCGGAGCTGGAAACCCATTCACCAACATGAGCTTGATGTCTTATTATTGAGTGGCTCTTGGTGTACTTGCCCTTCTTCTTCGAGTCCCTACTTCTCCATGAGGGTCTTCGTTCATAATGATCATCCCTACTCCTTCTCTCTCTCTTCGAGGTGACTCGTCTTTTGAGCTTCGTATTGTTGGTGATTCTTCTTTCCTTTTGTAAGGAGCCATGCACTCATTGGAGTAGTGTCTGGGCTTCCCACAATTGTAGTTGTTTCGGTCACAACTTGATGATCGCTTCTCTTCATATCTTGAGTTAGATATTTGATCTTTTCTTCTATTCTTGTAGAACTTGTTGAATTTCTTGACCAAGAGGCTTATCTCTTCATTTGTGATAAGGTTGTCGCTTGAAGTTGCAGGAGCATCACTTGTGGCCTGGTAAGCACCGCTAGACGTGGTGAAGCTCTTCCTTGTCCTTGAGTGTCATATCATGAGCAAAAATCCTTACAATCACTTCCGTTGTCTTTAGATCTTTGTAGTTGATCATCATCTGGATCAATGTGCATACGATGTCATATCGATCATCGAAAGCTCGAAGTATCTTCTTGATGATGAATTTGTTGGTCATTTCTTTGCTTCCTAGTCTAGAGTACATCTCAGGGTCTCCTTAACCATCCTTCATCTTGAATTTGTCAAGCTGATTTTGAAGAACATCCAACTTGTATTCTCTGACAGATTCGGTACCTTCATGCATATCAACCAAAGTATCCCAAATCTCTTTCGCATTCTCGAGACGGCTGATTTTGTTGAATTCTTCGAGGCATAGGCAGTTGAAGAGAATGTCACATCCTTGAGCATTGAGTTGCAACATCTTCAATTCATCTGTAGTGGCTTCGCAATCCGGTTCCCTTCCGTCTACAAAGAATGCACCTTAAAATCCAACACGAACAACAACCCAAACGGTGGGGTTATGACCAAGAAGATACATTTTCATTTTCTGCTTCCAACTAGCAAAATTAGTGCCATCAAAGTATGGACCTCTACGGTGATAATTTCCCTCACTAGATGTCGTACTCTCCTAGCTTGTGAAACCAATGCAATGGAGACCAAAGCTCTGATAACACTTGTAGGATCTAAGTAGGTCTAGAGGGGGTGATTAGACTACTTGACCAAATAAAAATCTACTTTTTCCCAATTTTAAGTGTTGGCAGATTTTTAGGATTCATAGCAAGTCAAGTACACCCTACACATGCATGTCTACGAGTATAGCAGCGGAAAATAAAGACAAGCGTGTAATTAAAGGAACGGTAGGAAGATCAAACGCAATTTGAAGACATGATGATTTTTTTCCGTGGTTCCGATGGGTGGTGCTATCGTACGTCCACGTTTATGTAGTCTTCAACCCACGGAGGATAATGGTTGCGAGAGTCCATGGACGGTTCCATGAAGAAGCAACCTTGACTATACCATGATGGCCTACGTCCCCCGAGGACTAGCCTAACTCGAGGTAGATCTTCGTGAAGTAGGAGATCTCCTTGCCCTTACAACCTTCTTTGTTCACTCCACAACACGAAGTAGTAGGCTCACAAGCGACACCTAACCAATCTAGGATGCACCACCCTCCAAAAGGTAATAGGCTTGATAATGTCGATGAACTCCTTGCTCTTGTGCTTCAAGATGATAGAATCCTCAACACACAATCACTCTCTCTCAGATTTGGCTTTGCTGGAAGAGATTGATTGGGTGGAAAGCAACTTGGGGAGGCTAGATATCAAGATTCATATGGTTGGAATGGATTGTCATGATCTCAACACATGAGTATTTGGCTCTCTCTCAAAAAATCAGTTGGTATGAGTGGGGGTCTATTTTGAGTGCTTCTCTTGCGAGTAGGTGGTGGTGGAGGGGTATATATAGGCATCTCCAAAAATCCAACCGTTACACCTAATAAACCAAACTCGGTGACACCGATGTGTTAATCTCGGTGGCACCGAGTTGTTGGAAATATGCCCTAGAGGCAATAAATAAAGTTTTTATTATTTTATTTCCTTGTTCATGATAATTGTTTGTTATCCATGCTATAATTGTATTGATTGGAAACACATTGCATGTGTGGATATATAAAAAACACTTTGTCCCTAGTGTGCCTCTAGTAGACTAGCTCGTTGATCAAAGATGGTCAAGGTTTCCTAGCCATTGACATGAGATGTCATTTGATAACGGGATCACATCATTAGGGGAATGATGGTATGGACAAGATCCAAACTGTAAACGTAGGATATGATCGTGTCAGTTTATTGCTACAGTTTTCCGCATGTCAAGTATATGTTCCTATGACCATGAGATCATGCAACTCACGGACACCGGAGGAGTGCCTTGTGTGTATCAAACGTCGCAACGTAACTGGGTGACTATAAAGGTGCTCTATAGGTATCTCTGAGGGTATCTGTTGGGTTGGCATGGATCAACACTCAGATTTGTTACTCCGTGTGACGAAGAGGTATCTCAGGGCCCACTCAGTAATACAACATCACAATAAGCCTTGGAAGTAATATGACTAAGTGTTAACCACAAGATCTTGTATTATGGAAACCAGTAAAGAGACTTTTCGGTAACGAGGTTGAACTAGGTATGGAGATACCGATGATCGAATCTCGGGCAAGTAACATACCGAAGAACAAAGGGAACATCATACGGGATTAACTAAATCCTTGACATAGAGGTTCGACCGATAAAGATCTTCATAGAATATGTAGGAATCAATATGGACATCTAGGTCCTGCTATTGGTTATTGACCATAGAGGTGTCTCTGTCAAGTCTACATAGTTCTCGAACCCATAGGGTCTGCACACTTAAGGTTTGGTGATGTTTCGGTAGTATAAAGTTATGCATGGTGGTGACCGAAGGTTGTTCGGAGTCCCGGATGAGATCCGGACATTACAAGGAGCTCCACAATGGTCTGGAGGTAAAGATTGATATATAGGAAGTCCTGTTTTGGTCACCGGAAAAGTTTCGGGCTCATCAGTAGTATACCGGGAGTGCCGGGAGGGTACCGGGGGACCATCGGGAGGGGTATTTCGACCCAAGAAGCTACATGGGCTGTGGGAGAAAGAATACCATCCCTTAGTGGGCTGTCCTAAGGACCACAGGAAGCCCATGTGGGTAGGGAAGAAACCAAAGGTGGAAAGAAAGGCAAAAGTGGAAAAAAGGAAGGAGTCCTAATTCTGCTAGGAGTGCATGAGGAGGACTCCTCCCTACACTTCGGCCAAAGTGGATTTGGCTCCCTTCGGAGCCAAGTCTCCTCCCTCCCCTCCTCCTATATATACTAGAGGTTTTGAGGGTTTTTTCTACAGAATTTTAACCACGTGTTGTCCTCTCCTCTGGTTCGTAGTTTCTCCTCTAGATCGGTTTCAGCAGTGCTTAGGCGAAGCCCTTCTGGAATTACTCCACCACCATTGCCGCAACGCTGTCGCGCTGCCGGAGAACTCGTCTACCTCTCCACTCCCTCTTGCTGGATTAGGAAGGTGGAGATCGTCATCAAGCCGTACGTGTGGTGAATGCGTAGGTGTCGTCCATTCGGTGCTAGATCGGGACGGATCGTGATTGAATCGCGGGACGCTTGGCGATTTGGATCGCGAAGATGTTCGACTACATTAGCCGCGTTTCTTAACGCTTCTCGCTTAGCGATCTACAAGGGTATGTAGATCCACTCTCCCCTCTTGTAGATGCTCATCTCCTAGTTTGTTCTTGGTGAAGCATAGGAATTTTTTTGTTTCCCATGCAACGTTCCCCAACACGAGTTGCCTCAAAGGTAGCAACTTTTGAATCTCGGTGAGACCGATACATAAAACTCGGTTGCATCGATAAGGTGACCAGCGGTCAGATTGCCAAACTCGGTGACGCTGATTCAACAAACACGGTGATACCGATTTTGTGAATTTGCTTAATAGGAAGTTGGCAACCCAAACTCAGTGGCACCGAAGCAGAATCGGTTGCACCGAATGGCTAGGGTTTGGTTGAGTCTGTCTGAGGCTAAGAATCGATGGCACTGAGTGGAAAGTGATGTGGTTATTAACCCTGGGTAGGCCAAACCAACGGGATTCTTCCCCCTTCCATTTCGAGAAAAACTATGCGACCGGCTGCCCACCGCCGGCTGGGGCATGGTCGGCTCGAGCTGCCGCCGGCTAGCAAGACAGACGGCTGGTCATGGAGCCGGCTTGGCCCCTGGTCGGCTGGACGCGGCCGGCTACCTCCGGGCCGCCTCCTCCATTGACCCTAGGGAGGACATGCAATGTCCCGTTCCTCTGCACGCGGGTACGACAACACGACGCGACCACCACGATGGGCGACACTGTAGCCACAGTAGCCGCTGACGCACAGGAGCACATGGCTACACTTCGGCCGTCAAGCCCGCTGACCTTGGCGAGCGCAACCGTGCAGGGATACAGTGTCCGCACGCCCTCGCCCACTCGATTACCTGCCTCGGCGTGGCTACAATGCAGCTGGCCGTACCGGAGACTTCGGCTGGCTGGCACTAGACGACGCCTCCTGGGCGGTCCATGCCGCGGCATGGGGGCAAGGGCCAATTGCAGAGCCGGCTGGCGGGGCCCCCATAGGCGAAGGGGCCGCACAACCTTCGGACCCCACAAGCGACAAGACGGCTCGAAGAGTGGGACCCCCTGGTCAGCCAGAGAGGCTGCCAGCCGGGTCCCTCCACCCTTGTACCTTAGGAATATTGTAGGCCGGGGGGTTGGCCTATAAAACCCCTTAATCCCCCCATGCAACAGGGACAGATAACTCTCACACACACACCCCACACGAAACTCTCCTTACATACCATGTTCAAGAATGGAGGAAGATGGGCTGACTGCTCCTTCTTCCTCCTCTAGACGCAGCTCTAGGGGCATCCTTGTAAACACATCAACCCATCCAACTAGACCAACCAGGACTAGGGATGTTACCTCCCATGAAGGGCCCTGAACCTTGGTACACCGTGTGTCGCCACCGCTTGTGCCCAATCTCGCACCCGGACCCCGTCGGCAGTCTCCAGCCCCAACCACCTACGATAAGCCTACTCATGGCATCTGTCGTGAGAAAACGACGACAGTTGGTGCCCATCGTGGGGCCGTACGCGACGCCGGCCGGGTTCATGCTCCGGGCGGGACCCCTCGCCATTCCCCGATGTCGCTGCATGTCTAGGAGAAAATGTGGGCTCGTGGGGCATGCTTCGGCACACCTTGCGGGCAGCTCCATCGACATCGCGCTTGACATCGACACGCTCACCGAGCGTTTCGGGAAGCTCAGCCTCGCCGAAGCTCCGGCTGCCGACGAGTACCTCAGCCAGGTGCTTGTCTGCGCTGGTCCGCCCATTGGTGTGGGCACACTCGCTGCGACCCCATCCAGCAGCTCCCACGAACGCGTCAGGGCAATGGCCATCATCTCCTCCACCTCCACACGACGTGCGCGGGCCGAGGCTAACACCGCCGCGGCCCGCGTCGGGACCTCCGACCCGCTTGGTGCGGCCCTTCGGGTATTAAGCACCCCTATTGCCCCGACGGCAAACCCCGATGCCGCTGTGGCCGAGCTCGAGGTGGCTCGCCACGTCCTATTCGACGATGGCACTGCCCTCGCGGCCACGCAACATCGCATGGAGGCCGCCCAGCAGGAATACACTTCCGCCTACGCTCTCACCCCAGCTTGCACTGAGCCCAGCCAGCGTGGGACTGTGTGTGACCGCGGTCGTGTGGTCACCGAAATCTTGGGCGGCAAAATGCTCGTCTACGACACCCCTGCAGCCAACCTGCGAGCCCTTAAGGTAGCCTATGAGAACCTGGCTACCTTGGAGGGCGAAGAACATGCCACCCACGAGCATCACATCAAGGACCTCATCGACGTTGTCGATGGGCAGCAGCATCTACTCACGGCTGGCGGCACCGCCTCCGAAGGCCCCCAGCCCGAGCGTGAGGGGACGGAGACTGCTGGCCGTCAGTCGGCTCAGCACTCCTGCTCCCTCATGCCTCCGGCCGCCGGGTCGATACAAGTAACCCCCGGCCCTCTCAGCTATTGGGGAGCAATAGCCGGCGCACCAACAACCCGCCTCGTAGCGGCTGCCACCACGAGGCACCGGCAGCCGGCGCAGCTGCGGGCATACTTCACCCCCACGGCGCGAGCCAGAATGATCGGTTCCTCTCGCCATCCGCCCTGAGCTCTCGACTCGGCTCAGCCCGCGCGTCCCACATGGCGAGAACGACGCTCGCCTCTGCATCGACCAGCTCGCGCAGTCGGCCCTCCTCGAGGAGGAGGGCTCGATTGGCCCGGCCTGTTTCGGCCCTCGGATTCACAACGAGCCATTCCCAACCGGCTTCACGCTCCACCGAGACAGCCCAAAGTACAATGGGGCCATGAAGCCCGAGGACTGGCTGATCGACTACACCACCGCGGTCGGCATCGCCAGGGGGAACTAGTGTGTAGCTGTTTGCTACGCCCCCGTCATGCTGATCGGCTCGGCCTGCACCTGGCTCAACAGCCTGGCGGCCGGCAACATCAACACCTGGACGGACTTCGAAGAGGCCTTCATCCACAACTTCGCTGGCACCAACAAGCGGCCGGCCACCCCTGTGAACTCGTCATGTGCGTTTAGGGGTCGTACAAGTCCCTCCATGACTACCTCACTCGCTGGACCGAGCTCCGCAACTCCTGCGAGGGGGTGCATCAGGTGCAAGCCATATAGTACTTCATCGAAGGCTGTCAAGACGGCACCCCCCTCAAGAACAAGCTTCTGTGCTCCGAACCAAGACGGACAAGTACGCCACTGCTGATTCAGTCATCCGGGTCAAGACAACCCCGCCTGCCTAGGCAACGGCAACACCGACAATGTCCCGGACAGCTGCCGACAACCGGCAAACACAATACAACAAATGCAAGTATGACCAGCTAGATCCCTGCTACGGGAGCCGGCAGGTCGCGACCATCGAGGAGGAGGAGCCGGCTGCCTAGCCTTCTAACCAGCGCCAGCGCACTGGCAAGCTGCCTGGCAACCGAAGCTTACCTTCGAGCAAATGCTCGACCTCCCTTGCAAGAACCACTCAGGGGCCAAACCCTCTATGCACACGCTCCGACGGTGCGGCTTCTCACAGCGACTGGCCCGGGGGGACGGCCTTTCGGCTCACCTCGCACCGCCTGCCCGCGTGCCGGCCCGGGCCCTAGCTATCGCCCCGGCCCCGGCTCCGGCTCTGGCCTAGAACAATGGTCGTCTGATCGACCAATTCCCTAACCAGGAAGGCTGTTACGTCGTCTTCACCAGTGAAGAGACGAGCAAACATGCTCAGCGTCGGCTCCATCGTGAGGTGAACGCCACCATGCCGGCAACTCCCCAGTTCACGCACTAGTCAGAGAAGCCGGTCACCTGGAGCCGAGCGGATCATCTCGTCGTGATGCCGAATCCCGGCAGCTATGCTCTGGGCCTCGACCCCACCATCGCCACCGAGAAGCGCACCTGCTGCTTTTCACGGCTGCAGGTAGATGGTGGCAGCAACATCAACATTCTTTACCACGACACGCTGCACAAGTTAGGGCTGAAGATAGAAGACCTACAGGCGAGCCGGACGGTCTTCCATGGCATCGTGCCTGGAAAGTCCTGCTCCCCTGTCGGCAAGATCACGCTCGACGTCCTCTTTGGCGGACCCGGCCACTTCCGCCGTGAACCAGTGTTGTTCGAGGTCGTGGACCTCGCAAGTCCCTACCACGCGCTATTGGGCCGGCCAGCCCTTGTCAAATTCATGGAGGTCCCCCATTACGCCTACCTCAAGCTAAAAATATCGGGCCCCAAGGGAATCATCACCATCACGGGCGACTACAAGATGTCGACCGAGTGCGCTCGAGATGGCAGCCAGCTGGCCGAGGCCATATAAATCACCGAGGAGAACCGGCAGCTCGACTGGATCGTGGCCCTCGCTGCCAGCCAGCCGGCCATGCCGGCTCCCCCCTCGCAGTCCGTCGGCGAGGCCTCCTTCCAGCCATCCAAGGACACCAAGCAAATCCCGCTCTACCCAGCCAACCCGGCTAAGTGCGTCACCATCGGCTCCAGCCTCGGCAGCAAATAGGAAGGCGAGCTCGTCGACTTCCTCCGTGAGGATCGGGACATCTTTGCATGGTCCCCCAAGGACATGCCGGGTGTTCCGAGGAAGTCTGTCAAGCACAAACTACACGTCCGGCCGGATGTCAAGCCGGTCAAGCAACCCCTACGCCGTTTCTCCGAGGAGAAGCGGCATACGATAGGAGAAGAGATCGCTCGACTGCTCACAGCCAGGTTCACCATGGAAGTGTTCCATCCGGACTGGCTTGCAAACCTAGTCCTGGTGCTGAAGAAAAACAAGACCTGGCGCATGTGCATCGACTACACTAGCCTGAACAAGGCGTGCCCTAAGGACCCAGTCGCCCTGCCACAGATCGATCAAGTCATCGACTCCATGGCCGGCAGCGACTTGCTGTCCTTCCTGGACACCTACTCCGGCTACAACCAGATCAAGCTGGATCTAGAAGACCGGCTCAAGACCTCCTTCATCACGCCCTTCGGAGCCTACTGCTACATCACCATGTCCTTTGACCTAAAGAACGCAGGCGCCACCTTCTAGCATTGCATACAGAAGTGCCTCCTGCCTCAGATAGACCGGAACGTCCACATCTACGTTGATGACATCGTCCTCAAAACCAAGAAGCATTTCAGCCTCCTCGACGACCTTCGAGAGACATTTGCGAACCTACGCGAATACAAGATCAAGCTCAACCCGGACAAGTGCGTCTTCGGCGTCCTAGATGGCCAACTCCTGGGTTTCTTCATGTCCGCCCACGGCATCGAAGATAACCCAAAGAAGATCAGCGCAATCGAGCGCATGCCCAAGCCGACCCGGCTCTACGACATCCAGAAGTTCACCGGCTGCCTCGCCTCGCTCAGCTGGTTCATCAGTCGGCTGGGGGATAAGGCCTTGCCCCTCTACAGGCTCCTTCGCAAGATGGCTCTAGTCGAGATGGGATAGACCAAGAAGCCAGGCATGTTCGATTGGATCGACGAGGCAGACGAGGCCTTTTGAGGCCTCAAGAAGGCTCTCACCCACACGCCCATCCTAGCCACACCAGCTGAAAAGGAACTCTTGTTGGCCTACATCACGGCGACCACTCGCGTCATTAGCATCGTCCTGATGGTCGAGCGGCCGGAGGAGGGCAAGACCTTGCCGGTCCAGTGCCCCGTCTACTACCTCAGCGAGGTCCTCTCTGCGTCCAAGCAGAACTACCCTCACTACCAAAAGATGTGCTACGACATATACTTCGCCGCCAAGAAGGTCAAGCAGTACTTCTAGGAGCATACCATCACTGTGGTGAGCACGGCGCTGCTCAGTGAGATCATGAGCGGTCGGGACTTCACCGGCCGGATCGCCAAATGGGTCATCGCCCTCGCCGATCACGAGATCCGATACGAACCTCACACCGTCATCAAGTCATAGGCACCGGCCGACTTCCTCGTCGACTGGGTGGAAACCGAGTTCGTGCCGCCTCCCCGGGACTCCACACATTGGCACAAGCATTTTGACGGCTCGAAAATGAGGACCGGCCTGGGAACTGGCATAGTCCTCTCCTCCCTGAAATGTGACCAGCTCAAATACACCCTCCAGATCCACTTCGCACCTCCAACAATGTGGCCGAGTACGAGGCCATCGTACCTGACCTTCGGCTTGCCAAAGAGATCGGCATCAGGCATATCCTATGCTTCGGCGACTCCGGCCTCGTGGTGCAGCAGGTCTCTAGTGAATGGGATGCCAGGGACACCAACATGGACAGCTACTGCTTCCTCGTACAACAGCTCACCGGCTCCTTCGAGGGCTGTGAGGTTCATCACGTCCCACGGGCGGACAACGAGCTAGCCGAAGCGCTGGCAAAAATCGGCTCCACCCGACAGGCCATCCCAGCCGACGTCTCCCTCGAACGGCTGCTCAAGCCGTCGATCAAGCCTTCCCTAGAATCAGAATCAATCTTCGTGCCGGCAGACGCTACTGGCCCATCGGCGGCTCCGGCTTCCCCTACGGCATCTTTGCCACCGGCTCCCACAACCTTGTCTGCCCTGCCGGCACAAGTTGAGCCGGCTGCGTGCGAGGCCGCCAGCTCCAACGACGCGGCTATCCTAATGACAATCGACCAGCCGGCCTCGGGGGCTGGCGAGCCGGCCCCAGGGGCTAATCATCGAGGCCCGGGGGCTACCGAGACGACCCCCGTCTTGGCTCCCTTGTGGGCCTAGCCTATATTGGTGTTCCTTCTATGCGGCAAGCTCCCCCCCGGACGAGGCCATGGCGAGGCAAATCCAGCATCAGGCCATGGCATACAGCATCATCAACAACAAGCTCGTCCATCGCAGCACCACCAGCGTCTTCAAGTGAAGCCTCGAACCAAAAAAGGGTCTGGAGATTCTCCTTGACATCCACCAGGGCGAGTGCAGGCATCATGCCGCCTCCAGGACCCTGGTGGTCAAGTCTTTCCGTCACCGTTTCTGTTGGCCCACTGCTCTCGAGCGCCAAGAAATTGGTCGACGAGTGCCAGGGCTGTCAGCGCTTCAGCATGCAGAGCCACCTGCCGGCATCAGCCCTCCAGACCATCCCTCTCTCGTGGCCCTTCGCCGTCTGGGGGCTAGACATGGTGGGTCCCTTCAAGACTGCATGAGGCGGCATGACACATTGGCTAGTAGTTATGACAGATTCACCAAGTGGATCGAGGCACGACCAATCAAGAAACTGGACGGCCCCACGGCCGTCCGGTTCATCGACGACATCATAGTTTGCTATGGCGTCCCCACAACATCATCATCGAGGCACGAACTTTGCCAAGGGTGTGCTCGTGCGTTTCTGCTCCAAGCAAGGAATCCGGCTCGACCTGGCCTCTGTCACTCATCCACGGTCAAACGGTCAGGTCGAGAGGGAAAACGGCCTCATCCTGTCCGGCATCAAGCCCCAGCTCGTGACACCACTGGTAAGGTCAGCCGGATCTTGGGTCGACGAGCTGTCGGCTGTTCTTTGGAGTCTTATTACCACCCCCAACCGATCAACCGGCTACACGCCTTTCTTCCTTGTATACGGGTCCGAGTCGATCATCCCCAACGACATCGAGTTCGACTCGCCTCAGGTCGCCATATACACGGAGAAGGACGCAAAGGAGGCAAGAGAAGACGGCGTCGACTTACTCGAAGAAGCTCGTGAGCTAGCCTTGAGACGAACAGCAATCAACCAACAGAAGTTCCGGCACTACCACATCAAGCGGATCCGGCCGCTCTCCTTTCGTGAAGGGGACCTAGTGCTCAGGCGGATCCAACAGACAGCCAAACAACACAAGCTGTCCTCCCCATGGGAGGGCCCGTTCATCGTCAGCAAGGCAGTGCACAACAATGCGTACTACCTAATAGACGCCCAGAAGCCACAGAAACGCAAAAGAGATGCCTCCGACGAGGAGACCAACTACCCGTGGAACGTGGCGGTCCTTCATCCTTTTTACTGCTGAAAAGACTAGTGTATGTATGTATCCCTTCCCTTTTGGGCTTATGAATGCAATGGTTGCCCCAGACCGGCTCTTGGGGCACGCCCTTTTCGTTTCCATGAAAGGTCCCTCCACTCGCTGGCTCCCCGGACTGGCTCCCGGGCCTGGGGGCTCGTCGGCTGGACCTAGGTCGCCTCTCTCAAAAATTGACCAAGTAGTGTGAGCCGAGCAAACCCTCCCACCCTCCCAGCTACAGATCCGGCTCCCAACTATTCAGTTGACAGGGCCTCGGGGCGGCAAAGCTTAGCTCAAACGAAAGATCGATCGCAAAGGAGAGGTTGGCTAGGCCCAATCGGATCACCACCTCGCCTCTGCCACTCTACTTGTCCTAAAAAGCTCTCGCGGTTCCTAAGTTCAGAACCGGCTCCCTCGAGGCAGATGCCCCAACCTAGCTACAGACCGGCTCCCGGCTGTCTGGCTGGCAGGGCCGAAACCAAAGGGGAAAAGGGGCGGAATAGAAGGAACCAAAAGGTCAAAAAAGGGTAAGGACGAGCAAGCACGCGTGATGAGTTAAACTCATTAAATATTCACAGTATGAATTTAAAGACAAGAGAGGCCCATGGCCATCATGGTTCATTACATTACACCCCGAGTGGATGGACTTGTGCCTAACATGAAGGAAAGAAAAAGAAAGATAAAACGCCTGGGGGCTCAGGCCACCGGCGTGTCGCCAGCCGGCACACCTCTAGCCGGCGCGTCGCTGGACGGCTCGACTCCCGTCCAAGAGGTGGTTGCGGCCTTCGGGTCGGCTTCCATGGCCTTCAAGGCGGCCTCTACGGTCTCAGTCGTGTTGCCGCTCGAGTCAGTGCTCTCGTTGGCAATCTCCTCGTCCGTCGGACCATGGGGGATGCCGAAGGAGTCTTCAGGCACTGGCTCGCCGTCCTCGGCAAGAGCCGGCAGGAACTCATCCGCGTCGACGTACGACACAAGATCGTTGGCTCGGCGGACGAGGGCCAGCTCACGGGCCTCCCGCTCCTCGGGCGGATCATCCTGTATAGTGGCCAGCCGGCCCAAATCCACGCCGCGATACCACGACGTGACGAACTGGAGCGCCATCTGCGCGCCGGCTCGGGCCGCTGATGCCTTCCAGGCCTCGAGCCAGGCCACGGCGAGCTCCAGCCACAAAGCCACGCGGTTCGCAGGAGCTCCCCCATGGTCCGACCATAGGGCTGCGATGACCTCCTTGCCGGCCGTCTTCAGCCGCTCGACGCTCCGCTCGAGGTGGATCAGCCGGTTTGCAAGGGCGAGCCCAAGCTCCGCCAGATCCCACCCGGTGTCCTCCTCGATGGAACGCCCGCGATCCCGAAGGGATGCCCGGTGCTCCTTGACGGCGCGCTCAGTGCGGCGCTGAGTTTCCGGGAAACGCCCTAAGAGAATAAAGGGAAGAAGGAAAGAAGGGCAAATCAAATACAAGAACCAGCAAAGGAAAAAGCAACCGGCTAGAATAAGTAAAAACAGACACTTACGCTCAAGGGAGTTGTCCACTTCGATGGCAAAGTGTAGCGACGAGTGTTTCCCCGACGCCAATGCCGCCTCCGCCTCGGTGGGGGAACCCTTAAGCCCCTCGAGCGTCCTCTCGAGCGGGGTCACTTCGCCTTGGAGGGCGGCGGTTCGCTGGGCGACGTCAGCCACCTCCTTGACCACCACCTCCTGCGCCACATCGGCCTTGAGGCGGTCCTGGGCCACCTCCCCGTCCACCAGCAGCGCGGCCAGACGGTCCTTCTCTTGCGTGACCGGCTGGACGCTTTGCGCCAGCCGGCCCCGCTCGGAGATGGCCCCAGTCTTCTCCACCCAGAGGGTGGTCAGCTCATCTGCAAAAACAAATCGGGCATCAGCCGGCCCTTCTAGGTCCGTTCCGGCTGCCAGGCAGCCGGCCCGGCATCTGGGGGCTACATACCCCCTCCTATCAGACTTGCCATACCTTGCACCCGTGTCAACTCCTCCTCCGGCCGGTAGAAGTCGTGCTTGCCATGGTCGTGAATGGTGACTGCCTCCTCGAACAGCTTCTACCGCTGGGAGTTCCCCTCCTGCCACATGGAGTCGGAGTCAAGACACGCTCAAGGAGATCCAGCCCGGCTGCCCGTCAGCCGGTCAGCTCGCCCGCATCTCGAGGGATACACCCAGTGGGTGCGCTTGCGCGTCCCCGTTGAAAATTTCAACAACAGAAACCACGCTTACCTCCGCGCGTTGCAGGGTGGCGTCAGCCGCCTCCGCGAACCGGGCCAGCTCCTGGCGGCACCAGTCTAGAACGCTCCCTAACTCCCCGAACAAGGCAGCCGGGGCACCTGCCGGGGGAACCAGAAGGGTTGGGACGCGCGCCAGCGCCTCCTAGTCCCGGAGCACCTCCTGCATGGTCCTCAGAGTCCTCCGGGCCCGGCCGTCATTGCCGCCCGTCCCCGAACTCGGCACGATGCTAGCCGCTGGGTGTGGATTGACGACGGCAAGAGCTCGGGAGTTGCCTCCTTCTCCCCCGCTCGGCGCCATCACCACCTCCTCGTCCCGCCGCTCCGACGCGATGACTGAGACGGACGGCGCCTCCATCTCCCTCGCCGCCGCCTCTGGCACGGCCTCCGACACCACCTCCGGCGCCGCCTCAGGGGCCACTAGAGCCTCCGACACGTCGACTCGGGCCGGCTCGGTCACGAGCAGTGTCACCTCCGTCCGGCTCGCCCCAGAGACCGGCTCCGTTGCTGCCGCCCTCGCTCGAGCTGCCTCCTCCATGGACGGAGGCATAGATGGCTCCATAGCCGCCCCTCGCGGCTCGCTCGATGGGGGCCTCGATAGACGGGTCGATTCCGCCACCGAGTCCGACGCCCGCGCGGGGTCCATGGACCTCCTCCGCCTCCCGCCGCTCGAAGTCCCGGAGTGCGAGTCCCCGCCTCGCCTCCAGGACTTTGAGGCTCGCAGCTCCGCGAGCCTCCTCTTCTCCTCCCGTTGGGTGGCCGCGTGCTCGCGGGCCAGCCAGCTGGCAGCATCCGTCGGATCCCCCGCCGGCTCCCCCTCGCGGAGCTCGATGGGGTCCCTGGGTGCACAAGGTTCAATCACCCACCGGGTCGCGACCTGGAAGGGAAACATATGCAAGGAAAGAAAGAAAAACTTACCCGATGACGAGGGGCAAGGCCTGCTTGGTGTGCGTCGACGGCTTACGCGCGGCCACCTTTACCTGCTTATGGACGGGTGGCGGGGCCGCTGGCTCCTCCTGGGCCGGCCTCTTCGCCCGGCTGGCAGCTCCGACTGCCGGGGTTGAGCCGGCCGCTCCTCGCTCCGCCCACACCGGCCCTGCTGATATGAGGGAGAAGGCTCGTTTAGAATCGTCACATCATCATCGTCGTCGTCGTCCTTCCAGTCCCAAATCGTGGGGGCAATAGGGGACTCACCGGCTCCGCTGGGCTCGCTGGCTATGTCGGACCCTCCGGCTCCGCTGGGGTCGCCGGCTCGCAGGTCTGTCGGCTCCTCGACTCCTCCCGTGGAGTCCACCCCCTCCTTTGGCGGGCCTCCCCGCTCATAGTCTTCCAAGTCAGAGTGTTCGCGCTCCGCCTCGAAGATTTGGGGGTGCAGGCCGTCCGGCGTGTTCTGTCGCACCAACAGCTACAGTCAGCACGGCAAAGTAAGGTCCGCTGCCGGCTGGCGGCTGGCGAGAATTGAACAAAGGGAAGCTGCCTCATCGAAGACTTACCAGGGGGGCGGTTGATGCGGTCGTACGGCTCCATGCCAAATGACCACGACGCGGTCTTCAGCTTGAACGTCATGAGGGCGTTCACCTGCGTCGCCACCTAAGCCGGTGTCAGGTCAACGGTGGTCAGCTAGCACGGGTCTCGGTGGCCGGACATGTCGTAGATCCAGTGCGGCCTCAACTGGAGAGGCAGCACCCGGCATGAGACGAAGGCCGCCACTAGGTCGGCGCCAACCAACCCCTTAGGGCTCGTCAGCTGCGCGAGCCGGCTGAGCTCCCAACCAGTTCTTCCCGGAGGACTGCACGTTGACGAATGGTGGCAGCCAGATGAAGTCCAGGTTCGGGTCGGCATTCTTCACGTAGAAGAACGTCTGATGCCACCCCTTGATGGATTCGATAAAAGAAAAGGGCAGAAAGCGGCGGTGCCACGGCAGCACACCTCGTGCCCCCACAAGCGTTGCTCTTCCGCGCCTTGAGGTAGAAGAGAGCATTGAAGAAATCAAGAAAAGGGAGGACCCCCAGGTATCCCTAGCACAACGTCACAAAGCCGGCAAGGTAGAGGATCGCGTTGGGGCCGAGGTGATGCGGCTGGAGGTCGAAGGTGTCCATGAGCAGCCGGAAGAAATGGCTCACCGGGATCCCAAAACCGTGGGAGAAGTGCCAAAGGAAGACGACGTGTTCCCCCGGCTGCGGCGCCGGCAACACCTCGTCGCCCGGTGCGCCAGCAACCACGCGCTCCACCGGCAGCAGCATGCACGCACAACGGAGGTCCACGATGTCCCCCTCTATGATGATGGATCCGCCCAGCATCCTCCATGCCCGTCAGCCATTGCGGCGGACAGACGATGTGCGGGCGCTTTTGCGAGCTCGAGAGCGGAGTTGCACGCAGGGGAGAGGAGAGCAACAAAGGTAAGAAGACGAGGCATCAAGGGGGCGAGTGGGATGCGGGTATATCTGCCCCTGCCCTTCCTTCCCTTTTAAAGGGGAGGCCACGATCGGGGGGCATGGGGATTAATTCCGCCCACTCCCCGGAAACTCCGCGCATGAACGGGCGGTTCGGGCCATAACGTCCGCTTCAGGGCGCAGAGGATCCTGGCCTGCTCCCCGAGGCCTACTCGGCTACGCCTGAGATCTAGCGGGCTAGGCCCAGGGCAACGTCTCGTCTCCCCGCATGCGCGGGACCCGGGGTGATGAGCCGGAACCCGAGGCGTCGGTCCAACTGCCAACCCGGCTGGCTCTTTGGTTTCTCTTCGATGGCAGCTACCACTGGGGGGAAACCGTCGGTCCCCTCTGTCTGCCAGACGCGGGCCCCCGCCGGCTTCGAGGACTACTGACGGGGTTATTACCCCTGGGTAGGCCAAAGCAACAGGGTTCTTCCCCCTTCCGCTTCGAAGAAAAACTATGCGACCGGCTTCCCACGGCCGGCTGGGGCATGGCCGGCTTGAGCTGCCGCCGGCTGGAGACACGGACGGCTGGTCAAGGAGCCAGCTTGGCCCCCAGCCGGCTGGGTGTGGCCGACTGCCTCCAGGCCGCATCCTCTGTTGACCCTGGGGCAACATCCCGTCCCTCTGCGCATGGGTACGATGACACAACGCGACCGCCATGATGGGGGACACTATAGCCATAGTGGCCGCTCATGCACGGGAGCGCATGGCTACAGCCCGGCCGTCCAGGACGCGGACCTTGGCGAGCGCGACCGGGCGGGGAAACAGTGTCGACACGCCCTCGCCCACTCGATTACCTGCCCCAGCATGGCTACAGTGCAGTCGGCCGTACCGGAGACTTCGGAGGGCTGGCACTAGATGACGCCTCCCGGGCGGCCCGTGCCATGGCAAGTGGGCGAGGGCCAATCGCAGAGCCGGCTGGAGGGCCCCCATAGGCGATGGGACCGCGCAGCCGGTGGACCCCATAGGCGATAAGACGGCTCAAAGAGCGGGACCCCCTGGTCAGCCGGAGAGGCTGCCAGCCGGGTCCCTCCACCCTTGTACCTTAGGAATATTGTAGGCCGAGGGTTGGCCTATAAAACCCCCCGAGCCCCCCATGCAACAGGGATGGATAACTCTCACACACACACCCCACACGAAACTCTCCTTACATACCATCTTTAACAATGGAGTAAGACGAGCCGGCTGCTCCTTCTTCCTCCTCTAGACACAGCTCTAGGAGCATCCTTGTAAACACATCAACTCATCGAACTAGACCAAGCAAGACTAGGGGTGTTACATCCCACGGAGGGCCCTGAACCTGGGTACACCGTGTGTCGCCACTGCTTTTGACCAATCTAGCACCCGGAGCCCGTCGGCGTCCTCCGGCCCCAACCACCTATGTGAAGCCTACCCATGGCATCTGTCATGAGAAAACGACGATAGAAAGTGTTGGGTGCATCGATTTTGAGTGTTTGGCTTTGGACAGACTTTTGTGGAAGAGCTTGTGGGTGTATGTGGTGACTGTCACTTGTGCACGTATGAGCATTTTGTTCACCAACAATACCTTACCCCCTTTTACTAGTATTGGCTTTCCTATGGACTCAAAGGGATTTCTCACAAAGTAAAATGTAGAGTCCTCTTGCTTGAAGCTTTTCCAATCTATTTCCTTGCATCTTGGGGTATTCCACAATCCTTTTGGCAACCCATCATTAAACTTTTCCTGAAACATGCTTAGTGGAAACATTAGTTCAATGACATATATGTTATTATTAACTACCTAAACCACCAAGGGAGCAAATGTGCTTTCAAGTAGCCGATAAACTGATAAATCATTCAGTTAATTGATTAAATGACCGATTAACTTGTCAATTAGCCTATTAATCCCCAACTCACCAGCCAACCGAGAACCTATGAGTTAACAGTTTCCATAAAAATGGAATTTATAACGCTAGAATTAGGTCAAACGGAGCCACAGGGGGCTCACAAGGCACCTGGGCCCTACCCCCCAGGGAGCGCCCCTGCCTTGTGGCTCCCTCGTGGAATGGTCACCTCTTGAAGATTCATGGTCTCTTTGTCCATAAAAAATCATCAATTTTTTGCTGTAATTGGACTTTTTTGGTATGGATTTCTTGGAAAACCAAAAACATGCAAAAAAGAGGAGCATGCACTAGGCACTTATTTAATAGGTTAGTCCACAAAAACAACATAAAATGGCATATAGAGCATGCAAGATTGATAATGTAATAGCATGAAACAATAAAAAATTGTAGATACATTGGATAAGTATCAATGACTAACAAAAGGACCAATACTGAGAGTATCATAAACGGACTTAGGGATAGTGTAAACACTATCACCTAGATCACACAAAAGCATTGAACTTATTCAAACCCATCTCAGTTTCAATAGAGGTTCAAAAATATCCTCTTGTTTAGCGGGTAGCTTACCAAATAGCTGCTTTCGTTCATCATCGAAATCAGGTGCCTTGATTACTACATGATCAATAAAACGATTATATGCTTCTTCATTTGATACTTTAGGTAGTGGGTGCTTCATTATCATGTTCTTCATGAAGTCTACAATAGAATAAGTAAACTATCGTATATAGATCTTATTGAGCTCCTTTGTTTTGTCTTTGCTATTTCCCATCATTTTGGCATCCTCAACTAGATTGGGTCCTAGCTTTCCAAAAAACTTGGCTAGGATCAAAGTCGACTCTCTGCAATTTATGTAACATGTGCTTCCATGCTCTTAGTTCTTCCTTCTAAGGAATCCACATCATTAGTGAGTCTAGCAATCTTATGGGTCAATTAACCAAGTAAGTTATCTCGATTCTTTATAATATTTTTAAAAGTTTCTATTTTATCACTTTGTCTAACAATAAAATATTCAGAGTTTCATCCAAAGTGATTATACTACTGTTGCTCGTCGCATCTAAACGGTTGGTGCTCCACTATTATTAGGATAAGGTAATCTAGCAACACATCTATTAATTTCCCAGTTGGGATTGTAACTACTACGAGCAATGAAATTAACATCATTAATTTATTCTTCTTCAGTAATTGTATGAACCCAGAATTTTTTTGCAAATACATAATAGCATATTCAGAAGTAGAATGTAATACTTGGAGCCAAATATTCGAAAGTATCCAACTTGGGGTTTGTTACTGGTGAGTAGTTCATATGTTGTTTTATTGAGAAGCTTGTAAAGATGAAGCCTATTAGTGGCATGATAAGTTGTTTCCACTGCTTCCGCCCAAAAGTGTTTTGCTATCTTGTACTCATGAATCATCGTTCTCACCATCTCGACTAGAGTCTGGTTCTCCCTCTCAACAACTCCATTTTGTTGAGGTGTGTACGTAGCCAAGAACTCATGTGAGATACATTCTTCGTCAAGAAAGGCATCCACATTTGTGTTTTTGAGCTCCATTACGTTGTGATCTGAACCTTCTTGATCTTCACCTCGAACTAATTTTGGGATTTCCTAGCAAAGGTCTTGGAGATCTTTCAAACCAGTGATTTGTCATCAAGAAAGAACACCCACGTAAATCTGGAAAAGTTATCAACTATGACAAAATAGAAGGAATTACCACCAAGGCTCTTGTAGGCATTAGGACCGAAAATATCCATATGAAGTAGTTCAAGTGGCCTTCTAGTAGTCATGATGTTCTTTACGGGGTGGCTACCTCCAACTTTTTTTCCTGCTCGACAAGCACTACAAAGTTTATCTTTGTCAAATATAACATCTTTAACACCAAGAATTTGATTTCTTTGATAAGCTTATCAAAAATTCACATTCCAACATGTCCTAGCCTTCTATGCCACAACCAACCTTTAGAAGATTTTGCAATAAGACATGTACAAGGTTGGGATATTTAAGCGAATGAAGAAAGTATATATCATCTCTACAGGTACCGATAAATACGATGTTATGGTTGTCATGATGAAACACTTGACATCTACTTCAGTGAATAGAACAATCAAACCAAAGTCGACAAGTGTTGATGCAGGAAGAAGATTGTAGCCAAGAGAATCAACGAGCATGACATTCTATATGGAGATAGCATGGGATATGTCCACCTTACCAAGGCCAAGTACCTTACCCTTGGAGATACCTCCAAAAGTCTCATACATGCATGGACCATCATTGTTAGCAAGCTCACAAAACATGCCTTTGTCTCCGGCCATGTGATTGGTGCAACCACTACTGAGAATCCTATCTTTTCCTTTAGACAATTAATCTATTAGATTATCCATAAGACTAAGATTCCTCATAGTATTCCCATATTGTTCATCAAATTCTTCACTCTCATCATAGCAGCCATGTTTACCAATATCATCATCACCTAGGGCATCAAGTTCGTTAGTAAAATGTGAATGATATTGGTCAAGAATATGAATTCTAATAGCCTAAATTATGACCATGCTAATAGTTCCAGTATCTCCTTTAGCACGCATGAGATCTCTAAGTTCAAAGAAGTACTTATCAAAGTTATGATCATTGGCCTTGACTTTACGAAAGGTGATAGCCTTATGTAGAATCTCATCAAGATTCTTTAGAGAGTAACCGGGATATCGTTTCTCTAAGTCATGCCACAAAGTATAAGCATATTTGAGGTTTTCATGCATTAGATCAGACTATTAGGAAGACCCATAACAATAAGATTGACAACACTTAAATGTCGAGGCATGTCAAGTTCTTTATCGGGGGTCACATGCAAGGGATCCATGGGAGGTTTGTACGGGATATGAATATACTAGCTCAAGTTGGAACCATCAAATATATCAAGAATTTCATCTTTCCACGCACAATAACACTCTCCATCGGAAATGGGCACTCTACAACTAACAATCTTCCTTGTAGACACATTCATCCTTATCCAAGGTGATTAAACTAAAGCAATGGTGGCCAAAGCTCTGATACTAATCATGCGATCGAAGGGATAGGTTTAGAGGGGCATGAGTAGACACTTACATGGCAAAAGGTGGAACTTTTAATTTCCTTTGTACATAGGAAGATTTTAGCACAAGTTAAGTTACTAGCAATACAATCTACACATGCATATCTAGACTATGGGCAGTGGATAATAAATAAAACGGAAGTGTAAGAAATTAAAGGGTGGAGTTTGAAGGTGGTGCTATCGTACGTCCATGTTGATGGAGACTTCAATCCAAGAAGGGTAACGGTTGTGCGAGTCCACGAAGGGATCCACCCACGAAAGTTCCACGAAGAAGCAACCTTGTCTATGCCATCATGGCTTACGTCCACGAAGGACTAACCTCACTCGTGGTAGATCTTCATGAAGTAGGTGATCTCCTTACCCTTAAAAACTCCTTAGTTGAACTCCACAAGCTTTGGAGGCTCCCAAGTTACACCTAACCAATCTACGAGACACCAGTATCCAAAAGTTAATATAGGTTGTTATTAATGATGAACTCCTTGCTCTTCTGCTTGAAATATAGTCTCCTCAACACTCAATCACCCTCCCATATATTCGTCCATGTGGTAGGAGAAGGATTGGAGTGGAAAGTAGGCAGGCTAGAAATCAAAAATGAAAGGTTGGAGTAGAATCCCCTTGATTTCAAAACAAGTATAGGCGGTTCTCTCTTAGAAAATGTATATGCGAAGTGGTAGTTTCATCCTGGTTGCTCTCTGGGAGTTGGAGGAATGGGTGGGGTTATGTATAGACAGCACGAAAAATATGGTCGTTACACTTTATGCACAACTTGGTGGGACCAGTTGAGAGCACTCGATGAGACAGACTAGTACAAAAGGTGTGAACTTCAGGATCTTCAGTGAGACCGGATGGAACATCTCGATGAGATTGTTGGTGATGACCTAAGAGCTTTGCACACTTTGGTGACACCAATCGAAACAACTTGTAATTTCCAAAGCGAAATCGATAGGTAAGAGAAGGTTGGAAAGTGCTCCTCGGTGGGACCAAGTTGCTATGGTTTAGGCCATAGCTATTTCAATTGTTTCTCGGTGGGTCTGGTAGATGTGTTTCGGTGGGACCAAGATAGACTTTATGGTTTGAACATAGAAGGATGTGAAGGAGTGGTTGATGGTTTTGGAGCAATATCTCTAAGGACTTGACAAGTTAGTCCATAATGAAAACTTCATTCCCTTTTTAATAGTGTCGGATTTCCTACGGACTCAATGTGATCTTGGACCACTTAACCAAAAATGTAGTCTTGAATCTTTGCCAACATTGTTACTTAGTATCTTGAGGGGTCCACATCTCCATCCATGTACTTGCATAAGTTGAACTATTCCTGAAATATACTCGAGGGGAAGATTAGTCCAACAATATATATGTTCACATGAATTACCAAAATCACCAAGGGAGCAAATGTGCTTTCAAGCGGGTAAGCATAAGGGCTGATTGGACTGAGGGTAGTGGCATCGGCATGTCGACCATGGTGAAGGGAAGACAACATGGTAGCAAGAGTGCCTCGGCTAGGAGGTGTTTGAGAGTTAAAGGAGTGGCTAGAGATGCGAGGAAGAGCTCAGGAGACATCTAAGGAGGGGAGAGGTGCCTCGGTACCCGCTTGAGATGCTCTAGACATCGCATGTGCGCAAGGATGCATTGTCTTGGGGACAACTAGAATTAAGTAGAGTCTGGGAGGAGCCAGGTGAGGGTTGTGGCATGCGTGGGCACTCTGGTGCGGCCATTTGTGGGATAGCTAACGAGGTCAATGGTCTAGCCACTATTTCTACGTGCTAGAGGAGCGGCCACCACCCACTTTACACGTCTAGTTCAGTAGGTAGGTACAAGACCATATCTTGGGTGTGAGGCATCGATAGTTTAGTGTACTGGTGAGTTTTGAGAAGAATTGGAAGAGCATGGAGAGATTTTACACGATGCAAGCATTTCCAACAGAAACTTTGGGGCTATCTAGGGGTGTTTAGTTCATATGAATCTAGGTGAAACCTTGTGTGGTGTGGTTTAGCACCTAGGGTGAACATCTCTCACAAGTTTCAGCTCACATGGATGGATGAAACTTGGACTTGTAGTTTGATACGTCTCCAACATATCTATATTTTTTATTATTCCATGCTATTATATTATCAATCTAGGATACTTTATAAGCATTTATATGCTATTTTATATCATTTTGGGTAACTAGCCTATTAACCCAGTGCCAAGTGCCAGTTGTTGTTTTTTGCATGTTTTTGGTTTTCTAGGAAATTCGTACCAAACAAAGTCAAAAGATAAGAAACTTTCTAACAATTTTTCGGTACAAAAGAGACCCAGGAAGCTTTGGGAGGTGTCTATAAGCAAGACGGGGAGACGACAAGGCAACAGGGCGCGTCGAGGGGTGGTAGGCGCGCCCTGTTACCTTGTGAGCCCCTTGTGGATCCTTTTGAGTTAATTTCACCTCCATAAATTCTCTAAAATCAGGAATCCAATAGAGAGCCACCCGAAACACTTTTTCCACTGCCGCAAGCCTCTATTCTAACGGGAGGCCAGCAGGAGACCTTTTCCGGTAATCTGCTAGAGGGGGAATCAACCACGCCATCTGCATCAACCTTGTTGCCTCCATGATGATGTGTGAGTAGTCCACCATAGACCTACAGGTCCATATATAGTACCTAGATGGCTTCATATCTCTCTTTGATCTTCAATACAAAATTCATCGCGATTCCTGTGGTGATCTATCCGATGTAATCTTCTTTCGCGTTGTGTCTGTTAGGATCTGATGAATTGTGGGTTTATGATCAAATTGTTCACTAAAAGTAATTGAGTATTGTCTAAATTCTATTATGCATGATTACATATTTCTCTAAAATCTATCAGTTTGGTTTGGCCAACTAGATCTATTTATCTTCAGCGGAAGTTGCAGTGCTCTATATCCTCATGCCAAAAGGGGACAAGACATGCATTTGTATTATTGCCATTAAGGATAAAACAACGAGATCTGAAAATATTGCTTGTCTTATTTTGACTACATCATGTCACCTTTCTCCAAGTATTACTCTATTTGTTATGAACTTAATACCTAGAGAGGCAAGCATAGAAGCGCTCTCGAAGTAGAGTAATAGTAGTAGATGCACAATCGTTTTGGTATATTTGTTTATGGACGTGTTGTCTATATACATGATCATTGCCATGAAGAACATGTCATAACTATGTGCAATTCTGTGAAATGCCAAACAGTAATTTGTCTACCCATGATATGCTATTTTTGAGAGAGAAGCCTCTAGCAAACACTATGGCCCCCGGGTCTACTTAAACATAATTACAAAAACTCTAAAATACCTTGTTGAAATTTTGTTTACTTTTATTGTATTTTGGTTTTACAATATATATTTCTTTCAACATTTAATCCTTGCAAGTAATGAGTTCAAGGGTCTTGACAACCCTCTTTCCCGCGTTGGGTGCAAGTGTTTCGTTTTGTGTGTGTAGGTGTTGTTGAAAGGAATTTGCTTGATTCTGTTATTGGTTCAATAACCTTGGTTCTCACAAAGGGAAATACTTGTCTCTATTATGCTGCATCTCCTCTCCTCTTCGTGGAAAATCCCTACACAGCTCACAGGTAGGAGGAAGAATTTCTGGTGCCACTGCCGGGGAGACATCATGAAATTCTCATAAGGTCCCTACACATAAATTATCTTTCACTTGTTCTAAAAAAATTTTGCTGTTATATTTTACTCTATATAAAAAATACCAAAAAAATTATATTTGCTTGCTTGCCATTCTGGCTAGTTCTCCTATTGTTTTGTGTACTCTTGAGAATGAAGTTCTTAATTTCAAACAAAGGGGAGGATGGAGTTCAAAAAATGTGTGGTATAGGATTTGCAATGATCAAAATATATCAAGTCATAAGCAATCCACCACTATTTTTCTTCCTAAATTTTATGCGGGTGTTACTACTTGTATAGATTTGTGCTTGACACTATTACCGATGGTAATTACTTAATGAGTCACACTTGGATGCTTTCATTGCTAGGAAAATCAAGTAGGATCACCCCGTATTATTGTTAACGGAACCGTACTGACATTGAAAGGTGTTATGTGTAGGCTAGATGCTATAGCAAATAAAATGCCTACTATCGAGAACATTGAAAATTTAGACAAGAAGGTCCATAATGAAGTTACTAAATTTGGTTCCAAGGTAGGAACTACTCTAAAAATGCGAAAAGATAGCGAGACAAAGATTAGTAAAGAGCTAGGACAAAGTCCATCCCGAATCGATAAGTTGGAAGAAACCCTTACTAAAGTGGGCTCCGCTTTTCTTCCTACTAATACCTTTCACAAGGTTCCTATAAATAAAAGTCCCAAGGTTATGTACGTTCCTAAGCCTACGAGTGGTACACCTGGTAAGGACTCTAAGAAGAATGAGGGTCTTAAATTCATTATTGTGCACCCCAATTTCATAGATGCAATAAAGGAATGTATCATCAAGCTTCCTCCCTTTGTATCAAGTGTGATTATTAATAAATTATGTCCTAAATCTCCTAGGAAACGTGGTTTCATAATTGAGAAGTTGGATGTTAAGGATGATAATACTTGATACTATGCATTATGCCTAGCTAGCGGCATAAAATAATAGCGCTTGTTGGTACGCAACCCAATAGTTATCTTTATTTTTTTACATTCTGTTTTGCTATGTTGACATGATTATTTCTACTGTAATGATTGTGTTTTTCTGTTTAAATTAGTGTTTTTGCCAAGTAAAGCCTTTTGGATGATTTGGAAGATAGTAGAATTGATACATTGCAAAAATAGAAACTTCTGCGTCCAGCGAAGAATTTTTCTAATTTTTCTAGGATGTACTTTTAATCTGAATTTTTTAGAAAGTATTTTTATAGAAATTTCCCAGGTTTTCCTAAGTTTTCAGAATTTTCAGAGTTGCATAAGTACTTTTTTAGTACAGATCATTACACACTTTTCAGTTTTAGACAAATTCTGTTTTGGCTTGCATAGTTTGCTTGTTTTGATGATGTCGTGGATTGTATCGGGGGGTATAAGACATGGATAAGTGAGAATACAATGCCTAATATGCAATAATGAAATATTGATCAATTTTTAATAGTACCTAAATTATTTGACATGTCTATTATACTAACGGATCTCAAAGGGTTTTGTTGAGTTTTGTGTGCTTAAGATTTCAAGTATTGGGTGAGAATACGATGGATGAAGGAATGAGGAGCAGAAAGACCATAATCTTGGGTGTGTCCAAGGCACTCCAAGGTAATATTCAAGGAATACCCAAGCATCTAAGCTTGGGGATGCCCCGGAAGGCACCCCCCTATTTCTTCTCCAATCTATCGGTATGTCACTTGGAGCTACATTTTTATTCATCACATGATATGTGTTTTGCTTGCCACAATCATTGTTTTTTGGACACACATATTTGAGAGAAACACGCGGTTATCATAATTTGTTAGAATACTCTATATGCTTCACTTATATCTTTTGATCTAGGCAGTTGCTCTACTGCTTCACTTATATCTTTAAGAGCACGACGACACTTAGATTTTGTAGACATAATTAAACTCTCATGCCTCACTTAAATCTTTTGAGAGTATATAATAAATATGAATGGTAATAGGCACGAGTTATAATATTAGTCCAAAAAGGATATGTATTCAAGGCGGATAGAATAAAAACTTTCACGTAGCTTACTAAACAAGAAACATGAGTTGATTATATTGATGTAGTGATATGAAATGGCATGGGCACATGATTATTGTTAGTAGAAATGTTGGTAATTAAAGTTTGTTATTTTTTATTCATCTAAGTATCACCTATGGCATGGCGATGATGTGTGAGCATTTTTATGTCTGAAATGAAATTCTATCGTGTTGTCCGAATCGGGGGTGCGCGATGGTTAACTCCTACCAACCTCCTCACTAGTGGTATGCGATAGTCCTTTGCTTCAAGAGAGCTAGTAAGGCTTAAAAATAATTGTACGAGTTCTTTATGACTAATGTGAATCCATGGATATACGCACTCTCACACTTCCGTATTTGCTAGCCTCTTTGGTACCGTGCATTGCCCATTCTCCCCTCGAGAGTCGGTGCAACCTTCATCGGCGAATCCAAACTCCATGATATGATACGCTCTACCACACATAAGCCTCCTTATATCTTCCTCAAAACATACACCATACCTACCTATCATGGCACTGCCATATCCATTCCGAGATATATTGCCATGCAACTTCCATCGTTCTGTCACATCACTTGTGTGTTCATCATCATATTGCTTTCCATGATCATATAGCTGATATAGTATTTGTGGAAAAACCACCATTCATAATTGTATACATGTTATGCTAGATCATTGCACATCATGGTACATTGCCAGAGACATTAATATAGAGTTATATTGGTTTATGTTGAGTTGTAAGTAAATAAAAGTGTGATGCTCATCATTATTAGAGCATTATCCCAGTGAGGAAAGGATGATGGAGACGATGATTCCCCCACAAGTCAGGATCAGACTCTGGACAAAAAAAGAAATGGGGAGGCGAAAAAAAGTGAAAAGTCCACCGTGAAAAAAATGAGAGCAAAGAGAGAAGGGGAAGTGTTACTATCCATTTACCACACTTGTGCCTCAAAGTGGCACCATGTTCTTCATATAGAGAGTCTCCTGGGTTGTCATTATCTTATGCTAGTGGGATTTTTTCACTATAGAAATTGACTTGTACATTCCGATGACATGCTTCCTCCAATGCCCCAGATCTTCGTGAGCAAGCACGTTGGATGCACCCTCACTTAGCTTCCGTTGAGCTATCATACACTTATATCTCTAGTACATCCGTTGAATGGAAAGCCCTACTCATTGCATTAATATCTATTGATGGGCATCTCTAGAGCCTGTTGATTCGCCTAGTTGATGCAAGACTTCCTTTTCCACTTTGACTCTTTTGATATCTACCACCATACTCCATTCCACCCATATGTTGTATCCATGGTTCACGCTCATGTATTGTGTGAAGTTGAAAATGTTGAAGCATGTTAAAAGTACGATCCAATTGCCACGTTTGACATCAGGGTGCTCATGATTTATACGTATACGATGAAGACGAAGGCATGCCATGCTTGATATGATAAAATGAGTAGGGAATAACATTCTTTAAGGATAGTATATTTTGAAAAGTAATGATTATGTGATTTATGTTTATGGATATTATCATGTTGATATCAATTAGTTCATCACTTTTCAATGATCATATTGAAAAGGAGATTACATGTTGGGTAACATGTCGCATCAAAAAAATTGATTTTATCATTTACCTACTCGAGGACGGGCGGTAATTAAGCTTGGGGATGTTGATACGTCTCCAACATATCTATAACTTTTGATTGTTCCATGATATTATATTATCAATCTAGGATATTTTATATGCAATTATATGCTATTTTATATAATTTTTGGGAACTCACCTATTAACCCAGTGCCAAGTTCCAGTTGTCATTTTTTCCCTGTTTTTGGTTTCCGGGAAATCTGTACCAAATGAAGTCCAAACGCTATGAAACTTTTGGGCAATTTTTTATAGATAAAATAGACCTAGGAAGCTTTAGGAGTCGGGAAGAGAGCTGAGGAGATGCCAAGGCAACAGGGTGCGCCCAACGGGGTAGGTGCGCCCTGTTACCTTGTGGCCCCCTCGTGGCCTTGTTTGACCTAATTCCACGTCCATAAATTCTCTAAAATCGGGAAACCAACAAAGAGCTATCCGAAAAACTTTTTCGACCGTCACAAGTCTTTGTTCCGACGGAAGGCCATTTGGAGGCCTTTTCCGATAATCTGTCGGAGGGGGGATCGATCACGGAGGCCATCTACATCAACCTTGCTGCCTCCATGATGATCCATGCGTTGTTCACCATAGACCTACATATCCATAGCTAGTACCTAGATGGCTTCTTCTCTCTCTCTCTCTTTGATTTTCAATACAAATTTACTGTGATTCCCACCGTGATCTATCCGATGTAATCTTATTTTGCGGTGTGTTTGTTGGGATCCAATGCATTGTGGGTTTATGATTAGATTATTCGTTGAAAGTAATTGAGTCTTTTATGAATTATATTATGCATGATTATTATAGCTTTGTATTTCTCTCCAATCTATCCTTTAGCGGGCGTGGTGTGTTGTAGTGGGTTCAATCTTGCGGTGCTCTATATCCTCATGAAAGATGGGGAGAAGACATGTATTTGTATTGTTGCTGTTAAGGAAAAAACAACGGGATGTGAACATATTGATTGTCTTATTTTTCTACATCATGTCACCTTGCTCCAAGCATTACTCTATGTGTTATTAACTTAATACCTAGACATGCAAGCATAGAAGCACTCTCGAAGTGGAGTAATAGTAGTAGACGCAGAATCGTTTCGGTCTACTTGTTTATGGACGTGTGCCTATATACCTGATCATTCTCGTGAATAATATGTCATAACTATGCGCAATTCTGTCAATTTCCCAAGACTAATTTGTGGACCCATCATATGCTATTTTCGAGAGAGAAGCCTCTACTGAACACTATGGCCCACGGGACTACTTAAACATAAATACAAAAACTCAAAAAATAGCTTGCTACAATTTTATTTACTTTACTGTTATTTTGCTTTGACAATATATATTTCTATCAAGATTTAATCCTTGCAAGTAACGAGATTAAGGAGCTTGACAACCCTGTTGCCCGCGTTGGGTGCAAGTGTTTGGTTTTGTGTGTGTAGGCATTGTTGAAAGGAATTTTCATGGTTCTCCTATGGGTTTGATCATCTAGGTTCTCACTGAGGGGAATACTTATCTCTATTGTATTGCATCTCCTCTCCTCTTCGGGAAAAATCCCAACACAGCTCACAAGTAGCATAGTTCAGAGTTATACATGGTGCCAAAACCTAGGTTTGGATTAATTTCTCAAAACATAGACATGAGCACCCAAGTTTTGGATGTAGGTAGATGCATTAGTGTGCAAATGATACATTGGAAAGGGGTGGGGTCATTTGCAAACACAAAATGAAAATTAAAGGGAGAAAAGATACAATGTAGGTCCTGCCCAGAAATTAGGCAAGTCCATCTGGACATTTCCTAAGATGATCTAAGTTCTGGAACTTGCACTAGATGTGGTTCAATAGAATACAAGGCTGTGGTAAAAAAATTGAGGCAATTTAGAGCAATTTTGCTTCATAAAATTTCCAAAACTAGTTTCAACATGAACTAGAAAAATGGATGATCCTCATGTCAAATGGATGAACTGATGTTCAAACCTGGAAGGATGGATATTTGACAATATTCATAGCTCCGGATTTATTTGTGAATTTTAGAGACAAATTCCCGTGCAAAAATTTGAAACCCTAGAAACTGGGAGAGCTGGAATTTGTAGATATAGTCAAATATTTGAACATGGCCATGGATTGAAACTCATATATATGGAAAATATATCTCGCTTGGGTATCTCCAAATTTTCTCAAATATTTCCCAAAAACAAAAGTATTTTCCCCTATTAAAGACCATTTCTAGCCTTAACAAAAAGGCTTTAAGATAAAAACTTTATATTTTAAACAATATAGTTTTTTGGTTCTCGGATGTGCTAATACTAGTAGGATCAAAATATAGCTTTGAAAAGTTTATCTCCCACCCAAATCAAGGACTTGTGGTCCAAGTCTTAACCCTGGGGGTTTGAAACCCTAAATTTGGAAGGTACATTTTGGCCAAAATATTTTTGTAAGTGATTTTTTATTATCTATTCCCATCTCATGTTCATTGGTAGAATTTCGGATTAAGTATTGCAGTAGAACGGTATGAGGATATTTCCTAAGAGATAGTGTAACTTCATACAAACAAGCGATCCAATTCAAATTCAAACATAAGAAATTCAAAACATCCAACTAAAAAGGAAAAATAATTCAAAATCAACACCACAAAAATAAAAGAAAATCATTTATTACCTCCAAGTTATCACGGTACAAAATCATGGTGTTACACATGGGAAATTTAATGTTTTATAAACTACAATCAAACTGGTAAAAAAAATTGTCACATGGCAAATTATGTTTCTTTACTTGTTCTTCATACTAGAAAAATCATATTTGTACCATGGAAATTTATTTTTGTACCACATTAAATTATATTTCTGGACCAAGGAGAATTCTTATTTTTCAAACCTTTCCAACATGGCAGTTTTATTTTCTATACCATGGTAACCTATACTATTGGATGATGGTAAATTATTCTGTTGCAAAATTATTTTAGTAACATGAAAAATTATACTTTTGTACGATTGTGAACTTATTTTTGTACATACCTCGTCATTTTCATTTTAGGATCATACCATGATAAATTCATTTTTTAGTAACTTGTTTTCTTGGACCATGGCAATTTTATTGTGCACATCATTGGAATTTATTGAATAAACCATGTTAAATTTGTTGGAAAATTTCCCAACCATGGCAACTCTTGTTTTTGTGCATACTTCATATAGGTAAACTAAAAGAAATTTTAGTATGTGCTTTTTTATCAACAATTTTGGCAAGAAAAATAAGAGGGAGGATGGGACATCCTAGATCACTGAGGTGGGGGTGTTGGGGGTGGGGGAGGGAAAAAACTGAGGGATTGCTTGTATGTAAGGGTGTTCACTTGGAGCTAGGAAGGCGACATCAAAAGGCGAGGAGTTGTACATGAATCATTCGATCAGACGAATATCTGTGTCCTAGATATACGAGGAAGGATTAGACGAACAAATCGTCTAAAATCCATAAGAGTTCCAAGGGAAACTCCAATACGCTAACACATTTTCTCAATGCGCGTTCGTTTGGGTCAAAACCGACAGAAATTACAGCCAAACGTGTCGATGCCAACTAATGCGTCCGTTTTTTCTCCGTCCGAGACCCATTTCCAGCCCAAATTTGGGTCGGGTTTGCATCGGAGCGTACACTGCACGGGCGCCCGCCACACACGCCATTGTCCTCCCCTTGGCCAGCCAGTCAGTGGCCCAACACCCATTATGCCCCCCCCTTCCACAACCGACACCTCCGACCATGCTGCCGAAACAGTTGCCTCACACTTTCGGTCGCTTGCTTGCTACCCAAGCCGCCTTCTGCATCCACGCACTTCCCCACCTCACCGCATCTGATGCCCGTTGTCGCCAGCATTGGTGGCCTCTTTTGCCATCGTCCAAACACCTCAAAGGCCGTGCCACTGCCTCGTCTTTCGCCGTTGCTTGCTTAGCTCCAAGCCCACGGGAATCGCTCCACGACCGCCTCCACTTCCACAGGCCAGCTGCCTGTATGGGGGATAGGCACAGGACTCTTCACCGGTCGACTTCTCCACCACGCCCGCAAGGTGTTTGACATCTCGTCGGCAAGGTATCATTGATTGTGGGGATGAGTTTTTTTAAGAACTTCATGTTTTCATCGGATGATGATGATTCTGTGCTTGCGACTATGGCCGCCGGTGACCATATTGCTGAGCAGCAGTCGAGGTTTAGGGTATCGATTCGGGGCCATGCTCCGGCATTGAATCGCAATAGAGACTTACTATTCCCTACTATTCGCCCATTACTTTCAGTGCACGTCCCCATTATTCAGTCACAAGCTTTTTCGACGCCACTCTGGATGACGAGGCATGTGTTTAAACGTATTCAGGAGTGATTGTTGGCATATGATGATTATTTCGTATGCAAGGAGGATGCCCTTGGAAATGTTGGTTTCTCCTCTTATCAGAAATGCACGGCCGGTATCTGGATACTTGCATGTGAAAGTCCCGGTGATCTTGTTGATGAGTATGTCCGCATGAGTGAGTACACATGCCTTGCATCATTGTACAAGTTCTGTAATGTTGTGGTAGTTGTATTTGGCTCGGAGTACATGAGAGAGCCAAATGTTGCTGATACATCCCGGTTGTTTGCAACCAATGAAGTAAGGGTTTTTTGGGGATGCTTGGTAGTATAGATTGTATGCATTGGAGGTGGAAGAACTGTCCATCTACTTGGTAGGGGCAGTACAAGGGGCATGTCCATCTACTTGAAGTTGTAGGCAAACCAACCTATGGTTGGATGGTTAGAGGGGCAGTGGTATCCCTAGCCCATCAGGGTTCAAATCCTGGTGCCCGCATTGTTCTTGGATTTATTTCACGATTTCCAACGATGCGCATTTAGTGGGAGACGTTCCCGTCGACGACGAGGCGCCTATGGTGACTTTGTAAATCTCAAGATGATATGCCGGCTGAGTCTCTCAAAGGTGCTCATAGGGGTAGAGTGTGTGTGTGTGCATTCATAGGGGTGAGTATGTGCGCGTATATATGAGCGCTTACGTCTGTAGTGTGTTCAAAAAAATTCTTGAAGTTGTGGCTTCATAAATCTTTGGATTTGGCACTCCCTTTTGGCATGGCTAGTTCTCACAATGACATCAACATGCTTCAGCGGTCTCTGATGTTCAAAAGGCTTGCCAAAGGCAACTGCCCATAGGTCAACTTTAAGATCAATGGTCACCACTACAACAAGTGATACTACCTAGCTAATGGTATATATTCTCAATGGTCAACTCTTGCGAACACAATCTCCAATTTGGTAGGAGAGAAGAGGGCTAGGTTCTCTCAACCACAAAAGAGTTCTAGGAATAATGAGGAGTGTGCTTTTGGTGTGCTTCAATCTTGATGGACCATCGTTCGATATGTGATAACCCACAAGCATAGGGGATCGCAAAATTTTCGAGGGTAGAGTATTCAACCCAAATTTATAGATTCGACACAAGGGGAGACGAAGAATATTTGAAGGTATTAGTAGCTGAGTTGTCAATTCAACCATAGCTAGAGATTAATTATCTGCAGCAAGTAATCAGTAGCAAAGTAATATGATAGTTTTGATAGTAGTGACAACAGTAACAATAACGGCAACGGTGATAGCAGTAATTTTGTAGCAAGTGTAACAACGATGATAGCAGTAGTAACTTAGCAGAAACAATATAAGATAAATTCATAGGCATTGGATCGGTGACTTGTTGTATGATATTCATCATGAGACAATTATAACCTAGGGTGATATGGCACTAGCTCCAGTTCATCGATATAATGTAGGCATGTATTCCGTAAATAGTCATACATGCTTTATTAAAAGAACTTGCATGACATCTTTTGTCCTACCCTCCCGTGGCAGCGGGGTCCATATTGGAAACTAAGGGATATTAAGGCCTCCTTTTAATAGAGAATCGGAACAAAGCATTAACACATCGTGAATACATGAACTCCTCAAACTATGGTAATCACCGGAAGAAGTCCCGGTTATTGTCACTCCGGGGTTACCGGATCATAACACGTAGTAGGTGACTATAACTTGCAAGATCGGATCTAAAACATGGATATAATGATGATAACATAAATGGTTCAGCTCTGAGTTCATGACACACGGGCCCAAAGTGACAAGCATTAAGCATGGCAAAGTCATAGCAATATCAATCTAAGAACATAGTGGATACTAGGGATCAAACCCTAACAAAACTAACTCGATTACATGATGAATCTCATCCAACTCCTCACCGACCAGCGAGCCTACGAAGGAACTACTCACTCCTGGTGGGGAGCATCATGGAATTGGCGATGGAGAAGGGTTGGTGAAGACGAAGAACGAAGATCCCCCTCTCCGAAGGCACAAACGGACTTCGGATCTAGCCTCCCGATGAAGAACGAGAAGTGGCGGCGGCTCTATCTCGTGGATTGTGATAATTCTTTCTTCTCGATTTTTTTCAGAATAATGTGATTTTATAGCGTCGGGATCAGGGTCTACAGGGCCACCAGGTGGGTACAACCCACCTGGGCGCGCCAGGAGAGGGGGTGTGCTCTAGTGGGTTGTGCCCACCCAGGTGCCCCTCTCTGGCAGGTCTGGGCTCCAGAAATTCTTATTATTGATATAAAAATTCTCACAAAGTTCCATTCCATTCCGAGAACTTTTATTTTTGCACAAAAACAACACCACGGTAGTTCTGCTGAAAACAACGTCAGTCCGGGGTTAGTTTCATTCAAATCATGCAAATTAGAGTCCAAAAAGGGAGGAAAAGTGTTAGGAAAAGTAGATACGTTGGAGACGTATCAACTCCCCCAAGCTTAAACCTTTGTTTGTCCTCAAGCAATTCAGTTGATAAACTAGAAGTGAAAATAAAAACTTTTACGAACTCTTTTGCTCTTGTTTGCATAAATAAGCTTAAACAGCACCCAGGTTTTCAGCCAACATAACAACTAACCATGTCGACAATAACTCTTAAAGGTTATAATGACTCATATCAATGACATGATCAGCTAGCGAGTAATAATAAGATATCTCAAACAGCAACATGTTGTCAAAACAACCATGATATAATATGACAATAGTGGTATCTTGCTAGCCCTTTCTGAGACCGCAAAACAAAAATGTAGGGCACCTCCAAAGTCCAAGTAGCGACTAAACATTGTAATTCATGGTAGAAAAGATCCAGTCGTGATGCACCCAACATTAGCTACACACAATGCATAAATCATGAAAACTGTGCTCTTCTCAGTTTCTGGCGCTTGTTTTAGAAGGTGATAGCACAACATAAAAGTAAATAGATAGTCCCTTTGCAGAGGGAAGCAGTGATTTGCAGAGGTGCCACAGCTCAATTTTTAAAACAGAGATAAATGATATTTTGAGGCATGCACCCTTCTCGTTTACTTCACGACCATTAGTTATCAACATCTTCCATGCTAACGACGCTAGTGGTGGTTCCCAAGCGATAAAAGTAAAGGTTTTTGACTCCATTGGGAGTTTTTGTTTGATTATTCGAGCGATTAACTCTTTTTGTATTTTGCAATTTGGGACTGGGCGTCCCTATTACCACCTTTTTCTAGTGCGATGGCGAGTGAATAAACACTCGACCTGAGAATAACCCTCTTAGCATGGAAGATACCGACCACCTCCTGTCGTTCCATGAACAATCCAGGCACACAAAACAGATAATTTTTAGAAGTTTTCAGAGGTGGCACATGCAAATTTACTTAGGACAGCAAGGTAATACCGTATATAGGTAGGTATGGTGGACTCATATGGAATAACTTTTGGGTTTAAGGGTTTTGATGCACAAGCAGAGTTCCCGCTTAGTACAGGCGAAGGCTAGCAATTAGATTGAGAAGCAGACAACTAGAGAGCAACAACTGTCACAACCATGCATTATGCATAAGTAACATTGGACACTAGCATGAGTAGGATATGAACACCATGAACTTAAATATCATAGAGGCTATGTTGGTTTTGATTCAACTACATGCACGAACATGTGCCAAGTCAAGCCACTCGAACATTCAGAGGAGGATACCATATCATCATACTACATCACAATCATTTTAACGCTATGTTGATATCCAAGATAAATCATTATCAAATCCCAGCTACTTATGCATGGCATGAGAAACTATAATCTCTAATTGTCATTGCAAACATGTTTAATCATAATGGACTGAATCATGGATACTAGGTTAAACATATTTACACAAACAGAACAAGTCGAGTTCATACCCGTTTGTCTTTACCAAGGCCGGTTCATCAAATGCCGTCACTATTGCCTTTCACTTGCATGACCAAACGATATGAAAATAATAATAGTGCAAGAGTGCCATGGACTAAGCTGGAATCTACAAACGTTTTATTCAACACGAGAAGACAAGGTAAAATGTGCTCTTTTTTAGTTCAACAATTATTCATATGAGAGCCACTCAACATTTTCATCGTGGTCTTCTCCTAGGTAAGGCTCAAATAAAAAGAAAAGAAATTCAGAGAAACACATTGAAATATTTGTGGAGTTTTTGGTTTCTTGAACAAGCAAATAAAAAGCAAAAACAAGAAAAACTATTTACTCGGGAAAGCTCCCAACAAGCAAAAGAAGAATGAGAAAATGTTTTGGGGTTTTCTATTTAATATTACTACTAAGCATACATAGAAAGTAAATTGACTACAACTAATTTTTTGTGTGTTTTTCTAAAGTTTTTCAAACACACAAGAAGAAAGTAAGAAAATAAATCTAAGCATGGATGATACAATGAAAAAGTGTTGACACTGACAAATAGAATAAGTGGACATGAATGTGAAGTCGATGGGAAACACATACTCCCCCAAGCTTAGGCTTTTGGCCTAACTTAGTAGTTGATTAGTAGCCTGAATAGTAGTTGGAGTGGTAGCTCACAAAGGCTCTCGATGCGGACGCCTCGGCCCGCGGTGCTGCCTCCACTGCTGTGTTGTGAGCTCGAGCCTCGCCCTCAAGAACAAAATATCTTCCTTTGTTGTGATAGTCAAAAAGAGCAGGCGCAGGCAAATATGTGTGCACAATAGAGTTTTGGTTAAACAATAGATTATAAGTGAAGTTATCAACATTTCCCTTGAGAATTCTATGATCTTTTATGGTGTCAAAATCTAAATACTGCGTGGGTAGGATAGGATCAAAGGGCAAAGGTCAAACACCCAGCCCTCGTGCTCGTGGCATATATTCCACCATAGAAATAGCCACGGTTAGTGTTATGTTGAAGTCTACGTGCAACAATCACTCCAAGGTTATAATTCCTTTCACCGGTGAGAGCAGTGTGAATGAGGCTCAAGTTTGGAGCACAGAGTGTACTACATTCTTGCTTGCCTACTATACATTTCCCGTTAAATAATGCAAAGTACTGAATTGCGGGAAAATGAATGCTCTTTATTCTACCTTGTGTCACTCCCCTTGTCTCACCGTAGCAAAGACTAGTGAAGAATAATTGGTACTCAGCCATTGGCGGTTCGTCAAGCGAACCCCAGAATGGGAGTTTGCAGTGATAAGCAAAATTCTCTAATAAGATGGTATATGGATTATCATAAAGCATAAACGACACCCTAGACTCACGAGGATGGAATTTAAATCCTTTGACAAACGATTCAGTGAGAATGTGGCGTTGTTTGCACTTATTTGAGATGTAGGGACCAAGACCGGCATTGTGAACATATTGCTCAAATTTCTCCTTAATGCCCACACGCATCATATACTCATCGCAAGGCCATAAGCATGTTTTGGTGGCGGCATCTCGTGTGGAACTTTCACTTGGTTCAACATAAGACCGGCGAGCAGAACTGTCACTAGAAGATGCCCCCGAGGATCATCTCCTCGAAGAACTCCTTCCAAATAGGTTCATCATGTCCGCATACAATTTTCTGAGAAAATAAAAATTTTGGGGGTGACAAAAATTTGTGAACAAAACTTTATAAGATTGATATCAACTACTCACAGGGATGCATAGAGGCCATAACAAGCATTCAACTTATTTAGAACTCTAAGAATTTAACATGCAAGCACATCTACAAAAGCACCAAGAGTAGCTAATTATTCAAAATGTAAACCACTAAAACAAAAACTAATTGGACAAACGGAGGAGTCACATACCAAGCAACAATCCCCCAAAATAGTTTCAGAAACGGAACTTCGAGCAAAGAGATCAAAATTCGCAGGTTTGAGCTCAAGAACACGAGATAGAGAGAGAGAGAGCAATGGAGATTTTTTTTCTGGAGGTAAGTGATGATGTGGGATGAAGAGTAAGTGAGAGAGGCCACGTGGGGACCACAACCCACCAGGGCATGCCTGGGGGTCCTGGCGCGCCCAGGTGGGTTGTGCCCACCTGCGCACCTCCCTCTGATATTATTTGCACCAGAAATTCAGAAATATTCAGAAAAAAAGTCATGTAAAATTTTCAGGGCATTCTGAGAACTTTTATTATTGGGTCATTTTTTATTGCACGGGAAATTCAGAAAACAGACAACACATGACATTCTATTTTATTCAACTAATGAAAACAGAAAACAAAAGGTAGGGACAGAAGGTAGTGCTTACTAAATTCATCAACTTAATACCTCTCAAAAATGATTCATTAATAAGGTTGATCAAGTCTTATTAACAACCACTTTCGATTAGCATGAAACCAAAGAACTTTCGTAAATCACTAAGTTACCACAATGGGGATATGCATTTCCCCAACAATAAGTATTTCATATTTATTTTTTACAGTAGGTAGAGGTATTTGAAAACTTCCAATAGTGATTGTTGGAGATTTTTCAATAACATTAATGCCATTCACTTGGAATTATTTCTTCGGAAAGTGCATCGTATGCTCATTGCAATTGATATGAAAAGTGGCCTTGCTTTTATTGCAATCAATAACATCCCCTGCAGTATTCATGAAGGGTCTACCAAGAATAATCTACATGTTGTCGTCCTCGGGCATCTCAAGTATAACAAAGTCAGTCAAAATAGTAACATTAGCAACAACAACGGCCACATCCTCACAGATACCGATAGGTATGGCAGTTAATTTGTCAGCCATTTGCAAAGATATTTCAGTAGGTGTGAGTTTATTCAAATCAAGTCTTTATATAAACAGAAAGGCATAACACTAACACCAGCTCCTAAATCACACAAAGCAGTTTTAACATAATTCTTTTTGATAGAGCAAGGTATAGTTGGTATTCCCGGATCTCCAAGGTTTTTTGGTACTCCATCTTTGAAAGTGTAATTAGCAAGCATAGTGGAGATTTCAGCTTTCGGTATTTTTCTCTTATTTGTGATGATGTCTTTCATATACTTTGCATAAGGAGGCATTTTCAAGATGTCAGTCAAGCGAGTACACAGAATGACTAGCCTCAGCATTTCAGCAAAACGTTCAAATTCTTCATCATCTTTATTTTTAGTTGACTTGGGTGGAAAAGGCATAGATTTTTGAACCCACGGTTCTCTTTATTTACCGTGTTTTCTAGCCACAAAGTCTCTTTTTTCAAATCTTTTATTCTTAGATTGTGGGTTATCAAGATCAACAGGTGGTTCTATCTCAACATCATTATCTGGTTCTTTATCATTTCTTTGAGTATCTTCATGAACCTCATCATTATCCTTTTAATTATCACTAGGTGAGTGTTCATTACCAGATTGAGTTTCAGCATCTGAGATAGAAATTTCATTATCATTATTAGGAGGTTTCTCTATTTCAGGTTCACTAGAAGTATGCAAAGTCCTATCATTTTTCTTTTTCTTTTTCTTTTTAGAAGGACTTGGTGCACTAGTGTTAGATCTTGTGATTCTTGTTCAATTCTTTTTGGGTGTCCCTCGGGATAGTGGTTCCTGAGTCATTTTACCTCCTCTAGTTGCAACTCTAACAGCAAAGTCATGCATATTATGATTCATTTCATCAAGCAATTCTCTTTGAGATTTATCAACTTGATCTAACTGAGTTTGAACCATAGAAGCATGTTTTACAACACCTCTACATCACTTGAGATTCTAAATAGCAAGTCACTCTAGCGAGAATCATATCAGAATTATATTTCAATTCTTTCATAACATTTGCATTGAATTGATCTTGTTTTCTAATATAGTTTTCAAACTCATAAGGGCATTGACTAGGAAGCATATTGTGAGGATTATCATTATCTTTGAACTTCATTAGAGAATTTACCTCTACCACCTTAGGCAGTGGTGGTGTATTGAGCCCATGTATTTCTTCAACAGGAGGTAAATTTTTAACATCCTCAGCTTTGATACCTTTTTCCATCATAGATTATCTTTGGGACTGAGATATAATATACCCCTCTTCTTTGAAGTGGGTTTACCCAGTGGTTCAAGAGGAGTCCAATCATCATAATTTTTCGATATGTTATTCAATAATTCTTCAGCTTGTCCAATAGTTTGTTCCCTAAAAACACTACTAGCACAACTATCTAGGAAATCCCTAGAAGCATCGGTTAGTCCATTATAGAAGATATCAAGTATTTCATTTTTCTTAAGAGGATGATTAGGCAAAGCATTAAGTAACTGGCAAAGCCTCCCCCAAGCTTGTTGGAGACTCTCATATTTAACTTGCACAAAGTTAAATATTTCCTGTAAGGCAGCTTGTTTCTTATGGGCAGGGAAATATTTTTTAGAGAAGTAATAAATCATATCCTGGGGACTATGCACACAACTAGGAGCAAGAGTATTGTACCAAGCTTTAGCATCACCCTTTAATGAGAAAGGAAATAATTTGAGAATAAAGTAATAGCAAGTTTTCTCATCATGAGTAAAAAGGGTGGCTATATCATTCAACTTAGTGAGATGTGCCACAACAGTTTCAGTTTCTTAACCATGGAAACGATCAGATTCAACCAAAGTAATTAACTCTGGGTCGACAGAGAATTCATAATCCTTATCATCAATAAGGATAGGTGAAGTAGTAAACTTAGGATCACACTTCACTCTAGCATTCAGAGATTTTTCTTTATACTTGTGTAAAAATTTCTCTAGATCATCTCTATCTTTGCAAGCAAGAATATCTCTAGTTGTTTCTTCACTCATAACATAACCTTTCGGTACCTTAGGCATTTTGTATCTAGGAAGGCTAGTTCTAGCAGGTGTTTCAGGAGATTCAGTTTCAAGCTCATCATCAGATTCAACAACATCATGTTGTATAACTCTAGCAATTTGTTTATCAAGAAATTCACCAAGTGGCACATCATCATTATCAAGAAAGGTACTAGCATCATCATAAGCATTATCCATAACAGAAGTAGCATCATCAATAACTTGCTACATATCAGAATTAGTAGCATGTGGTGGTGTTGCAAGTTTACTCATAACAGAAGGTGAATCTAAAGCAGAACTAGATGGCAGTTCCTTACCTCCCCTCGTCCTTTAGGGAAATATCTTAGTCTTAGGATCCCTCAGATTCTTCATAGTGATAATATGACAATAATCCCAGTGACTCAACAAATATAGCTACGGTCCCCAGCAATGGCGCCAGAAAAAGGTCTTGATAACCCACAAGTATAGGGGATCGCAATAGTTTTCGAGGGTAGAGCATTCAACCCAAATTTATAGATTCGACACAAGGGGAGCCAAAGAATATTTGAAGGTATTAGAAGCTAAGTTGTCAATTCAACCACACGTGGAGATTAATTATCTATAGCAAGTAATCAGTAGCAAAGTAATATGATAGTTTTGATAGTAGTGACAGCAGTAACAATAATGGTAATGGTGATAGCACCAATTTTGTGGCAAGTGTAACCGCAATGATAGCAATAGTAACTTAGTAGAAACAATATAATATAAATTCGTAGGCATTGGATCGGTGACTTGTTGGATCATATTCATCATGAGACAGTTATAACCTAGGGCGATACGGCACTAGCTCCAGTTCATCGATATAATGTAGGCATGTATTCTGTAAATAGTCATACGTGCTTTACTAAAAGAACTTGCATGACATCTTTTGTCCTACCCTCCCGTGGCAGCGGGTCCATACTGGAAACTAAGGGATATTAAGGCCTCCTTTTAATAGAGAACCGGAACAAAGCATTAACATATAATGAATACATGAACTCCTCAAACTACGGTAATCATGTCGGGACCCCGATCCTAAGACATATGATTCCATACTGTAACAAGCCACATCACTTTGCGGCCTCACGCACGGTACTCCACGGCTGCAGCCTTACCTTGGCTGGGACCGTTTGCATCTTTTGGCTCACGTATGTGAACATGTCGCTGGCAATCACACAACAAAGAACCCGGGCCGACATGACTAGTCATAGGACCCAAGTGGCACATCCGTACGGAAACAGGCATACATAACCCAGCAATGCAGGTGTCGGTCTCAAGCGTGTGTAGACGAGTCGTAGCAAGTTACAAGGACTCCATTACGTCGCGAGACACGAATGTCATCACTACACGTAGACGAGTCGTAACAGACTACAGGGACTCCATTACACTACGAGACATTTCCCCGAAGGGACAGACACAGCAGCAAAGAAGGATACATGCCGGTCAATCAATGTGTCCGGAGCAGTAGCAAGCTACCATGGCTCGGTGGAAGCACAAAGAGACAGTTTCCCGTAAAGAGTACTACTAGAGGCACACGACTAGGTGTCGGATCCCATACATACCGTTGCACGCCGCACGTACGCACGACATGCCCGTTATGCATAGATACAACTATGGCATCACAACATAACCATACAACAACATGACTTTTATTTAAAAGGCTCAGAAGATCCTTGCATAATATGTTCTTACAGATAGGGGTCACATGACCCGGCACTCAAGTTATACAAACAAGTTCATACAAGCCAGCGAAAACTTAGAACTATCCGAGTACGGACAGTGAAATGAAAAGAGGGCACATGGCCTGACTATCTACAGCACGCCACACGGCACAGGGTCGTAGCTGGGACACCAGCTATTCGGCATCGTCAACGTCTAGATAGAACCCACCTGATGGGTCCTGGTTTTCCTCTGCAACATTAATTAAGCAAGGATGAGTACAATCGTACTCAGCAAGTCTTTAAAACAGACCTAGTCTAGTTATGCTCATGTATCAACAAAGGGGTGGAGGAGTTTATGCAAAAAGCTAGCTTTGACTCATGGCTAACCTACACTACTCAGTTTTACACTCTTTGTTACAATTTTACTTATCGCACACGAGTCCACTAACTCCATCTCAATACACCACCATGGACTCACCTTCCCCTCCCGGAAGAGTGCCATCCACGGTACTCACACTTGTCTTGAGATTTTTAGAAGTATCCATTTGATTATCTATGAACAGCATAAGTTCTCCAAGTAGTCCATATCCGCGGACGCGGCTATTCGAATAGTTTCATAACCCTGCAGGGATGTACTTCTTCACACACGCTCTCGCCACTTATCGCTGTGTGCCATAAACCATGCACCTCGGCAACCTTCAAGCGGATGCTCAGCGAGGGAGTCGGCCACGACCGTCAATCACATAAGACCTCTAGTCCAGGCTACCGCCTATTTGAGACTGACCCGCATGGAAGTCCGGCCGAAGTTTCCACTACGGTCCCAAACGATGTGCGCAGGGTTCCCAAGCCCACCATTCGGGTGACCCTTGGTACACCGTGCCACTGCCTACCGCGTCGTAACCCACCCCGAGGGTCAGCGCTACGCACGGCCTCCAGCATGCTATAAACACCAGAAACTACTTGCAATACCTGGACCAAAGACTAAGCGACTGATAAGTCGAGCGGGGTCATATTTCAGGGCCCAGCATGTGGTAGTATCTCGTCTTGGATCTCAAACACGGAACCCAGTTCCTAAGAACGGTCTCAATGAGACAACCCACTATGTACTCCTACATAGCCTCTCATCACCACCTTTTACCAAAACGGATTCGTTATGAGCTCAACACATCAGAACATCACAGTTTCACTCTAACTCATCACCCAGATGAATCAGACCTGACACAACTCTAAGCATAGCAGCATGGCATGAAGGTAAGCTAAGCACATCACGGCACAAGCATCTACCAGGTATGCTAGGTTGCAAGGTGTAGCTATTTACTGTGACAAGATCAGGTCATGCATAAGAATAGGATCATCTACCGGGTATGACTGACATGTGATCGTTTGTCCTAATGCAATAATGAGAGCAGGAGCGAGAGAATGGGATGTTATCGGAATGATCAATGGGGTTGCTTTCCTTGCTGAGTTGCAGAAGAGTTCTCTCCTTCGTCGGGGTACGGAGTAGTATCGTCTGGATTTGGACCTACCGCAATGCAGATAAGAACAATCAATACAAGCAAATGCGACAATATGATGCATGATCATGGCATAGTGGTATACATGGGTGAGCTAATGTGAATGGTGATCATGTCTATTTAATTCAGATTTGAATATAGGTTCCAAGTTGTCCTCATTTCAAATTCCATATAATGACCTAATGATAAAATGTCCAAGTTCACCTATTTGGGTTGCTCTATCATGCATGAGAGTAGCACCATTGGATTCATTGGATTTTTCTGATAAATTTTCATATATAAATTATTTTCATCTGACTTACAGATTAATTTATATGATTTTTCAAAGTTTTAAACATTTTCTGGAATTATTTTAAAATAAGAAAATGAGTTATGACATAAGCATGATGTCATGATGACATCAGCTGGTCAGCTGACTCGGCCCAGAGTCAAACCTGACATGTGGGGTCCACATGTCAGAGTCTGGTTAGTTTAACTAACTAATTAAAATTAATCCTAACTAATTAGCAGACCGGGGCCCACTTGTCAGTGTCACATTAGTTTAACTAGATGATTTAAAGTAATCCGTGATTAACTTAACTAATCTGGACAGGGGCCCCACCTATCATTGACTCACAGAGTCAAGCCAGGGGTCCACCCGGGTGAAACCCACCGGAGTTGGCCGGCGGCTTGACGCCGGTGACCTCCAGAGACGGCGGCGACCGTCGGGTTTCTTCTACAGGGGGTTATCTAGCGAGCTAAGGCCACTGGCGAGTAGCCCGCGCACAACCGCATCCATCCGGAGCCGCACGAGGTCACGGGGTCGCCGGAGCTCGCCGGAAACGAGCTCGTGGCGGCGGCCGGAGCTCGGGTTCAGACGCAAACGCGACACAGGGCACGGAACGACCGGGCGATGGATTCTACGAGCTCCTGGGAACTCCAGGAGTTCATTCATGCACACGCGCGTGATCTTAGGGGTCTGCACGCACGGCGACGACTGACCACGGCGGCGAGGTGGATTCGGGTCCGATGGCTAGGCTAGCTACGGCGCGAGGAAGAGAGGGGGAACGCAGGGGGAAGGAGTAGGAGCTCACTGCGGATCCAGGGAGCTGGTCAGTGGCCTCGGGGGCGGTCGGAATCGACGGCGAGCCTCGAATTCCCCTCCGGCGACCCGAGGAGGAAGAAGACGGCGCGACGGTGATAGAAGCCCTCCGGCGATGCGTGGCTTGTCTGGGAGGTGGAGGAGGTCCAGGCGGAGCGATTGGCTGGCTCAGGAGGGCTCGGGGTTGGCTAGAACGACGGCACGTCGGAAAATCGTGGGTCGGCCATGGCGGAGCCGAGAGGAGAAATGCGAGAGAGAGAGAGAGAGAGAGAGAGAGAGAGAGAGCGGGAGAGAGGAGAGTAGAGGAGGACACGGCGGCGAGGAGCTCCATGCTGGCACTCGCGGAGGTCTCCACGGCAACCAGGCAGGCAGGAGGTGGCCGGTGCGCGGCGACCACGCGCACGGCGTCCTCCTGGCGTGAGGTGGATGATGACTGGCGTCGGCTCGCTCCTGGGCCGGGCCTGCTACAGTGTTGGGCCATAGGTAAGCTCTTTCCCCCTTTTCCTTTTATTTCTGTTTCCTGTTTTCTAATATTTGTTTTATTTCCTATGCAGGTTCAAATGACTTTTCAAAATGATCCCAATATTTCCTAAAACAAAGTTTAGATATTTCAAACTTGTACTAAAAGTTTCAAGTCATTTTGAAAACAGGAATAATGGTAATGATTTATTTATCTTTTTCAAAGGTGTTAAACATTATTTTTAAATTGTTTCTGTGGTTCAAATAATTTAAATGATCCCTGTTATATAATTGTCCAATTTAATCAGACTTAGGGAACATTTTTGAAGGGCATTTTGGATTTGTTGAAATTTCATTTATCTAGAAATCCTATAATTCATTAAGTGGGTGGGGTTTTCTTCTTCTCCCCATTTCATATTGATGCATAGATGATGATGATGATGCAAACACATTACTAGCCTATGACTCTTACTAGGGTTGTGACAACTCACCCCCGCTCAAAAGAATCTCGTCCCGAGATTTGAAGTCATCGGAAGAGCGCGGGGTACTCTAGTCGGAGACGATCTTCTCTTTCCCATGTCGCCTCTTTGTCCGAATGATGTGACCACTGAACTTTAAGAAACTTGATGTTCCGACGTCGAGTGGTACGTTCAGCTTGATCAAGAATACGAACAGGGTATTCCCGATATGAAAGGTTATCTTGGAGATCAAGCGTTTCGTGGTCCACTTCTCGGACAGGGTCCGAAAAGCAACGCCTGAGTTGAGAGACGTGGAAGACATCATGAACTTTGGAAAGATGCGGTGGAAGTTCCAATTGGTAGGCAACCTCTCCTCGTTTAGCAAGAATGCGAAAAGGTCCAATGTAACGAGGAGCCAACTTGCCTTTGATACCGAATCGATGGGTACCCTTCAGAGGTGTAACCCGAAGGTAAGCCTTCTCGTCAACTTCGTAAGTCACAGACTTATGATGGCGATCATATTGACTCTTTTGACGGGATTGGGCTGTTTTCAAATTTTCACGAATAATGCGAACTTGCTCCTCTGCATCCTGGATCATATCCGTACCAAAGAGTTGCCTCTCTCCGGCTTCTGACCAGTTAAGAGGTGTTCGGCATTTTCGTCCATAGAGAACTTCAAAAGGGGTTTTGCCCAAGCTTGATTGATAACTATTGTTATAAGCAAATTCAGGAAATGGAAGACATTTCTCCCAATTCATACCGAAAGACATAACACAAGCTCGAAGCATATCTTCAAGAATTTGATTGACTCGCTCAACTTGACCACTTGATTGAGGATGGAAAGTGGTACTAAAGGATAGATGAGTCCCCATGGCAGTTTGAAAACTTTCCCAAAATCGAGAAGTAAAGATACTTCCACGGTCTGAGTTAATCTCCAAGGGAACTCCATGAAGAGAAACTATGCGAGAAACGTATAACTCCGCTAGTTGACTAGCAGTAATGCTTTCCCGAACAGGAAGAAAATGAGCCACTTTGGAAGGGCGGTCAATGACTACGAATATAGCATTGTTCCCTCTCTTGGTCCTGGGAAATCCGGTGATGAAATCCATGCCGACATTATCCCATTTCCATTCAGGAATAGCTAAGGGTTGGAGGGTGCCAGCAGGCCTTTGGTGCTCTGCCTTCACACGACGACAAACGTCGCAGTTAGCAACATACTGGGCAATCTCTCTCTTCATCCTAGTCCACCAGAACCTCTGACGTAGGTCCTGATACATTTTGGTACTACCCGGATGAATTGTGAGAGGAGAATCATGAGCCTCTTTAAGAATCAGCTGCCTGAGATGTTGGCTCTTGGGAACCACTAAACGTCTCTGAAAAAGCACTACACCTTGATCATCTGTGGAGAAGTCCTTAGCGAGACCGCTAACAAGGTTCTCCTTGATCCGGGAAATTCCCTTATCACGCTTTTGGCCAGCTATGATTTGATCCTCAAGAGAAGGTTTCGCCACCAAGTTGGATAGGAATCCTTGAGGAACAATGTGAAGATTTAACTTCCTAAATTCCTCATGGAGAAGAGGTTGACCTTGTTGTAACATCAAATTGTTACAATAAGACTTACGACTTAGCGCATCAGCCATGACATTGGCTTTTCCCGGGGTGTAAGTTATCCCTAAGTCGTAGTCCGAGATCAATTCTACCCACCGTCTTTCCCTGAGATTCAAATCCGGCTGGGTGAAGATATATTTTAGACTTTGGTGATCAGTGTATATCTCGCAACGATTACCCAGAAGATAATGTCGCCATGTTTTCAGTGCATGGACTACAGCTGCAAGCTCAAGATCATGTGTGGGATAATTATCCTCATGTGGACGCAACTGTCGGGATGCGTAAGCAATCACATGACGATCTTGCATGAGAATGCAACCTAATCCTTGTCGCGAGGTGTCGCAAAAGATAATAAAGTCCTTAGATAAATCTGGTGGCACCAGAACGGGAGCAGAGGTCAGTCGTCTTTTCAACTCCTGAAAACTATGCTCGCATTGTGGGGTCCACTTGAACTTTTTATCTTTCTTGAGGAGTTCAGTCAGAGGTTTCGCAACCTTGGAGAAATTCTCAACAAAGCGGCGACAATAGCTCGCTAAGCCAAGGAAACTCCTTACTTGCTTAACCGATTCAGGTTGAGTCCAATCAAGGACGGCCTGAACTCTCTCGGGATTGACAGCAATACCTTTGCCAGAGATCACGTGACCCAGATAGGTCACTTCCGGCAACCAGAATTCACACTTGGAGAATTTGGCGTATAGGCGGTGCTCTCGAAGTTTCATCAATACCAGCCTTAGATGCTCGGCATGTTCTTGTTCGTTCTTCGAGTAAATGAGTATCTCATCGAGATAAACCACGACGAATTTATCCAAATACTCCATGAAGATCGAATTCATCAGTCGAGAGAAGGTGGCTGGGGCATTAGTTAATCCGAAGGACATAACGGTGTACTCGTATTTGCCATAACGAGTGACAAAAGCCATTTTAGGAATGTCCCCGTTTCTAATTCTGATTTGATGGTATCCCAACCTCAAATCCATTTTGGAAAAGACAGAGGATCCAGCGAGCTGATCATACAAATCGTTGATCTTGGGGAGCGGATACTTGTTCTTGATAGTGACCAAGTTCACTGGTCGGTAATCCACAACCATCCGTTCCGAGCCATCCTTCTTCTTAACAAAAAGGACGGGGCAAGCCCAAGGAGAAGAACTAGGACGAATGAACCCTTTCGTCAAAGCTTCATCAAGTTGGGTTTTTAGCTCGGCTAGTTCTAAGGGTGCCATCTTATAGGGTCTTCTGGCTATTGGAACTGTCCCTGGAATAAGTTCTATTACAAACTCGACATCTCTGGCAGGTGGAATACCTGGCAGTTCTTCTGGAAAGACATCCGGGAAATCACGGACTACCGAAATATCTTCTAGCTCAGGGAGAGGGCTAGCATTTAGAGAATAGAGTTGGCGCTTGGTTGTTCGAGTAGAGACATTAACTATCTCTCCCGAGGGATGTGTAAGTTGAACATTCCTAAAATGAGTATCAATCTTGGCATAGTGGGCTTTCATCCAATCCATACCTAGAATAATGTTGATGTCCGAAGACTTAAGAGCTATCAAGGATGCTAGGAATACCAGTCTATCCACCAGAATTTCATTGTCATGGCTCACTCTAGAAGTTTGCCATTTTGATCCAGGAGTCTGAACTACTAAAGGAGTGGGCATGTCACAGAAAGACATGTTATGCAATTGTGCATAACTTTCTGAGATGAATGAATGAGATGCCCCAGTATCAAATAGAACAGATGCTGGATGGCTATTAACAAGAAGCTTACCTAGAATGACATCAGGGTCTTCAAGAGCTTCTTCAGCAGACACATAATTAACTCGCCCACGGGCAGGAGTTGGCTTCACATAGAAGGCTTTCCCTGGTTTTTCGCGTCCAGCGGGCTTGGCATTGTTCTGGGGACATTCACGAGAATAATGTCCCGGTTCTCCACACTTGTAGCATACCACTGTAGCACGAGGGGTAACATTTACTTGTGGTCCTCCAAATGGTCTGGGTGGAGGGTTGGGCTGAACTGGACGAGGTGCCTGGAAGGATGGCCTCGCAGTGTACCTTGCCGGCATAGCTGCATTGGATACCCATATTCGGCGCTTGTTGGGTCCTGAACCCGATGCAGGGTTGAAGTCACGGTTATGCTTCCTCGAAGCCTCGTAGTCAGTTTGTCCGGACTCAGCATTGATGGCCTTATTGACGAGAGCCTGGAAAGTCGTGCACTCATGCAAGCGAAGATCTCGGCGAAGCTCGGCATTAAGTCCCTTGCGGAACCTAGCCTGCTTCTTGGCATCGGTTGAGACTTCCTCTAGAGCATAGCGAGCAAGGTTTCCAAACTCGCGGCTGTATGCATCCACTGACAATCTGCCCTGGGTGAAGGCACAGAATTCCTCTCTCTTGCGGTCCATCAGCCCTTCCGGGATGTGATGGAGACGAAATGCGGTGCTAAACTCTGCCCAGGTTGGTGCAGGTCCTTGGGGACGCATAGCTTCATAGCTTTCCCACCACAGGTTGGCGGGTCCCTCTAGGAAGTATGTCGCAAAGGTCACCTTGTTGGCCTCTGAAACATTTGCAGCTCGAATCTTGCGTGACATACTGGTCAGCCAATCATCCGCATCGAGGGGATCGATCGAATGATGGTACTTAGGCGGACACAGCTTAATGAAGTCACCAAGTGACACTCCATCATGGTGATCATTGCGGGGAGCACGAGCGGTGTTCTGTTCAATCCTCTCCAACAGCCTATTGGTCTCCCTCTTATTCCTTTCGGCTTCTAGCATCACCTCTGCTAGAGATGGTGCTCATGGCAGCTCTTCTTGCCTTGGCTGGCTACTCTCGCCTTGCTCATGAGCATGCACGGGGTTGTTCCTGGTTGACACCATCCTGGGGAAAACAATCCATAGCTTAGACATAGCGAGCAACAACTCTAGGACAAGAATTAGGAAATGCACTGATCAGCATGGCATGTAGAATAAACACCAATCAACATGGTAAAACAACTACCATATGAACATTAAGTTTCGTACGCACCATGACTTAGTTTAGTACAAACCCAAGCTGAAAACAACTACGGAGAGATGACACAACTCATCGGAGGCATCACAAGCATCCTATACGTTATCTATCTACACCTTCGGAACTCAACTCTCAACCTTGATCATACCCCACAAGACACACAGGACTGTGGCGATACCTCTACTAGCTTACTAGGTCTAGCATCCTCGCACTCAGACATCACCGTAGAATGCTTCGTACAGGTTACCCCCATGACCTGGAAGCTGAACCTGCGGATCTGGAAACACTCTAGCCTGGAATCCCTGGAAACCATAAGGGCACGGGTGTGGCCTTGGTCCCCTTGTCGGTGGCAACAGCGGTCCTCGAAGAGGGGTGATGCCTCCAACATCAGGCCAGTCTACGTGTGCTGGCAAACGAGTCCGCGATGGAGTCAGCATCTCCATATCTCCATAACCTGTTTGCACAACAGGTGACAACTGCGTAAAAGCTGTCCAAAGACGGGCACGGGTAGCATAGAGCTCCATGCGTAGGGCACGTGCATCACGGTCCCTATTTTCCAACATCTGCGCAGTCACCTGCAGTCTAGGGTCTTCATGGGAATGATCAGAATAGGCTGCACTGAGATATCCATCCTCTCCTCCCATGGAAGCAGGAACATAGCAGAACACCGTGTTCTGAAGCAGACCATGGTGAAACCTCATGATAGTCAGCATAGTATAGGCAGCTTCTTGAACTGCCATATCTATGGTAACTCCCAATCCATGTGTCCAATGAAGCGGCTCTGCAGCTCCAGGATATGAAGGGTATATCCTAACAGTACACAGATACTGACTCTGGTTGAAATCTCGGTACTGCTCCTCCACGGTATACTCCGGGTACCAACGATATCCAGCCTCCATCATCACTCTAACTAACATGGCCGTGTGACCCGGCACATCGATGCACCTGGTCAGACGGACCACCTGACGGAAAGGGCGGGTTGGCATCTGAAACAGAGGATGAGACAAAGACATTAGAGATCCTAGCAGAAATCGGACAGCATAACGGCTGCAATTTCTCAACAAAAATTTGAGACAATTGAAAAGAGAGTGGAAAAGCATAACCACTCGACTATCTAGACTCAAATCTCTTCTCCAACTGTTTATCATACCAACAACACTAAGATATCCACGCTTACTCACAAACAAGCTAGTTATTGGTCCATGGCTAGTAGCTCGTCATCCTAAGCAATAGATGAGGATCCTAGTTCCTATCCCCGTAGAAATATGAATATGACCCAACATAGAATAATTTGGGAAGAGGAGTAAAAAGAGTCTTACGTTCCCTTCCACAATCAATTCCCCTACTTATCTATAGTGTTTCTAGACTCAACTTCGACCGGTTTGGCTTGGTAGTCCTACAGTCAGTCAGGCTCTGATACCAACGCTGTCGGGACCCCGATCCTAAGACATATGATTCCATACTGTAACAAGCCACATCACTTTGCGGCCTCACGCACGGTACTCCACGGCTGCAGCCTTACCTTGGCCGGGACCGTTTGCGTCTTTTGGCTCACGTATGTGAACATGTCGCTGGCAATCACACAACAAAGAACCCGGGCCGACATGACTAGTCATAGGACCCAAGTGGCACATCCGTACGGAAACAGGCATACATAACCCAGCAATGCAGGTGTCGGTCTCAAGCGTGTGTAGACGAGTCGTAGCAAGTTACAAGGAGTCCATTACGTCGCGAGACACGAATGTCATCACTACACATAGACGAGTCGTAACAGACTACAGGGACTCCATTACACTACGAGACATTTCCCCGAAGGGACAGAGACAGCAGCAAAGAAGGATACATGCCGGTCAATCAATGTGTCCGGAGCAGTAGCAAGCTACCATGGCTCGTTGGAAGCACAAAGAGACAGTTACCCGTAAAGAGTACTACTAGAGGCACATGACTAGGTGTCGGATCCCATACATACCGTTGCACGCCGCACGTACGCACGACATGCCCGTTATGCATAGATACAACTATGGCATCACAACATAACCATACAACAACATGACTTTTATTTCAAAGGCTCAGAAGAGCCTTGCATAATATGTTCTTACAGATAGGGGTCACATGACCCGGCACTCAAGTTATACAAACAAGTTCATACAAGCCAGCGGAAACTTAGAACTATCCGAGTACGGACAGTGAAATGAAAAGAGGGCACATGGCCTGACTATCTACAGCACGCCACACGGCATAGGGTAGTAGCTGGGACACCAGCTATTCGGCATCGTCAACGTCTAGATAGAACCCACCTGATGGGTCCTGGTTTTCCTCTGCAACATTAATTAAGCAAGGATGAGTACAATCGTACTCAGCAAGTCTTTAAAACAGACCTAGTCTAGTTATGCTCATGTATCAACAAAGGGGTGGAGGAGTTTATGCAAAAAGCCAGCTTTGACTCATGGCTAACCTACACTACTCAGTTTTACACTCTTTGTTACAATTTTACTTATCGCACACGAGTCCACTAACTCCATCTCAATACACCACCATGGACTCACCTTCCCCTCCCGGAAGAGTTCCATCCACGGTACTCACACTTGTCTTGAGATTTTTAGAAGTATCCATTTGATTATCTATGAACAGCATAAGTTCTCCAAGTAGTCCATATCCGCGGACGCGGCTATTCGAATAGTTTCATAACCCTGCAGGGGTGTACTTCTTCACACACGCTCTCGCCACTTATCGTTGTGTGCCATAAACCATGCACCTCGGCAACCTTCAAGCGGATGCCCAGCGAGGGAGTCGGCCACGACCGTCAATCACATAAGACCTCTAGTCCAGGCTACCGCCTATTTGAGACTGACCCGCATGGAAGTTGGGCCGAAGTTTCCACTACGGTCCCAAACGATGTGCGCAGGGTTCCCAAGCCCACCATTCGAGTGACCCTTGGTACACCGTGCCACTGCCTACCGCATCGTAACCCACCCCGAGGGTCAGCGCTACGCACGGCCTGCAGCATGCTATAAACACCAGAAACTACTTGCAATACCTGGACCAAAGACTAAGCGACTGATAAGTCGAGCGGGGTCATATTTCAGGGCCCAGCATGTGGTAGTATCTCGTCTTGGATCTCAAACACGGAACCCAGTTCCTAAGAACGGTCTCAATGAGACAACCCACTATGTACTCCTACATAGCCTCTCATCGCCACCTTTTACCAAAACGGATTCGTTATGAGCTCAACACATCAGAACATCACAGTTTCACTCTAACTCATCACCCAGATGAATCAGACCTGACACAACTCTAAGCATAGCAGCATGGCATGAAGGTAAGCTAAGCACATCACGGCACAAGCATCTACCAGGTATGCTAGGTTGCAAGGTGTAGCTATTTACTGTGACAAGATCAGGTCATGCATAAGAATAGGATCATCTACCGGGTATGACTGACATGTGATCGTTTGTCCTAATGCAATAATGAGAGCAGGAGCGAGAGAATGGGATGTTATCGGAATGATCAATGGGGTTGCTTGCCTTGCTGAGTTGCAGAAGAGTTCTCTCCTTCGTCGGGGTACAGAGTAGTATCGTCTGGATTCGGACCTACCGCGATGCAGATAAGAACAATCAATACAAGCAAATGCGACAATATGATGCATGATCATGGCATAGTCGTATACATGGGTGAGCTAATGTGAATGGTGATCATGTCTATTTAATTCAGATTTGAATATAGGTTCCAAGTTGTCCTCATTTCAAATTCCATATAATGACCTAATGATAAAATATCCAAGTTCACCTATTTGGGTTGCTCTATCATGCATGAGAGTAGCACCATTGGATTCATTGGATTTTTCTGATAAATTTTCATATATAAATTATTTTCATCTGACTTACAGATTAATTTATATGATTTTTCAAAGTTTTAAACATTTTCTGGAATTATTTTAAAATAAGAAAATGAGTTATGACATAAGCATGATGTCATGATGACATCAGCTGGTCAGCTGACTCGGCCCAGAGTCAAACCTGACATGTGGGGTCCACATGTCAGTGTCTGGTTAGTTTAACTAACTAATTAAAATTAATCCTAACTAATTAGCACACCGGGGCCACTTGTCAGTGTCACATTAGTTTAACTAGATGATTTAAAGTAATCCGTGATTAACTTAACTAATCTGGACAGGGGCCCCACCTGTCATTGACTCACAGAGTCAAGCCAGGGGTCCACCCGGGTCAAACCCACCGGAGTTGGCCGGCGGCTTGACGCCGGTGACCTCCAGAGACGGCGGCGACCGTCGGGTTTCTTGTATAGGGGGTTATCTAGCGAGCTAAGGCCACTGGCGAGTAGCCCGCGCACAACCGCATCCATCCGAAGCCGCAGGAGGTCACGGGGTCGCCGGAGCTCACCGGAAACGAGCTCGTGGCGGCGGCCGGAGCTCGGGTTCGGACGCAAACGCGACACAGGGCACGGAACGACCGGGCGATGGGTTCTACGAGCTCCTGGGAACTCCAGGAGTTCATTCATGCACACGCGCGTGAGCTTAGGGGTCTGCACGCACGGCGACGACCGACCACGGCGGCGAGGTGGATTCGGGTCCGATGGCTAGGCTAGCTACGGCGCGAGGAAGAGAGGGGGAACGCAGGGGGAAGGAGTAGGAGCTCACTGCGGATCCAGGGAGCTGGTCAGTGGCCTCGGGGGCGGTCGGAATCGACGGCGAGCCTCGAATTCCCCTCCGGCGACCCGAGGAGGAAGAAGACGGCGCGACGGTGATAGAAGCCCTCCGGCGATGTGTGGCTTGTCTGGGAGGTGGAGGAGGTCCGGGCGGAGCGATTGGCTGGCTCAGGAGGGCTCGGGGTTGGCTAGAACGATGGCACGTCGGAGAATCGTGGGTCGGCCATGGCGGAGCCGAGAGGAGAAATGCGAGAGAGAGAGAGAGAGAGAGAGAGCGGGAGAGAGGAGAGTAGAGGAGGACACGGCGGCGAGGAGCTCCATGTTGGCACTCGTGGAGGTCTCCACGGCAACCAGGCAGGCAGGAGGTGGCCGGTGCGCGGCGACCACGCGCACGGCGTCCTCCTGGCGCGAGGTGGACGATGACTGGCGTCGGCTCACTCCTGGGCCGGGCCTGCTACAGTGTTGGGCCATAGGTAAGCTCTTTCCCCCTTTTCCTTTTATTTCTGTTTCCTGTTTTCTAATATTTGTTTTATTTCCTATGCAGGTTCAAATGACTTTTCAAAATGATCCCAATATTTCCTAAAACAAAGTTTAGATATTTCAAACTTGTACTAAAAGTTTCAAGTCATTTTGAAAACAGGAATAATGGTAATGATTTATTTATCTTTTTCAGAGGTGTTAAACATTATTTTTAAATTGTTTCTGTGGTTCAAATAATTTAAATGATCCCTGTTATATAATTGTCCAATTTAATCAGACTTAGGGAACATTTTTGAAGGGCATTTTGGATTTGTTGAAATTTCATTTATCTAGAAATCCTATAATTCATTAAGTGGGTGGGGTTTTCTTCTTCTCCCCATTTCATATTGATGCATAGATGATGATGATGATGCAAAAACATTACTAGCCTATGACTCTTACTAGGGTTGTGACAAATCATCGGAAGAAGTCCCAGTTATTGTCACTACGGGGTTACCAGAGCATAACACGTAGTAGGTGACTATAACTTGCAAGATCAGATCTAAACATGGATATAATGATGATAACATAAACGGTTCAGATCTGAGTTCATGGAACCCCGACCCAGAGTGACAAGCATTAAGAATGGCAAAGTCATAGAACATCAATACAAGGACATAGTGGATACTAGGGATCAAGCCCTAACAAAACTAACTCGATTACATGATGAATCTCATCCGACTACTCACTGACGAGCAAGCCTACGAAGCAATTACTCACTCCCGATGGGGAGTATCAGGGAATTGACAATGGATAAGGGTTGGTGATGACGAAGAACGAAGATCCGCCTTTCCGGAGCCCCAAACGGACTCCAGATCTAGCCTCCCGATGAAGAACATGGGGTGGCGGCAGCTCCGTCTCGTGGATTGTGATAATTCGTTCTTATTGATTTTTTTCCGGAATAATCTGATTTATAGCGTCAAGATCAGGATCTGCGGAGCCACCAGGTGGGTACAACCCACCTGGGCGCGCTAGTAGAGGGGGCGCGCCCTGGTGGGTTGTGCCCACCCAGGTGCCCCTCTCTAGTAGGTCTTGGCTCTAGAAATTCTTCTTATTGATATAAAAAATCCTCGCAAAGTTTCATTCCATTCCAAGAACTTTTATTTCTGCACAAAAACAACACCATGGTAGTTCTGCTGAAAACAACGTCAATCTGGGGTTAGTTTCATTCAAAATCATGCAAATTAGAGTCCAAAAAAGAGGAAAAGCATTAGTAAAAGTAGATACATTAGAGACGTATCAATATGCTGCTAAAGTATGGATTATCGAGAAGTTATGGGAGGTGATGACTTCATCTTCGACCAAGTGTTACAATTTCAGTGTGAAAATGTTGTGCCCGAGCATGTACCAACAATGTTCACACAATTCATCCAATTTTATCATGAAATGGGTGATTGAAGAACTCACATTCTACTTCAAAATGGTTTGATATAGCATATGTGGACTCACCACGGCAACCAGTAGATGTATCCAGTTTTTTTCTTTCTATGTATTTGTGACTATTTAAACTTCATTTGGTTTATAAACTATAAGGTTTTTATTTGATTGCAAACTATTTATCATGTCATACTATGTGATTTATTTGGTTGCAATAAAACTATGTGTAATACTGTTTTCGAGATATATATGCATCCAGAAAATATGCACATTCGGCCGGTCGGACCCAATGAATCGGCCAGTTAGCATATTACCAACGCAAACACAAACGCGCACTGACGTCGCCTCTTTGACCAATTTAAATAGGCAAAAATCAGATAAAACCTGCTTCATTTGTGTCATTTCGGTTAGAGTTCCCCTAAGTGAATTAAACATGAATTTATAGGCGATGAGAAAGAAAATCCTTGTTGGTGCAAAGTTTTGTGTGCACCATCCAAGCAGTCATGGTAAATTATTTGCATCTCTACCATTTCCTTTCTTTAGACACTAGTTTATTCTATTTCTTAACCCTCTTTTCCAGGGACGTAGCCTTTTCCACTTCATAGTCACAGTTGGAGCAGAGTCTCGGATATACTATTTCATCATAGTACTTTACCGTTTATTACCTCAAACCACCGGGTTTTTAGTTTCTACCAACGCTAGTGTCTGAACAGGCTACCTCACATACCGGAAAAATTTACTATTCTGACCCTTTTTCATAAGTTCAACCGGATTTGACCCCGGCTTGAAATTTTTTGCGGATCTGACCCTTTTCCTAGTGCCATCGAACGTGGCGGTAGGCTTATACATGCTACCGCCAGCGAGCGTGGCGGTAGGCTCCCGTCAGGCCAGACGGAACCGTCCGCCCAGGTGACGTGGACGAGTACCCTACCGCCAGGGTCAATGATGGTAGGGTGTAATAGCCTACCGCCAATGGCCTTCGTGGTAGGGTCCCCAGATCATATTGTCCCGTGGCCTTTTGGGCGGGCCCCACCCACCCATCACAGTTTTCTTCAACCTCTCCTCGCACAAACAGAGGTTGGCGGTGCCTCTCTCCTCCTCCCCATCCCCTCCTTCGATCTCCCTCTCCGTTCCACCATTTTTGATGTTATTTGGGGCAAAACAAAGAGGTCGGTAAGCTCCTTCAATCCCTCCAAATACTTTTTGCAAAAAAAGTGTAGTTTTGTAGTTATCTTTGCCACTAGGTGCAACCCTAGGTCTTGTATTTTTTTTTAAAATTTGCTTGATGTTTTTAGTATGTTATGATGTAGTATCATCGTTGTCTTGATGATAGGATTGAAGTTCTATTTATTTATATGTATGAATTGGAAATTAGTATGACATATGTATTGAAATGTTCATATGGATGATGGATGGTAAATGCATATGAATGGTGAATATGCATATTTATTTGATTATTTCTATTCCGGTAAGATATTGTTTTTGCATAATTTTTACTATGGTAGATGTTGTCAAACAATTCATAAATATAAATATGAATGCCACCATGTCAAACAATTCTAATAATTGTATATTACGTTAGGATGGCCTAGCCCAATGGGCGTGTGTATCCAGGACTTGACATGGCTTTTGATAAGAAGCACCGTGCCTGTTCTCTCGAGAATGGAGAGGTAATGATTGAAGCGATAATAATTTTCATGTAATTATATCTTAGATAAATTACCGTGCTAACATAATTGTTAAATTTTCACAAACACTTACAATCATTCGAATGAGGAGTCACACAAAGGGTACCCAGATGGCATATGACGACCGCTATGAGCCATTCTTCGAGCGTGCCAGCCTCTTACCGTTTGTCCTTCATTTCAAACACGTGTCGCTAATCATGAACCATGCAGCTCTCATGGCTTTGGTTGATCGTTGGTGGCCGGAGACACATAGCTTTCATCTCCCTTGTGGTGAGATGACTGTGACGCTCGAGGACTTCGCCATGATCACATGACTTCCCATAAAGGGTCAGGCTCTCACCGGACGTGTGGACAACAAGAACTGGCGTGTGAGGGTTACCGCTCTCATCGGTGACTGTTCTACCTCTCTTTTTGTAGAGGGAAAGAAAGACAATAGGACAAACAGTGTCCCATTCTCCTGGCTTGAGGCCAATAGGTCCGGATGTCGGGCCGATGCCAACCTAGAGATAGTGGAGCAGTACGCGCGAGCATACATGTGGCATCTCCTAACACAGGTTGGTTTCGGATATACATCCGGAGACGTTGCTCCTTGGCTGTATATTGACTTCTTGGCCAATTGGGACCAGCATTACAGTTGGGGGTCTGCTGGGCTCGCCTATTTGTACCGTCAAGTAAGTTCAACTCTCATCAATCATGGTAGTACATCATAATATTGGCAAAGCTAACCAGGAATGAAATGTTTGTTTGCAGCTCGATGACGCCTGTAGGAAAACCAGCGTGAGACCATGCATGGGTGGGTGTATTTGGGCCCTATCTATTTGGATGTGGGAGCGTATCCCGGTTGGACGTCCCGAAAGGGACACCAAAAACCCGATACCATGGATAGGCCTTGATGATGTAGACTCGATACGGTGGGAAGACCAAGTTGCTCCTCGACTCCCCACTGTGGCATTCTCCTGGGACAAAGTCAGAATGTTTGGGAGCAAGCAAAAGTCCTTGTAGAGGAGCTTCATCAACGAGATGGACAACCTCACATATCGTCAGGTATATATACCCATCATCTTATGTCAGCTAATCATAGAAAACATTGCATCGACTAAGTAGCTCTTTTATAGGTTAACTGGAGGCCTTACGATACAAATAGGGGTTTTCCGTTGAATGAGATGTGTACGAGGGACCACCATCTTTGGCGGCTCAGGTGCCCCCTCATATGCATTTTTGCTATCGAGTGGCATCTACCGCATCGAGTGGCCTTGCAATTTGGTACGAGGCAACTCACCCCACCGGTGAACGCAAGCACGGGTGGATTCGAGCTCCACGAGTGAGTAACATAACTGAAGCTCTTGTAACCAACGCTATACATTTTTTTCTTATTCTTTGTTGGTTCTTGTTCTATGTAGGTTTAGCCAGCAGAATAATCAAAGTGTTACTGATTGGGGACAACACCATGAAACATATATCAACATGTGGATGGAGAGGGAAAGTTACATGGAGACCGATATGACACTGTCTAATATGAGGGAATTTAAAGAAACACATCTGACCTGGTATGACAACAAAACACGTTATCGGTTGCGTTTGAGACCAAGGTGGACCGACGCAGATCTCGCTGAAGCCCTTGAAGATAGTGACGCGGAAGATGATTACAACGTCATGGTGAAAAGTACACAAGGTGCACATAGAGAGTACGCCCCCATGACTGACCGAGTGGTAAGTCTTTTCACCTCCTTTGATTCAATTTATGTTGAGAATGTTTTTGAAATCATGCACACATTTAACCTCGTTTTATTTCAGACTCGTGAGCTTAACAGAAGTATCATCAAAGGCTCGAATGCACTCTAGCAGCCCGAGCCGGCACTGAGGGACACTATGAAAGTAAGCAGTCTAACTACTTATTTCACAAATGTTTATCTTTCGATCAAATGAGTTGAAATATTGTCATTGCAGCATTTCATAACACACTGTCGGAGGATAGTCATCTGCCGCTTCTTCTAGCCATCATGCCGGTGTATCTTCTACACATATCATTGAATCTGACGAAGAAGAGGAGGACTCACAGGAGGAGGACGCGGAGGAGATGAACATCTCACAGATGCCGGATGCACCACCGGTTTCCCAAATGATAAGGGTTTCACGCCCTCATTTAGATATACTTTCACCGGAGCCGTTTCAAAGAGAGGTGCCTCGTCGCCGCAAGAAAACTGTTAGCAAGGGGGCCTCAATGAGAGGAAGAATGTGATGCATAAGGTTGATGCCTGTTTAGTTCGTCACTATGTTCGGGACGTTGAACTTTTACTTTTTTGTCATGTCGAATTTGAAACTACTTGTTTATCTTGTTGTTGAACTTCTATTGTTATGTCAAACTCTAATGTGCTCGTTATTGAACTTCTATCAACCTCTAAAGTGTTATGGTCATGCTGAATTATATATTTCTCTTAGTTAAGATGCATTTTCCTGCTGTATTATATGAAATTGGTGTTGTGCACCTTGCTGTTGTATACTTGGGACAGCAAAGAAGCCTACCGCCAGGAAGGCTGGCGGTAAGGTATTACAAGCTACCGCCATCCTTCCTGGTGGTAGGCTACTATATCCTACCGCCAGCACCTCTAGCGGTAGGGTCCTTGACCCTTTAAGTGGTTGGATAGGCCTACTCCACCCACTCCCAGCCACTCATTTGTTGTCTGCTTCATCCTCCTCGAGCTCTGCCCCTCTCTTGCACATCCATCCTGCCCTCAAGGCCTCTGAAAGCACATTTTCTCCCTTGGTGGTTTTGGTAATTAATAACAACATCTAAGTCATTGAACTAATGTTTCCACCAAGTATATTTCAGGAAATATTCAATGATAGGATTGGCAAAAGGAGATTGTGGAAAAACCCCAAGATGCAAGGAAATAGGTTGGCCAAGCATCAAGCAAGAGGACTCTACATTTTATATTTGTGAGAAATCACTTTGAGTCCATAGGAAAGCCAATACTATTAAAAGGGGGTAAGGTTTTGTTGGTGAACAATTTGCTCAAATGTGCACAAGTGATAGTCGCCAAAAACATCCACAAACTCTCCCACCAAAGTCCGTTCTATACCTAACACTCAAAATCGGTGCAACCAACTTTCCCATACCGGTGCCACCAATTCCAGAACCTAGACAGACTCAAGCCAAACCCTAGCCACTTCGGAGCAACCGATTCCATACCGGTGCCACCTTGTTTAGGTTGCCAACTTTTTGTTACGCAAATTCACATTTTCGGTCCCACCGAGATTGTTGGATCCGCGTCACCGAGATTGTAAATCTGACAGTTGGTCACCTTATCGGTGCAACCGAGTTTCCTATATCGGTCTCACCGAGATTCAAAACTTTCCACCTTTTGGTCACTTCGGTACCACCGAGATTAACACATCGGTCTCACCGAGTTGGTCATTTTGTGTGTAACGGTTGGATTTTTGGGGATGCCTTTATATACCCCTTCACCACCACCTACTCAAAAGAGAAGCACTCATAACTATTCCATATCTATCCTATTAGATTTTCTTAGAGAGAACCACCTACCATTGTGTTGAGGTTAAGATCTTCCACTCCAATCATATGGATGTTGATTTCTAGCCTCCCCAAGTAGCTTTCCGCCAATCCCATCTCTTCCACCATGCCAAATCTGTGAGAGAATGATTCGGTGCTGAGGAGTCTATCATCTTGAAGCACAAGATCAAGGAGTTCATTGTCATTACCGAGCCTATTTCCTTTTGGAGGATGGTGCCTCCTAGATTGGTTAGGTGTCGCTTGGGAGCCTCCTACTTCGTGTTGTGGAGTGAACCAAGAAGTTTGTAAGGGCACGGAGATCGCCTACTTCATGAAGATCTACCCATGGTGAGGCTAGTCCTTTGTGGACGAAAGCCGTTATGGAATAGTCAAGGTTGCTACTTCGTCGACCCTTTTGGGTGGAGCCTTTCGTGGACTCTCATGACCGTTACCCTCCGTGGGTTGAAGACTCCATAAACGTGGATGTACGATAGCGCCACCTATCGGAACCACGGGAAAAATCATCGTGTCTACAACTGTGTTTGATCTTCCTACCCTATCCGTTCTATACATGCTTGTTGTTACTTTCCGCTACTATATACTCTTAGACTTGCATGTGTAGAGTATACTTGACTTGCCATTAAATGCTAAAAACCATCAACCCTAAAACTTGGTATAGGCAAAACTTTTAATTGGTCAAGTAGTCTAATCACCCCCCCCCTCTACACATACTTTCGGTCCTACAAGTGGTATCAGAGCTTTGGTCGCCATATCTTAGGTCTCCCAACCTAGGAGAAGTATGGCGTCTAGTGAGGGAAGTTATCACCGTAGAGGTCCATACTTCGATGGCACTAATTTTGCTAGTTGGAAGCACAAAATGAAAATGCATATTCTTGGTCATAACCCTGCCGTTTGGTTGTTGCACGTGTTGGCTTGCAAGGTCAGTTCTTTGCGGATGGACGGGAACCGAATCGTGAAGCGACCGCGGATGAGTTGAAGATGTTGCAACTCAATGCTCAAGCATGCGACATTCTCTTCAACTGCTTATGCCCTAAAGAATTCAACAAAATCAGCCGTCTTGAGAATGCAAAAGAGATTTGGGATACTTTGGTTGATATGCACGAAGGAACCGAGTCCGTGAGAGAATCCAAGTTAGATGTTCTTCAAGGTCAGCTCGACAAGTTTAAGATGAAGGATGGTGAAGGAGTTGCGGAGATGTACTCTAGGCTAGCCCTTATCACAAATGAGATTGTCGGCTTAGGAAGCGACGAAATGATCGACAAATTCATCATCAATAAGATACTTAGAGCTTTGGATGAGAGATACGACACCGTGTGTACATTAATCCCAATGATGCCAAACTACAAAGATCTCAAGCCTACGGAAGTCATTGGAAGGATTGTTGCTCATGAGATGACACTCAAAGATAAAAAAGAACTTCATCACAAGTCTAGCGGTGCTTACAAATCCACAAGTGATGCTCCCGCAACTTCAAGTAACAACCTTGTCACCAATGAAGAGATAAGCCTCATGGTCAAGAAATTCAACAAGTTCTACAAGAATAGAGGCAAAGAAAGAAACTCCAACTCAAGATATGATGAGAAGCGTTCGACAAGTCGTGACCGCAATTGCTACAATTGTGGGAAGCCCGGACACTACTCAAATGAGTGCACGACTCCCTACAAAAGAAGATAAGAGTCACCTCGAACACGAAGCTCAAGAAATGAGTCACCACATAGAGAGAGAAGGAGTAGAGATGATCATTATGAACGAAGGCACTCAAGGAGAAGTAGAGATTCAGAGAAGGACAAGTACACCAAGAGCTACACAAGAAGATTACATCAAGCTCATATTGGTGCATGGGTTTCTAGCTCCGACTCTGACAACAACTCTAACAGAAGCTATCACTCTGACAACAACTCTGAGAGAAGCTATCACTCCGACTCCAACTATAGTTAAGATGATGGTGTTACCGGAATTGCTCTAGTGACTACCAACTCCTACGATCTATTTGATTCACCAAACGAAGGGTGTGGAAGTTGCTTCATGACTAAAGGTCCCAAGGTATCACGCCCCGAAGATCTTGATTTTGATAGTGATGAAGATGATTTGATTTGTGATGATGACTTGCTTCATGATAAAACTTATGATGTTGATCAAAATGAACTTGATAATTCTCATGCTAGTCAAGATGAGTCATTAGATGATGATAAGATTGAAATAGAACAACTAACTAAAGAACTAAACACTCTTAAGTTAGCTCATGAATCTACTCTCGAAGATCATAGAGAGCTTGTGAGAACTCATGAGAAGCTACGCTTCGAGAAGCTCAACTTGGATCAAGAGCATGAGTTTCTCAAAGCTATCAATGACGATCTTCAAAAGAAGACTTCATCTTATCTAGCCAAACGACTACTCTTGTCTACTTTCATGCCTCAAGTTAAAACTAAGCAATCTAGTAACCAAGGCAAGAAAGGTTCTTCATATAGTAGCAACAATAAAAATGCTAAACCCAATGATGTTGCTTCTAGTAGTTCTATTGATTCCACTAATGATGATTCTCTTAGCCAAGTTACACTTGAGCAAGAAAATGCTTTATTGAAAGAAATTATATAAAAAGGTATCTACAAGAGTCTTGTCGGATGTAAGCAATTTGAGGAAATTGTACGCAAGCATGGAAGATACCGAAAGAATCGTGGTGTTGGCTACTTGAATGCTAATGGAGTTGAGTGGGAAAAGGTCAATATCCCAAGCCCAAGTTTGTTCCTCAAAAGGAGAAGTATGAAAATAATCTTCCCAAGGGGACAAACACTCAAGATGACCTTCCACCACAAGACCACAAGCTCAAGGGCAAGAACAAGCTTCAAGAGGACATTGACTCATATGAAGATGAACCCCTAGCTTTGGTGGAGTGGGTTCCCAAGGCTACTTCAAGCTCAACTGCTACAAAGGCTACTTCAAAACCAAGGATCCCCATCAACTTGATGTGGGTCCCCAAGAAGAACAACTAGTAAGTTCTTGAGGGGTGAATCCGCCAATGAAATTCACTCACATTCCTTATTGGCAAGGACTTTTTGCACTCAACATCAACTCAATGCAATAGTTCAAGGAGTCACATATTCCCTCAAAGATAAGCAAGGGACAAGGTAATCAAGTAATCAATGGACATCATAACATATGCTTTGCAGTCCATGTCCATAGATATCCTTGTATTTGTCTCTTTTTGTGTTGGGACTAACCCATGTAGGTGAGAGGAGTAAAGAAACAACTAGGATGCTCCCAACTCTTGGTGATCTTCATCAACATTGAGCATCCACAACTACCTCACCAACATGAAGTCTTCATCGACAAAACCCAAGGTTAGTTTATCCCTCTTATGGGGGGATGTCACATTAAGGGGGAGCTTTACTCTAAGACTTAAGTCAAAGCATCTCTTAGTGTGTGACAACATTAAATGCTTTATGTAAAAGTGGTAACCCCACTTGTGCTTAAACGATGAGTATGACCTATGATCAAGTACTCTTACTTGGCTCCTAAGTCAAATACTCATATATAGATGACTTCGTCATCTCCCAAGTGCTTGGTAGATGCTAGTGTGTTTGTGCATGTTTGTCATGATTTCTTTTGACATCTTATTGTGTGAGCATGTTAGTCTACATTTATTTTCTCATTCGAGGACATCCAATTGTTGCTATTTGGCTTTTGATTTATCTTTTGCCAATTGGATGAACAAGAATGCCTAGGATCACTCTTTAGCTATATATGCTTTCTCACCTCATATTCCATTCATGTTGCATCACAAAATTTGAACAAGTGCTTTTCGATCCCTCTGTGTGTGGAGCACTCGGAGTTCCGTATCGACAAGGATTGACCATTAAAAGCTCCCAAGTGCAACTTGGTGGAACCAACCCCACAATCTCGGTCTCACCAATTGCCTGGGGTTGATCTGGTTTTCAATCTTGGCACTACCGATTTTGTATTCTCGGTTACACCGAGTTTCCCTGTTAGCTGACAGTTGTGGAACTCGGTCACACCGAAAACATAAAATCGATATCACCGGCAGTGAAGGGTATATATGCTATGGACCCCGACGCTTTGAAATTCAATCTTCAAACGTCACGCCTCAGAACCCTAAGTTGCTGCATCGAGAACCCTGGTCGTCGCCCTTGTCTTCGTGCACTCCTCTGGCGCTGGGAATCGCCACCATCGACGAAATCTGATCCATCATCGCCGCCATAGAGGATCCACGCCTAGGTAGGGTACGGATCCGATCTCTAGTGCACTTCCCATCCGATTCTTGCGCATTAAATACTTCTTAATCATCTTTTCACCCTTTGCTCATATATCCATCCACTTAAATTTCCAAAATCTCGAGTTAGATGGATTTTCTAGGGTTTTGTCGTCCGCCCGATAAATCTCGGTGGAACCGAAACAAAAATATCGGTCTCGCCGATATGCTTTTTAGTGTGGTTGAGAACTGACTCGGTGGAACCGAGTAGCTCTTTTCGGTCCGACCAAAAAGGCTGCCAAGTTCCTGTTAAAGAGTTAGTTTGTCTCGGCCACACCGAAAATTTCTTTTTGGTTGCACTGATATATATTTGACAGATTGCAAAACTTTTTGAAAACTCATTGCTCAAATTTCAAAAACCAGCCTCATTTTGTGATGACTCATCTACTTCTGCTCATCTACACTCTATTCATAGGGTCAGTATGTCAGGCTCAGAAGACAGTCAGAATTTGCCAGAGCAGGGAGTTGATATGAGTTCTGGAACAAGCCCAGAAGCCAGTTCTTTCTCAGATCCAGGCACTCCCAACTCTTATGGGTTGCCCAAGGCTGCCACCAGAACCAGGAAGAAGCTGAACTCAAATGAAGAAGACTCAGACTTCATTCCAGAAGAGATTCTTGCTAAGAAGCAAGAGAAGGTTGCCAAGAAGTCAGCAACTGAAGCTACTTCCTCTTGAAGAGTCGTCAGCAAAATTTATGCACCTGCCTCTACCTTCAAGGCTCATGGGACTGCCAGAGCAACAATTTATGTTGAGGTCCCCAAGAGAGCTATGCCTAAGAAGGCGGGGGAGAAAAAGTCCAGAAAGAGGATTATTCATGTGACTGGCAGGCCTACTTCCATGTATGAAGATCTAGAGGAAGCAACTGGTGCTGCTGCTGAGGAAGAGGAGGTTGAGCCAGCTACAAAGGCTCCTCCCAAGAAGAAGGCAAAGCAACTGATGTCTGATGCTATGCCTAAGACCAGCACATCCAAGAAAGCTGCTGTTGAGAAGCCTAAGAGGACAACTAGGCAGATTCCAGCTTCTGAGAAGAACAAAGGAACTGCTTCCAGAGTTGAAGATGTGGACGACCTGACAACTTTTATGAAGCTTAGACCACATCTTCCAGTACACAATGCCAGCTACCCACTAGCTAAAGACATGAAAAAGAGGAAGGAGTCGGGATTGAGAGCTTGGAGAGCTATAGATCCTTATGCCCAAAGGAAGAAGACAGCTGTGGACTACAAATTCTATACCAAAGAGCAACAAGATTTCTATGAGACTGTGCTCTTTGAAAAGAATCCAGGTGTTAGTGATATGCGATACGTTGATTGGAAATTCATCAAGGAGAATGAGAACTACTTTCCAAGTGTCTAGGACAACTTCCATTGCATAGGGCTGGATGAATTCGTTGGCAGAGAATTCACTGCTTGGAACGATGAAATGATCATGTACTTCTACTCCACTACACACTTCTACGGAGATGGTAGAATTGTATGGATGACTGAAGGTGCAAGGTGCAACTCAACTGTTGAAGAATGGGCTGATATCTTAGGAGTTCCTGAAGCACAGGATGGTGACTTGGATGTATATTCAGAATCCAAGGCAAGCCACAATGCTATGGCAAACATGTACAAGGAGATCCCTGCTGCCAATGTGAAGTCTCACAGGCTAGGATCAATCTACTTTCTCCAGGCTGGCCTCTGCACAATGAACACCATTCTGAGGCATACTTTGATGCCCAAATCAGGAGATGACAAGATGATCCGAGACCACTCCATCAACATGTTGATCCACCTTGATAGACACACTAGGATCAGAGTCATGGATTTGATTGTTGAGACAATCAAGAGGGTTGCTGCGGATCAGAAGCGCTCCTGCTGTTATGCTCCCTACATCCAGATGCTTATCAACTCAAGATTGGAGAAGCACATCTTTGCCCTAGATCATCCACATTTGTCCCTACAGCCAGATCTCGAGGACAATGTTGTGGTGATGGATGCTGATCATCCCACTTCAGCTGCAGCTCATGAAGAAGCAGAGGCAATTAGAGCCACTAGTGCTCAAGTCCCTAGATCCAAGAAGGAGCAAATGGATCTGTTGATATCATTAGTTTAGGGCATGCAGAAGGACATTAAGGGGATTCTGGACAACTAGAACAGTCTTGTCAGGATCTTTGAGACTAGAATCAATACCCTTACTGATAAGTTGGACAGGCTGACCAAGACAGTCATAGAGCTTAAGAAGGAAGTTGACTCCATGCACATCCCTCGGGTCTCTTCTACTTCAGATGATGATGACGACGATGATAATGAGGATGAATCACCTCTAAGGCCGGGCACTCAGTTCACCACTCATGTCAGATCAGCCACTGTGCCAGCTCCATTAGCTCCTACTCCATCAGCTCTAGTTCCTCTAGTGACCACTCCAGCTCCATCCCCGACATCTGTAGAGATCTTCGCCGACGCTGTTATCTCGACTCCTTCATCAACAACCGAAGGAGATATGACCAAGAACGTTTAGATGTATGCCTTTGAACTTTTTGGTAACTTTTTGCCAAAGGGAGAGAAGTGTATATAGATCTTTAGGCTTTGAGTGAGAGAGCGTTTTGGAGTTTATTGCTTTTCAAAACACTTGGTTCTTTTGGTTTGATGTGAGATACTTTTGTGTTATGTGTGATCATACGTTGTTATGTGTGATGCAACTATTTCCTATCATCTTAATGCTTATGAGATGATCATTCACCTTTGCTTGATTGTGTTGTGTGTTGTTATTCATTCTAATTATTCTCGCACACCACCAAGTTGTACGTGACATGGAAGAAGTGCCCCACATACCTAATCGATTGAGCATTTGCATTCAAATGCAACTTCAAAATAATGCGCAAATTTAGGGGGACCTCTTGCTTATCACATACCTCTCAAAGCGATGATTATATTCATTGATTTTATCATATGTCGAAGCTTTGATCTATAAGTTGTCATCAATTACCAAAAAGGGGGAGATTGAAAGCACATTTGCTCCCTTGGTGGTTTTGGTAATTAATAACAACATATAAGTCATTGAACTAATGTTTCCACCAAGTATATTTCAGGAAATTTTCAATGATAGGATTGGCAAAAGGAGATTGTGGTGAAACCCCAAGATGCAAGGAAATTGGTTGGCCAAGCTTCAAGCAAGAGGACTCTACATTATATATTTGTGAGAAAGCACTTTGAGTCCATAGGAAACCAATACTATTAAAAGGGGGTAAGGTTTTGTTGGTGAACAATTTGCTCAAACATGCACAAGTGATAGTCGCCAAAAACATCCACAAACTCTCCCACCAAATTTTGATCGATACCTAACACTCAAAATCGGTGCAACCAACTTTCCCATACCGGTGCCACCGATTCCAGAACCTAGACACACTCAAGCCAAACCCTAGCCACTTCGGTGCAACCGATTCCATACCGGTGCCACCGAGTTTAGGTTGCCAACTTTCTGTTACGCAAATTCACATTTTCAGTCCCACCGAGAATGTTGGATCGATGTCATCGAGATTGGAAATCTGGCTGTTGGTCACCTTATCGATGCAACCGAGTTTCCTATATCGGTCTCACCGAGATTCAAAAGTTCCAACCTTTTGATCACTTCGGTACCACCGAGATTAACACATCGGAGTCACCGAGTTGGTCATTTTGTGTGTAACGGTTGGATTTTTGGGGATGCCTTTATATACCCCTTCACCACCACCTACTCAAAAGGGAAGTAGTCAGAACTATTCCATACATATCCTATCAGATTTTCTAAGAGAGAACCACCTACCCTTGTGTTGAGGTCAAGATCTTCCACTCCAATCATATGGATCTTGATTTCTAGCCTCCCAAAGTAGCTTTCCACCAATCCCATCTCTTCCACCATGCCAAATCTGTGAGAGAGTGATTTGGTGCTGAGGAGTGTATCATCTTGAAGCACAAGAGCAAGGAGTTCATCGTCATTACCGAGCCTATTACCTTTTGGAGGGTGGTGCCTCCTAGATGGGTTAGGTGTCGCTTGGGAGCCTCCTACTTCATGTTGTGGAGTGAACCAAGAAGTTTGTAAGGGCAAGAAGATTGCCTACTTCATGAAGATCTACCCATAGTGAGGCTAGTCCTTCTTGGACGGAAGCCGTTATGGAATAGTCAAGGTTGCTACTACGTGGACCCTTTTTGGTGGAGCCCTTCGTAGACTCTCGTGACCGTTACCCTTCGTGGGTTGAAGACTCCATAAACATGGATGTACGATAGCACCGCCTATCAGAACCACGGGAAAATCATCGTGTCTACAACTGCGTTTGATCTTCCTACCCTATCCCTTCTATACATGCTTGATGTTACTTTTCGCTTCTATATACTCTTAGACTTGCATGTGTAGGGTGTACTTGACTTGCCATGAAATGCTAAAAATTGTCAACCCTAAAACTTGGTATAGGCAAAACTTTTAATTGGTCAAGTAGTCTAATCACCCCCCCCCCTCTAGACATACTTTCGGTCCTACAAGTGGAATCAGAGCTTTGGTCTCCATTGCTTAGGTCTCACAACCTAGGAGAACTGTGGCGTCTAGTGTTGGGAGACGTAGTAGTAAATCAAAATTTTCCTACGTTCACCAAGATCTATCTATGGAGAAACCAGCAACGAGAGGGGAGAGATTGCATCTTCATACCTTTGAAGATCGCTAAGCGGAAGCGTTACAAGAACGCGGTTGATGGAGTCGTACTCGCAGCGATTCAGATCGCGGTAGATCCGATCAAGTGCCGAACGGACGGCACCTCCGCGTTCAACACACGTGCAGCCCGATGACGTATCCAACACCTTGATCCAGCAAGGAGGAAGGAGAGGTTGGGGAAGGGCTCCAACAGCAGCACGACGGCGTGGTGGTGGTGGAGTAGCAAGGTATTCCGACAGGGCTTCGCCTAAGCGCTGCGGAGGAGGAAGAAGAGAGGTAGGGCTTCGCCGTGAGAGAGAGAGATCAAATCCTGTCTCAAAACATCCAAAACCTCAAGTATATATAGGAGGAGGGACGTGGAGGGCTGGCTTGGCCTCTACTCCAAAGAGGAGATGGCCGGCTGAATTAAAGGGAGAGTCCACCTCCCACAAGGGAGGTGGATCTCCTCCTTTTAAATCCTTTTTGCCTTATCTCCTTATCTCCAGCCACATGGGCCTTTAGCAAAAGTCTTGCCCAGCCCAATAAGGGCTGGCACACTTTATCTAACAGCCCATGTGGTCCTTTGGTCGTCACACCCCTCCCGGGGGTCCTCCGGCACCCTCCCGGCACTCCCGGTACACTACCGATGAGCCCGAAAACTTTCCGGTGACCAAAACTGGACTTCCTATATATCAATCTTTACCTCCGGACCATTACGGAGCTCCTCGTGACGTCCGGGATCTCATCCGGGACTCCGAACAACCTTCGGTAATCACGTATACCTTTTCCCTATAACCCTAGCGTCATCGAACCTTAAGTGTGTAGACCCTACGGGTTCGGGAGACACGTAGACATGACCGAGACACCTCTCCGGCCAATAACCAACAGCGGGATCTGGATACCCATGTTGGATCCCACGTACTCCACGATGATCTCATCGGATGAACCACGATGTCAGGGATTCAATCAATCCCGTATACAATTCCCTTTGTCTATCGGTATGGTACTTGCCCGAGATTCGATCGTCGGTATCGCCATACCTTGTTCAATCTCGTTACCGGCAAGTCTCTTTACTCGTTCCGTAACACATCATCCCGTGGCTAACTCCTTAGTCACATTGAGCTCATTATGATGATGTCTTACCGAGTGGGCCCAGAGATACCTTTCCGTCACACGGAGTGACAAATCCCAGTCTTGATTCGTGTCAACCCAACAGACACTTTCGGAGATACCCGTAGCGTACCTTTATAGCCACCCAGTTACGTTGTGACGTTTGGCACACCCAAAGCATTCCTACGGTATCCGGGAGTTACACAATCTCATGGTCTAAGGAAATGATACTTGACATTGAAAAGCTTTAGCAAACGAACTACACGATCTTGTGCTATGCTTAGGATTGGGTCTTGTCCATCACATCATTCTCCTAATGATGTGATCCCGTTATCAACGACATCCAATGTCCATGGTCATGAAACCGTGACCATCTATTGATCAACGAGCTATCCAACTAGAGGCTCACTAGGGACATGTGATGGTCTATGTATTCACACATGTATTACGGTTTCTGGTTAACACAATTGTAGCATGAATAATAGACAATTATCATGAACTAGGAAATACAATAATAACCATTTTATTATTGCCTCTAGGGCATATTTCCAACAGTCTCCCACTTGCACTAGAGTCAATAATCTAGTTACATTGTGATGAATCGAACACCCATAGCGTTCTGGTGTTGATCATGTTTTGCTCGTGAGAGAGGTTTAGTCAACGGATCTGCGACATTCAGATCCGTATGCACTTTACAAATATCTATGTCTCCCTCGTGAATGTAATCACGGATGGAGTTGAAGCGGCGCTTGATGTGTCTTGTCTTCTTGTGAAACCTGGGCTCCTTCGCAAGGGCAATAGCTCCAGTGTTGTCACAGAGTAGAGTCATCGGGCCCGACGCATTTGGAATCACTCCTAGGTCGGTGATGAACTCCTTCATCCAGACTCCCTCCTTTGCTGCTTCCGAAGCAGCTATGTACTCCGCTTCACATGTAGATGCCGCCACGACGCTTTGCTTGCTGCTACTCCAGCTGACTGCCCCTCCATTCAAAATATACACGTATCCGGTTTGCGACTTAGAGTCGTCCGGATCTGTGTCGAAGCTAGCATCGACGTAACCCTTTACGACGAGCTCTTCGGCACCTCCATATATGAGAAACATGTCCTTTGTCCTTTTCAGGTACTTCAGGATATTCTTGACCGCTGTCCAGTGTTCCGCTCCGGGATCACTTTGGTACCTCCCTACCAAACTTATGGCAAGGTTCACATCAGGTCTGGTACACAGCATGGCATACATGATAGAGCCTATGGCTGAAGCATAGGGGATGACACTCATCTCTTCTCTATCCTTTGCCGTGGTCGGGCATTGAGTCGTACTCAATCTCACACCTTGCAACACAGGCAAGAACCCCTTCTTGGACTGATGCATATTGAACTTCTTCAATATCTTTTCAAGGTATGTGCTTTGTGAAAGACCAATGAGGCGTTTCGATCTATCTCTATAGATCTTAATACCTAATATGTAAGCAGCTTCTCCAAGGTCCTTCATTGAAAAACACTTATTCAAGTAGGCCTTGATACTTTCCAAGAGTTCTTTATTATTTCCCATTATCAGCATGTCATCCACATACAGTATAAGAAATGATATAGAGCTCCCACTCACTTTCTTGTAAATACAAGGTTCTCCATAAACCTGTACAAACCCAAACGCTTTAATCACCTCATTAAAGCGAATGTTCCAACTCCGAGATGCTTGCACCAGCCCATAGATGGAGCGCTGGAGCTTGCATACCTTGTTAGCATCTTTAGGATCGACAAAACCTTCCGGCTGCATCATATACAGTTCTTCCTTGAGGAAGCCATTAAGGAATGCCGTTTTGACGTCCATTTGCCAGATCTCATAATCATAAAATGCGGCAACTGCTAACATGATTCGGACTGACTTTAGCATCGCTACGGGTGAGAAAGTCTCATCGTAGTCAACTCCTTGAACTTGTCGATAACCCTTAGCGACAAGCCGAGCTTTATAGGCGGTGACATTACCGTCCGCGTCAGTCTTCTTCTTAAAGATCCATTTGTTTTCAATGGCTCGCTTATCATTAGGCAAGTCCACCAAAGTCCATACTTTGTTCTCATACATGGATCCTATCTCGGATTTCATGGCCTCAAGCCATTTGTTGGAATCCGGGCCCGCCATCGCTTCTTCATAGTTCGAAGGTTCACCGTTGTCCAACAACATGATCTCTAGGACAGGATTGCCGTACCACTCTGGTGCGGAACGTGTCCTGGTGGACCTTCGAATAGCAACTTGATCTGAAGTTTCATGATCATCATCATTAACTTCCTCTCTAGCCGGTGTAGGCTCCACAGAAACAACTTCCTGTGCTGCGCTACTCTCCGGTTCGAGTGGAGGTACAATTTCCTCATCAAGTTCTATTTTCCTCCCACTTACTTCTTTCGAGAGAAACTCTTTCTCGAGAAAGGATCCATTCTTGGCAACAAAGACTTTGCCTTCGGATCGTAGGTAGAAGGTATACCCAATAGTCTCCTTGGGATATCCTATGAAGACGCACTTTTCCGCTTTGGGTTCGAGCTTCTCAGGTTGAAGTTTCTTCACATAAGCATCGCATCCCCAAACTTTTAGAAACGACAGCTTAGGTTTCTTTCCAAACCACAATTCATACGGTGTCGTCTCAACGGATTTAGACGGTGCCCTATTTAAAGTGAATGCGGCAGTCTCTAATGCATATCCCCAAAATGATAGCGGTAAGTCGGTAAGAGACATCATAGATCGCACCATATCCAATAGAGTGCGATTACGACGTTCAGACACACCATTTCGCTGGGGTGTGCCGGGCGGCGTGAGTTGTGAAACAATTCCACATTTCCTAAGGTGCGTGCCAAACTCGTGACTTAAATATTCTCCGCCACGATCAGATCGTAGGCATTTTATTTTCCTGTCACGTTGATTCTCGACCTCACTCTGAAATTCCTTGAACCTTTCAAAAGTTTCAGACTTGTGTTTCATTAAGTAGACATAACTGTATCTACTCAAGTCATTAGTGAGGGTGAGAACATAACGGTAGCCACCGCGAGCCTCGACGCTCATTGGACCGCATACATCGGTATGTATTATTTCCAACAAGTCAGTTGCTCGCTCCATTGTTCCGGAGAACGGAGTCTTGGTCATCTTGCCCATGAGGCATGGTTCGCATGTGTCAAATGATTCGAAATCAAGTGACTCCAAAATTCCATCGGCATGGAGCTTCTTCATGCGTTTGACACCAATATGGCCAAGACGGCAGTGCCACATGTAAGTGGGACTATCGTTATCAACTTTACACTTTTTGGTACTCACACTATGGACATGTGTAACATCACGTTCGAGATTCATCAAAAATAAACCATTGACCAGCGGGGCATGAGCATAAAACATTTCTCTCATATAAATAGAACAACCATTATTCTCGGATTTAAATGAGTAGCCATCTCGCATCAAGCGAGATCCAGATACAATGTTCATGCTCAAAGCTGGTACTAAATAACAATTATTAAGGTTTAAAACTAATCCCGAAGGTAGATGTAGAGGTAACGTGCCGACGGCGATCACATCGACCTTGGAACCATTCCCGACACGCATCGTCACCTCATCCTTGGCCAGCCTCCGCTTATTCCGCAGCTCCTGCTTGGAGTTACAAATGTGAGCAACTGCACCGGTATCAAATACCCAGGAGCTACTACGAGCGCTGGTCAAGTACACATCAATAACAAGTATATCACATATACCTTTAATGTTGCCGTCCTTCTTATCCGCTAAATACTTGGGGCAGTTCCGCTTCCAGTGACCGGTACCCTTCCAATAAAAGCACTCAGTCTCAGGCTTGGGTCCATCTTTCTTCTTCTTCCCGGCAACTTGCTTACCGGGCGCGGCAACAGCTTTGCCGTCCTTCTTGAAGTTCTTCTTACCCTTGCCTTTCTTGAAACTAGTGGTCTTATTCACCATCAACACTTGATGCTCCATTTTGATCTCGACCTCCGCTGATTTCAGCATCGAGTACAACTCAGGAATGGACTTCTCCATACCTTGCATGTTGTAGTTCATCACAAAGCTCTTGAAGCTAGGTGGAAGCGACTGGAGGATTCTGTCAATGACCGAGTCATCCGGGATATTAACCCCCAGCTGAGTCAAGTGGCTGTGTAGCCCAGACATCTTGAGGATGTGCTCACTGACAGAACTATGCTCCTCCATCTTACAGCTGAAGAACTTGTCGGAGACATCATATCTCTCGACCCGGGCATGAGCTTGAAAAACCAGTTTCAGCTCCTGGAACATCTCATATGCTCCGTGTTGCTCAAAACGCTTTTGGAGCCCCGGTTCTAGACTGTAAAGCATGCCGCATTGAACAAGGGAGTAATCATCGCAGCGTGATTGCCAAGTGTTCATAACATCTTGTTCCGCTGGGAGAACGGGTGCGTCACCTAGCGGTGCATCTAGGACATACAATCTCTTGGAAGCTATGAGGATGATCCTCAAGCTACGGACCCAGTCCGCATAGTTGCTTCCATCATCTTTCAGCTTGGTTTTCTCTAGGAACGCGTTGAAATTGAGGGTGACATTCGCGTTGGCCATTGGATCTACATCATAGATTGTAAAGACAATTTTAGACTAAGTTCATGATAATTAAGTTCACTTAATCAAATTAATGAACTCCCACTTAGACAGACATCTCTCTAGTCTTCCAAGTGATACATGATCCATGTCAACTAGCCCGTGTCCGATCATCACGTGAGACGGACTAGTCATCCATGGTGAACATCTTCATGTTGATCGTATCTTCTATACGACTCATGTTCGACCTTTCGGTCTTCCGTGTTCCGAGGCCATGTCTGTACATGCTAGGCTCGTCAAGTCAACCTAAGTGTTTCGCGTGTGTAAATCTGGCTTACACCCGTTGTATGCGAACGTTAGAACCTATCACACCCGATCATCACGTGGTGCTTCGGAACAACGATCCTTAGCAACGGTGCACAGTTAGGGTGAACACTTCTCTTGAAATTTTATTGAGAGATCATCTTATTTACTACCATCGTTCTAAGCAAATAAGATGTAAACATGATAAACATCACATGCAATCAATATAGTGACATGATATGGCCAATATCATTTTGCTCCTATGATCTCCATCTTCGGGGCACCATGATCATCACTGTCACCGGCACGACACCATGATCTCCATCATCATGATCTCCATCATTGTGTCTTCATGAAGTTGTCTCGCCAACTATTACTTCTACTACTATGGCTAACGCTTAGCAATAAAGTAAAGTAATTACATGGCGTTTATGATTGACACGCAGGTCATACAATAAATAAGACAACTCCTATGGCTCCTGCCGGTTGTCATAATCATCGACATGCAAGTCGTGAATCCTATTACAAGAACATGATCAATTCATACATCACAATGCATCACATCACATCCTTTGGCCATATCACATCACAAGGCACATGCTGCAA